>OZ018317.1:235083102-235683102 GCA_963969495.1 Ceratothoa steindachneri
GTGAAAAACTCTACACTTGTCTAAATTGAATTTCATGTTCCATTTATTAGACCATTCGAAAATTTTTCTATTTCCTGCTGACTTAATTTTCTATCGTTCTCATTTAAAATTTGACCGCCAATTTTTGTGTCGTCCACAAATTTGGATATTCTACTAATTAGGGCACTGTTAATATTGCTTAAAAAAATAAGAAACAATAATGTTCCCAACACAGACTCCTGGGGCACGCCACTAGTTACATTTTCCACTCAGAAAAATGACCTTTTCAAACTACTCTCTATTTACGATTAATTAGCTCCTACTATATCCATTGTAGGAGATTTGCTCTAATTCCATGAGCAAAATGTTTAGATAGTAATCGACTATGAGGAACGGGGTCGAATGGCTTAGCAAAGTTTAAGTAAACTATGTCCAAAGATTTACTTTCGTCAAAGCTTTTAATCATGCTGTCCTAAAATTTTATGAATTAGTTAAACATGAAAGTTTTTGTCTAAAGCCGTGTTTACTGTCATTAATGAGATTGTGTGCTTCAAATAGATTGATCCCTCTATCGCAAATAACGGATTCCATTAATTTACCTACGATGGATGTTAAACTTGCGAGTCAGAAGTTGGCCAAAAATTCTTTTTTTCCCTTCTTAAAAATAGTAGGTATATTCGCTAACATAAAATTTAATGGCAGGACACCTTCTTCTAAATTTTTTTTGAAAAATTTTGTTAGCGGTTCCACAAACACGTTTCGAATTTCTTTTAAATGCGCCTAATAGATTAAATTAAGAACTGGAGCTTTACTGGATTTTAACTTACTGATATAAAAATCTATTTCTGCTTATAAACAATTCTATATCGGTTAAAAGGTAAAAAAAACTCGGAAAAACACTCGAATTTATATATGTCGAAGAAAAAAGATATAGTTTCAAAAATAAAATAAAAATGCTCTGAGTAAGGATAACCAAAACAAGATACAGCAAACACGTTACAGAAAGAGTAAACATTGAAAAAGAGGACTGAGACTAATCTAAAGGCTCAAATCACCACTGGAAATACAAAAAGAAAATATATTAAGTAATTATCCAATTAGCAATCCTATATCCATTTGTCAATATGTACACCATCTTAAATTAAATCATTATTAAACTGCAAAGAATTAAAAATACGGCAATATTTAAATCACAAACACAACAAGAAGAGAAATGAGAAGACAATGTGTCATGTACAGAAAAGTTGAGAAAAAAGCAATAAACAAAACACCTGAGGAGAGAGCAAAGAAACTAATAGAAAAAACACATGAGGAAATAAGTCTTACTATATGGGTACTGTTAAACCAAAGAGAGGAGTCGATATCACACCTCCTCTTCCCCAGCTATACATAAATTCGACCAAGAAAAGGAAGAAATTTTACGTGAATATTTGAAAATTATGAAAAAGGAAAAGTACTCTAACAAACGTTTTACTTTTTATAACAGCTATGATATATATATATATATATATATATATATATATATATCCAAAAAAGTACATTAGCGTAGGTGTAACTGAAGGGATAAAGCCACAGCAATAGGACTAATTTTATATTCAAAACCAGGTTTCGATGGGAACATCCGTCATCGTCAGTCGCTGGTGGACGATGACGGATGTTTCCGTCGAAACCTGGTTTCGCATATAAAATTATTCCTATCCTAATATATATATATATATATATATATATATATATATATATATATATATATATATATTTAAACAACGGTTGGAATGCAAAAAAAAACAACAAATATAATACTAACAATAAAAAAACGGAGAAGGATAGCCTGAGACTCAGGCAACAACAAACTAAAAATTCTAATTTCAAATTATACACAACTACTAAGCTGAAAGACGTTAATTAGCATGAGTTTCATGCAACCTAGCCTTCAAGTGCAAACTTCCACTTCATTCTACTTCTCCCTATACTTTTCTTCTATCCTTCACACTTTACTGGCTAAATAATTTATAGGAGGGACAGGGCCACACTAGAAAAAATGAGTAGATAAAAGATATAATTGACACCATAGTTCAGAACCCAGGTAAGCTGTAGGCCCACTGGCAATTTAGGTCAACAGTCAAGTCTACTACGTTATTTCAAGCTTCGCTATCTCTAATCTTTACCCTTCCTCTCCTTCCACGTTTCATGGTGCATTGATTATTGACTGAGTGCTCCTCTCATGCTAGACTTCATTTCTTTGTATTAGCCTTTCATCATTCATTATTCTCAATATATGATATTTTTACCACTTTCCTGTCTTTAACAGGGCCACTTGCTCCGTGGCGTTCATGTTCGCGGATCGGAAAAGTTTGTTTTTTTCCAGTTTCTACCATAGCAACAAATCTATAATTTTACTTTGCCATTAATCTTTCCTTACTTCTCTAACTCAAAAACGATCGGAACATTCTTCTTTCTGCCTATGATCACTCAAGATATCCGAAGGAGGAGTTTTGCTTGTCCTCGCATTCCTCATAATATAAGCCTTTTTAACTGCCTTGCGTATCATTTTCGACCATATATATAAAGTGAAAAAGGTATAATATACTCCTTATATAAATTCCTGAAAGTATTAAGTATGAGAATAAATCCAGATCTTGCTTCACCCATAATAAAGAAAAATACCCATGTCTCGCCTTGTTCTTTAAACACTCATGATTAATCATTCAAAATCTCTATTTTTGGCAAATTTTGTGTTCTCAGTCCACCCACACACCCCCAGCTTCCTCACTTTCCAATAATGCGTCACCTTTTTTAGTAAATGCGATCAATATTTTTGTTAATCCTTGAACACTTGTAAATCAAACTATTCTGTTCCAGATTTCGTGGATTCGAAAGCGAGACAATCACATATTGACTTCCGGAATGTCAACTTACAGCAGTGACCAGCGGTTTAGCATTATCCGAGACGAGGGTTCTGAAGATTGGACCCTTCACATCAAATTCATTCAGTATCGTGACCAAGGAAAATATGAGTGCCAGGTATGCAGAATTTAAATAATCATATGTGGATTTGTTACATTGTTGTTTTTTTTCTTTAAGGTCTGTCAAATATTTCATTGAACAGAACGTAAATAAAGATTACATTAACTATCATTTTCAAACTTCTTCAAGCAATTTTATTTATTGCTGGTCATTAATTTAAATCTACATTACCTTTGTTTGATTCAATTATATTAGTATCTAGGTTTATTTATCGTGCAGACTGCTTACGTTAGAAGAGAGGTATTCAATCGACCTCGCTCAAGTTCTTCGTCTTTTTCTATTACTTGATTTCAAATTAGCGTTCTTCGATTTACTTGTGATAACGATTGGTATACTAACATAACTACCACTACGATATGGTTTATAGAAGTGATTTAGCGCTAGAATAGAGTCAATCTCCTTTATCTGTTTCGGATTTAAACTCACAATCTCTCCTGTCACCGCCTTTAGGATTTTTAATATGTCATCGCAACCAGCGTCCGCTATCAATCATAGTGATAAACTATATGGTATTGCTGGTTGCCACTTCAGATTGATGAATTCGATATATCAGAAATTTTGACCTAATGATAATTATCTGTTTCCAATATTCCTAAGAATTAGTGTTTAACAGACTTCAACCTCATTAATAAGAAAACACTCTGGTGAAGATAAAGGAAAGAATGGGAGCCAAGGGAAATGAAATTGCAAACACAAATAAGAGTTTAAGCGTCAGAGACATTAAGAGAGCTAAATGAGAAAGTTGTCGAAATTATCTATGTAAATGTTTATGATCGTTTATTTTATTGAAAGGCAGAACAAAATAAAATAAATACTATTGACTTATTTAAACAATTTTTGGAGAAAAAAAGGTTTGTGATTTCCTAGTAAAATTGGCTGAAGGGCCCAGCCGTGATAAAAGTAGAAACTTTAGCGATAAAATAAACTTGGCAGAAGGAAATTAGACAGAGTGACAGGTGTGTGTAGCTATAGGCTTAGGAAGCGACATGCCTTGACATTTGATGAGCTGTAAGTAATCTTTGCTATTTCCTTCGTTACCGATGATCAAAAACAAAATTTTTAACATCATCATTAACTCCCACCGGAACCATTATTACTCCCTCAGTTAATTATTGTACTAACGAGATCGTGGGAGTTGATTTATACGAATTTATTACTAGGCATCTTAGTTTATTTTTTGTGATGTAGAGGTTATACATATATAATTACATCCAGTGCAATTCCAAGGATTTTTATACTTATACAGTTAAAGAAAGGTTAGGATATGGGCCTGCTTTACGTTGTTTTCGTAACATTCCTGGTGGTAGAATTTCCTATGAATTTTTATATTTATTTGAAGTATTTAAGGGGAGGAGCTTTGAATTCTCCTTAAATTTTAAGAATTGGAAATTCGGATTCGTTGGAAGAAACAACGGTGGAACAAACACAAGCGGTTTAAAAATATTGCCCGAAAAAATAACAATAACATGATTCTGATGATAATAAATTAATAATTTAGACTCCAATTTTAACTTAAGACTAAATATTTTTCGAGTCACCCAGTATGTGCCTACCTTTAATCCCTGGAATAAGGTTAGTTTGTCCTTACTTATAAATGAAGAATAGAATAAGTGTAGATGTCCATGCAAAAATAAAGAAAAGACAGTAATAAAGAAAGAGAGCGAAAGATAAATATAAAGAGAGACATAAGGTAATTAGTTTTCCTCGCATTTCAGATTTATTCCTTCCCAATTACTTTTCTCTCTCTCATTAGATTTAATGCTGTTCAAACACTAATTTAGATATAATGACTATATCCTCATCTTTCGCTTTACGCCAGTTAATAATCTTTCAGCACATTCAATCGCTCTTTCTCTAAATCAATGTATAAAAACAGTATTAACGTGAATCAAATTTTCTGTTGATTTCAAAATATTGTTTTCATCATAATATCAATTAATTCCCTTAAATTATTTCACCCTTTATTTTGGGACTCAGTAATCAATCTCTGTCAAATTCTTCGGGAAATCTGGATCAGTAGAGGAATTGAGGAATTCTCTCAGTCGATTTATTGCAGCTAAATTTCTTCAGACAATATCAAAACGTAGAGGCCCCGGTTAAGGAGGATGGCCTAACCTTAATGATGAATCTTACATCTTCATTTAAATCTTCTTTTAGAGAAATACAGATTTTAAGACTTATTTAACAAAGAAGTAATTTTCACTAAGATGATTGTTGTTAGGTACTTAAAAGGAAAAGGTATATATAAGTAGTAAACTACCGGACACACTTTGAAGTTAAGAGTGTGAGACAAGCCTAAATATCACCCCCCTTTGCCCGCTAGAAAAGGTGAACCCACTTGCGGAGACTTACTTTCAGAAATATTAACTCAGCGACTAGTCTTCAACCATCCATGGTAGATGAAAAAACCTAGTACTTTCTATAAGGTAGAGGACCAGAAGTAATAAATAAAGAACCAAAATGTTATGGCCATTGGATGTCAGTTTTTTTAGGCGCTTGATAAACTAAAATCATAAAAGAATCAGCGCGATACAAATATCTAATTTTTTCAAGAAATTAGAATGAAAATGAAAGCAATGTAATCCAACCGAGGACAAAAGATTAGGTCCAGGGCAAAATCCCAGGGCGGAGAGGTCACACCCTCCTCCGCAAAGGGGTATGAAGAAAAGTGAATAAGAGAAAGGGGGCGGAAAAAGAGAGAAAGAAAGAAATAATGAGAGGAGAAAAATGAAAGAAATTATGTTGATTTAATTTTAATTAAAAGAGAAGACCATCGAGGGTGAACGCCAATAAAGGCGAAGTCAGACGTAGGCAAAGACCAACGAGGGTGAATACTAAAGAGGGAGAAGAACAAGGAGAGCGAAGACCAAGGAGGGGGAAGACTAACGAAGGCTAAGATTATCGACGGCAAAAATGAACGATATCGAAGACCCACTTGGGGTTTGCCATTCTGATCTCCACTTCCTTCCTAACCCAACTTCTCCTCTAGTGAATGATAAGAAAGAGCATGTGGATGTTGACTAAAGACTCTTAAAGATACCTCCGATCATGGAATAATAGGAAATTTCTTTCTCTCTTTCTTTTCCCCAGTAAAACCTTCAAAAACCTGAGTCCCTTGTGGTCATGACGATGTTGAGAGAACGAAAGTGAATGGTGTGACGTATCTGAGTGATCACAATGAGGATCATATCGAGAGAGGAACGGATTGTCTCATTATTTCTCTCTCTCTCTTTCTCTAAAAAGACGAAGGAAAGAAAAAAATATGTAAATGGTTCTCTCCTTAGTCTCCCTGTTTCCCTGCCCTAAAATTTCCCTTCATATTTCTACAGCAATCCCTGATCTTTTACCTATTTCATCCCTTCCTTCTTTGTTCTCATTCGTTTCCATTCTTTGGAGAAATAGAAAAAGAGAGTTGGAAAATGTTAGCGAGAAAAAAAGAGTGGTAGAGAAATAGAACGAATGAGAAAGGGGGGATAAAATAAGAGGTACGGAGTTTAAAAGGACAGGGAGGGAGAGGGGAGGAAATAGAATGGTGAAAACATCAATGCGCTCTAAATAATTCATCGCTCACACCATTATATGGAGGTAATTAACATATAGGTAAAGAGAGAGAGAGAGAGAGAAAGACAGATATGCGAAGAGAGAGGTAAAGAAGGAAAGAATGAAGAAAATTGGCCACATTGACGAGGATTTCAGTATTCCATTAGTGGCAAATTTTAATCCTCAAACTGAGAGGGCGAGAGAGAATTTAAAGGGAGAATTAAGGTCTTAAGGAAGATTTCTAGTGGGAATCTGAGTCAGATAGAGGATTTACAGGAAGTGAGGATTTCCTATATTATGGAAGAAAAGTCAATTACTACATAATTTTGGTTTTGTACTTCCTTTAAATCGATTATTTCACAACAACAGGAGATATAATACTAATTATTATGTGAAATACTTGTATTTAAACTAAAACGAAAAAAGGAGCGCATTTTAACTCAAGAAAGTTGTTGAAGAGATATTCTTAAGAAAAGTGGCAAAGGTGGAAGTTGAAAATGAGCGAAATGTACATAGGAATAAGAGCACATAGCAAGAAGAGGACTCTCAAACAAAATTAGTTAAAACAATCAGATACAAAATAGCGCCAAACTCTCCGGAACCTTCCCAATCTCTAATTTAAGGAAATTCTTTTTAGCGTTTTATTTTTTTATGTTCCAAAGGACCCCTACAAGATTGTTCAAGGCCAAGGTCACTTTCTTAAATTTTTCGTAAACAAAACGAAATTTGATGTTTTCTTATTTATCCCTTGGAGGTCTTCTTGTCCATCAACTATTTTTTCCTTCATGAGTCTGCACGTCCAACCCCCAAATTAAATTCTTGTTTACAGTCCAAAATTTAATTCTCCAAATTAGTTGTGATTATTTTTTTATATTTAAAAAAAATGATCTAGCATAACATAACTAGTATGATATGTTCAAGAGGTAAATCTCATTGGAATTTGTAATTCTTTTCTAAATATCTTTTTAAGAAAAGAAAAACAACGAGGAACGACACAGAGTGGTTGTGTTGTCTATACAATTTTCGCTGACATTTTCCCGTTGTCTTTACGGGTTGATGGCAAAGTGCTTTAAAGAATACAGTTGAAAATTGACCTAGATTCAAATTGTGAAGGAAAGTGCCTTTTTATTGTGGATTCTGAAATAGATTTGTTCATGTTTTGAGTTCGTGAGCGGCCTTTAAAGAGCACATCTATCACTTTCTCCTTGAACAAATTTGGCGGGTTTTTTTTTAAGAATATAGCAAATGAATCTCTTTACAAGTGCGATTTCACTCATAAAGTGCCTTAAAGCTGTATGCCAGTAAATTGAAACGATCAATGCATAATTAAATAATAAATAAATACAACTAAAAAATAAATAGATACGAAGAGAACAACTTTAAAGTGATAGATAATAAAATATTTATGAAATTAATCTGCAGCTAAAGACAAATCCATCTTCATTTGTAATCCTTTTAAGGTCACTTATATAGGGCGAAGGGTTTTAAATGTACAATTGCCAACTAGGAATTTAAAAAGAGCACCAAGCACGAAAGAGCTTGATTCAAAGAAGACTACAACACGTAATCGTTTCGGGGATTTAATGGGATATATCCGCTCTGTTACAGAGAGTAATTTGGGGGAAATTAAATATATTTGTAGGGGGATTCAGAGGTAAAAGCAAATTTAAAAATGAATACCTGCGTAAAAAACAAGAGAAAACTGCAAAAACAAAAATCACTGGCTGAAATTTAGGTCAAGATTTATAAGGCTTACGCCGTATTTTTAATATTAAAAACAGTACATACTTATGGTGTGTTTAGGTATTATAGTCGTCATATATGGTTTTGGTTCAAAATAAAATTAAAATAAGTTCGCTTTGCCTTCTCTTGATGTGAAAAGAAACAATGATTATAAATTACCAACACTGATTTCAAACTAATTCTAGGCTTTGGAATTGTTTTGGAACCCTAAGGTTATTATTTCGAAATGGAGGGCTTTGCCATCCATAGTTCCCTATAATCACCTAGTAGTATTAGCCGTTCGAAAGTCTAGCGTAAGGTTCAAAACAGGGTTGCCAATGTTTGAAAACAGGAATTATTTACACATCAAAAAAAGGCAAGGTGGACTTATATTAATCTCATTTTGAACCCATCAAGGTGGAATATTGAAGAAACAAGGTCTACAGACCAAAACCTCGTGGGCCCTTACTTATTGTGGTTTATGACCTTACGACCTTCAAAACTTTTAATAATTCCAGGAGTAACCCTTAGAGGACCTTGGCAATTCTATCATTCTAAAGAGTATGTAAACAACTTAAAGGTTTCAAATTTCGTTAGAATCGGCCGAATAGTTATGATGTTATTTCCAAAACAAAATAATTCCCGGGCTAAGTTAGTAGGACTTTGGCAAATATATTATTTAAAAGAGAATGTAAACGAAATAAGATTTTTAAATTTATTCAGAATCAGCAGAATAGTTATGATGTTATTTCTCCCCCCAAAATAATTCGCGTTCGTATTTTTTGTTAATTCATAAATTAAATATTTTCTATCTTGATTATTTAGCTGTTCAAATATGTGAATTTACTCAGTTTTGTCCTATTTTTTAAATCAATTGTAGGTCAATTCCCACTGGTAGGATAGTTGTACTGAAGGCAACGTAACCTTCAGCACACTGATGAATATGTTTCAAACGTTGATGTAGGAAAACAAAAGTGAAATAGATATAATTATTAATATAATATTAGTCATTTAATTTCCCAAGATTACAAAAATAAGTTAGAACTTTTAATTAGCTAACCAAGTAGACCTAAAATTATATTAAAATAAAAAGAAACTATAGAATCTATAAGTAGGGCTGCAAATTTTGTTTCCGCACATTTATGTAATTGGAACGTTGAAAAGATTGACGCACACTAATAGGACAGTATTCCATAGTATAGCATAATTAACCATAGCAGATTAGAGCATAGTTATTTATAGAATATTATTGCCTATCATAAATAGTATAGCATAGCACAGAATTGCATAATTTAACACAGCATAGTATTTCAGAGCATAGTGTATTATAGGATAGTATAGCATAGCATAGCACAGAATAGTAAACATTACGATGTAAACTTGATAAAATAGAATTGGGACACACGCAAAATTTTCATCTTTATACCAAGTATTAGAAGTTGCTAGAGGTTCCAGCCAGGACTCTCTTCCAAAATGATAATTCTCTTATACCCCAAACCATCGTCAACTAAATAAAAATTCTCCTTTCTTTCTGGTCTTGGTTTGTACACCTTAAATTCTTGAGGTATTTCTAATTCATAAATAGAATTAGGAGTATCAAAAACTATTTTTATTTCCTTCCGCGTTTGTTGAATCATTTTCCTTAGTGCTACTCTATTTGGATTATGTGCAATACCAGCTTGAGTTATTGGTGCTTAAGTACTGATTAATAAGTACACTTCGAGGTTCACAGGTTGATGCACCTCTAGCTCTTGCTTCAGAATTTTTTCTATTCACTTCGATGTCAACAGCTGATGGGGGATGCCTATGCTCATTGATTGCGCGTATGATTTGGTATTCGGAATTATGAATTATATCCGGGCAGCAACTTTCATGTATTGCCAATTCTTTACACCACTCTCGATTTTACTAACTTTATTAAACCGATGATAGATGTAGCGTCATGACAATTTTTTCCTTTTCTCTCCTTCTGCTTACAAAACGAGCTATGTTTTAAGGTTGAATATTTTTAAAGAGCCCAAAAGAATAGTTTAAATCAATGCTAACCTCGGAGAAGAAATGGTGAAATATAGGTGATAAAGATGAGCGCAATTTCTTGGTGAGCTTAAAATAAGCCTTTCGAGGAATTTGACAGAATTGTTCAGGAATAAACTTAACAGAGTCATGGAATACATTTCTAAATTAGTCCTTTAAATATCCCATGCTAATATTTGCTGGTTTTATTTGGGGTTAATACGTTAGGTTGGGAGAATTTCTTGGGGGTGCATTGATTAAAATGTCGTCTGGAGATAGTCTAAAAATAGTTTATAATCCAGCTTATATAAAACTATATGTGGGATTGACGTTGGAATATGGCCTGAAGATTATCTACAAATTGAATCAAGAATCCGGCCTCTAGTAAACTTTATGCGCATTTGTTTGTGTTGGAATATGACATATAGATTGTTTAAATATAGAGTCAATAATCAGGCTGATATTAAACTTCCTAGCGTTTGCTTTTCAATAGAGCCTAGTAATTGTATGCGAATAAAATAACTAATACAGCTGATACTAAACTTGACGTGAATTTCGAAATAGTTGCCATCATAAAATGGGCTACTCGGTCAAAATCATTGTGATAAAGAAATAGATCATCTCTTGTCATGATTATGTAAAATATTTGCGTATTTTTTTATAGGGATTCGTAAGCAAGAAAGCAGCAAAATGACTTTTAAATATGTATATTATTTTAACATAGATTACATTTGAATGTTGTCAAACATTTTTAGATATTAGTGCATGTATATATTTTCCTTTTGTTAACTTGCTTACGAGTGTGTGCAGAAATAAATTACTTGGCTCTAAAACGGCAAGGTCCTGAAAAGGCGGCGCCGAAAAGGCAAGGTGGTGAAACAGCGGTGCTGAAACGTACCATCCTCTCGCCGTGATTGCTCCTGCCTTGTCGTCGGAGAGAGGGCTCAGTACGCTCATTAGAGCGGAATACCAAGTGGATTTTATTATATCTCTCTCTTCCCTCCTCGAATTTTATATATGGTTTAAGAATGCACGGATCCCTCCCTTCCGTTGGGGGTTGGCATCGGCTGAGGCAGTTGTCTAGGCGGGTTCCGCAATGCGCGTAACAGTTCCCCTTAAATAATACACTAGTATATGTAGACAAATAAACCAATCTTCTTCGAAAGACTTTCGACTTCTGTTCCTCGTGCTACTGGATCTCATTCCAGTTATTCTCACTTTCTGGCATCATATTCGTTTTCCTTAGATGTGGAACCTGACTTGGACTATCAACGTTTTGGTCCTTCGAACCAAATCCAAACTTAATATTTTTTATGTCCTTGTGGATTTTTATTAAAGGTGCGGCGAACCGCGCCGCGTGTGGTTTAGTAATGGTCGAGCTCTGATAGTGGCGGTGATTCCTCGCCCTAACTTGCTCGCTCTAAGATTGCTCGCTCATCTCTCTCATCTGTCAACACTGAGGGGTATGGTATCCTTATAACGGACTAATGAACGATGACTTTAAGATTCTTCAGTTAAAGCTTGCTAACAGCGGTTCATTGACATTTATAGATAGGGACGAACTATTAAAGGAATTTGGGTGAGCACACCAGCGATGTTCCTAAGGTTTGATTGACGGGATCTTCCATCGCAAAATTAAGGAGAGTTACTTACGAATACCAGTCAAACACTATATATCCATTCGAGACGCTGCTTCACTTGCCTATGTTTGTTCATGAAAGCACTGCGTGTCGCCAACCCCGTGCATGAGTTGAATGAGCGCAGGTCTTTCATGATCTCTCTTAAGACCACCCTCTCTACTGAACTAACTAAGGAGAGTTCTAAAGCTCATATTCTTTAAAGTGTTGCATATTTATTTCTGAAACATAGGTCATAGCTGTGCATGATTCTGGCTGGGGAGATTTGCAGGAGGTCCCTCGACTCGTCGAGGAGAAATTTATTTCAACCGTCGTTACATTCTCCGATGTCATGCCCATGTCAGCAGACTCTTGTTCCGGTCGGCCACGTATCCGATATTTTTCCACCAGCGTCCCGGAATGCAGCTCCACCACCCTCTGCTTATCTCCCTTGTCTCATTTCCAGACCTAAGTTTGGTCTCTTCTTATACCCCCTTCCTCTACTTCGCTTTTGACTTTGGGCCGACATAGTGTTTTTGATCTGCGAATGCTAGTTCCGTGACTCTGGACGCCATTCAACTCTATATTAGATCTACTGAGGCGCTCTGCTGTGAAGTACTAATGACTGAGGACTCTTGGTGCAAGCGTTTTGCCTCTCCAAATTCTTTTCCTCTTTGTAAGAAGATAACTTGCAAAAAAAACAGGAAATCAACCTATGTAAAACTTAAATCCTCACCTAGGTTGAAGTAAATCCCATCCCTTCCTTTCTTCACCTACCCCTGTGCTTTAAACACCTTTGCCTGTAAATTCTCACCTACTATCAGGTAGAGCCTCTGTATTCGTCGCCTATAGTGATGTATCCACAATCCCAGAAGGAAACGATGCCTCCAATTCTCTTTTATCCATAACATTTTCTTGCACTCACAACCATGCCCCATCACTCTTTCCCGTTACGCCTGTTCGTTTGCAACCGTCCTTAACTACGACTTTTGCCCTCCCTTCAGACGTAGGTTGCATTGTCTCATTAGGAGTGATCATCCTCCACGCTCTGGGTGTGAGGATGCCTCCAAATCTCTCTTAGCTATACTATTTTACCGGGCCTAGACACACTGATATTGGTCTGTTGAAACCTATTTAGCTCTCGCAATACTAACCCCCTTTCTTCTGAATTGAGGTTACCATGCCTTTCTGAGGCTCCTTCTTTAACGCATGTGCCAAGTTCTCCCACACGTCACCTCATTGTGAGCACTCCTGCACTCTCTATATTATCTCTATAGTGGTCTCGTTTTAGTATTTGAAAAACAAAACCTTCTTTTATTTGGCTAGATGAAATTAAACTGGTAAAACATCATTTCACCAAGTTTGTCATATCACCATTTTATCTCTCTATCACACCTTGGCTAGGTAGCCCATGGTGGTGCCTCATTCCTGGTGAGTACTAAACACTTTTTTACACCCTCAGCTGTATATAACTACTCTTCAATGAGTCAGAGCGCGTGTTTATTTACAGATAGAATTTATATTTTTTGTTTAATTGTCACAACTCGAGCAACATTCAAGCGTTCAATTTTTAGATATTTGCTTTCAGCTTCCTACCTTATTTTTATTTGTAGCTGACTTTAATTCCGGATACATTGTATAGGGGGTGATGGAGTGAGCAACCATTAAGGCTGTCTCTTTGAATCTCTTTTATCCACTAATCTTTTTAACTTTTTTAACTTTGGTCATGTTACATGTTAGCACATTCAAACTGATTCTTTAAGTTTATATAGATATATGTATATGGCTCCGCTATATATATATCTATGATTGCAACTGGTCCCAATCATATCACACAGATGTAATGTTTTTGATGCAGATTGCTCAAACTTTCACTACGCTTCCTTCACTAGTAAAAAAAAAATGTTGATTTTGTATTTATTGATGCGGCCTTACATGGCAATTCCTTTTGAGTGTTTGATGCTGCAAAGTCATCAATTTATTGTACTCTATTCCTTCGGGGTAGAACTTTAGTTTACGATGGATTGCCAATTACACCTGTGTGGTGGAGGACTATATAAATGTATATGGTGTGGACGTCGCTGGAACTTGATAACTCCGAACCGTATTAACCGTAATCAAACTAGATACACTAGCCAGTGAACTTTAGGTAAGTCAGGCAGTCATTGAATCCTGAGGGGCATAGATGTCTTCTTTGACTTTTACTACCTCCAAAGCTGAGTTCTGGAAAAGATTGAACAAAATCAGGAGTCGGTATGCTAGTCATTCTCCCTGGTATTTAAATGGATGGTTATAACATAAGCAATCTAGCTAGCATCGCTGATATATTGGCCTCCCATTTTGTTGATGTTAGCAGCGTTAAGCACTACCAGGCGGATTGTAGACTTATCAAACTCCGCACTGGAGGTTGAATTCTTGCGTTTCTTGCCCGGTGAACGGGGACCGAAAAACTTTCTGTTTACTACCGGCGAGAATCGTTCAACGCAGTCCAGTGGCAACCCTACGTCTCCAGGTCAAGACAATATGCGATAGGACGACTCGGGCATCTCAATCCCAGAGGGAAAAACTCATACTTGCTAGTTTGACTAGATATGGAACCAGGGATTCTATTCAATTGCGTAAAGAACGGGGTTGTTCTTACCATTTCTGAAATTAGGTAGAGTCAGCTGCCTCCTTCCTATTATATGCCAATACCCCACAACAGTTCTCTTGATGAGTTTTGGAGAAAATGGTGAATGCTTGTTTGCTCTGGTTTCCAGAATACCATGGCCTCTTAACTCCATACGAGTGTGGCTTCCGTAAAAAGCCGAGTATGACAGATCTTCTGGCTCATATAAAGGGCACTCTTCTTGAGACCATTGTTCGTGCTGCCACGCAATTGTTTTTTTGCGAGAAGGCTTATGACGCCAAGTGGCGCCATGGATTTCTCCGCTAATTGTATAAATGAGAATGACAGGACTTTTACTGTCGAAAGTGGTTTCTCAAACCGTATAAGTAGAAAACCTCACTATTTATTACTACGTCACAAGTCCGGCATCCCTAGCCTGGCACCTCCAGTTGATACATTGACCCACGGTCGTTTATACATATTTCCTCTTTTCTGCCTCAAAGGCAAATGCGATGCACTTGCACGGAAAGTGGGTGCAGCAAGTTAAATCACCCATATTCCTAGAGGGCAACCCCTGGGAATTTGTGTCAGAGAGACGATTCCTGGGAATGATCCTAGGTCTCAAACTTAATTTGGTGCTCACATCTCTGTGAACTTTAATGGAGATGTCTCCGGAAAATAAACCTACGAAAATCCTCTCCCATACATTTTTGAGGAGCAATATTCTTAAGTTGTGGAGGCTATACACTTCCAGTTAAAGTAGGGTTGTGTAATCCTTAGCCTCTTCCTTATCTCCAATTGTTTCACGCCACTCAGTCATGCCCTTCTCGTTCCCGCCTCTCCCTCGGTGGACATTCGCTTGTCTAATATTTTCATGGCTCTCTTTGACAAGCGGAAGTCTTTGGTTGACACGCTTGCTATGTTCATTAAACATCTTTCATCACACTCATCATTATGCAACTCTTCACAGATGGGTCATAAATGAACGATAGTGTGGTGCTGGCTTTGGTTTCACTCGGGTCTATCGCTTCCGAGTCGTTACCGCGCGCAGCTTCTTTTTTCATCGACAGTTTATGCTCTTCATTTACCCGTTCGTTTTTTTATCCACCTGACACTTTACTGCTTTTCCGGTACTTCTTTGTTTCAAGGAACGTGATATATAATATTTACTCTTCAATTTCTGATCAGCTCTTTGCTTGTTGCTTGGTCAAGAACTCTTCCAGATACGAAGTCGTGTTTTGTTAGTTCCTAATAATATCACTTCCAGGGTGACAAGCAGGCCGATGAGGTACTAGAAGCGGGCAGTAAGTTTTGCAATTCAGATATAAGGTAACGACATATGAGGAAAAGTGTTTTATTATTTTTCAATATAACTACCCTCGACTTCAATGCACTTGCGCCAATTGTCCCTGAGGCTTCGAATTCCCGACAACCAGAAATCTCCCGACTGATGTTTAATCCACTCCTGGACGGTGAGCTGGACATCTTCATCGTCCCCAAACCGGCGTTTACGCAGTGCAGCCTTGAGCTGGTGGAATAAAACGTAGTCGCTAGGGGCCAGATCTGGACTGTAGTGGGGATGGTTGAGCTCCTCGAATCCGCCCTCGCGCAGAGCAGCTTATGCAACTCTGGCCTTGTGGACTTTGATGACGTTGAAGTCAATCATGGAGCTTGAGGTTTCTAGGGACCCAACGCGCAGAGACCTTGGTTATGGCCAAATTGCCGTGGATGATGTTCATAACACTTCCATGTGATATTCCAAGTTCTCCCTCGATTTCTTTAACCTTCACCCGTCGATTTTCGAGGATCATCCTCTTCACACGTGCAACATTGTCCTTGTTGGTCACGTCTGACGGGCTCCTGGACGAGGGTCATCTTCAAGGGACTCACGACCATGGCGGAACTCTCTATTCAAGCGAGCAATGGTTGCAAAGGAAGGTGCAGTGTCGATGTACACTGCAACCATGCCTTCATGGATCTCTTTTGCATTCTTGCCTTCCTTGGTCAAAGGTTTTAGCACTGCGCGGTGCTCAACCTTCTCCATTGTTAAAAAATTGTGACTGACGATCTGCAATCAGCTACTGCTTCTTAAATAGACCAGGCAGGAGCGTGCGGCTGCATTCCCTGACTTGTCATAATTTGTCCTAACACCCCGACAAACAGCCATCCCTCTTCCTCTGTTTTTCCCTACCGATTCGCCAAACTTATTGACCGCCCCTTTTAGCTCGAATCGTGGCCGCCCGGACACCAATTTGCTGCAGTTTGCTTAGGCTTACTTTTATCCTCTTATTTTAGACTACATTGATTACCATACCGATCAGAATGAGAGGACTGCATCGATACCAAGTTGCATTCCTTTAACCCCTCGGTTTTACTTTTGGTTAGCAGCTATTAACCTCGTAAGAGCTCTGATGTAGTCTTTTATCACCTGCGAAATGGACACATACCCCTCATACATGGAGAGTTGATAAGTATTGTTGTCGCCCCCCCCCCCTCTGCCTCTGCCACTTCTGTCCATATATAATATCACTATCTAAGCCTTTGATAATCCCCCTCCCCCGTCTGTCATCCGTCTGAAATGTTTCCCGTCTATTTTACGCATCCCTTTTAACGATTGACTACGCTCCATCTTAGCTGAGAGTCCTCCCTTTAGAACTAATTTCTCCTGCCGAATTCTTCTAAGGTCTGTTTTTTATAACTTTTATACCTTGTAATTATGCTTTTATCTCTTTTATAGCTTGCAATTATACTTTTAACTAGAAATCTAAATTTTAGTCTGCGCGCGTCTTTTTACCTTTGAGTTGGGGTAATAGGTCCCTCTCGCTTCGCTTCGGTTTAGTTAGGATATACCGGGCCCTCTCATTTGTTTATATCCCCAGGGTCCTCTTTTTGATGTATATCGCTTTTATTTTGTATTTTAGGGACTCGTGCCCTATTATACTCTGCTCCTTCATAGCCTTTTTACATTTTAGCCTTTACCCTTTATGACAAATGAAGATCATTTTATTCAGAACACGCATATATTAAAATATAGACTTGACCTTCTAATTAATAAGCAAGAGGAAAGATGGTTAAGGTGTTAATTTTAAGTTTGAAAATAAAATGTTGAAAGAATTAAAACAACGTAGCTGATGCATCAAATTAGGTACATAGAGAAATTCGCTACTCTTCCTCTTTCTGATTGTCTACCCGATAGGTAAGGGAAAACATCCATCTTAACCAAGTTTTTATTGTAAAAGACGAAATCTTGTAATCAGGACGGCAAATTGGCTTAGTCTTTAACATGTGGATCTGTGTTTGTTATCGGGCCACCAAAGAGTCATGCACAAGACCGAATGCTTCAAGTAAGTGGACCCTTCAAATAATAGAACTCCGTATTGTGTGCTAACCTATTAAGTCTTTGTAGATGGGATGCATTAGCTAATAAATCGCGGAAACAATATGAAAAATAGAAATGAGAATAAAGCATTAATTAATAATTGTTTTGAACTCGAGGCTCTTCGTACGCTTGAGAAAAGCCAGATGTAACTGGAAAGGGTGTGGTCCTCTGTTTGAAATCTACTCTCAGAGGATGAGATTGTGTTGAGGGCGTCTCTTAATAGTCTGAGAGGCATTGATTGACAGATGTTTACAGATTGTCGAATTACCTTTTCACGTTGGTTTTGTGTGCGCAATTTTTTCGCTTAATATGATCAACTTCTAAACTTTTTTCGATAGGAAAAACGGATGCATGTCTATTTTGTTGACTCGGTCCTATAATGCGAAAGGGTTATTTTTTCATATAGTTTAAAAATTGAGGATGTTTGTTGTCTTGGCCTTTCTCATCTTAACCAATTCTTATGTTAGTTGTGAAGGCTTCTCGCCAAGAAATTATATAAAACTTTGAATATACGTGGTGTAATATAGAAAAATTTTCGTTCTCTTGTAGTATCGTGAGTAACACTCAGTGGCATTGGCACGCTACATATAACGCACTTTCTTATATGAAGAAAAGAACGGGAAATTAAGTGTTATGTCTTTATGTGTAATGATTGATTTGAAGAATAGCAAACCGGATTAGGCACTAATAGTAAGTCATCAAAGACGAATGAAGTACATTTAATATTTACACCCCAATTATTAAAATATGAATAATAATGGTAATGATGGTAATAACTAGTGATATGGCGATACAAGATTTTCAAGCGAGGACCGATACCGAGTAAGATAACATTGTTTACTCCCGATTCCGATACGAGTACCAAGCACGAATAGCGAGTACTTATATATAATGGGTTAAGGAATAATTTCTTACAGTTTTATCAAATTTATCCATTAACATTAACAATTTTAGAAAAACTTCATTTTAATTTGATAACTATATGCAATCTAATCAATAATGTATTCTCCGTTATTATTTACGACTTCTTCCCAACGTTCAGCTAGTTTTTCGATGCCTCTACAATAAAAATCTCTCGATTTTGAATTGAAGAATTCGTCTAACCAGGTTCTTAATTCCACATCAGTATTAAACGAACGTAGCCCAAATTGTTAGAGAGCGATTGGAAAAGATGGAATTCCGATGGAGCTAAGTCTAGTGAATATGGAGGATGTGGAAGGATTTCCCAATTAATCGTCTGGATGTCGTCTTTTTTCATATAATGTGAGGACGAGCAGTATCGTGTTGTAGAAGGACTCGATAACGTCGATGAGGTCACTTTTCACAAATAGCTTCGGCGAGTCGATACATTTGTTGAACGTAAAGTTCTGCATTAACAATCTCGTTGTTCGCAAGGAGCTCATGAAGAATGATACCTTCACAATCCCACCAAACACACAGCATCGTCGTTCGTGGATGAAGTCCTTGCTTTAATCGCGGAAGTGTTTTTTGTATTGGGGCTAAGCCATTGTTTTCGATGGTTCATGTTGACATAAACACACCACTTTTTGTCGCCAGTGATGATGCGGTGATGAAATCTGTCCTTATATCCACGAGTAGCCATGTGACGAGCAAGCACGCCTGCCGGAATCGTGGAGAGTTGAAGTTTGTTGCTTTCGCTCAAGGCGTGCGAAACACATGCACAGAGTTTTTGAACTTTCCCCATCGAATGAAGGTGATTCACTACAGTTTTCTGATCACATGCCAATTGTACAGCCAATTCTCTAGTCGAGTAACAAGGATTTTCATAAAAGAAGGTCGTTCAATCAATCTTTATCCAACTTAATGGGGAGACCATTATGTTCTACGTCATTAAAATTGAAATGACCTTTTTTGAAACTAGAATACCACCATTGATTGAGCTGTCCTTTCTGATAAAGCATTTTCTCCATACACAGCACAGATATCACGACGAGCTTTGGCTGCGTTTGCATTGTTCTGTTCTCGATTGAAAATGAATAACAACAACCATCGAAAATGCGCCTTTCTTTCAACTTGACATTCCATTTTGAGGGTACAGAAGGAAAAATTAAATTAACACAACGTTTAAATAAACCGCAATGATTTATGACTCAACTTCAAAAAGTAGCCAAAGTAAAAGCCTAATAGTTTGCGCTGTTAATGGACGTAGCTTAACCTTTGCAAATTTTGCTCTCATTATTTATTATTGTTTCTTAATATGTACACAAATCACGTCAACAAAACTTAAATCAACACAACATTAAAATAAACGCAAGAATTTATTCCTCAACCTAATATAAGAGTTGCGGTCAATAAGTTTTGCAATTCAGATATAAGGAAACGACATATGAGGAAAGGTGTTTTATTATTTTTTAATATAACTACCCTAGACTTCAATGCACTTGCGCCACTTGTCCCTGAGGCTTTGAATTCCCGACTAGCAGAAATCTCCCGACTAATGTTAAATCCACTCCTGAACGGCGAGCTAGACATCTTCATCATCCCCAAACCGGCGTCGACGCAGTGCAGCCTTGAGCTGGCGGAATAAAAAGTAGTCGCTAGGGGCCAGATCTGGACTGTAGGAGGGATGGTTGAGCTCTTCAATCCGCATTCGCGCAGGGCATAACAACGACACGGCGGAGTTGCCAATATCGGCAACTTTCTCCCGGTTTCGTGCTGCCGGCAGCTAAAATCAGCAGAAAGTTGCCGGTATTCTTGTAATGTGAAAAGGTCTTTAAGGGTCTTAGGTCTAACGTTGGTATCGAAAACTAAGGCAAAATTTTATCGAGTAAGACTACCGATACCACTAAAATCGTTGGATACCATTGATACTTGATACCGATACCGAGTACTTTTCCTCACATCACTTTCCAAGCCTTTTTACTGTCGTGGGGCAGAAAGTAAGCTATTTACTTGTTGAAAAAAGTAAGTTATTACTAATAACTTACCTTACTGAAACATAATCAGAATGCAGCATATATTAAATATAAGGTTGAATATATTTCTTTATTGCTTGATGAAAATAAAAATCGAAACTAATAAGTTCATCGAAGAGAGTTGGGAAAAAGCAAATAACTAAATGTAAATATTTTAACTACAAAGATATTGAGTTACAATTAGTACAACTTGGTTGAGCTATGGAAGTGTATTAGGTAGTAATATGAATACGAAAATTATTAGTCATCTAAGTGTTGATGTTTTCTTTTAAATTTTGGTACTCCTGTACCTCAAATCCCTTTCCAAGCATTTTACCGTCATGGGGTGTAAATTAAGCTATTTAACTGTTGAAAAAAGTTCCTAAGGAAATTGTCACACATTTTCCGATATTATGTATACATGTGCTCCAAAACTAAGTGGCAATTGTGGAAACGGGCTTGAACTACCAACTCTCCTGAATTCTTGAAGGGTAGAACCACTATCAAATTAGTGAAAAGACAGTTAATCGAGGTAGTTATATTTACCCTTCATTATTAGTGGAAAACTCTACAAGAATTCTAATGTAGTGTGTGTGGAAGCATGAATCAGGTGCAGGGAACTGTCTATATCCTGTTTTTTTCTGTTTCTGTAACTAATTTTTTTTTTTAAATTCAGCCAAATTGTTTACCAATTGGCACATTCCTTGGAATATTTTTGGCATTGTACATCAAACTAATATTAGCTTTAGTGTGGGAAGTTGTATTAAAGAGCCAAATATATTATCAAACTAGTCAAAGATAAGCCTTTGGACATTAAAAGTGATTAGAGATTTTATGAAAGCTTTGAAGAGATCGCAAACGATGGAGAATTTAGACGAGAATAAAGCGATATTTCCAGGTTCGAGAGAAGTAGAAGGGTTTGTTTACAATGGCGCTAGCTCCAGATCAGTTTCTTCAGAATGAGCAAATGTTTCATATCCATTATTTACTAAAATGGTACGTTTGTTTTAAGCGATTTGTACGAAGATTTAAAGTACTATCTTGCATCGCGAATGATATAAGTGTTCGGTGTGGTATCAGCTGAGAGTCAGAGATGATGGATTCCGTTTGATTAGAGTGTGCTAGATATTTCATGTATATTAGCTGATGATATTGACGGCGATAGTTTCCATAATGAATGTCTAGTGGGATGAAGATTGAATTCCCCGAGAATTGCCCTGTAATGCGTCAGAACAGAAAATCAATTTATTACCTGGAAACATATGTTAGAAGTGTTTAGTGGTAGATGAAATGCAGAGATCTTCCGGTGGAATAGTAAATTTCTGGGTGCCAGAGATCAGACAGATAGAGAGGAAGATACGCGCCTGGGTGACCCTTTTTGTATAGGGTAATGGAGGTGCGATTTTATGAAACGCCAGTATGACCTGAAATGACGCCTTCACAGAAACCTGTGACAAGTGTGAGAGCCTAGAAGGTCCCATCTTAAGTCTGACAAAGTTCGCCCCCTAGCTTAAGAACCTTCGCGCCCTCGCGCTAAAAGGCCGAGTCTATTCTCGTCAAGCGATGCGTCTGACTCTAGAATCCTTCCCTTCCGAAGGAGAGGGGAAAACCCCAGCCGAACCCCTATAAATCCTCCGGTGCCGAAGTTGGAAGGCAGCATCCATCCGCCATCCTCCCTGCCCCGTCAGTATCCGCCGTGTATCTATCAGTATCCTCGTCCTTCCTCGTCGGTACCCGCTATTGGCGGCCCGTTGAACTCACAATTCTCGCAGAATCCCTCAAGCTCCAGGTATTATCGTTAATTCACGTGAGTCTACCTAAATCCGTTTCCCCCGCTACTCGAACGCAACGTGCTCAATCTCGATTCGTGTTACTCGAAAGCAAGATTTAAGTTCACCCCCGTAATAGTCATTATCAAGAGACTGTTGTTTGAACTTTGCATCAAGGCAAAGAATACTCTCTCAAACCAAATCATTTGGCTAAAAGCAACGTGCAAACCTCTTGTTCAAGTGCTCTCTCTGCCCCTCCCCCCTCTTCCGCGAGTGTAAGCCACATCATCGGCTTAGTTTACGCTCAAGGTCAGTGGAGCGTTTTATGAGTTTGGTCACTATTGTCCGTTTCTTTGTACGCTGACCATCCTCACCAGGTCTCTCCCTCTCCCCCGCCCCCATAGCTTTTGAAGACCCGTGTAATTCTAATATGTGTAAAGCTCATACTAAACTTCCTTTCAATCTTGTAACAACATAATCATTTGCATATTAGTAAAGTTAAATTTATACCCGTTTTTCTGTTATCCCTGAACTCAAGATAGTCCACTATTTGCCAGTCTAAGTTCAGTTAATTTGTACTCCGCATATATTGTAAACTTCCCACGCACTCGTAAAGCAGAAAGGGTGAGCTTGTCCATATCCTACGATATCTATATTTATCTGGTGTATGGTGTGCGTGCTTAACCTACGATATCTTTATTAATTTGGTATCAGGTTTATGCAGTTAATCTTATTCAATCAATTTATTGTAATTTGATCAAACTATTGGTTAACCCTGTTTAAATTGTTAATTCTTGGCTAATCTTGGTTCCGGCTCTGAAGTTAAAAAGGTGAGAAATAACGATTGCATACCTATTTTGCGAAGTGTATTTGTTTCCGTTCCCAATCTTGTTTTTGTGAATTGATTGCTGAGTGACCGTGTCTTACTAAGAACTTTTCTCCCAACGGAATTAAATTGCTGTCCTCGAGGCCTCATCTCGTGCCATAAGTTAAAAGTATAGAAAATAGTATTATTCTTCGTATTGCTGTGGTAGGACTGCTGTAACTCTCGTCTCAATTACAGTGAAATCTTGACCGCAAAAGCTCTCAGGCGAGTGATTTACCTCCTTGTTGTTCGTGTGTTCTTTGGTTAGCAAAACCATTCGCACTCCCGTTCGTGCGTCAAGGAGCCCATAATTCCGCCATACTCGTTGACGTGCGTTAATTTATTTTTTTTTGTTGTGCTCATCGCGTAAACCAGCAATCGTGTCGCCGTTTGAAATTTTTAAGGCCCAAGTGAGTCACTCGGACTCAGTGGAAAAGATTTGATGGCCTACATCCAGGAAGAATAAAGAAAAGAAAGAGCCCGAAAGAACATACAGAAAACAAAGAGAAAATAAAAGGAAACGAGAAGAAAGAGAAAAGGAAGGAGAAGAAAGAGAAAGAAAAACGAGAAGTAAGAGAGTAAATTCGCTCTCACGAATTGGAGGTGAGCAAAGCGAGGAAAGAAACGCTCTCCATAAACTCCTCGAGTGTTAGGCTAGAAGCACCGCAGTCTCCGACCATAACACGTGAAGAAGGCGAAGAATTCGAATCTTATCTAAACCACTTCGAGAAAATATTCAAGGTGAACCAATAAAATATCAAGAAGGACGGCGTAGCACAATTATTGTCCCTGTTGAAGTCTCAGCTTTGGGATATATTTTTATCTCCCTTCCATCAGATTTAACAATTGATTACTCATCGTTAAAAGCCGAGTTGGTCGCCGCTTAAACCATGACCCCAGATCTCTATCGAGCTAAATTTAAGCAATTTCTCATTCAACCAAAACCATTCCTTTTGACAGTTTGGCTACTCCGTACAGCATCATTTTAATTTTTGGATTGACGCGTCCAAGGTGCCTCATAAATACGACGCCCTGGTCGATATTGCCTTCAAGGAAGAAAGGTGCCATACTCTTAAGGAATGAATCGAGGTGGCAAACGTCAACGCTGCTAGTCACAACTGCTATCCAAAAGAAGGGAATAAATCAGAACCCCCATCTCCTAAATCCAAAAGCAGCAAGAACAAATTTGTTCCTAATAATGGGAATAAGTTCTTGAAGGTGACTGGGTCTGCAAAACCAAATCCCTCTTTTCGTCAGACCACCGTGGTGTTAAGCCCTTTTCTTCCAATCCCCCTGCATCGTCGTTTCCCAGGAGGACCATCCTTTACTATTCCTGTGGAGTTCCTGGCCACGTGAGATTCAACAGTCCTCGAAACTCGCAGTTTAGAAACACCCCTCCTTCTCACCAGGTACACCAGATCAGTGCCCCTACTACGCTCCCAACGTTGCAAAATGAATCCCGCTGGTGAAATTTTTATTCGGTAAAAGTACTCCTGGGGCCCTCCAATTTAAAACTGGAGCCGTAAATGGGTGCACGTGAATTGTTGTATCCGATGAGCTATTAGAAGTTGTAGCTCCGGAATTTTTGGCGCGCCAATAAATTTCCCGTTGTTCACTGCTATATTGAGTGCGCGTAATTTACTGGTTCTGCTGAAGTCGCGGAAGCGCCCATCAAGCTTTGCTCTGTCCAAAGTGGTGGGTATACCCTGGTTTCTTCCTCCCTCGTGGCTCAATCCATTAGCACCCGTTCCCGTGCCAAGAAAGAATTGAACACCCCTACATCTTTGGAACCCATGTGTGCTCCCCAATTCCAGAGTGCGATGACCCAGGACTTTGTTAAATGCCAGAGCGAATGTAATTCTCTTCGTTGTCTGTGAAAGAAAGCCAAGAATAAAACACGTGAAACCGTCAGAGAGAATAAGGGGATTTCCTCCCTCGTCAAGGATGCCTGCCACTATCGAGTGTGCACCGAGGAAAACGACATCGAGTCCCGCAAACTATGTGTACCCCGTTCCCTCGTCCCTCCAATCCTGAAAACGGCCCACTTCATTCGTTCAAAAAGTTTTTTTACTTATCTATGTTCTCTTTTTCGTTTTTGTTTGCTATTATCAGGTAGTAAATATCCTCAAAAAGGAAACAAGTTATCCAGTTTAGGGTTAATATAACATTTAAACAAATGCCCACTGTTCACACTATTCAGATAATTCGAGGATCTTTGACATAAGAGGATCCAGATAAGCGAGAGATTGATATTTACTAATAAATCGAGAATTAATTTATAAATAATTTTTCACTTTAAGACTCTTTATCTTTAATGAAAGCCAAATGTGACTAATAAATTGGTGGTTCTCCGTTTGCCTGCCACTAATCAGAAGATGTTAATGTGTTGGTGGACTGACTTGGTTGTTTAAGAGGCGTTGATTGATTGATGCTTGGAGGATGTGCCATGATTAACTTCATGTCGGTTTTTGTGAGCCCAATCTAGTCGTTTGTAATCAGATAATTTCGAAAGCATAATTAGATATGAAGGAGTGAGAAATTTAAACTGCATTAACCTTGTCATGCTAACCTGATTAGCTTGCATGAATTTTAAAAAATATAGGGTCGAGGATGTTTGTTATCTTGACCTTTGATTCACCAATTTTTCCTTTTATTCTCCATCTTAAAACCAGTATTTATGTGCAATTTTCTCCCAGAAAGTCGATGAGATCAGATTCGCTTATACTCAATTTGAATACTCCCACCTCTGCTGCTTCACATTCCAAATATGACTTCTTTTTAATTTCAAAACTATTCTACAACTTTAATATGTATGTTTATATTAAATTTAACGGTCCTTGAAAAAGAGGTTCCTATCCGAACCCTCAGTATCAAGGAATTAAAAAACTATAATGCAAATCTTAAATGCAGTCATGTTATTGATCCTCAATTTAAGTATACGTATGCCCCCTCTGCTGTCTTGCGATATATATATATATATATATATATATATATATATATATATATATATATATATAGCGAAACGGGAAAGCTAATAGATTTTAGAGGGACATACATATTTAATAGACATGGCAAACTCATATTCAGGTCCGCAAGATTAACTCTCGTTCCTTTGAGGAGATTTTCGTTACAACTTGTAAAGAAGATGACAGGACTAAGGTCGAGGATATGAGGATTATTTTAGTAGTTTTGTATATACATACTCTATATAAAACAACCGAAATTTTTGCCACCCATTTGCTTAGATATAATCCCTAAATCCCTCTTACAAAAGAGGATTTCTACTTTATTTTACAGTTTTCGGTACTCAATTGGTTTTTTTTTTTTACATTGAAGACTGCAAAATAAAGTGAAAAATAACAGAATATGCTTGGGATACTATTAAGGGGTATTCTATGGCAATATCTTTTAAAATTAAAATCTTATTCTATCTTTCAAATCTTAGAACTATCAATTTTATATTCAAATGCATATTTATAGATTGCTATTTTATTTAAAAAAACTTTGCTCGAAACTTACTTATTTTAATGTGTGTACTTAATTAAGAGAAGAAGTAGAATTATTTAAATACAGACTAAAAATCATCAGAGAGCTTAGGATCCATCGAAGCTCAGCCCCAAAATAAAAGTTTCGAGGTAAACCTTAGGCAAACAAATTATAGGAAGAGACTGGCCAGATTAGTTATCTTACAAATAATAGAGACCCAAATTATAGGCTATTAATTTAATGTCTGTAGAAGAAAGGCCGATAAACACTAATCCACTGGGAAATAAAAGTAAAATCATGTTGTTTTTTATGTTTTTTTTATGCTCTGTCTAAGATTACGGAATTGCTCTTAACTTACCGCTATGATACATTGGGGAATATAAAAGAACCCAAAGTCGATAAAACTCCCTCAAATAAACATTGACTCACTAGAGAGACTAGGTTAGCGCTATTCCATTCTCTACACCTGCTAGTCATAAAGGGAATACAATGAGAGGGAAGTTTGAAAGAATGTGGAAAACATCTCTACTTAAGCTGGCATCATTATTTTATATTTCTTCCTTTTCCTTGGTATTCTTCTTGCTCGCTAAATAGATGTTTTCTGCATTTATACTAGGTAATATCCATATTTTATACTAGATCGGCAAACTTAATAAATGTAAAGGAAAGCCGTAAAGAATTGCAAAAATGTCGCTGAAAATCAGGAGTGGCGGTTCAAGCGTTATAGAAATCTATCCAAAAGGGGACATCTTTTTTTCATTCATTATTTTACATTTTCTTTCACTATTGTCTACCCCAAATTAGAGTAACAACAAAATAAAGCATCGACGTTACAATAAAA
Organism: Ceratothoa steindachneri; assembly: GCA_963969495.1. Taxonomy (NCBI): domain Eukaryota; kingdom Metazoa; phylum Arthropoda; class Malacostraca; order Isopoda; family Cymothoidae; genus Ceratothoa; species Ceratothoa steindachneri. Next base: position 235,110,860 of record OZ018317.1, read on the forward strand.
CAAGCTTTTCTAGAGTGCTCCATATACAATTAGGGAAGGTGAAAACATATGACCTTGGGATGTTAGGGGGCTTGCAGGGTGGTTAAATTTTGTTGACCTTCTTCATGTTCCCAAATAAATCTGCTTCTCTCGGAACGATAAATTAGTATAAACATGAGCGACAAAACTTGCTGGGATACTTACCACAATTAAAGTTTTGTTCGTACAAGTGGTGGAGCTTGGGCAAGTTAAAATTTGTGGACGGTCCATACTCAAATCGGTGAGAGTTGGTACTCTGTAAAAGGGAAGGAACGGGCAAAATACAACCACGTCTTTCAGCGGAGAAGGAGAATAATGGGAGGAATGAGATATCGAGATGAAGAAGGAACAACAAAAAGAGCAAAATATACCAAGACATACCACAAATTAACCTTGTAGTGAAGGCACAACCCTACAAAATTGCGCAGTGTGAAACCAATTTACTGGATAAGTATGGGGCTGAAGGACATTATTTTAACAAAGGACAAAAAGGACTCAAATAAAGAAAATATTCTTATATACACGATTTCGGCATTGAATCTTAAATTATGTAAGGTGTTGGTTTCTTATTAGACACAATATTTATCTTAATTAAAATCAAATTATTACCTATTTATTGACAATAATCCGATATTTTTCCAAATTCACATTAGAAAATTACCAAAAATCCTGAGTCTAGCACTTTAGTATGAAAGCAAAAGAACGAGTAAAGGAAAGAAAGCAATAAAAAGTATAGTGTAAAAATGCATGCAGGCTAACAAGACCCACAAGCTCATATGGTATTATGCCTTTGGTAGTGTATTTAGCGCTATTCGCACTGTATGACGACTATTTCTGTGTGAGATTACATTACACGGTACGGTGTGTAATTTCACATTGTTAGTAACTGAATTCCGTGCATCCCTTTTGTTTGGAGTCTTAGAGTTCTGAAATATCATGGCTGAAATTAATCCTCTATAAATTTGGAAACAAAGCTGTGTTGCTTGTATTCAGACTGGCTGCTCTAATACGAAGCTCGCCGACCTCTTGAGTGACAATCTTAGGACGGTACAAAGGATCAGAAAAGAGTTGGATGAGTGAGGCTGTGATTACATGGGTTGTGCCGATCGCAAAACTCACTCTATTTATTCATATACAAAAGAAGAATCTCCGAATTTATTACGGGCAAACAGGCTATTATTGAAAATGATCCCGGCCATTCAATGAGGTCCATAGCCACTCAGTGATTCACCAGGCTGTTTGTGCATGAAGACATCCGATACTATTCATATATGATGAGAAATAGCCAGCTTGTGTCGCATAAGAAGAAGAACACGACGAAGGACCGTACTGCGGAGCTTTTGAACAAACTAAAGCATCCCTTCAAGCCTCCTATGATTTGCTTCTTTTCATACAAGAAGAACCTATTCTAGATCCAGGTAGTGAACTCACAAAACAACCACTAGGGGGTTGCCGTGTCCCCGGAAGATATATTGATCTTTATAAAGACCAAAGATTTCGGTCAACATCATGTGATTCAATCTGCCCGGATGGCGTCAAACCTAATATTAAGGGGCCATCAAGAATCTATAGGAATTGCTGCTGCTATGGACCGTTAGAAGGCCATAGCTGAGGCAGCAGAAATGTGCATTATGTCACACAAGCAAGAGGAGCCAGCCTTTACCACAGCAATCAATCCATCTGTCCTCCTGACTCTCCAGAACTCAAACCAGGGAACAGTTATGTGCGTAGGGTGTCAGTAGAGTGAGACAAACAGGTCTCTGTCTATCAACAAGTTGGAGCTTAAGTTCAGTACCACCAAATTTTCTTCCTAATTAAACAGAGACGATTAACAAGAATTTAAGTAGTTTGCGGCGCCGCCTGGAGCCCGTGTTTGAGGCTGTCGTAGAATAGGCTCTCGACGATATACCATATATAACTATTCGTTGAGGGAATTATTCTAATATTTCGAGTGCGTGGTAATCTGATTGACCGAGGTTATTTATCTTCAATATGCTTAAGAATTGGAATGGAGCTCAAGGATAATAATATGGCTATCATTAATAAAATAGAGTTTTATTAATTAAAATATCAACAACACACAAAAAGAAAATGTTTACATAAAACGAGCATTGAAAGGGTCGTGGGAAAATCTGACTAATCCGAGGATTAAGATTTGGAGAGATTTAAAAAGGTAAACAAAAATTAAATAAAAATTAAAGGGGGGGGGATGGTTCGCTAAACCATTTAAAGCACAGGGTAGCGTTAACAAAAGGTTAGATAATTAAAGGTAATGCTCAGCTTACGTAAATACAAAGTTGTTGTGCAGAGGAAGACGATGCGAAGGAATCTTCGGTCCACTGGCGATTTCCAGCAGAAGGGTTCTTCGGGGGGTTGTCCTTAGCGAAGAGGAAGGACTGCCTTTGAAGAGTGAGAGCGAAGTAGGGCTTGAAGGGACGAGCGATCTTTGTGACGGCAAATCGGGGATGTTCTAGATATACAATGGAGGTTAGTGTTGAAACCAAGCGTTTTCTTGAAGAACGTTAAAAGGGGGAATTAAATTATGCTGTCGTGATGTCTTGGGAATGAGAACCGTTTCCTGACGAACGCGCTTGAAGAATAATGGCTGTTCTAACGTTGTTCTCTTTCTGAACAACAGAGGGGGTGAGAACCGTCTTTTGTCAACGGGCTCAAATAACAATGGCTGTTATAACTTTGTTCTCTTTCTAAACAAAAGGGGGAACTTGTGGACTTGGCGTCTCGAAGGCACAAACCTTGGCACTCAAGGGATATTGTCCTCTTCTAGACAATAATGGTGGATCTGTAGGTAGAGAGCTCCTATGGTGCACAAAGGAGAACGGATCGGCGTGATGCCTCACGAAGATAATCTGGATCTGATCTGCTTCAATCCGGAAAGCTATGATATAAATAGTCGAAGCCATCCCCTTGGCGTAGAACACAATTGAGTGGAATGATTCGGGGAAATGCCCCGGTCGCACCTGGGAAAATACCTTATCGGCCCATAAGCTTAACTCAATCTGGCGCGATCGACGTATGGAGGCAAACGAAGGAATGAACCTCCATGATTAAATATTGGCTAAGGTGGCAATAACGCGCTCTACTTCCTCTTGCAGATGCACGTGGGTAGCAATGTGTTTCTAAACATGTGATAGCGGCTGAATTTAAGCGGCCTCAGACCGTTCTATCACACCCCTCCATTCCAAGGGAAGTTGTCACTTTGAAAAAAAAAAAGAAGGGACAACTATAGAGATCCGTTGTGGAGAACTCGCTTTCTTGCACCGACCGTACCTTCATGCACCTAGCTAGTATTACCTCAATATATATGATTATGTTGATCTTTTGATTATAGGGGAAACTAACCTTTAATACAAACTTAACCATAAAAGAGGCATGAAACAATGAAATAATATAAAATTAGTACATATGGGAAAAAATAATTTATACGTAATTTAATGAATACAAATTTATACACATACGAGAAAAAAAATAGACATTGAGCCACAAAATTAAGACATTTACATTAACTAATTATATTACAAGAGAATCTAATTTAAGTAGTACAAGACGGTATATACATACATGGAGATCCTTATTCTATGAATTACAAAATAATCTACACTATTTGGTAACGCATTCCTACTGAGTGCGTCAGCAACCTGATTATCAGAAATTTTATATAATTTATCTCAAATTGGTACTTTTGCAAGAGTGGACTCCAACGCATAATTCAGCCGGTGAAGTGTGGTACATTCCGAATATAGGCCAATGGGCGGTGTTCACTTCCTATCTGAAAATATTTTCCTATCAAATACATCTTAAACTTGTTGAAAACACAAATAATAGCTAGAGCTTCTTTCTCTATAGTGGCATATCTCTTTTCGCGTGGTAATAACTGGCGACTAGTATATGCAACTAGATGACTCGTTCCGTCATCCTCATATTGAAAGAGTAGTCCTCCAATGCCCTCGTTGCTCGCGTTGGTCTTAATCCCAAAAGATTTTTCTGGGTTGGGCAACTTCAAAATGGGGGCAGAAATAAGCTTACTCTTGATCTGATTAAAATGAGAAACAGCGACATTATTCCAAAGTAGTCGATCGGGGGAATTCTTTTTTTGAAAGGGTGCTGAGTGGCGCCGAAATTGCAGCGAAATTCGGGCCAATCGACGATAGTAAGAAGCTGATCCTAGAAATGATCTTAATTGCTTCTTAGTATTCGAGAGGGGCATGTCGGCAAATGCCTTAATCTTGTCCTTCTCTGGACCTAACTGGCTTTGTCCTATTTTAAAACACACGTATTTTATGGTTTCGCTGGCAAAATGGCATTTGCTGGGGCCAATGGTAAAGCCATTTTCGCGCAGTCGCTCGAAGAGAGCTAATAGGGTGGTTAAATGATGACTCCATTCACGAGTAGCGACGTAGACGTTATCGAAGTAAAAGGAGACATTTGAAAGTCCATCTAACAACCTTCTCAAAATACGGTTATAGTTACTACAAACGGTCACGAGGCAAAAAGAAAGGCGCTTTAATTGCATTAAGTCTTTCTCAGTTGCAAAGGCGGTATATGCTTTCACATCAGTCCGGAGGGGAATTTGGTAATACACCTTGCACAAATTAAGTTCTGAGATAAACTTGGCGTCTTCAAAAAGGAAGAGGTTTTGGTCTACCACCGGGATGGGCTCAGCGTCGAACACAGTTACCGAATTTAACTTCCGGGAGTCGATGCACATCCGATAAGAGCCATCAGGTTTCTTGACTATGAAGATTGGGGAACACTAACTAGAGGTAGAAGGTTCTATTATATCTAAACTAATCAAATTACCGACTCCGGCGTTTAAAGCTTGGCGTAAATGAATCAGCATGGGATAGGGTTTTGAACGGACGGGTTCTAAGGTCGTTAATTTAATACCATGCTCGAGACTAGTAGCGCATCCAGGCTTTTCTGAAATAACGTCGTCGAACTGACATACAAATTCTTGTAGGTGACTCTTTTGATGTGGTGTCAGCTGCGCGTCGATATCTAGGTCAGAGGGTTCAAAAGGATAGCCTGGCAGGGAAGGAAGAGGGTAATCGGCACTCAGGTTAGATGCACACTGTCTGTATGACATTAAGGGACTCCGCGGGGTAATCCTCTTCAAGCGCCGATGTTTCGTCCAGTGCTACGAACGTATCTCCATGGGCGCGTCGGTGGTACTTTTTCAATAAGTTGACGTGGTAGAGCTTATCGCCTGCTGGGGTACCAATAAGGTAATCTACCGGTCCTCGTACCTCGTGGACCGAGTACGGACCTTTCCATTGGCTCAGTAATTTATTACTCGCTGTGGGAAGGAGCAGGAGTACTTCATCCCCGGGCTTAAATTTATGATCTTCGGACCTAAAATCCCGGTTAAGGATCTCCAAGAATTCGGACGGTATCGGGGCCGGGAAAAAATACAGGAGACACGAGTTCGTTTTCATGAGGAAAAACAGATTTTTCTTGGCAGTAAAAAATGAACATGAAAAGTGGATTTCTCGTAATAAAAGGTACAAAAGACGTGCCTTTAAAAAGGTATAAGGCAAATAGCAAAAGGAAATTGTAAAAAAGGAGTGCCTTTGCAAAAGTATAGATAAAAAAGAGGGTACTGTGTGGTAGTAATGGTTGATATAGAAGCATGACAGAGTGGCAATACTCAAGTTGTGGTATTGATCACACATGACTCAGTGGAAATTTTCTTCAGAAAGATTCGTGCATAGTAATCCGGAGAGGAGAGTGGAGATGCGTCTTCTCGAAGGCAGAAGAACACGAGGCAGAATCGTTGTCGTAGTCGTCGTAGTCGGCTACAGTTCGTTTCCGTGCATCAGTTTCATCGTCAGTTATCCTCTCTCCTCGGATGATTTTTATGTCGGAAATGACTTAGGGGGCAAAGAAGGCTGGAAAGAAAACAGAAACGAATGCCATTCGCTGAAGACATTGTTCTGGGCGATCGTGGCTGCGCAATGGCCACGCTTGCGCACTTGGCCAGTAACTCGTCCACTGCGACTCCAAGCATTGAGACATGCAGTTACGGCACGGCTAGTTGTATCGGGCTTCCTGATTCTTGGCCTATCAAGATCCGCCTTTGAGGCACCTGCCCGCTGGCTGCTGCTCTCCGCTGCCGGAGCCAGACATAGGGATCTTATATGGTCTATTTCTGATTGCCCCCCTCCGTTGGGATCTCGCTGTTGATTGAGCTTACTCTGGAACCTTATTTTTAACATTACTGCCTTAGATGACCCTGCTAGGAGTTTAAAACTCCTGACGGCATCGCTTTTGGAATCATTGGAACACTCAAGCCCTTCCACCACTCGAGGCTTTGGTAAAGGTTCAATTAATAGGTGATTTACATGATCCATATCTTCGATCTCTGAAGGCTAAAAGCTAAAAAATAAAGACGAACGTTCTACCTGATCTCACACGAGGAATATTTGGGCATGGGTTGAATAAACTGATTAAACGAGGCAGATTAACACACTTACAATATAGCATGTAATTATCTAGGTTCTACAATGTAAGTCTTCTATAAATTCCCAATCTATTTTCTTTATTTTCTTTTATATTGTTTTTATTCAGTTTATTATCTCTTTCTTACAACCTTTCTCCATATTGCTGTATTTATTCTAAAGGCCACAAAAGAGGAAATAATTTCGTTGCTGGAAAAGATGTGAGCCATTAGATACGTAATGCAAAAAATTACTCACCTAAATGTTATCATTTTTCGAATTTCACCATTATATTGAAAAACCTGTCTCTCTCACTCTTTCTTAACCTTTCTCTTTCTTCTACTCTTTTACTCTCTCTCTCTCTTGTACTAAATTAGATATTTTTACCACATTCTGAAGGAGTGACAACCTTATTAGATTTGACGTAAAATACCCGAAACCAAATGTAATGTTAAAAATAGAAAAATAAGATCGCAGTAAGGCCAATTTTGCAGTTTTCAGACAGAACATTCAGAAGTGCAGTCGGGTGAAAGCTAAGACAATATTAATGAGAGTGGAGTTCATTTAAAACACAAATGATATTTGAGGAAAACCAATCAGTACCATATAGAATCACAATCCATGGTTTCGCCAATCACCCCTAAGGAGGGTGTTTGCGCTTTGCTGCGCTCGCTAACCACCCTTCCTGCTGTTGGTTTCAGGCCTTTTGCGCCTTCGAAACCGCTTTTTTTTAACACCTTTTGATTAGGTTTTTTCTATTTGTTTGAACGCCCCTCGAACCCCTTTTAAAGAAAATCGATAGAAAAAAACAGCTTAAATACAATAAATAGTTTATTTGTAGATTATTAACGCACACGATACAACCATTATTCATTCTGAATTTCTTTCTTCAAAGATTATATCTTTTAATAAGAGGGAATTCTTCATTTTTTCTTCTTCCTCTTCTTCTTCTTCTTCTTTTTCTTCTTCTTTTTTCTTCTTCTTTTTCTTCTTCTTCTTCTTATTATTATTATTATTATCATTATTATTATCCTTCTCTCCATCTTCTTATCCTCTCTCTTTCAATCTCTTCTTCTTCTCCTCTTTCTCTTCCTCTTCTCTTCCTGCTCCTCTTCATTCTCATACGTCTTTTTCATTTCGCCCATTCTTTAGTCCTTACGGGTTTTTTTCTCCTCTTGCAACTGTTTTCTTATTTTCTTCTCTTTTTTTATTATTCATTTACTATTTGTTTTCTTCTTAACCCCTCTTTCTTATTCACATGATTCTTTCTTTTATTTTATTTTCCTGCTCTTTAAACATTTCTTCTCTTTTATCCATTTTATCTAGGCTTCTCCTCCTCTACTTCTTCTTCCATCTCTTTTTCTTTTCCTACTCTTCCTATTTTTCTTATTCTTTTAATCCTCATCCTTTCCTTAAACTTCTCATTATACTCTTCCTCTTCTTTTTCTCATTTATTTCTTCTCTTATGAGTATATGTACTACTTCTTCCCTCCTTCTTTATCTCCTCATCCTCACCTTTTCTCTTCTATTTTTCTACTTTTATTCTTCTCCTTCTCCTGTGGCATATCTTTCTTTTTAATTCATGTCAAAATTCCTGTTCTTAAAATATATTATTAGGGACAAAAAGAGCGACTTATCCACCCCTCATTTCGCTCTACTCGTTTTGAGGGGCCAGTACCTATTTGCCCCTGATAAATATTAAAATTTAAAATCTATTTTAGAAATAACTTCGATAAAAATTTCGAATATACCAAAAATAAAATAAAAAAGCAGCCATGATTAAATTTTTAGAAATTCTTTGAACTTCACCAATAATAATAATAATAATAATATTTTGTTTTTAAAAAAGGGCGAAAGCATAACTAAGCCAAAAAATTTTGGAGAATTTTTGCACTTCTTTAAAAGAAATCTCGATCTAAAATTATATCAAAAACATTATATAATAATCTTTATTTTCCAAAAGTTTTATCCCTAACTACTCGTATATATTTTGCACCTTTATTCATTTCAAAGCTTTTCTTTGGAAGAATAATTTTTTCGTCTAAAGATTGATCAAAACTTACCCAATAATAGGTTGTAAACGATCAAAATTCTCTTACTTTTCTTCCAATGCAGTTTTTTAACCTTCGATGTTTTAAGAAAAAAATGGTGAAGTTCAGAATAACAAATATATTATCTAATGTTTTTGAATTAAAAAAAAAAACCCAAAAATCGTGAAGTTCAGAAAATTGATTAAAATTTAGGCATAGCTCCTTTTTTATTTTATTGTAAATTGGAAAGTTTTGTTGAAGTTGCATTTAAAATAGTCTTTTAATTTTAATACGAACTCATTCATTACTTACCTACTGTGATGCCTGTCTCATAACATAGCGATCATGGCACGCCATTCTTCTCGATCTCTAATCATTCTCATAAAATCTTTGACCCTTCTTCCTCCACCCATTCACTCCCACTGACAGTCCATGTATTTATTTCTTTGTCTCCCACGCTCTCGTTCTCCTTCAATTTTTCCTGTCAAGCAGTCATATTCCATTTTACTTGCACGTATACATCTCCCACAAACTTTAACTGTTTTCTCGTTATTTCATTCATTAGCTAACGTTTCACTCTCGGTCTCCTCAATGCTTCGTTATACGATAATGTTTCAGTATATGATATTCTCGTCATTCTTCTAAAGACTACATTTCCAAACCTTCTATTTTCTTGAGCATTCTATTCCTCACTGTCCAAATTTCACATCCATATAGAAATGAAGACCATAAGAAACATTTCAGCAATCTAATTCTTAGTTTTATCCCAAGACCTACATTTGTTAGTTAGTTCGTTAGTCATCACCAATCCTTCCATGATACTGGGAGGATCCCAGACCGGATAATGAATTTTTTTATATAAGGTCAGTATAACAATCGTTGATCGGCCCGAGGGCTCCAGGGTCATGTCCTCCTTTGGGGAGACGGGCAAGGAAGTATTCTTTTTGACACCAAACAGTGTTCGGGTGGAAGCCATCGTCAGCTCGGGGGAGGGGGACCTGTCCTGCGTCAGAGGTACGTGGATATAGATACCCATCGCCAGGATTCCTTGGAGCAAAGAGTGTGTGTATTGTGCTGTGAAGGCGGTAAAGAAAGGAAGCAGTGTTGCGATTGGCGATGTTTGAGGTAAGAGGTGTAAATCTACCCACCCGAAAACGGGGTGAGCACAGTGCGTCCAACACTCGGTAACCAGATCATTACGTGCGCTGACGTTTGTCTCCGCTCATGCCAAGATTTGAAATCGAACCCGGTATTGCGACGTTGGGAGGCCAACACCGTATCCACTCTGTTACTATAGGCTCTACCTATATTTGTTATCAGTTTTTTCATGTTCCCAAAAGCTGTTTTGGCTAAACTAATCTATTTCTTAAATTCTTGCTCGCACGACCCGTCCTCTGTCACAAGGCTTCCCGGATACTGAAATTTGTTTCCCTGTTTAGTTACGTATATATCAATGTTGATTTTTTCCCATAGTTGCTTTTTTCTTTATAACTATACTTCTGACTCTGTAATTATAGCGGTATCATCTGTATACCATATATTATTAATATTTTTCCTCCAATTTTGATGCCTTCCAGTTCTTCTATTTCTTCAATACATTTTTGTCCGTATGAAGAAAATAGATCCGGTGATTGTATGCAACCTTGACATACCCCCCCTATTGATATTTATCTCTATGATAGATTTTGGTCCCAGTATACATATGTATATTAATCTTATGTCTTTTTTTATCCAGGACAATCTTTTTCAGCATTTTTACAATTTCTCTATTTCTGACCGTCTCCAAATCCTTTTCAAATTCTATAAACTCAATAAATAAATCTTTTTGAATTTCTATTGAATTTTCTCTGACTGTTCTTAACATGAATATTGCATTTGTAGTGCCTCTAACTTTCCTAAACTCAGAGTGCTTATCTGTTATTTGTTCGTTGATTTTGTTTCTGATTCTATTTAAAAGTACTCTTAAAATTATCTTTGATAGCTAGCTTATTATGGTAATTGTTCTGTGTTTTGATTATTCTGTGGCTCCTAGCTATTTAGGCATGGTTATGAAGGTGGATTCTTGCATTCGTTGAGGTATGTATCTAGTATTGTATAATCTATCTGTCTATTGATATGATCCCTGCTGCTTTGATCATTTCTCTGACTAGTTCATCACTCCATCTTGCTTTTCTGCTCTTCATACTCTTCATGTAATATTCCCTCTCTCGGTATCTCTGGTCGTTGTAGTTCTACATCATACTCTGGTTTCTGCTTCCTTTATTTATCATACAGTTCACTGACAAACTCCATCTATCTTACCAGTACATCTTTAGACTCAAGCCGAACATTCCGGCTTCATTCTTGACTGTAAATCCCGCAAGAGGCGCGGCGATTAGGCCATCCTGGCCGCCGTGCTGACGGGACTCAGCACCTCATCCGACCCCAGCTTAGCCTCTTATCCTTCTTTTAAACGGCCTGTATTTCTCCCTTACTTCGTCGCTTTTCATACAACCTCTCCCACAACTTTCTCTGGTCGGCCTCTAATTTCGCAGGGTAGATGCTGACCTTTTCAGCCAACCGTCCCGAATCGGGGCTGAGGGGGGAGGGGACAATGTTCCCTAACCCCTGAGCTCCGGTCTGGGGTAGCTGGTATTTAACAACCTGCTACATCCCCACCCATACCATTCTCACATCCCTTTTCCTCTCTTCTTCACATTCTATCAATTTTACGCCGAGTTCAAGGTAGGGCCGCCATGCAGATGGACTGCCAGGCCACCAGGCGGGAGGTGTGGTCGCAAATGGAGGCGCCTGGCTCTTTCAGGCCTGTAAGCACCTCTTGCAGTGCGGGCAACTGCAAGAGGTGATAAGATATTGCGTTCCGTGGCACAAATAGGGTCACGATGCCCATGGATGAATTTTCAAAAAACCAAACCCATTTAATTCCCCCTGAAACAGCGACGGAGCCGCCCTCGGGCAGCTCCAGCAAAAAAAATGGAGGTCCCCACTTCCTGTGCTTGCGCAGGGGACCCTCCATATTTCTTTTACCGGAGAGGAGGCTTATGCCTGTCCTTCGCCTACGGGTGCAGGAGACTCCCCATCACCCCCTTTTCTGGAGATGCTTTTGGGCACCTACCTTTTCCAGCGGCAGTCACCTCTGTTCTTTCCAAGGAGACTGCCAAGAAAGCAAGGAGGCAGCCCTTAGCCAGCCGCTCCCCATTGAAGCGGCTCGGTAGGGCAAACCCCCTTGAGGGAAGAGGGAAACCAGGCCCCTTCGCTCGCTTCCCTAAAAAGACTTGCTGGCAAGAATCTTAAACCCGGCCGGGGTCAAGGCCTGTGCCTCCCCACAAAAGACTGGTGACACTGCCAAGGGGACCTGCGATGTCCTGGGAGGGGATGGCCAGCTGGAGGTCCCTCCTGTGATAGACAGGCTCCTTGAATAAACTTAGCCTTAGACGGCAGGGCCTCCCATGGGGGGAAATCCGGGCTCGGCGCCAAGCACCGAACCCGAATCCGCCCCTATGCAAGGTCCTCCTCAAAGGCTGGGGCCCTCGAGGCAGTAGAAGGAGAGGAGGGATCTTCTCTGCCGGTGCCCCTGTGACCACCAAGACCTTTTTTATTTAGGAGAAGGACCTGGCTGAGGCCGGTTTATCTGCCCTAGGGGCTTCTGTCAGCGAAGGTGAGAAGCGGGTTCATTTCCGGCCCTCCTCTCTTAAAAAGAAGAAAAAGACAAGAAAGACTAAAAATACTCGGGGCTCCTCTCCAGCCGCAGGGGCTACAGGGATGGATTGCTATGCTGCCACTTTGGCGACTAAGATAAGATGGGCACATCTGGCCCCTCTGCCCTCCCGGGTGCGCAGCCCCTGACTATGACAAAGACGAAAAGTGCACAGGGCGGAGCCTCGATCACATCAGGGCCCCTCATTCAGAGGTTACCTGGCGTTTCCAAGACCCCTGGCTTTAAACGCTTCCTCGTTTTTCGCTCCACTGATGGCACCATGTTGGCCAAGGGCAACATCATCCATCAGAAGAGCAGATTAGCTAGTGCAATTGGTCGAGAGCCGAAGGTGACCCATTTCTCGGACGGAAGCCTTCTGGCGAATGCGGCGAATCCCGCCGAGGCAGCCAAGATAAGTGCTCTTCGGACACTTCATGGCACCCCGGTGAGTGTTATGCCGCACTCTACCATGAACTTTGTTTAAGGAGTAGTTTATGCGAGTGAACTCATTGACTACTCCATTGAAGACATCACTCTAGAGCTGGCCGACCATGGGGCGGTCAAGGTCAAACGTGTGATGAGAAAACAGAGAGGAGCCTCGAGACCCCCCCCCCTACACTCTTTGTCATTTTGACTGTGACAAGATCCCCAAGCGGGTGCATGCCGGTTGGTACCGCTACCGCGTGAAGGCATTCGTGCCACTGCCGCGGCAGTGCTATTACTGTCACCGCTTCGGCCATACGAATCGTTGTTGTAGACGTGCAAAGTGGTGGCTACCAGAAGTTTGTGTAAATTGCTCCAAGGCCGCACACGATAAGTCTCATTCGTGTGTGGCCAAGTGTGTCAATTTTGGAGAGCCGCACCCCGCTTCTTCGAAGCAATGTGGTGCATATCTCCTTGAGAAAGAAATCCTGGTCGTTCAAGCCTAGAATCGACTCTCATTCTGCGAGGCTAAGGACTTGGTCTTGGCGCGCCAAGCTCTGCTTGGGACGTCATATGCATCAATAGTTAGAAAGGCACACCGTCTGCTCCCAGCCCATCCAGGCCAACGAGCGCGGTTGCTTCCGCGCCCATTCGGAGCCCTTCTACGGGCACTAATCAACCCAGGCGCTCCCCTGTTTAAATTGGCGGAAAAAAGGGTTCACACCCAGCCCCAGCTAAAACCAGGGCTCCCCCCTCTTCCCCCAGCGTGATCGTTTCCCGTAAGGTGAAACGGCCACGCACCTCTACCAAGTCGTTAGACTCACAGGAGGCAAAACCCCTAAAGATGGTCGCTAGGTCATCTTCCGGGGTTCCTAATGCTGTCCTCCGTAAGGAGCACAGCAAAAAAGGAGCTTCGGCTCCTTCGCCCACGCCCCGAGGGGGAGCGAGTGGCTCGGAGATGGTAGTTCCTCGAAAAGAGGGCCCCCCCGCCTCCGAGCTTCAACGCCCGCCTAGGGTTTCAAAGCGGCGGAGGAAGAAAAAGACTCGCATGACAAGCCCAACCTCCCTCAATAAGTCCTCGAAGGCGACAGCGACTTCAGCGCTTTGTCCGGCCTCCGCGTCTCCTCCGAGTTAGGCCTGAAGGGCATATTCCTTCAATGGAATTGCCTTAGACTCAGGGTCAACTGGGAGGAGCTGCGGAGGCTCGTCTCGTCCCGTTCCCCGTTAGCAATCTTTTTGCAGGAGACCATGCTAGGCGCGTGCCCCCTGACCGCCCTCCTGTCGTATAAGGGTCTTGCGACCCCCCCACCACAAGATGGCCGGGGGAAGCGCGGTTTACACCCAGCATGATGTCTCCTTTCTTCCTTTCTCTTTAGATACCTCCTTTCAGGCAGTGGCTTTGCAGCTGCACCTGGATAGGAGGTATACTATGATTTCTGCGTACATTCCACCGTTAACTGACTTCGACGCGGGGGCGTTTCGCCGCGTCGTGGCACGGTTGCCGAGGCCCTTTCTCTTGCTTGGAGATGTGAACTACAGGCATCATTTCTGGGGAGATTACTCCATAAATCCCAGGGGACAAGTCCTTGCCGATCTGATCGAAGAGCTTAAGATAGGTTTCCTAAACGTGGATGAGTTTAGGCATCACTGTCCGAGAACCGCTTCATTTTCTTGCCTTGACCTATCTTTGTGCTCTTCGGATGCACAGCCTGATTTTGATTGGGGGGTGGTCGATGACCTCCATGGTAGTAAACACTTTCCCATTCCAATATCATTTTCAAGGCAACTGCCACCTGAGAGCCCACCTCCGTCGTGCTGGGCGCGGGCGTTGTGGCCTGCATTTCAGGAAATGACTGAATTCTCTATCTCAGTCGAGGAGTTTAGGTCGGTAGATGAGGCCGTTGAGTTCTTCTCCGGCAACCTCATCGCCATGGGCCTGACTACTATTCCTAGGACGTCTGGTTAGTTTGCACGCCAAACACTCACATGTGTGGTCGAACGAGTGTGAGACGGCCCTCAAACAGAAGCGTTATGCCTACATGCGCTATAAGCGCCACCCGAACGAATTCACTGTCGCTGAATTTCGTCGGGCTAGGGCTAGGTTCTGGTATATTTCAAAGCACGCCCGCCGTGGGCATACGTGTCTATAATTGACGGAAAACCCCTGTAGCTGAGGTGTGGAAGCAAGTCAAAAGGATTCGGGGCAAGTTCTCGCTGGACCCCCTTCCCGTTCTTCAGGAGAATGGGACCGCAATCTCGGACCCCGCGTCAGTGGCGGAATCCTTAGCGACCGCTTTTTCCGCATTATTTAGCCGGGACGCTGACTGCAAGCATTCAATGCACGTCGTGATGTCGCGGAAGGCCGCCGGCTGGACTTTACCTCCAGAGGCGGAGAACCCTTCAACGACAAGTTTACTGTGAGTGAGTTGCACTCTTCTCTCGCTTCGTGCGCGGACACCACCCATGGTCCGAACGATGTCCCGTACGCGATGCTTCGCCCCCTCGGTGAGCAAGGCATGGCATTTCTGTTAGATTTGTTCAACAGGATCTGATGGAGGGTCTTCTCCCAGACTCCTGCCAAATCGCTACTGTGCTCGCCTTTCGCAAACCGGGGGGAAATTACTCTACTCCGACCGGTTTCCGCTCAATCTCTCAAACTTCTCGCGTGTGCAAGTTGATGGAGAAATTGGAAAATGTTAGATTAGCCTTTTTTCTGGACAGTGGAGGCCATCTGTCTTCTGCACAGTGCGGCTTCCGCAAGTTCCACTCCACGTCGGATGCTCTGCTCCGACTGGAAAATGCCGTCTGCGAGGCTTTCC
The DNA here is from genome assembly GCA_963969495.1 of Ceratothoa steindachneri. NCBI lineage: Eukaryota > Metazoa > Arthropoda > Malacostraca > Isopoda > Cymothoidae > Ceratothoa > Ceratothoa steindachneri. Next base: position 235,126,302 of record OZ018317.1, read on the forward strand.
TTCGTAGACAGCACTACGCCACGGTCTTTTTTGATCTGGAGAAGGCCTAGGATACCACATGGCGATACGGTATCATGGAGACTTCCCCCACGATGGGGGCGAGGGGACGCCTGCCAATGTTTATATCTGAATTTTTGCGAGATCGTCGATTCCACGTACGGGTGGGGGAAGCCCTCTCCGGCCCAAAGGAGCAGGAAGAGGGTGTCCCGCAGGGAAGTTTCCTCAGTGTCACACTCTTTGCCCTGAGGATTAACGGCATCACCTCGGTGCTGCCGGAAGATGTTCTCGCTACGCTCTACGTGGACGACTTTCGATCTCTTTTGGCGAGGCCCAGATGCCAACTCTGGAGCGTCGACTCCAACAGGCATTGAACCGCGTCTCTCGCTATGCCGAAGCGCACAGGTTTTGGTTTTCTTTGGCCAAGACTAAGGTGATGCACTTCTGCCACCATCCATGGCTTCACCCCGAACCAGATTTGTTTCTTAATGGGGTGCGCCTGGATGTGGTGGAATCGCACCGTTTCCTTGGTCTTGTATTTGACCGACGCCTCACCTGGGAGGCTCATATTCGCAGCCTTATGGTCTCTTGTACCATGGCCATGGACATTCTCCGTTCCATGACGCTCAGTGCTTGGGGCGCTGATAGAAATACTGCCCTACTTTTTTATCGATCCTTTGTTCGTTAAAAGCTAGATTAAGAATGCTAGTTTTATTTATACGCAGCCGAGCGTTTATTGCGGAATACGGGCAGCTCTTCGGACTGCTTGGCAAATATGATGGGAGACGATCGAAGGGAACTTAAAGTTGCGTGCCATTGCGTTATGACTGTTCTCATGGACCTATCCTCCAATTCCGCGACGGCTTCAGGTCGCTTTCTATCGTCTCTGAATCGGACATACTCGTGTGACGCATCGCTATCTGATGGAGCGCTCGCCAGCGCCCTATTGCGACGACTGCGTCGTCCGTCAGACTGTTCGGCACATTCTTGTCGAATGTCCCAGTCTAGGTGATTTTCGCGCACGATACCTGTCCCGGTTCCGGGATGGGCGGGGTCGCTACCGCCTGTCCCTTGTGCTCAGGACGAGTTCGTGCACATTGACTTGTGTACTTGTTGACTTTTGGGGGGAGGCCGGGATTCTCCCCTTTATTTAAATTTCTTTTTGTTTTTTGTTTGTTATTGTTGTTTTGTAGGTTGCTCTCTCCTGCACCGGGGTGAGAGGGACCTCCCCCCGCTGCCGGAGATTGCTTCCTGATTGTTAAGTTTTCCAATTTATATCATTGTTACGTTTTCCTATTTTTATTTTAAAGTAGCCTAGTTCTAGTTTGTTCTGTTTTTCGGCGACTTATGCCCAAGTGGGCAGTTGCCAGATGGGCTCTATAAAATTGAAAAAAAAATCTTGGCTGTAAATCTTCTTGTCATTCTTCTCTTCCCAGATAACTCTTTCACCCTTTTATACGTTTTTCTTGTGTTTACTTTGTTTACATTTGTTTTACTTCTTCACATATTTACTGGATCCATTTTTCCGTTCTTTATTTTCTCTTTATCTTTTGGTCTAACCTATTGTCAATTGCTTGATTTTCTTTGATTTTCTCCTTTCATCCATTATCACTAAAATTTCTTCGGCCATCCTCTTTTATCTCTGTCTTCTCTTTACATTTGGTCAAATTTATTTGCTATTCTCTACCAGAGCATCTTGCATACTTTTCTATTCCTTTTCTATCACCCTTTTCAAATCTTTATTTGCTTCTTTACACTTTTTTAACATATCTTAAGTTCTGCGATCCCTGGAACATGATCGCATACAAGACCACCATCAGCTCCAGGATATGTTTTACATTTTGAATATTAAGTTTCTGGAGCGTTTTTAAAAGTAATATAGTCAATTTGATTCTTTATTCTCCCCCCCACCTCGGGCTTTTCCATTTCCATAATATTGGAAGATGTTGTTGAAAGAATGAATTTGCAATTATCTGTTTTTATGCACTACACCACTCAATCTATTTGTCCCCTCTTTCATTTCTGTTTCCCAGAACGAAGGTTCCCACTACATACATCCCCGTGACTTCCCCTCCCAATTTTTGCGTTTAAATCCCCGATAATAATGTTAGATCATGTTCCTTGCACATCTTTGCTTCAGTTAGTAATTCATGAAATTCATCAATTTCCTCTTCAGAATCGTCATATGTGGGTGCATAGACTTGAATTATATCAAGTTGATTTGTTTCCCAGACAGTTTTACTAGTATTAATATTTCAGATATTGCCCAAAGCCAGTTACAATTTTAGCTACTTTAGTCATCATGACCCATACTCCACTGCTGTAAATAAAAGTAACTTTTTTCCGAGGAAATTACTCCACTTAGCCTCATAATGTCAACTTTTAGTCTTAGCATATCTTTTTAATGGTTTCATATTTTCCTGGTTGGAATAGTGTTTATGTTCCATGTACCCATTCTAAAACGATCTTTGGCTTGCATTCTATCATCTTTCAGTTCATTTTCAACAGCTTTTGGTTTACGATCATTCATTAACACAGCCCCCCCAAAATTTACTAATTTTTCACCCCTCTCAAATAATCCTGCTTTAAAGATATACTAAGTGATTAAAGGTAACTCTAAGGTCTCACCGAACTGACTCTCTAACAATATAACAAAGGATCGAAAGTTTATATAAGGGATTCAAGTAAATGAAAAAACCCCAGATCAGAAAAATGATCAAAGTATTGTAGCTCAGTGCATAAATGTAATGTCATTCATTAGAAAGAGAAAGCGCAACGAAGAAATTATAGTCGCTTTAGGATTCAAGGCATATACAAAGAATTCTTTGCCCACGTCAACTGTAAAAAGCGGATAAAGTAGTCTGATGTCCGATTAGAGGCGTTAAGCTGAACTCTAAAATTCCAAGATCGAGAAATAGTAACTGTTTTAAATAAATATGTTGTAACCTTACTTACCATCCCCCCTAAAACTCAAACAATCTATAAAGTGGTAGTTGTAACATGTACTGCGCAATACCTTTTAAAGTAATATAGAAGATCAACAGGTTCAAGTCCACAGGTACTGAAGATATTGGAACCTAGTTTTCTAAAAGAAATTAAAGAAGAGCTACTCGTATCTGTCTCATTAAAACCTATATTTACTCACTTCCTTGCAAAAGGTGCTGTGTCTACTGATTAGAAAATTTCATGCGTAAAACCAATATTTACAAAAGGCCAGAAGGAAAAGTCAATTAATTATAAGCCTATTAACTTATCATTGTTGAGTCAATAATAACTGACAGAATAATACAACACCTTGTAGAGAATAAACCTAGCAATGAACCATTATATTTCCCTAGGAATACATATCGTCTTCTATCACGATATCTTTGCTTTCTTGATCAGCATAAAGCATTATAAATTGTTTGTCCGGACATTAGAAAGGCCTTTAACAAAGGATCAGCAAGATATTGTTGCAAGAATTGAAGGCGCTCTAAATTCCTGCTAAAATAGTTGAATGAATAGATGATTCGGTGGAAACCTAAAAAAGGCAGTTGTTAATGCCTTGCTATCAGAACAAACAACTACCAATGTTCACTCATCAACAGAAGATGTCGGAGCAGCAGTGTTCCCCAGAGGTACGGCGTGCAGATCCACAAGTTTAGGGTCACGCCCTGGCGACTATAAACCATTGCACCCCTCCTACTGCCTTGTGAGTTTTAATTTTTTAGACAAAAGCTAGATGAATGATATCTCGATCACAAAACAGGATAAGGAGTGCCTATAGGCGAGCACCAACAGACTGGTGTCTCGTAAAGCTTACCGTATAGCCGTACTGCCTGTTGATTACCGATCGACCGTGGGATGTTTTCATCAGAAAACATGAGAAGTCGAAGACATAGCTACCCATTTGTTCTCGTATGCGGTTGGTGAGCAGAGCCCTTCCAACGCACCTCAAGCTCTTGCTGTCGTCCTCTTTGAAGCCTCTGAACACTGTTACCCCAGAAATGCTCTTCTTCTTCTTCGTCAACACAGTAATTTTGAGCTTCAGAGCACTTTTCGAAGGCATTTCTCACAGCCAAACGGTTGACAACTTGAGGTCTACCTGAACGAGGTCGATCTTTATGGTCTTCCCTGTTCTTGAGCTTCTCCGGCATCCTGTGGACGGTCATCCGGCTGAAGTTGAGCCGCTCAGCTCGTTCGGCCATGTTGTGGTCTGCGCGCAAGAGAGCTGATATATCGATTCCATTCACTTTCATCTAGACACACTTTAACACAATTCAAAATACTTTTTAATCCCACATGATGGAAAAGTAGAACTTAAATTTTGTTTGACGGAACATTTTCTATCACACACATAAACATCTCGAAAGATAAAAAAACTGAGGGCACCAGAACTTTTCGAGTGTCATAAAGGTTTGAGCAGAAGGACTGCAGCAAATCTCATCGCAGTGTCGAAGTTCTGTTATGTAAACTACAAAAATGCTCAATACCTTCGTGCCACTTGCATTCAGATCATACCTAGACTTTTTCGTTTAATCCACACCAAAAGAGATCAAAATGAATATTAAATACATCATCTTGTAGCATACATATATTTTTTTATTTCGTTTTATTCCAAGTATTATCTAATATTAAATTCTGTTCTGAAAATGATTAAATAAATATCAGACTCTGTTTCTTGTTTCCCCCTTGTACCTTCATATCTATGATGGATGAGGTTGCTGATGGAAACTGAAATGCATACATCTACGATATTCTTTCCACTATACCATCAATATACAAACTAACCACCTAAATAATCACCAAATAAAATTGTAACTATGCATAAATCTTTACAAGAACATTAGTAAAACATCAGAAAATGAGGACTACAGAGATAACCAATGAAGGAGACAAGAATCAGTCCGATTCTTAAGTATTTGAGGCAAACTGATATTATTAGAATGACCAGGTTTTTAATTTCTCTATAGACTTTAGTCGTGTAGGATTATTGAATAAAGTAACTCCTCATTTTTAGGGGGAACTTTCCTGTATACATACTATCGTTAAAAATTACAAACTCTTAATAAAATAATTCATTAATAAAATAATCACCTCACTCTTTCAAGGTGTCAACTAAGACGGGATACTACGGATATTTGGTGAACCTCAAAGTTCTGGTCCCTCGAGCAACAGTCGTTGGAGCCTCTGAGATTCACGTCCAATCTGGGTCGACGATTTCGCTCCTCTGCGTCATCGAAAACGTGAGTCATTTTATTTTTATAAGCAATACTCGCTAGGATCATTACCGGGTCCGTTAATAGCACAAGGTTCGTCGTATAAGTGAACAGGTTAGGAGAAGTGAATATGTTCGCATGATATGTAACCTGAGGATTCAAAATAGGAATCTATAGAGGGCACTTGAGACCAGGAAGGACCCAATAATAATCTTCAGTCTATTTTAAGTAATGTAAGACGATTAAAAACAGAAAGAGAAAAAGAAAAAGACAGAGATAGTACCGTCCACAATAATAATTATGCGACAAGGGGTGGGGTTCCCTTTAATACAATTTAATGGAATTTAATGTTATGATTCTTTCCATTTTCTTTATTTCATTTGTCGCTCTGTTTGACATTCATCCACAAGGGCGTTCTCACAAATCTGGTATCTCCGGCAGTCAAAATTAAGAGAACCTGGGATTTATTATTTATGGGCATTTATATATATTATACCATTTTGGCGCCACATTCTCCTAAAACTCTGGTCAACCATCTTCCTCTACAGCAGCTATTTTGCAGGCTTGTCACCAGAAGATGAGGGGTCATCTCTCACTTTTGGCTCCGATTGGGAGTATATTTTTAGCTTGCCCCATTCTTCCGTCCGATTTAATTTTATACTACCTCGGGAGTTCTTTTCCTTAAATAATATATACGTAGTTATTTTAGAACTTAGGGTTAAGCCCCTTTTTGATACAATCCCAATCATAATTCTTGGTAGTTTATATTTTAACAGAATTTATCAGGCAGCTTGTACTTTTTTATACCTTGTGTTTTATTTGTGTTTTATTAGGAATAAAAAAAATTCCCCTAGCCTTGAGGAAGACAAGCATCTATCGTCGGCTCCAGCTCGTATCTGAGCATCGGTTCCATCCTCAGTTATCCGGTTTTCTCGGCTGATGTTTGTGCAAGATATGACCTAGAAGACCCAGTCTGTTGTAAAAGAGCTGTGGTCAGAAGTCAAATGGGAGGGAAAGAGGACGATGAGGTTGTTCTAGTCGCTTCTTATTTCTCCTACGTTTGTCCTCCTCATTCTGTCTTCCGTTTTCCTCAAAGACTGCGGTGCCGTCGCTGGCAGCTGTCTACCAGGCTCCTATTTCACTGCCAGTTTGCTCCCGCAAAGAATGTTCAATGTTGGTTTCTGCCACAGTGCGCTTAAGCTGGTCTTTGTACAGATGCTTTGGTGCGCCTAGAGGTATTTTTCCGGTGGCGAGTTCCCCGTAGAGCATGATCATGGGAAGTCGAGAGAGGTCATTCGTAGGACGTGGCCTACCCAGAGAAGAAGATTGTGATGATAGTAGCTTCGACGCTGGGTAGCAAGGCTTGGTTTAGAACCTCGGTTCTGCTGATAAAATCATCCCTTCGTATTTTGAGTATCTGTCTAGGCTTGTAATGCTGGAATCGCTCAAGGACTTTGATGTCACGCAAACATCTTTTACATACCATGATGGGGCTACTTCCAAGCTTCAGAGTCGGTACCGGAGAAGTAAAGTTAAATGCCTTTCCAACTGCTCGTCACAAATGTCTAGTGCAAGAAGTGCTGAAATACTGAAAACCTGATATAAAATAGTCTATTAAAGCATTGTCATCCATATATTTTTAAATGACAACATATCAAACAACAATGAAATGTTCTTTTTTTTTGCTTTTATGAATTTTAGCCCAAGAAAAATGTTTTTTTCATAGCCCACCTTAGATATCCATAATTTCTTTCTCGCCTTGCATCTTTAGCCTTATAACTAAAAGTTTCAATCTGCGATTAAATTTTCTGAGTTATATCTTTAGTCGCGAGCGACTCTACATCTCACTATGTGGGTCGGCGCAAGTGTTGCTTTTTGAGTGTGTTTCTAACAACATCATAACTATTTCGAATGATATAATTACCAAAGTCCTCCCAAGGTTAGCCCGGGATGTATTTTTCTTCGGCTAGTATCCACGCTCGACTCTACGACAAATATCCTAGACAAGTATCACCTAGACTATCCTATTAAACCCTAGGCAAGCATAGCTTAGTATTGTCTAGTCTAACATAACAAATGCTTTACTAACATAGCATTTTATAGCCTAAATTAGCATAGTATATCTTACCCTTGTATAAGGGGTGGTCTATAAGTTTTGCGAATTGGTAGGGCAAAACAGAGGAAGGGATGGCTGTTTGTGGGGGTATTAGGGCAAGTTATGACAAGTTAGGACCTGCAGCCGCACGCTCCTGCCTCGTCTATTTAGGAATCCGTAGCTGATCGCATATCGTCAGTCACAAAGTTTTCAACAATGGATAAGGTTGAGCACCGTGCAGTTATCAAACTTTTGACCAAGAAAGGCAAGAATGCAAGCGAGATCCATGAATGCATGGTTGCAGTGTACACCGACACTGCACCTTCCTATGCAACCATTGGTTGCTGTAATAGTCAGTTCCGCCATGATCTTGAGTCTGTTAGAGATGACCCCCGTCCAGGATGCCCGTCAAACGTGATCAACGAAGACAATGTGGCCCGTGTGGAAAGGATGATCCTCGAAAATTGACGGTTGAGGGTCGAAGAAATCGAGCGAGAACTTGGAATATCACATAGAATTGTTAGCAACATCATACACAACAATTTGGCTATGACCAAGGTCTCTGCCCGTTGGGTCCCTAGAAACTTCACACCCCATGATCGACTTTAATGTCGTCAAAATCCACAAGCCTAGAATTGCACAAGCTGCCCTGCGCGAAAGCGTATTAGAGGAGCTCAACCATCCCCACTACAGTCCACTGCATGGACGCTGGTTTGGGCACGATGGAGATGTCCAGCTCGCCGTCCAGGAGTGGATTGAGCAGCAGTCGGGAGATTTCTGGTTGTCGCGAATTCGAAGCCTCAGGGACAAGTGGGGCAACTGCATTAAGGTCGAGGGTAGTTATATAAAAAAATAATAAACACTTTTCTTATATCTCGTTTCCTTATATCCGAATTGAAAAACCTTTTGACTGCCTCTCGTATATTACTGCAAGGAAAAATTATTCCGTTTTCTCTTTTAATGTGGTTTAATAGATTCAATTTCATTATTCTCTCGCGCTACTTTGAGATATATAAATATATATATATATATATATATATATATATATATATATATATATATATATATATATATATGAATATGTACCACGGAAGGAAACCTATTAATTTTAACCTATCAGGATAATTTATGTCTGTAGTGCCCATTCTAAAACAACTTAATATTAGGATAGCCCTTAAATACAATCATACATTAAAAAATCTCCTAATAAATCATAGCTCCAAGAAGGATAATAATGTAATTTAGCGAATTTTATGTTTAGATTGTAATTTATTCTATGTAGGCCAAACTTCCAAAAATGTTTCCATAATGACCCAACAACACCTAAATGCAGTAATTAAGAGTTATCTGAATAATGCCTTAGCTGTCCACAATTCCAAGATGGCACACGGAATTAACTGGTCAAAAACTGATACTATAATCCATAGTAATGATTTTATAAAGAGAATTATCCTGAAATAATTTTTAATCTCCCAAACAAAGGAGAGTAATCTCAACATTAGCCCAGGGTTGCTTTCGCTAGATCAAATTTTATCACTTTTTCTAAAATCCGATTATCTGATAGCATTAAAATGCTGCCCTCATAGGAAAACGTGCTTTGTATAAATACTATGTCATATTTTTCTCACCATTGAATTTGAAAATGTCGAATAGACGAAAGTAATAACTCCAATCTGCCCTTTATTCAGTTTCCTTCCGTGGTACATATTCATATTTCTAGTTATCACGCGCTAACTTTCGTGATATTTCCCATATAAATATATATATATATATATATATATATATATATATATATATATATATATATATATATATATATGTGAAATGAATAACTCACAAAGTAGCACGAGAGGTTCGCAATTAATGCAACGTCCCGCAGGAAAAATGAAAAAGGTGCTTTCAAGTACTTTCGAACTTTATTCAGTTCATGCTCAAGGATAACTACAAGAGAAAATATCATAATAAGAGTATATAAAGAGTGTTCCAATAAATTGGCCTGATTTTAAATGTGAGTTCACTTTAAACGTCTGATGATTTTTTTTATTTTCTTTTAGATTTAACAACTTCAGTCTTTTGCAATTTCAACCATGGAAAGATTAATAATCAAACAAAGTGTTAAGTTATCGAAGCCTATTACGAAAAGGGACGTTCAAACAGAAACGCATTTCGGACACTTCGCGATTATTTGGTCATCATAATCACCCAACCGAGAGTGCAATTGGGAAAATTGTTCGTAAATTCAAGCAAACGGGGTCGGTTCAGCTTAAAACATTGTTGAAGTGCGCGAGAATGTGGCAGAAGATCCAGACACCTCTTTTGTTGATTGCGCGCAGGAATTGAACCTCTTTACAACAACGTTACGTCGAATTTTGACAAAAGATTTGTATCTACACGCTTACAAAATTCAATTGACACAAGAACTTAAGACTGCTGACCATTTGAAGCGACGTACATTCGTCAATTGGGTGCATGAGCAAAGACAAGCCGATGGTGATTTTTTTCAAAAAATCATCTTTTGTGATGAAGCCCATTTTCATCTTGGTGGATTCGTTAATAAGCAGAATTGTCGCATCCCAGTAAGATTGTTGAAAAAAAGTTGCATCCACAAACGGTCACTGTTTGGTGTGCAGTTTTGCTAGCGGAATCATTGAGCCGTATTTCTTCAACAGGACGGCGTCACATGTCACACAGCCAATGCAACAATGGATTTATTGAAAGAAGTTCCCAGGTCGCATCTTCTCTCGAAACAGCGAGATCAATTGGCCACCACGATCGTGTGACTTGACGCCTTTAGATTTCTTCCTTTGGGGTCATCTCAAAAGTAAGGTCTATGCCAACAAGCTAACAACAATTCAACAGCTGAAGGATAAGATAATATGGCATATTGGTGAGATCAAGGAGCAATTATGCTGACACGTCATAAAAGATTTTGACCATCGAGTGAAAGTGTGCCGCTGAATCCTTGGCGGACATTTAGGCGATATTATTTTCAAAACATAATTGCCATGACTCAAATAACATGATCCAATAGTGAAATCAATAAATTTTCACCAATAACAGTTTTATTTCTGCTAACTTCGATCCGTTTTAATGGGACACCCTTTATATAACCTTGTTATATTATTATTTTTAGAGTTATCATTGATAAGGAACTAAATAATATTCTAAACTAGATTCAGATGAACACTGATCACACTGCTAGTGTTTTTTTGGTCATCCAAACTAAAGTTTTAAAGTTAGCAGAAATCAAATGGCCGTAACAGGTAGCTCACATAAATACCTTTATTTTTCATATACAGAACTTTGAAATATCTTTATCAATTCAGATTTATGGTTTCATTTATTAAAACGTGTTTTTTGTACAGATTGTGACCATGAAGGACATGCCTCATACGCCCTTGGTACCATTATTTGTATTTTTTTTATATGCCACAACTTACCTTAAAAGATCTAATACTACTAAATAAAACACTAATGTTATAGAATCGCATATAATAATAAAACAATGGTTCGAATTATTATTTTACAACATTTTAAGTAAGGCACGTCCCTCATTGTTTATCATTGCATAAATATATTAATAACCTGATTAGGCAATGTAAAATCTTCATCTTAGTGTACTTATTTAATTGGAAAAGTTGAAAATTGAAATTCATAAAATCAAATAAAAAATAGCCTATAAACACAAATATTATTACTTAAAACACATATCAAAGCACTGTATATAGTTAAATCTTGCATCTAACGTAAAATAATGTTATATAATAATACAAATAACATCATTTAACACTGATAAAAAGGGAAAATATTTGCACTTTAATATTTTGTATTTTTATTCATTTTTGTTGTCCCTTTTTCACATTTTAATACACCCAACAATGTTACGTGATCAATATACAGTAGTTTCCAAATGAAATCTTTATTAGTATAATTTTCATGAATTTCCAAATTATGTACGGACCGTGTACTTCGCGCCATTTTATGCAAACTGTAAACACAGAAATTCCACGATGGTCACCGTTATGAAATCACACTCATTTTCCCTCACATCATATTGCACCATGGAAACCATAACAAGTGGAATCACGCAACATTCACGAACACTGTGGACTATAAATAATGTAACTCGTAAAGATTACATACGACAGGTAAAATATAAAAATTTGCCTAACAAACAAAAATGCCATGGAGCTCCACGAGTAGAAAAGGGAAATCACGGCGTAGCAGACCCGCTTTCATTGCAGAAGGTAAACATAACAAACCCATATTTCCGCAAGAAGGCCTTTTGTACGGTCCGTGTCCATTTCCCCCTACTGGGAGACAACTTTTGCATTTGACCTGCGGAATATTGCATATATATAAGTGAAATAACTCAATAGCGTGTTATGGTATATGAAAGTGAAAGCATTGTATAGGAGCATAGAGCTTATTCACGAAACTAGTTTCGGTATGAAGATTACTATACCTTCTTCAGTCGTATATAGAGAGTGGAATAGACACAAAGGTCGCTACACAGGCATAATAACAGGAAGAAAAGGCAGGGGTGTATGTCATTAATCTGGGGTGGTGGTTCTAAGATCATTAACTATATTGTTTCCGATCTGTTTCCGGCAATAGGAGCTACATTTAAATTGAAATTGGGAACTTCTTAAATGAGGATCGATTCTACAATTTTTCATCTAAGGAAATCCTGACAATTGTACATTATTTAGAACTTCGAATAATCTATTTGGTGGTTATAATTGTTAAAGTGATTAAAATACTGGTTGTAGTACTGCCTCACCTGACATTACTTTTATGTTCAGATATTCGTTCTTCTAATGTTCCACGTATCCTATATAGAAAAAGGGACAGTTATTGGAGGTTAAACCATGGGTTAGTCGAAAGGAAAGATTTGAGGATGGATAAAGGGTATTTAAACGTAGTTCGACTTGGAGAAATAACAATGTTTACAAATTTGAGTAGTTATTTCAAAGTAGCTTATGTAAGAAGGCTTCAAACCCTACGGAGTATCTTTTATTTGATGCACAATGATTTTATGTTAATCCACCTCGAGATGCCAGCAAAAATTGAATTACCATCATTTCAATAATACCCAATTACTGGGACACTAAAGCATTAGAAAATATCCGTTAATAGTAGTTTAAAATTAAACAGAAGGTTAAACTTGCTCTCCACTACACTAATAAGCAAATATTTCAAGATCTTGTTGCAGGTATAGATAAAATCTTAGAAACAAAGGTTAAGAGACGCCAATATAAAAAAAAACCCTTAAGACCCCGAGCTAACAGAAGCAATATCTTCGTGAAACTTACGTAGATGCACGAATTAACTCTTCACAAGTGCACATTCACCGTCATGAGTATTTTGGTAGAGAGCACTATGGAAGACGGGATGATAAGAAAAATATAATTGCTGCATGAGAGGTGGAAAGATGGTAAAACGCTTCTTCTGAGAAAAAACTTCAGTCAAGTGGACTGTTTACGAAGCATTAGGATTTACATCTGATTTGTGGGGAGAGGTAGGGGAAGAAAGATGTAAGAAAAACATTAACCTCTTTCGAAATAAAACCTTCTTCTATAAACAAGAAAAAGAAAAAAGGTATAAGCAAGTTTAATGGTAAATTGAATTGCCATAGAAGCAACATTGGTAAGATGTTAATATAGCAACAGTTACCCATTGTGCCACTACATCGTGGTGCATGCCTGAAATGAAAACCTAAAACACAATTGCTGAGTCCTCCCCCCCCCCCGATAGTTATGTAACAAACAATCTAAATTAAAAATAGAGCAGCTAATTAGTTGTTTATTATTTTGGATCGAGATATTAGTTACAGCGGCTTGTTTGGCGTTGCTGAGGATACCGTCTTTCAGATATGCCCGATTACGTGATAAGGTGGCAAATGTTTATATTTTAATAATAGATAGAATTTATTTTCAACCGGCCAACGATGCAAAACAGTTTGACTCTCAAAGATCTTCAATATTCTAAATTTAATTAGTGTAGTAAACGGCCGTCGTCATGCCAAGGAATAAACCGCATTTACAATATGCGGTTCTTGGTAATAATGAGGCACCAACAAAGAACACTATAGAAAAAAAAATGATTTATTAAGGGGGAGTAGAACTCGAGCAAATTCTCGGTATAGAATGTTCGACTTAATTCTATTATATTGAAGCATGTCGTAGAATCACCCCGACATATAGTCGTACGTCACTTAAACCTAATATTCGTGGTCGCCCAAGGTCGAATAGGTGAATTTGACTCAACTCTGGTCACGATAGAGATGGGGAATCGAAGTGTGGGGGGTAGGGGACAAGTAAGAAGGATTCAAATTCAAAAGAATGAGTGCAGTTGGCCGATATTCAACTAATAATACAGCTACTCATTCTGAGATCTACTGATAGGGGGGGAAGTAAGAGGTGATACGAGCCTCTGTACATACAGAGAGAGTGATGACTGACGGCGTAGCTACAGATGATTCGTCTCAGCCTGGCTTAGACTCGAGGCTTTAAGAGATAAAACGGGGGATCGGATTGTTATTTCGAGGGACGTTAACCACGGGGAGTTTAACCTCTAGTAGTGACACTAACTGGAGGGAGTATTCATGCCAAACGAAACGTACTGAATACAAGCATAAGTCAATTGACTGTGGCTCGGTTCTTTTGGTATAATTCTAGGTGAGGAAGCACAATCGAGAATGGCGTGTTTCGTTGTAAAAGGCTGGCCAATACTGTCGATGTTCGATTGGGACCAACAATATATAGGGATTAGCCGGAACCGTCACTACCTCCACCAAGTGGAGGAGGCGTGAGTGAATCTCTCTAAGAAATAACACGGTGCTTTAGGGATGGGAAGCACTCCCGCAGGGGTTTCTTGATAGCAACCTGGGAGACGATAGAAGCACGCGTTTGAGATTCCAATCTCTTGCTTATCGCAGAAAGCAGTTCGATATTTTGACTGTTCTCACAGTCCTCGCTCACGTGGACTGACCTCGAGCATAACCTCGTAGTTTCGACTACCACATGGTGGCAAGGAGCATCTATTTTCGAAAAAGCAGTTCTTGCGAGAGATTTGATATCCGCTTTGCTAAAATCAAAGCTTTGTTTGGTTTCCAATTTTGTAATGTTGCGGTATTAAATGCTTGCTTGTGTCGAAACACTTTAGATTTGATTTATTATTACATTTACAAGGAATGTGCAACATTTAATATATTACTAAAATTCATTAAATAAAATTCCCCACATAATGAAGAGGCGTAGACACAAGTTTTCTGCTTGAAAAATAAAATGTCAAAGAATCAAGACCCAGAAATAAATCGTGATTTCTCTCTTTTTACCACAAGCCCCTAAATATAATCAATAAAATTCTACATTTATTTTATAAATCTCAAAAGGTGAAATCCATGCCATCAATATCTTAGAAATATACGTATGCACAGTTATTTACTCACATCACACATTCATGGCCAAGTATGGACAACTGCTATAGTGGATATCTGCCACTCAGCTTAGCTGTCTCCTTGATATATGCCAACTTCAAAAACGCTTCATTTAAACAACATTATGGATTACTATAGGTCGTGGGTTAGCCAAGCTTATTATTTGTTTATTATTATGATTAAAAAAAATGAGTCGTACGTTTGTACTTCCGGTGATCGCTACAGGATCGATCTCGAAGAGCGCTTTTTCTTATCTTTATTCTCTAGAATGAATAAAAAATGGAGTTGTTTCTTAAATATACTAAATACTGCCAACGCAACTCGTTCAAGGATAATTCAAACACTTCAACCAAAATAGCCTTTTACTGTACATTAATCAACTAAAACAAAAATTAATATATACATGTACAAAATACAACTTATGTAAAAATAGTTCTTAAGTCCCGCTACCAATATTTAGTTTCTTGTGGCTTTAAGGGAGATCAATTTACTTCAAACAAAATTCGTTTTTATGATATAAAAATAATCTATCTTAAACGCACGGAAACATAAAAATAGGATTGGTTACTTACATAAGGTAGTGGAGTTTATCCAGAGAATCGAAACGAAATACCTTCACTTGAATCTTGTCCGGGAAGGAGGCGTGAGTGTAGGTTATTGGCTTCTCAATAGATTGCGTTACTTTGAACGAGTATCGCACGAGTGACGTCAGGCTGAATCTCGAGGTGACTGAATAGAAAGAATCAAAACAAAACGCAGATGAGGCTGTGAGGTGTAGTGTGGTTATGACCTTTCTTAGGTTTTATCAGACGCGGCTTTAGGATGGCTGTTTGATTTTCTAGCGATTTGGTTGCGCTTATAGAGCTTCTCTTTTGGGTGAAAAATCTATCTAGTTTCGGGTTGTCAATCTCAGATAAGGGAAAGATCACTTGAAGATCTTTGGTACTTGAACCGTGCCGAGGCTACTTGGAGGTAAGATAACTTGACGATCCTTGGTAATCGAACTGTGCCGATTATACTTAGTGCAATCTGGTATTGCCCAAGAAAATGAAAGTCCTGCTTAACTTGCTGGGGAACTCTATCCCGGCAAGTTCTTATCGATCTCGTGACGAAAAGAAAAAAGTCCTCTTTTTCTCCTGCCGAACAGTTTTATACTCGAATTACTCCTGCGGGGTAATTTGATGGGGGAGGGAAATAGCAAGGTGAGACCCGCCTTTTGGGCGTCTGTTATTTCCCTTCCTCGACATTTGAAATTATGGAAACGGGATCTCATATTGATTCGACCGAAGTGGGTATCAATTCCGCCGTGCTTTGGCGTCATGGCGCTCTGGGGAGAGCGTAATACGAGATCGACAATTTGAATTTTTTACTTGCTTGTTTATAAATACCCCTTCCGAGGGTAAGCATTTTGAACCGATGTCAGGAATAACTGTCTTCTAAATTTACCCTTTTTTACCTTCTCGAATGTTACCCGAGACTGTGTAGAGGGGTTCAGAGAAATCCGGGTGGGCTTTGTTTTTCCTTTATTATTTCTCCTTGCCATGAGGAAGACCTCGTTATATATATACACTCGCAATTTCTTAACTGCCTTGTTTAACTCGTATATCTCTACAGTATAGTTCTGCCTATCTTTTTTGACTAACAAAATTCTATTTGACAAAAAAGAAAGCTAAACAAAAATTAAATTTGCCTATTTATAAATTGATTCCGTTGAAAGTGTAGCGATATTCGGGATCTTTGAGTCGGAATCCAAGACACAAGGGGTGGGGGGCATTGCTGACTTAGCCTCCGCGAGGAAAGGGACTTGGGATGCGCGGCAAAGAAGCGTCCTGCTAAGGAGAGATTCTTTATTGCTTTCCTTCCACATGACCGTAGCATATGAGGCCAAGCAGTCGTCTACTTCAATATAGCCTATCTTTCGCATAATTACTCCAACTCAAAAACATACACAAACACAGGCACATACATTCATGTGTAACCATATCTTCATTAATAAAGTAATTTATAGTTATATGGCTACGTATGACATTTATGCATTAAATAAAAATTGTAATTTAAAATTACATACGTGGTCGAGATAAGTTCGTACTTGATAGCTATGTCTATGTATGTCAAGTACAAAGAACTGTCATTATGGGTTTATATCGTAAGAATATAAACGCCGTAAGCATTATAACTACAGAACCATAGTAAAAATATGGCAAGATAAATTAGTTCATTAACTTCCTGAACATACCCACGCACCTGATACAAATTAACCTAACCTAGCTGACACCAAATATTGAGACGCACATAAAGGTCAAAACGACAAGAACTGGTAAGCCTTTTTCTATCCATCTTTTCAGTCCAGTGAAACACGTCCTGTGCCCCACAAAGATGAAATAAGATGGTAGGGGATGGTTGGCTTTACATGTGTATGTTGTTCTGATCTTTATGTGCGTCTTACTATTTAGAGGCGGTTCGATTAAGTTCTAGTGTCTTTTACCTCGGTGTATCTGAGTTTGCTAACAAGGCGGTAATAAGTACTACTAGTTGGTAGAGAAAACGTCTGATTCGCCTTATTTTACTAAGGTGCTTTTGAGACCAGTAAAATATTTGTATCTTCTTCTTTTTTTATTTAGCCAAATTAAATGATTTCTTGGTAGTTGAGCCAAATCTAATTTAGCGAGGCTTTTATCTTATCCAAACGTAGCTGAACTAAATCTTTAGGTCCTATTTAATAGAAAACGAAAAAATTAAGAAAGTTATGGAAATTTCTAAATTTTCTGTTATGTTATTTTTATTCGTAAGACAACTGAGAGAATACATACAAGATTAACTCCTCTAGAAATAATACAAAGAATAAATGTATTTCTATGCCTCCTAGATTCTTCTTATATGCGCCTATAGAGACATAGATTGATTGAAAACGTGTTGTTCTATAGTATACTGGGTGACAATAGCTTAAGCCATTTACCTCCACTGTCTTATACAAAGCATTGCTTAGAATAAAGAAAATGGATGCGTATAATTTTATTCATAGTTGTCCATTTTCCTAAAGTTAGCACGATAAAATCGTTTAGAATATCGGTATAATTGTTTAGTGTTTAATGTATCATTGGTTACCCCAATTATTCGTTCAATTTATTCGTCCTCCTTTTTATTTTGATCTGTTACTCTCTCGCAAATTTACACTAGTCCCAGTTTTATTTTAAAATTAAAGAAAAGAATAAAAAACAAAAAAGTAAAAAAAGTTGACATCATTTGATCAAAAGTGGCACCGTGACCATCAATGAAGATTCAATTACAAACACATCCAGTAGACTCATTTACTTGGAGCACAGGTGATATATCTGATCCAAAACTAATAATAGATTTCCAAATAATAACTTTTTCTGAATCCATCAAAAAGATGGTGCTGTTTATGTACCGAAATTACAGTCCCACATCCTTAAATACCGTACTAAAAAATATATCCGAGCTAATAAAAACACATGAAATAATGACCAAAAATGACTGTAGAGGAATAAGAGCTTAATATTTCAATATATATATATATATATATATATATATATATATATATGTGTGTGTGTGTGTGTGTGTGTCGAGGCCAAGGAAATAATAAAAAAAGACATCTGAGGTTATTAGCTTTGCCCCTCCGATGGTCTCCGGTAAAATAGGAGAACGGGCAAAAGGGTAAATGTTACGAGACAGATTCCTGACCTCAGCTCAAGAAGGAAGGCCCTTCAAGGGTGTACTTATAAACAATCCATTTAAAAGTGCAAATTCCCGATCTCGTATTACCCTCTCTCAGACCTACAAGACGCCAAACGCGGGAGACCAATCTGAGGTGTTACCTTGCGAGGTCTTCCTCCACCTCCCTATTACCCCGAGGGAGTAAATTTGGGTATATATACAAGGTTGTCCCGAAGAAACGAGGCTTTTTGTTCGTTCTAACGGAAGAGACAAGAAAGTCACCGGTTGAAAGATTTTTCGAGTTTGAGAAGAAAACAGAAAAATCATCGGTAGAAAGTTTTCTGCAAGTTAAGGAGAACTTGTAGTCCTTGTACAAAACCTTTTACTGTACATTAATCAACTAAAACAAAAATTAATATATACATGTACAAAATACAACTTATGTAAAAATAGTTCTTAAGTCCCGCTACCAATATTTAGTTTCTTGTGGCTTTAAGGGAGATCAATTTACTTCAAACAAAATTCGTTTTTATGATATAAAAATAATCTATCTTAAACGCACGGAAACATAAAAATAGGATTGGTTACTTACATAAGGTAGTGGAGTTTATCCAGAGAATCGAAACGAAATACCTTCACTTGAATCTTGTCCGGGAAGGAGGCGTGAGTGTAGGTTATTGGCTTCTCAATAGATTGCGTTACTTTGAACGAGTATCGCACGAGTGACGTCAGGCTGAATCTCGAGGTGACTGAATAGAAAGAATCAAAACAAAACGCAGATGAGGCTGTGAGGTGTAGTGTGGTTATGACCTTTCTTAGGTTTTATCAAACGCGGCTTTAG
Source organism: Ceratothoa steindachneri (assembly GCA_963969495.1). Lineage (NCBI taxonomy): Eukaryota > Metazoa > Arthropoda > Malacostraca > Isopoda > Cymothoidae > Ceratothoa > Ceratothoa steindachneri. The sequence continues at coordinate 235,145,549 of OZ018317.1, forward strand.
GATGGCTGTTTGATTTTCTAGCGATTTGGTTGCGCTTATAGAGCTTCTCTTTTGGGTGAAAAATCTATCTAGTTTCGGGTTGTCAATCTCAGATAAGGGAAATATCACTTGAAGATCTTTGGTACTTGAACCGTGCCGAGGCTACTTGGAGGTAAGATAACTTGACGATCCTTGGTAATCGAACTGTGCCGATCATACTTAGTGCAATCTGGTATTGCCCAAGAAAATGAAAGTCCTGCTTAACTTGCTGGGGAACTCTATCCCGGCATGATCTTATCGATCTCGTGACGAAAAGAAAAAAGTCCTCTTTTTCTCCTGCCGAACAGTTTTATACTCGAATTACTCCTGCGGGGTAATTTGATGGGGGAGGGAAATAGCAAGGTGAGACCCGCCTTTTGGGCGTCTGTTATTTCCCTTCCTCGACATTTTGAAATTATGGAAACGGGATCTCATATTGATTCGACCGAAGTGGGTATCAATTCCGCCGTGCTTTGGCGTCATGGCGCTCTGGGGAAAGCGTAATACGAGATCGACATTTTGAATTTTTTACTTGCTTGTTTATAAATACCCCTTCCGAGGGTAAGCATTTTGAACCGATGTCAGGAATAACTGTCTTCTAAATTTACCCTTTTTTACCTTCTCGAATGTTACCCGAGACTGAGTAGAGGGGTTCAGAGAAATCCGTGTGGGCTTTGTTTTTCCTTTATTATTTCTCCTTGCCATGAGGAAGACCTCGTTATATATATACACTCGCAATTTCTTAACTGCCTTGTTTAACTCGTATATCTCTACAGTATAGTTCTGCCTATCTTTTTTGACTAACAAAATTCTATTTGACAAAAAAGAAAGCTAAACAAAAATTAAATTTGCCTATTTATAAATTGATTCCGTTGAAAGTGTAGCGATATTCGGGATCTTTGAGTCGGAATCCAAGACACAAGGGGTGGGGGGCATTGCTGACTTAGCCTCCGCGAGGAAAGGGACTTGGGACGCGCGGCAAAGAAGCGTCCTGCTAAGGAAAGATTCTTTATTGCTTTCCTTCCAAATGACCGTAGCATATGAGGCCAAGCAGTCGTCTACTTCAATATAGCCTATCTTTCGCATAATTACTCCAACTCAAACACATACACAAACACAGGCACATACATTTATGTGTAACCATATCTTCATTAATAAAGTAATTTATAGTTATATGGCTACGTATGACATTTATGCATTAAATAAAAATTGTAATTTAAAATTACATACGTGGTCGAGATAAGTTCGTACTTGATAGCTATGTCTATGTATGTCAAGTACAAAGAACTGTCATTATGGGTTTATATCGTAAGAATATAAACGCCGTAAGCATTATAACTACAGAACCATAGTAAAAATATGGCAAGATAAATTAGTTCATTAACTTCCTGAACATACCCACGCACCTGATACAAATTAACCTAACCTAGCTGACACCAAATATTGAGACGCACATAAAGGTCAAAACGACAAGAACTGGTAAGCCTTTTTCTATCCATCTTTTCAGTCCAGTGAAACACGTCCTGTGCCCCACAAAGATGAAATAAGATGGTAGGGGATGGTTGGCTTTACATGTGTATGTTGTTCTGATCTTTATGTGCGTCTTACTATTTAGAGGCGGTTCGATTAAGTTCTAGTGTCTTTTACCTCGGTGTATCTGAGTTTGCTAACAAGGCGGTAATAAGTACTACTAGTTGGTAGAGAAAACGTCTGATTCGCCTTATTTTACTAAGGTGCTTTTGAGACCAGTAAAATATTTGTATCTTCTTCTTTTTTTATTTAGCCAAATTAAATGATTTCTTGGTAGTTGAGCCAAATCTAATTTAGCGAGGCTTTTATCTTATCCAAACGTAGCTGAACTAAATCTTTAGGTCCTATTTAATAGAAAACGAAAAAATTAAGAAAGTTATGGAAATTTCTAAATTTTCTGTTATGTTATTTTTATTCGTAAGACAACTGAGAGAATACATACAAGATTAACTCCTCTAGAAATAATACAAAGAATAAATGTATTTCTATGCCTCCTAGATTCTTCTTATATGCGCCTATAGAGACATAGATTGATTGAAAACGTGTTGTTCTATAGTATACTGGGTGACAATAGCTTAAGCCATTTACCTCCACTGTCTTATACAAAGCATTGCTTAGAATAAAGAAAATGGATGCGTATAATTTTATTCATAGTTGTCCATTTTCCTAAAGTTAGCACGATAAAATCGTTTAGAATATCGGTATAATTGTTTAGTGTTTAATGTATCATTGGTTACCCCAATTATTCGTTCAATTTATTCGTCCTCCTTTTTATTTTGATCTGTTACTCTCTCGCAAATTTACACTAGTCCCAGTTTTATTTTAAAATTAAAGAAAAGAATAAAAAACAAAAAAGTAAAAAAAGTTGACATCATTTGATCAAAAGTGGCACCGTGACCATCAATGAAGATTCAATTACAAACACATCCAGTAGACTCATTTACTTGGAGCACAGGTGATATATCTGATCCAAAACTAATAATAGATTTCCAAATAATAACTTTTTCTGAATCCATCAAAAAGATGGTGCTGTTTATGTACCGAAATTACAGTCCCACATCCTTAAATACTGTACTAAACAATATATCCGAGCTAATAAAAAAACTGAATAATTTAGAGCTCCGCACATGAAATAATGACCAAAAATGACTGTAGAGGAATAAGAGCTTAATATTTCAATATATATATATATATATATATATATATACATATATATATATATATATGTGTGTGTGTGTGTGTCGAGGCCAAGGAAATAATAAAAAAAGACATCTGAGGTTATTAGCTTTGCCCCTCCGATGGTCTTCGGTAAAATAGGAGAACGGGCAAAAGGGTAAATGTTACGAGACAGATTCCTGACCTCAGCTCAAGAAGGAAGGCCCTTCAAGGGTGTACTTATAAACAATCCATTTAAAAGTGCAAATTCCCGATCTCGTATTACCCTCTCTCAGAGCTACAAGACGCCAAACGCGGGAGACCAATCTGAGGTGTTACCTTGCGAGGTCTTCCTCCACCTCCCTATTACCCCGAGGGAGTAAATTTGGGTATATATACAAGGTTGTCCCGAGGAAACGAGGCTTTTTGTTCGTTCTAACGGAAGAGACAAGAAAGTCACCGGTTGAAAGATTTTTCGAGTTTGAGAAGAAAACAGAAAAATCATCGGTAGAAAGTTTTCTGCAAGTTAAGGAGAACTTGTAGTCCTTGTACAAAACCAAAGCCTTTCGAGCCCCAAAATTATTGAGTATCAACCTATCCAGTTTAAGGACTCCAAATCTTACTCTATTTGAGTTGGACAAACCGCAACTAGATAGATAAAAAAGAAGACAACCATTTCATCTTGTCCGGAAGAAAACGAGGTCAAGGTCGCCCCCCTACCTCCTTAAACTAGAAGAACAAAGCTTTCGCTTGAGCACCCCCTACCCAGATCCTGCGTGACGTCAACCTTCAGATCAACCGGCAGGTCGAAGAACGCACTTTACTGAACAAACAAGCACTACTTGAGCTACGCCTCTCCGCAACAAAATCTCCGATGATAGTCGAACTGGTCCCGAGTATTTAATCTCCATTACCTTATGTGAGTAAAGAATAATCCCGTTGTTTATGTCCCCGTCCATAATAAGTAGTTTCTTGGATGTCTGGCCAAGGACAAAGATATTAACTTAAATTTGTTTCACCCGTAAAATTCTATCTCGAATCGAGTTTCGAGAGCCAGCCCAGCAATCCCATTTTCTTTTTTTTTTAAGTGTATTAGATTTGTATTTTTTTATGTTATTTAGTGAGATGGTTTATGTTCATTAAAGTCCATTTTTTTAGTAAAAGCACTGTTTTAATCATCCTCGAACGAGTAAAAGTGACAATAATTGAGAAAGTCAAGAAAGAAACCCCCTTTATTCATTCACTAGAATAAAAATAATGTTTAGCTCTCTTAGAGAAGGATCATCGAGTGATCACCGAGACACGAACCTACGCATCAAGTCAAAGTTTATTTGGTTTATTAAAAATTAATAAAACAAATATATATATATATATATATATATATATATATATATATATATAATCTCGGCTAACCTCGACAATGACAGAGGCAAACCTGCCACACATTATTCAAGTGCATATCCATGAACAAAATCCTCAACTTCACAAAAGCTACCAACCGAGAAAGGACTTGATATCTTCTTGACTGCTAAATGACGGAATAAATGCTCAAGATAAACATATAATGAACAAAAAAATATACTCAAAAATGTTCTAATGGAAAACATACACTGCCCTAACGCCTTTAACCTGTCTCTGCGAACATCTCCACTAGAATACGAACATTAGGCGAAATCTACAGCTCTGGCTAAAACTAAACAAGATGTGTGTGTTCTCCTAACAATCATCTATTTTCAAGTCTTTTACCAAGGATGGCCATCGTTACAGAGGTGTAAATTGCAGTCAGATAGCGCATTCCTCTGCCAACTCCATTTCAATTGAAACTCAAACACGGCTTAAATATTTTCCACCTTATGCCAAGACGAAAGCCTATTATAAAATAATGATTCTCAGACACGTCACCATCGGACTTAAAAGAAATATAATAACGTTAAATTTTAATGCGAATAAAAGGAAAAATATTCTCATTAAAGAGAAGAACCGGTGCAAAAAGAAGTATTAGATTTTGAAAAAACAATCATTATATTCAAACGTATAAACATGTTTTCATTTTCATAACTTATTCCAGATCTGCTTCCAGACAATACTAAGTATTTTATCTAATTTATTGACCCAGAAAATATATGCCTTTAATTTAGAAGTCTAATATGATTATCATTGCTAATCCTTGAGATAATAGCAAAAATTATGATTTTCCCTAGTGAAGGAATGAATAACGAACTCAAATAGAAATCAGCCAAAATCGAAATAAAGTGACAGCGTATAATTAATCACTTGACTCTAGGAAACCAACCGTTCTAGCCAGGAATCGTGTGTTTATATTTAGCATTTTTGAACTAACAACACCGAGCTAATTTTTCATATAGGCAGATCCATATTACGTTTCTTTTAGATATAACTTTTTAGATTTAAATGAGAGAAAAAGTTTATTCAGAGCATTCTTAATCTACATTACCCCATCTACATAATAGGAATAGTCCTAGGTTTATCTCACTTTTCATTACTGTACAGTGAATCAGTGAGTAATGATTCTATATATATATATATATATATATATATATATATATATATATATATATATATATATATATATATATATATATATATATATAATAAATATATATATATATAAATATATATATATATATATATATATATATATATATATATATACTTATATATCTATATATATATATATATATATATATATATATTCGTGGTTTACGGCCGAGGACGTATGCATGTTTGCTACGTACATGAGTAAATCCGTTCCACTTTTCTCTAAGAGTGCTTGAATTTAAGTCTTTAACACGGCAGGATTCGTATTATGATATATCTATTGCCACTTGCAGCGCTCGAGAATCTAATTAAACAACTCAGACAAAAATATACTTTTAATTACATAAAAGAATGAAATATTAAATCTCTTAATACACTTTCGCACGGAATGGGAAATAACAATAAAATGAATAAGTTTAGGATTCGTTTACCTTTAACTCAGAGGGAGTCGACAGTCGGGTAATCTTGAAATTGAATCTACTCGCTTTAGCGATTTCAGGCAATTTAGACTAGGAGCTGCCTCGCTTCGACGAGGAAGGTTTGGAAAACTGCTGATGCTTCTCCCAGGGAGGCGGGGGTGGGTATCAATGCTTCTCGATTTGAAGATGTGAGTGAAACGTTCTTGTTTGAACGGAAGTTATTCTGATATCTGTGTTACCAATTCAGGCTTCTCGATGATGAGACTTAACTAAGAGGTGAATCTTTTTTCGAATAGGGTTCACGTTGTATTCATCAGTGGTGAGGGGTATCTCTTTTTTTTCAGAAAACTGAGATAAGGGATTTTTTCTGGACAAGAATGGTATGAGAGTGGATCTCGATACCACTGGTCTGCTCTTCTAAGCGACCAAAGGAACGGCCTCGGGAGGGAAAGTCCCACTTAGTTTTACTTATTTTCTTGATTTCCTGTTTGTCTCAGGTACTCGATTTCTTCTCTCGCTTGCTACGCAGATCCTCCTTACATTTTTCAAGATCGAAATATATATACGTCGATTATCGCTTACGTGTGAAGGGAAAAGAGGGAGTTTAGAATAGGGAAACCCTCACTACAGCACAGTTATTCCTTTCTCCTAGGCCCTAAATTTTAAACGCTGTGTACTTCGCCCGTTCAGGTTTACGCAAGGGGGAAGCTGAGATTTCGTCTATTTGGCAAATATAGGCATAAACAATAAGAAGGGACATTAGGCTAGTTCAAAGATTTTTTGGCAGACGAAGCTTTAGGCAGTAAGATTTTAAATCAAAGGATCTCTCACTCACCTATGTTTATATGAACGGAATACTAAATCTGCTGATAGAAATCCTTCTTTGTAAGCAGCATCGAAGGGTCTTTGGTCAGCTGAGGGAAAATAGTGGGAGGGGATAAAGTCTTGGCCCATGTAGAGCGTAATGGCAGACTCATTTAAATCAAACCGGGGTCTGCTTCTTCTCATGATATTCATTCCCCCACCTATTCTTCCTCCTCTTGTACTATATGTATTTATAGTCAGCTATACAAGGTTTCTGCATCGTTTTTTCTGTCTTAAAATTTATTTGAAAGACAGAAAATAAAAATGGCATAGCCCTGTGGTGGTTTTATAATCGCCCACATATCCTGTAGTTGCTCTTTCCTTTGTATGTGACATAAACAGTGAGCCTTTAAATTGTGAGCGGGAAATATGATGTAATATAAAAATTCCTTGGAGGTTTCTAGCTCCTTAGGAAAATACTTGGTTTGATGAGGTAACGCTTTGGGCTAAATATAGTTACTATGCCTGGTAGCTTAGCGGTAAAGCATCTGACCGGCGATCAGCAGAACCGGGTTCGAGTCCCAGCCAGGAATTTCAAAACTTTTCTCCCTTGGCGTTATTTCTGTCTTCTTGATAAGGGATCGCATTCACTGTACCGCCCTCTGCTCCCTTTGATTCTGGATTCTTCTAATGTCTCTCTCTCTTGCCTAAAAAAAAACCCCCCAAAAAAACCACCTCTGGTTTCTTGTCACATTTGCTCATTTGCGTCCAATTCTTCTTCCTCTTGTACTTTTATATATATATATATATATATATATATATATATATATATATATATATATATATATATATATATGAATGCCATGTCCCGCAGGAAAAAATTAAATGCTGTTTCCGAGTATTTTCGAACTTTATTAAGTTCCTTATCAAGGATAACTACAAGAAATAATATTATATTATAGGTATATATACGAAAGAAAAGTATGAACGCTTGCTTCAAAAACAAGAAATCACCTAAGAATGATAAAATGAATCCAGAAAACCACAAGAAACAGAAAATCAGGATAATTTTTCTTCGGAAATGTTATTTCCTAATTCGCAAAAATTCGGTACAGGAGTGGGATTCTAACCGTACACACTGAGGCAGGAAACAACCAATTTGATCTCAATTATACCGTCCCTGAGACTGTATGTCTACGCGGAAGACAAAAAACTTCCGAACAAACAAGCTTTTAAGGTACGCCTCGCAAGGTCGATCTGGACTATGGAAGAGAGACAAATTATTACGGAATTAATTCCCTATTAATTTCTCTCCTTTGCTGTTTGCTGGATTCATATATATATATATATATATATATATATATATATATATATATATATATATATATATATATATATATATATATTATATATATATATTTATATATATATATAAATATATATATATATATGAATAACGTTACAGCCACGAGGAAAATGAAACAACGGAGAACTGCGAGGCTTTCGAGGCGATTAGTCGAAAGGCCTCGCAGTTCTCCGTTGTTTCGTTTTCCTCGTGGTTGTAACGTTATTCCTAAATTCCTCACGTTCCTTATTTTCGTGATTCAGTTATATATATATATATATATATATATATATATATATATATATATATATATATATATATATATATATATATATATATATATATAAATATATATATATATATATATAAAGAGAGAGAGAGAGAGAGATCTACAGCTCACAAATCCAGATCCTGAACTCTTGTCTTTCAAAGTTTGTAGAATGGTATTACGTCTCATAAGTTATTTATCCTAGATTATTTTCTAACTAAAGAGTCCAGTACTTTTTATAGTGACAAGGATGTCAGAAAATACTATCTTTTGCAATGTTAAAGAAGGTGAATAATGTTCTTGAATCCACATGTAGATGTAGAGGCAACTCAAAATCCACGAAACTCTTTTCAGATCTAAGGCTTTCACATCGACTAAATTTTTTTGAATGCCGTTAATAATTTTTAGAGATTTCTTGTAGCAGAGATGATCACATGACATACGTCAGAATGTTTGCTGAGGAAAATTATAAACTATCGAAAACGCATAATATATCCAACAAACTAAGCAATCAGGAAAATAAATAGACACTCAGCCCTTAAAGGTTTATCTTTTGAGCAATCTATAATGGGTCACATAATATCAGGTTTCTCCAAACCACACAAAACACGAGCACCATTTTTCTTATATGTGACATTTATATTATCCTAGGTAAAATATTCATCAAACTACGGGTTATACTTTACCTTTGTACTGCAACGCATTCTACTCCCTCCACAAAACAAATGCTATTAACCTTTAAAGAATTTTCGCTCAAAATAGGGCAAGTCATACAATTTCTAGTCCCATATAATTTTACAGAGGAATCGAAATCCCCAAATACCGCATCGGCTTCTCAAATTTATGATTTAGATTTTCCTTTTACTTTTTAGCTTTCTTCTCGAAGTGTCCTTTGGTTTTCTATTCTAGACTACGGGTTCTTCTTCTGGCTGTTGCCTGTTCCTCTTCGTGTGACTCCATGTTTTTCTCAAATATTTTTTAGGGTATCTTTGCCCAACATAAAGTTCTTAATTTTTTCAAAGTAATTCATATTTGATTTGTTGTATCTTTTACTCCAGCAATAGTGAAACATTATCTAAATTAAACTAATTATTCCTAACTGCCTTCTACTTACTTAATTGAAAATTTCTTTTTGTCATTAAGATTAATTAAATGTCCATTATAAGTTTGAATAAAAGACGCGTTTGATAATTAATCGTTTTCTTGGAATACAAATTTGTGTTATTGAAATATATCTTAAATCTATCTTAAGTGAATGTATCTTAAACGACTCTCATAAATTTCTATCTATAAAAAATTCATAAATGCATCCAAACAATGCTGCTTGGAGAATATTGAGGTCTTTTGGTCTCATTGGTAGAAATTTCACATATTATTGACTGAGTGGTTGCAACCTAAATTAAGATTTTTTTATTGAATTTACTGTGCAAAAGAGGCCTAATGCAACTGTAAGTGAAAAAAAATCGTTAATATATTTATGATTCTTCAAATTTTCCCCGTGTCGAAGAATATAGCATCTTTATTCTCCTGGTCATTGGCACCGTCAAATATTAACTTCTCCACGCTAGGAAAGAAGAACGTTTCATTCCATCAATCACTGAGACTGACGTCAAATCAGCGAACTTTTCCTAGGTTTGTTTTCCTCTCGGCCGGAAGAATACAAAATAATCGTTGATATTTAAATAATACTTATGCGGAAGAACTTCTTTATATTGCAAAATCTAATCAAAAATATATTTTGAGAGAAATTTCCACAATATATTTAACCATTATAAAACTTTTTTCCCTCAGAAAATGAAGGTTTTGAAAGTTTTATACTGAACAATTGCTACTTATTTTATTTTTCTTTTTGACTATTTACAGTTAGGCAAAAAGGAAAACGCTTTATATATTTGTGGCTACCGGCGTGTACGTCAAAAAAAGACACACGTTAGAGTCGCTACACATATAAAGTACAAAAAGAGAGAAAGTAAAGTTAGCGCTGTTTACGAGAATGTCACACGGTAGTAAACCAACCACAGTTATCTCTGTTAGAGTTGGTCGAGGCAATCTTAGGCAAACAATATAATCAAGCCAGAATCCAGAATAAACCGGATAGCTATCGAATTAAACAAATAGAAGACAGATCAGGAAGCTGTCTCCATGGCAACATGTCACCGCCTACAGAGAGTGTCTTACTTATCAATATGTTCGGCAGTAGCCAACCAAAAGTCGAGATATGTTAATACCGACAAATCAACAGGCCAGTACATAAAAGAGAGAAGTCGCTTAGTTGAACGAGGAACTTGTAGGGGGTGGCTTAAATTGAATATTTAACTATGTGAAGCCAGAACAAAGAGGATAAGGATTATTGTTTTATATAGCAATATATCGCGTTCTATATCGTTCAGTCCGATCTCTCGGATTCACGTATAGTCGTGTACATAACGCAAACATTACGGTGTAACTCTTAAAGGCTCTATTTTTCCGGCCTCCTTTGAACTTTGCCCGCACTTAACCTTGAACTTAATTTATATCATAACTTAGAACTTTAAACTTAATTAAGGAACTTTTGTAGAGTGTAATAAGATCTAGTTCAATAATAATTCTACTTTTGCTTTGATGACTTCAATATGCTAACGTTCCTCGATTTCCCTGCTTCAAGACCTTATTAATTGGGTAAACAGCCGTTGAGCATTCTCCTCGTTAATCGCTGTTCCTCACGATTACCTAACTCACGAAATACCGGTGTTCTACCCTGGTGTGGTCTAGCCCCAGCCTCCGGGCTATTTGACCCCGTCGCTAGAATAAGACTGCCCCACAGGCTCGGGAACCCCATTGCAATCAATAAATAACTCGTAGGAAATAAGGAAGGGCAACGCAAACCAACCAGGGTATCTGTAATCTGTATCAACCGGAGTCCTTGCCAAAAGATTACGCGATAACTCGGTAATCTTTCACAATTACTGGCAACCAACGTCCCCCTTCCGAGGCTCTTGGGTTGTCCTCACGATTACCTTCAAAGGTTCCCTCATAATTAGGGACAACCTTCAAGAGCCGCCCCCCCTTCCATATATTTAATAGCGCCAATTCCCAGTGCTATTATTTCTTATTATCAGATGTAGGCAGTATTTAAATTCTTGGTATTTAAATAATCTATTTAAATACATTTATATATTAAAACTTGTATTTGTAAATACATTTGAAATTATGTATTTAAATACTTTTTGAAAATACGTTACTGATAATAGGTTTTTATATAGCTTTTAAGAACGGGTAATGCATGTTTTAGTTTGTCGCAACTGGTATGACACAAACGGTTGAATGCATGAGCCGGTGAGGGAAAATTGCTTGCATCAGTTCAAATTCAGTTAACAGATGGTCACAGTTGTGTTGGGTTGTAGAGTGAAAGCGCTCATAGTTATTTTAACTGTTGCATGGCAATTTCAGCTTCTTCGAAAGAGTGTGGAATAGAGAGATTAGACAATAATAAAAACGAGAAAGATAAAGAATCCAGTAATTATAGTCATCCTTTACTCGATGGTAAAATTGTAGAGTTAAATCTTTCGATGGAGAAAAAGTGAAGTGTGTATGTACATCATACAATGGCGAAATCTCTGCGGCAAACAATGCTACTTCCAATCAACGCATTCATTTGATGGTAAGAATGTATTATATATAATTATATGATACTTAATGGATTGGAAAGTTTCACTTTTTCTTATAAAAAAAGGCACGTTCGCTAGTAGCTAACGATAATGTTAAGTAGCATTGGTTTACCATGCACGATCCTACCTGCTTCCTTTTGAAACACCTTCATTTATAGTATATGCTGATTGAATTTAACGTAAATTATCTGATCATGTATATTTATCAAGAAAGAAAGCTTTTGTTTTAAAAGCGGATAACTACGTGACAGCTCAAAGGAAAGATACAAAAAGAAAATGTTCAGTATTAGACGATGGTCCTTCATGCAGTGCTGTTAAACTAAAGACATTACCGGAGTGTTTTGAGGTTAATACTAAGAAGGTCAAACAATCTGTTGTTATTGAGCTGATTGCAGATTTTATCATACAAGGTGTGCATCCCCTATCAACCATGTAGCAACCAGATTTTGTGAGGTTAATTAAAGGTGAGTTCTGAGTTACAAAATGTTGTTTACATTTATAGTATTAGCAGTACAGGTTAAGCTCTTATTACGACCAAATACTATAATGTTCGGACCATTGGTCACTACGTAGGTTATATAACAAAGTTAAATAAAGAAAGACTTACGCAAACAACAGAGGTTAATATTGTTGAGAATTCCTCTCTTCTGTCTTGCATCGGACCATTTTTTGAAGTTTTCCATACTTACCGGTAGAAATTCCACTGATACATAAGCCTGTGTTATCGCTACCTGATATAATATTAGGTACAACACATTTGGAGCATTCAAATCGTTCAGATATTCCTCCGATCTAAGGATGATCCTCCTGACTAAGCTTAAAAATTAGCTCCTGGATATATGCAAGTTTAGTGGGACTCCTATAAATGTTTAGTTCTCGGGACTTGACAAGGTATTGACTGAAAGTACTAATAATTCAAGTAAGTTACAACCCTAAATTATTTGGGTCACTTAGAGATAGAAGTAATAGAATTACGCCGTCTGGATTATTATATTCAGCTAATTTTTGGAATAAAAATGCTCTTTTGCACGTTCTTGCAGTTTCCGTGATCCTAACATGTACGAAATTTATGTATGATTTGTTATATTTATGTAGTGCTTTATTGTTCAAGTTTAGTTTTAAGTAGATATTTGCGTTGAAGTTGTTATTAATGGAGTTTTATTAAAAATTATTTGGGATAAAACATTCATTATTGGTTTATTATAAAAGCATTTAAGATGAAAAGTTCTCAAGTTAAAGTTTAATATCGAATTCCATTGTAAAATAAGTCCGACTTTGAAAATATCTTGTTATTGTATAAAGATTTGACCGATAATGATAGTTAAATTAAATTTCTGATGAAGGCCACTAAAGAAATGGGTTCTCTAATTTTGCTCTTGGTTTTTGGTTATGTGAGGAATTAAATGTTGAACGAACTCTACTGACTTTAATTTCCAGAAAATCAACCTTATTTTCAGCTTCCGTCCCAATGAAAAATTGATATTAGTGTTTGGTAATGTTATTTTAAACTAAAGTGTAATGGGTGTTTTGATCGAAGAAGAGGAACGTTCCTCCACATGCTGACCAAATGTATAAAACACTCATCATAGATTTATATACTTCAAATATTTATTCAAAATTTTGTGATTTATCATATTATGCATAAATATGTATGATAATAATTTGTATTTTGCTTAGATATTTACTCAATATTTACTGAATATTGCTTAGATAATTACTTAAAATATTTTACTAGATTGTGTGTAATAAATTGGTATATTTTGTAAAATCTGAATTTAACCAATATTTCTTATGTTTCAGCTCACATTTTAAGCATTGGGCATTCATTATTGATTAAATAAGTAATATGACTAAAATTAAAATTTTCCATAGAAATTCATTAAAATATAGGGTTTTCAAGATATTCATTTCCTGCAATTATAAAACGATGATTCTACGCTTTGATTCTACGAAGAAAAGTAGCAAAGAACGTGGTATAACAAGTAGAGAAGATATGTCTATCATTCAGGCTTCACTGCAGAATAGCAGATAAATTCTTTTTGAGATTCATTGTAAGATAGATGAAGCTTCTTCAAGTTAAAAAAATATAACCAAGAGGAGTTACAAATATGCTTAAATAGCAAGAGATACCGAAAAGAATGCAAGGTAAGAAAGAAGCCAATATCTGAGGTGAACACAATACAATCGTATTGACTAGGCCAAAGATCCCAAAATTTGAACAAATGAACATACATAAAATTATTGTCAGGTGAATATAATCATTCTGTATATGAGATAGAATATTTAATAGTTATTTTATATATAATTTGAGTAATTCCATTTAAATATACAAGTATATCTTGAAAGAAAATTATTTAGAATTTAAATTTTCCTTAAACTTTGCCGATTTTCAGCAATTATGTCGCAACCTTTGTTAGATGAAGCCTTGGAGAGTTAATTCCTGCTGCTTGGGTGGCACCAACTCTGAAGATTGGGGTGTTTCTATCATGGATGATGCTGCAAGTATTCATCAGTGATAGTAGAGATGACTTTATCCCAGAGAAGATAAAGATCTCCATCTCATAACACCATAGTTTCCCAGTTTGAGCCCCATCGATCCAAAAACTGCATTCCAGAACACCACGAAATAAAGTTATATTCCATCAAGATAATGCCCACGTCATACATGAATCCCCAACCCGGAATTTGTTTAGAGAATATGAGCTCAACTTTCTAGAGTTGCCACCACAGAGCATAGAATTAAATACATATGAAAACTTGTAAGGACCCATTGGAAAAACGGAAAAGTTCCGGAGTTACACATGAACAAAAATGTTTGAAAAATTACAAGCTGAATTGGAAAAGATTAGTTCCGAAATTTTTGGAAATTTGGTGAAATCAACGCTAAGAATAATTATGAGTGTAATTAAAGCAAAATAAGTATTCAAAAAAAAATAAATAAATATATAATATAATCATACATATACTCAACTCATTTACCACAATCGCGTACTTATCTACATTTTATGAATGATTCCATTGGCTGCTTTTTACTTTCTGATAAGTGTCTGCCTTACAACTAAAGATATCGGATTATAATTTAAGGAGCATTTTTCACCCCTTTTTTGTCGTGATGTAACAAAAATTTATTTGCTTAGGAAGGGCCTAAAAGAAAACACATTGGAAAACCCTTATCTTGTGAATATAGAGGTTTATTAAAAAAGAATATACATAGTAGCACCTACAACTAGCTCTATATTTCTTTTTACAAATGGAGATTTGCCTAGACTTAAAACATCCAAGTTATTTTTAGAGAGATAATCCGTGATTATATTTCAATTTCCATGTATATGTCCATTATTAAAGAAGGATTGCATGTCAATTCAAGCTAGAAAAAAGACTTAAGATTGAAGAGAAAATATATGGCAAACTCAAAGGAATCTTAAATGCACTATTCATTATGGATGAGGGGACCAAAGATAGCAATTATCATTTCTAACTTCTAATTTTTTTTGTCATATTTATATCTATTTTATGTTTTGTATCTTTAATTGAAAAAATATATTTAAGTCTTTTAATATTTATATATGCAAGGGTGAAAGGCGTGTTGCATATATCGAAAAGGGAGGTTTGTAAGAAAGTAGTGTATGTATGAAACTCATAAATATTGAATGTTCATAGTCCGAACAGAATCTAAGTGGAGCTAAAAAGCAAATGAGGGATCTGGAGTGTGTTTAACTGTCTAGCAGAAAAGGCAAGCCCTTATTCATTACAGATATAATTTTTCCTTCTTTCCAGAGTATAACTCCACCTCAGTTTATCTTCTGGTTCCACAACAGCCAGATGATCAATTATGATCAATCCAGAGGCGGAATCACCGTAGAGACCGAACACGATCCTCAGCCAACCTCGAGACTTACGATTTCTCATGCTAAATTTAACGATTCCGGCAACTATACATGTTCAGCTTCAAACACTGAACCGGCGTCAGTTAATGTTTTTGTGTCGGAAGGTAAGAACTTTTCTCTTGTTATTCCAAACCTATGAATATTATGTATCTAAAGCAAAAAAAATGATATAAAACGAGCGAAAATAGAAACTAGCAGGATCAATCCATTACTCACCTACTCATTCACCAAAGAAGAATATAAATCCTTGAAAGCAAAGTTGGTTCTATAAAAAAAATAACTAAAATCTTTTTCAAAATTTCTCATAAAATTCTAAAAGGTAATAAGAAATTGATTTGTCTTTGTGCAAAAGGAGCAGAAAAAACTTTCCAGTCCTAGTTATAATAAGTCTTTGAGTGTTAGATAGAAAGAAAAACGATGGAGCCAAGAGGCAAAAATGAATAGGATTAACACCTCGTTATTCAAGGGTGAGAAACATTTTAATTACTTAATCTTTTACAAAATTGATATATTATATCGAGAAAGTTTTTTATAATGGGCTTAATATAAAGTTTTTCTTTTTTACCTCAAAATTAAGTTACCTCCGGAAAAAATGCAAAGCAATAGAAGACATCGATCTAAATTTTCTTATGTTTAGTGAAAAAAATATTTGTAATGAGATTACCCGCAAGATGGCTCCCCATAGATAGTGTTACATCTGTTGTGTGGAAGTGCGGGATCCCCACCCAGCAGCAGTACCTCCGTTACTTAACTAATTTTAGAGAACCATTGTTATACTCCTACAAGTCTGCACCATTGTACCCTGTCTTCGAAACTTTATATCCTGACCCTGCACTCAAATAAAATCTTTGGTGTGTCATGACAGGATGGGAAACTTTACTGTTGCTTTTGTTTAAAAGAATTAATTGTCTTCCACTCAAAAACAGCAGAAGAAAGACTTGGCAAATGTTCGTAACTGTACCACTGAAACCTAGGAAAAGAGAAACGTATGCCCTCTCTCATAGCATCATTTGTACCACTCCTAACTCGCTTAGTATCTTGCCCGCTCTCATTTCTTTCTACTATTCAAGCCTTGTCAGCTAGCCCTTGTAAAGTTGAAAGAGGGTCTTTTGACTTGTATAAACAACGCCCCTTAACCAATTTAGGTTGGGAATTTTTAAACGGTTTACTCCCCAATGTCGTCATCCCAGCGTGTAAATAGCTAACAACACCCCTGCGACCGATATCAGGTGAATAAGGCAGTACGACATATTGTGCGTGTTTTTACTACCCTGATAGCTGCTTGGAAAACTATTTTTCTTTTAGTTACTGGCTGTCTTGTGGACAACCAGTAAGACTTATAAGGCGCTCCTCCCTGATCAAGCATACGACTCTTGCTGCTGAGTTGTAGTTGTTACCTTAGCAGAATCGTTTAGAGACAGACTCTGATGACAACACGCTGCTGGCTAACTTCCCATTTTGCTGGCAATGCGGTCCGAAATTCTCCATTAACGGAACTAGTTAGGAAGATTTGGAAAGCCTGAAAATTTAGACTAGGTAAGCAAAAACACTTCTTTGTTCCCAAGCATGAAGAAATGTTGGTCCCAGAGATATCCTAATTCAGGTTGCAGTCACAGATATCTCTACATATGTTGGCTTGGGTTGGTGAGAAGTGGTACAATACTCCCCTGTCTGGTTATGGTGACCTATCACCCTATAAAATAAAAGCTGGTTCCCATTTCCCATCTTCTGAGCTGGCTCTAAGTACCTCACCGTCTAACGTTTAGGTGCCCTTCCATTAAGCTTTCTCCTGAGCCCCTCCACAGAACTTTCGAGAGTAAGGAGTTTACCCTCTTCCCTACAGAGACGGGTGAAGGGGCTTTCCACTATTATATTATGAGTCACCCCCTACAACCTCCCTATAAAGAGGTTCTCCAGTCTATTACGATAAGAAAAGAGAGCCAGATGTGCCGGGCTCAGGTGGATAGTAATAACAAAGATTCATGTAGTTTTGACAACAATTTTTGATTTTCGCAAATTAGCAATCTTTGTAGCTTGCGCGTTGGTCCTACTTGGCCACACATAGGGACATCATACAAAGCTAAACAGTGAGATTTCCCTGGATAGATCTCATATCTATCGAGGAGGGCAAAATGTGAGGTAATGCTTAGAAAGAAGCCCACCAGAAAGGAATGTAGACACAGTCAGTGGGTCTGAGGTGGCCCTACCTAAAGAGTTGAGGATCTCAACGTAAAGGAATGGGTAGGGCTCGGTGAGAAAACATTCCAAGTCCATCACCCTCACGGGACAAGACTGTACGGGAGAACAGGTCCCATCACAGGAAAAAAATAATAAAAACAAAGTGTCTCCCACTTCCAGGATGGTCTTCTCATACGAGCAGAAATTGAAAGGTAAAGAATATCTGTGATTTGTGGCGAATTGTATCCTGCTCCCTATATGCATTGCAAAGCGCATCGTTTCAAAAAATAGGCTTGTCGTTTAGGCTTTATACTTAAGTTCGTATTTTTATGCTTAGCACTTACCTTTGCTCCGGTCTACGGTACCAAGTACATATATATTACTTCTTTAATACGAAAATTATGCCTCCCGCCTTGGCACTCTAGGCCTACGAGCGTGCTACTCAAGCTACCATAAGATAAACATTAACGGGATTTACAGGGAAAATTAAATTTTCTTTAACAAAACCCAACTAAACCAGGTAAGCGCTTTGAGGCGAGAGACAGCTCTTCTCAATGTGAATCCGCGTTTACATCCAGAGAGTCGTTAAACTTAGAACAAAGGAAACCAAGGAAGTTGGGGGTGAAATCACTTCTCGCTCGTTATTTTTCCTAATTACATATTATGTTCTTTTAGAGCTGTTAGAATTTATGTTAACATTTTAAATTCTTCCTTCATATTCAATCGCCCAGGATAAAAAGATATAGCATTCTACTAGCCGCATTTGGGATATAGGCAGACTAGAACCATTTTTCCCTTAGAAATCTTGTCTCCTTTCTTTATTTACCTTAAATTAACTCCTTATACACGACAGAATGAATTGATGTAAGTTTTATCAGGATTTTTGCAAGCTCTCCAGAAGTACGTTCCAACATATCGAATCTTGTGTCCGTGGCAGACATCTTCGTAACCATTTTGTCCTCATTTTATAGCCTAGATCTGCATCACTCCTGAGACGAAGAATCTTTTAACAGTCTCTTTTATTTGACCAATTTTCGTTCCTCTATGACGTTTTTGTCGCGTAACATGCCTAGTTTGTCATAGCATCACTTACACTTCCTGCAAAAGGATCTGGTAAGTGAGTATCTTTCTAAAATAATGGCGAATGGCAACAATGTAAGTTTTTCTCAAAGCGAAGAGAGAGATCTCCACCTCTCTTGGTTTTGACTCAATTTCTATTACATTATGCCTTTTCTATTCGATGATGAAATTGCTAAATGTTGGGTTAAGGAATTTCCTGGACAACATAAGTCACCTGTCTCTGGACACTGAAGCTACTGTAAGTTGAATTCCAGGTATATGATCATTTGAGGCATAATAGTGCTATTTATGTAAACATCATTTTACCACGATGTTTGTTGATTGGAATATGGTTTATGATACCGTGTGACGATAATATATCATTGAATCCCGCAATTTTATGGTGGGAGAAGGAACACTTTCCAATCTTTCTGGGGTCTGATGTGATCATCGTTTCTGCATTAGGGTTAGAGACCTTTTTCCGAGTCGACAAGGAAAGAGAAGATCCTCCTTCAGGAAATTTTCCTAAGTATCATTCTCTTTGCATTGAGATTATACGGTTTTCCGTAGTTTTTTTAGATGATTTGTAGCTACGTTCTACGTTGTCCAGCTAATGATCTCTTTTGGCTATATTCAAATGTAACTATAGATGCACGGACTCTAACAGGATATGAAACACTTCTTTTGTTATTCCGACACGCACAGGTTTCTGTTTTCTCTGTGAGGATTAAGATGGTGCATCTCTGATGTAGATATACTCATTAATTCTATATTGACCTATCACTAAATTGAGCTCATCAGTGATACGCACATTCCCAACGGTAATGGCTCCTGCACTCGTAACATCCAAATTTCTTGTTTTGTTTCGTCCAGCACGTGAGATGCCGTTAGCCTATGCTCGTAAAGATTTACCGCTTCTTTTACACGCTCCATGTTAAAATAAGGGTGCGATATGTATTCATATATATCTGTAAGTCTACTTCGGATCGTGGATTCAATCCAGCAAACTAGTCTCTGATTGGTGCCCGGTTACTTTCCGTCATCTCTTATCTGATAGAGAGCTCCGTGTGGATGCGGAAGAGATACTACTCGCTTTACGTCGTATACCGTACACTATGCGCTTGAACACGAGATTTGAGTATCTTCTACAGTAGCCAATGTCTTTCATTTCGTTCGTAGCCATTCTTTCTGAGATCTATTCTGATGAAAGACGTGAAACGTGCAGTAAAACTTTGGGGTATAGGGCTAGGAACCGACTTCAATGATTTTGTTTTACTATAGGCCCAGTAACCCCAATAATTCTGAACAAGATACAACCATGGATGATATTATCTTTGAATTCCTACATCTCCAAGGACTATTGCGTTCGTTTTTCTTGGATCACTTATCGTGCATGAACGAGGCCTTTCTGGTGTACAATGTTGGCCCAAATTTCCTAGAAAAGGTTGGATCCCATGATATTTCATTCATGGTTGAATATGGTAGGACTGTTCCTGGCGCAAAGTCTGAACCCCAGATCACACTAAGTGCCCTTGAGTCTTTACAAACTCCGATTTCTATATTTCGCAGTATTTCTCACTACATGGATGCTCTGTAGGAAGTCGAGAATTTCTTCCGCTCAATTACTGGATATTGAGGAGATGTGAAAAGAATAAGCACTGAAAATAGCGACAAGTTGTCTGCGCAGAGGGCGCAATTGCACTGGTTTACTTCAGACTGTATCCATGGCAGAAGTCAGAAGAACCCTTAGGGTTGCATGGCAAAGATGATCAGAGAAGACACGATGGAATTTAAAGTTGTATGTTATTGTGTCCCTAATTCTACTTGAAATAACCCCGCTGCGTGAGCATCAAAATCTGGCGTGATTGGAGTTTAGGATCCTCCTAAATAGTTTTGGATTTGTTATATTGTGGGGAGCATACTCAGGCCGCTAAGGAGATTTGGCCTTCCACCGTCACGATATCGTTCATTGAACATCTATTTTTCTTTGTTGATTGTTTTTGTTTCTTAAAATTCCTTAATTGGTATTTGCGAAAACTTTGGAAGGGTTTGGTAATGTTGAATAGGAAATATATTTATTGCGAATGAAAGAAAAGAACGCCATTCAATACTGACATCACAAGGAACTTTTAATCGTGATTTAGTATTTCCATGGTATTCACATAAATGGTAACAGTCACCAAATGGGCTCTCAAAAATTAAAAACCACATAAATGGTGATAACATCAGGTCAGAGAATGCTTTAATAAAACACCAGAATAATCATTTAAAAACAGTCAATCTAAGCTAATCTGATCGGCATCAAATAGATTTGCTTAGTAGGTTAAAGTGTAAATGTAATCATCCGTGTATGGAGTTGCTCTTAGCTATTTTAAAAAGCAACCACCTCTTCTTATATTGCATATTGTAAGTTATGCATCCATTTAATATTTAGCCTAATACAACGGGTACCGCAATATCCATCCATGGACAATGACTAGCAAAATCTAATTAAAATAATCAGCTACACCAATTTTGTTAAGGTTGGTAGAAAAGTATGATTGACACAATGATTTGACTGCTTTGTATATCCGATGCAGTCTGGAGGTCACTTACCATACCATGATAACCATAAATCAGTTGTTTTTCTAGTCTTGCAGTTCCTATAATCTTGCTCTCATATCCCTGACGTAAATAATTTTTTGTTCGAGTGGTTCATAAACTAAGGAAACTTTATATCATTTTATAATAGAGACGTAGGATTACGCTCTTTTAAAAAACTGCCACCTCCCCCCCTCCAGTAATTTTTCATGTTATTAAGGACATATGCCTCAATCTCTCTATTTTCCGGCTTGCTCATACAGTTAATAATTTTAGCCTTCTTAATGACATGCGTCATTATCAACAAGTAAATAACTTATACTATCCACGCACCTCCTAAGGTTAATTCCTGGTTATATCGTTATTATTAACCATTTAATTCTGCTTTAACAAAATGAGTCATTCAAGCTCAGCCATTTTGTGTTTTTATTTTAAGTATCTGTAATCAAAAAGATTCAGTCTAGTAAGATGTACCAACCGTTTAACAGATAACCAACCCGGTCGTTCGGCAAACAATGAATTGTTCAATCAGATATATCACATCGAATAAAATGTATGATGTAAAACGGATTAAAAATAAGAAACTCGTGGGTAATGATGACAGAAGTATGATGAGAAAGTCAGTAAAACTTTTATTTTTTAAAGCAACGTTAATTAATCACCATCAATTATTAACAAAAACAATATTAAATTCAAAATCACCAAATTTGAACATTTTTATAGTTAATCTTATTATAGAGAGAATTTAGTAATAAAAATTTTTGATAAATTTATGATCTAACGTGCGATTAATCCTGGGTTGTTGAGTTAATTACTAAGGCAAATGTTCGTCTCCACACAATACTAATAATTCACTTCTTCTCCCATTGTTTCCTTCATTCACCTGTTTCCCTTTACTGCATTCTGTTAGAACCCAGAAACTAGGAATCTTTCTTCTGTGTTTTGGTGTTACGATGTGATACAATTAAAAATCTGACTCTAATCCAAAAGAAATGGGAGCCTCCTATGAAGCGTTAAAATCAAGATATGATAAAGAAACGAAACGGAATAAAATCGGTGGCAAAAGAATATATATAAACAGATCATTCGAGTTTCTATATCGAACTGCTTTATTATGAAAGCTTATTGCCACAATGGAAGCACCAGTGCGAGAGATTTTTAGCAATGAAATATCCATTTTCGAAATCATTGGGTATAACTGGTCTTAATATTAGTTAAATTGACATCTTTGAGAAAAGGGGCGAGGAAGGTTTATTTACGACTCTTTTTTGGGGGTATTTCTACCAAATGGTACTTATTATAAGTTAATCTAAATAATGGTATAATAATGCAGAGAGAATTAGAAGACTTCATTTAAGGATAGAATCAGAGCTTACATCTTACAGGCAGGTTTAAGCCTCCCTTTGTTTGCTCATTTGGCGAGTAACAGTCTATTCAGCGTTTTATTTTAATAATAATACAAAATAGCTAGAGTTAATGGCTATGGAACTATAATTAACTGTTAACTTGGTATTAAATACAAAGATTACTTATAATATTATTGCCTCCCTTCCATTATTCAGGAATTTTGTGGTTAATCTAATAATAAGTTTTTCAAACTTTGTTTCTGTCCTTAGTAAAACTTGATCAAATTTGAATAAAGTTTAGCAGAATAATTGAAAAGTAAAATTGTATATCTCCTAAAAGTATACATATATTCTAGTAAAGGTGTGTTTTGTTTTACTTCATTTAATGAATGCATTGGCCTGAAAATTAGGATGATTTAATTTAGGCATTTATTTCTAAATTGTATCGAAGATTTTATCTTATCATTTTGCCTATATGAAACAAGCCTCTCAAAATTACGTTAATTAAAAAAAAAATTCCAAGAGCACCCAAATTATTGGCTAAAATAAGTATAATTTTAATATAAACTATTTAAAAATTCCATGGCATTAAGTCTATCTAAAAGAGTTTAATGTTATTAAATCAAGCTAAGAATGTTATCACTTTAACAATTACACCGCATATAGTCTAATATTAAAAGAGTTAAATGTTGTTAAATCAAGGTATGAATTTTATCAGTAACTCTCACGGAAGTTGAAATGGCCTTGGCCTCCATCGCCTAAGTGTGCTGGATTAATCCCAGAAATCCAATTTCGTTTGTTGTACAATCGTGTTTATTATGATATCTTCTCCAGATCTTGGCGAACAATAAATCTATATAATCAATAGTAATAAAGAGATGCACATTTTAGCGATAGATTCTTCAACCATTCTATATCATTAACTACATATCACACATGGATTTGCAACCTAAAATTACCCAGCATTAACTGACCATCACTATCGCCCTATCAGTATTTCAACATATATTTAAAAGTTTAGTAGAGAAAATAACTCAAACTACATTTAAATACGTATTTGTTCTTAGGCATATTCACATATGTTATGACATCCTTCATTTTTTTACTGGCATTTCATTTACATTTCAATCAAACATCTACAGCAACATTTCTACTTTTACTCTTCTCTATTATTACCAATCTTCCTTATATTCAATGCACTATAATCTATAAATAGAATCACCGTATAATAATTTTTCTTATCTATTTTTAGGTGACAAGCCAGCCGCCATCCAGCGCTTGGGTTCTGGGACTCAAAGTATCATCTATCTAGCACACTCTGATCATTCCACTGTATTTTGGCCTGCACTTCTTTCACTCACTTTAACCTTGCTTCAAACTCTGCCTATTTATTCATCAATTTTCAAATCACCCGAGACATGATCAATCCATCTTCAAAAGTCGGAGCTCATTGTATCTGACGGGCTGTAAAAAAAGGTAAGGCAGCAGCCAAAATCGCTTTATTTTTTCGTTCCATTTGTTATTTTCTTTCGTCCTGTATCGCTATCGGTGGCCTAAGGGTTTAGTGTCATTTATAAAATTAATGAGGAGAGCTCCCAAGCTCTATCTTAATTTGCTTGATTTATGACCATTTTCTTATGTATACATGTGCGTCTGAGGCTCTTTTGGCATCCTACTAGCACACTAACAAAAAAGAGGAAGCTTGTGTAAGGATTTATTTATGTGTGAGCTTAGATTGTCCAGTATTTATGTATATGTCCCTTGAATATGGAAACATATTTTTTTCTTAATGTTCATTATTATATTTCTTTAGGAATTCATAAATAATGTTTATATATCGCAAAATTTCAGGGGTCATTCTGTGTTTATAAGTGAATTATGAGGTGAGGTAACGTACAAATATGATATAGAGGTATGATATTATTGTGTGATATAATGAAGTGTTGGTAAGGGGCTGGAAAAATATATTAAAGGGATTAAGTGGGAATTTTCGGATTAGCAAAATAATGGAAACTGTGAATGAAGTTAGATTCGGTGTGAGTAATTTTGGAATCAAGTATCATTCTCAGAGAGAATATCTATTCTAATACCTGTCTCAAAGCATATATATCATGAGATGCAATGTTGCTTATACCTCTCTGTGTGCATAAAAACTAACTAATATTGCTATGCGTCTACATTGTCAATGTGGTGTTTGCGAGTATATTTAAGATCGTAGCTTGGTTGAGAAATTAACAATCACAGAATAAACGACGCATTTTACCACAAAAAGAGAAAATATATGTAAGGACTAGTTGGATTAGAATACATCCTTAAACCCTGAAGGGATTTTAGCCTTAAATTTAATTTTATTATCTCTCACGATTTAGCCACTAAACTCAGTCGACTATATTTCAGTCTCTCACTACATAACTTTGGAGTTTACTGAGCCCCGGAAGAAATCCGCCAGTTTAGTGCTGCAAAGAGAGGACAGCCTAAGGCACCATGATGCCGAAGCCATATGCAAGATAGTCAATGATTGAGCAAAAATAAGAGTAGATAATATAAAAGTAGTCACCTCAGCCTCTCACAGAAGTATGATTTGCAAACGGAATCCGCACCATATGTTTAAAAACAATCTCCTATCAGACAGGGTCAATTTTGTCGAGAAACCTTACGTAAATCTCATAGTAGCACAAATAAAACCAATAGAAGCACTAAGGTGTTTATTGGACTGTGCCATGTGAAAGCCTATGTTGAAAACTTGCTTTAAACAGTAGAAATACTGTGGCTGAGGAAGTAAATTTTCCCCAAATGACTAATAAAATTGTGCCAGAAAAGAGTATATTCTGTCGTAAGATAAATCAATTGCTGAACTCCCCGGCCTGTCGGTTACGACAGGCCAGAAACGCTTATTACCAATGTACATAAATTTCACTACCAATCCCATATTTTCAAAGTAATATGTGCAAACAATAAAATGGTAAAAAAGATAAAACAACAATGATTATTATACTAAAATATGCATATTCTACCGTGATGTGTAGAAAACAAATATGGAAACATCCAAATCGTCTCACAAAGATTAGGAAGTTAAGTGCTCGGATGGTTAAGCTATGTTATATATTTAAGGAATTTCTCCTCAAAACAAAGAATGTCTAAACTGGGCTTAAAATCATATCCAATGCCTCCTAGAATTAAATAAAATTATGCAGGAGAATATGTATATTGATAAGAAAAAATTACAAAACATTACAAAAAATTACAAAATTGTCAACATAAAACACATGAAGAGAGCCTTAACTAGCTTATCAATCGGATCTTCTCCTGCGGAATTGGATGCACAGTTCCAAATATAGTAAAACTGATATCTTTTTCTTTATTTCTTACTACGTGATGATGACGAGTTGTGGAGCTGTTGGTTAAGTAAACACGCTCAGTATTTCTCAATATTAACAAAGTCATCAGCTAGAATTCTTCATGAAGGCCACAATTTTTACATGAGCCCTGTAAAAAGTAAACAGACCTAGAAATTCCTTGAGAGATTTATACGCTGCGGATGAAAATAAATTGCATATGGGTAAAAATCTATCGGGTAGATGTGAGATGACCTCGCTGGTTAAGAGTTATCACAAGAATTTGAGCAGGTCTAGTCCTAATTAACGTTTATATAGTGCCAACTTTAAGTCATAGTCTATTATAAGGTTGATATGTGCGATAAGTATACTAAATGTGCATTGTGGTCCAGGGAGTAGACTAATATATCCTCTATAATACCTCAACAAATTGAAGATCTCGTAAACTTCGTATAAAACGTACAAACGTTTGTGTACGGCGTGGTTACAAAATTTTGAAAATGCGTTTTCACCTGCAAGATGAGCTATAAAATCTGACATGAACGGACTTTGTTAACTATCTGCCTTATTAATTGTTTAATGCAAGGAAGTTAGATATTTACCTATAGTACCCAATCCTTCTTTGAAACTAGATATAATAGGAATGTCCACGGATATCACAATTTTCGTATTAAACCTTCATTATCCATCGTCGACAACTCCTTAATCGCCTCCATTATGCATGGTAATTGAATGAGAAGTTGACTAAGGAAGGCTTATATTAGTTGTGTCAACCTGAAGTCGGCACCCGTGAGGTCTCGATGCTGCCGAAGGAAAGATATAGGCTTCTTCCCAACTGGGTTGTTTCAGCGAGGTTTTGCCATCGTTGCTGATCAGAGGGCTATTATTTCTGAAGAATGAAGGTCTGTAGGGGCACCTGTAGGGAAATCAAGCCCACTGGAAGATGAGGTTTGCTGGTAAATCGGAAAAAGGTAGACTAATTTGGTTTTAGTGTACGATGCATTATGTGCCTCAAATGCCATCTCGGAGCAACGAAGCCACTGTTTTGGCCTATCTATAAAATATTGGAACACTTGAATCGCCGAAACAATTACCTTCTCTGCGTTGGAAGACTGATTTTTTTTTCTTTTTCAAGAGCTATGACGAGTGAGTAGAGAATTCCGTTGACAGATTGTCTTGCTTAATGCAGGCTTGAGATAGTGTAGATTTTTCACGAGGTCACTAATGGAGCGGTTGGCTATCTAAACACACTGACAATTTGTCTTTAGTAACAATGTATTCCTCACATCTCTCCTGAGACGCACTGCGAAGATCAGAAAAATTAACACATTACTATTTTTTTAAAAGATCGAGTTCCTAAATAGTACCAAGAGAATTAATTAGAAAAACCAAGAGGTTTCCCCTACGAGCAAACTTCATTTAATAAAAAGGTAAACTAAAGAAGAGAAAAAAAGATAAATTAGAATATTAATGACTTCAATCAAATAATATATGAATAAATTAATTTACATGCTGGCACCTCTCTCCACCATTTACTCAAAAGGATTAAACATCGATTTAAATTTAAGAATCGAGCGTAGTAAGCTAAAGGAAAAGAGAAAAAACGAAAAAAAGGAAAGAAAACGGAAGAGAACAATGTCTGCTGACCAAAGTCACTTATTCTCACTTATTTTGATTTGTGACCTCACGACCTTCAAAACTTTCAATAATTCCATGTTTAACCTGGGAGGACCTCAGCAATTATATCATTAGAACGAAAATGTAAGAAATCATAGAGGGTTCAAATTTCGTTAGAATCAGCCGAATAGTTATGATGTTATTGCAAAAATAATTCCCCGGCTAACCTTTGGAGGACTTTAACAAATATATTATTCGAATGAAACTGTAAAACAACATACGAATTTCTAATTTCCTTAGAATCATCCGAATGAATATGATGTTATTGCCAAAACAAAATAATTCCCGGGCTAAGCTTGGGATGACCTTGGCAATTAAATCATCCGGATGAGAAGGTAAAACAACATAAGGGTTTCAAACTTCGTTGGAATCAACCGGATAGTTAAAATGTTATTACCAAAACAATAAAAAAGCAAAACAGGGACCCAAGGACCCAATCATGACCGACATAATTAGATATAGATTTGCACGCGACTAAAAATTACCATAACCACAAATAAAACACAATGAATAACCTAAAGCTTAATTCAAATTTTATTACCAAATAATTATTTAATCTAAAAGGAACCATTCTTTTCTAACAGGTGGCGAATCTTCTAATAAACAAATAAATAAAATAATTTGGAATCTAACGGTTATTTGAAAACTAATATTAGGAAAAGTAACAAAACTTTCACAACAAAGATATGGAAAATACAAACAAAACATTTGCAGGCAGATATCGATCAAACAAACACCGCTTAAAAATACAACAACAATATTCATTTTACGCCATCCACGAAAGATGAAAATATGCATAGTTTAGTATGAAAGTAAAGGAATAAAAATCAATAAAGGTATGTCTTCCCTAAATATCAAATAATATTATTAATAGGAAAATATATATATATATATATATATATATATATATATAGTTAAGATTATTATGCTCATTTAATATTAATTAAACTAAGAATAAAATATACATTACACACAAAGGAAAGTGAAAACGAAAGATAAAATAGCAATCATATTCTGTTATCTACATTAAAATTCACTTACCATTTAAAAAGAATAGATCAGAAGAGTAAAAATAGGCTAGTAAGTGTTTTTTTTCTTCTTATCAGTCCATGTTAGATAAATAAAAGTGAAATGGCCCTTTCTCCCACTCCAATTTTCTATATTTCACCAAACTTTTACTTTCACTATACCTTAACTCTTCCGCGGAATTTATGTGTAACCGCCTATTTTTTAGAGCAGTTTATCTCTTGATTGGAGGTTACAAACTGAGGTTGGATTGAATCCTCTTTCTTCTACCATTCTAAAAATCGCAGCGCGGAAGACGTGGGGGCAAACGTTTAAGTTCGTATATTTTCTCCTAAATAAATAAGGAAATAAAGAAGAGCCTTGCATTGATTAAAAGAAGTATAAGGTAAAGGAGATAAGGAAATTTTAAAGATGCCTTATATCCACATCATATATCTTTTAACATCAATAATAAAAGTAAAATTCAAAAGAATAATAAAATCTAGATTGAAGAATTGCAGTCAAGTTTGGGGTGATTTGTTTAGTAGGAAAACTAAATTTGATGTTCATAAGTTTCATTAGTTTTGATGATTCCCCAATTTCAATGCGTGATTATGGTAGAATAGAAGAGAACCAAAATGATATCACCAAAAAAACAAAAGATTAATAGATCAGAACCATTTATTTAATAATCATAATATTTAATATGTTGACTCTTTCTCTTCATTACTTCTCTACCTCCTTCTGGTCTACTGGATATCAACTTGACGAAAATATTCTGATCTATAATATTTCATTCTTGTCTTAATAAATAATAAGATGTTGTTATATTTTATGTAGTTCTACTTGTCCACGCGTTTTTGTAAGAACCGGCTACAGATTTTTAATCGGACTCCTTTCAAGAATGTTTTAATTATTCTCACCAAGCCACTTTGATACTTCAACTATATGAAAGGGTGCACCATCATTTTGATATAAGGATAAATATTTCTTAAATTGTTCTTGAGTCGCTGTTAGGAGTTGTTTTGGGAGGACATTAAGGTATCATTCTTTGCTCATTGTGATATATGAGGAAGAAATATAAGGAGTTCATTTCCCTTGCAGGAGAAGCATCTCCACGGATGAATGGTCTGAGGATGCTTCCATTTTAAGAGGGTACTGGAATCCTGGTATTGTTTTCCTTTTCTTCTCTAGAAGTTCGATCTTCCAGATTTCACACCAGTGAAAAATTGGCTACATCAAAGAAAATAACGTTGCCCCATTCTTCCCTCTTCCAATCATTGTACCTACTGCTGAAAGACTGTGCCTGATATAATTCTCATTGAGATATGGTTTCGTTACTACCATTTTTGTCACGATACCATTGTTCCAAATTCTTATTCTACCATGCGTGCAGATCCAAATACATGCTTTTTTGCCAATGTTATGTCTCACAATTGTAGCAATGTTTCGAAATATGACTCCGCAAGAGGACTCGATCCTGGCGTTTAAGTGATACTTATGGACGTGATTATAACTTTTAGGGATCACTTGTACCTGTCCTTTTAAAATTTTGTGGTCCATAGAACGATTCTTGCAAGTGTATTAGTCAAGATGGCATTTATGAGTGCAAAATGCCACTTTGGTGTAGAGCAATCATGATGCACGAGATTTCATGAAAGTAAGCACTGTTGGGAAAATGATAATGATTTCGAAATTTTCGTCGCACATTTATAAGGTTCAGAGCTATTAATATTGTTTTTTCCATTTTAAAATAAATCTACACCTTTCTAAGATGGGGCAAAATAGCCATAAAATTGTTGAACACCCTAGTTTCCTCGTTTACTATGTAAAAATATTTCTTTATTCTATATATGCGAAGGTTAACGTAAACGGCTCGTTTCTCTTAAGTAAAAGGGTAGGCAGGACCCACGTAGTTGATGCAGACTATGGACTTTTTGCGGTCATCTTCTCATTAAGATGAAATATCATATTGATAATAAATATGAAAAGGATACCTACAGGGTGATAAACAAGTTTTTAAGATCTGTTACGGTAATAAGAGGAGCTACATATAGGCAACTGAGCTAGTGGTTAGTTATCTCTCATTTGTAGACTAGAAAGAGCAACGAGCGTAAAGGAATTATCTATTGTACGAAAGGAACTAGATAAATATTTGTTTCACATCCTCTAAAGATAAGAGGTAGCTCATTTTCTGTTAGCTTGAAAGAAAAGAAACCATAGTAATAATTTCTTTTAGTTTGATCCTGTCAATAGAGATTAATATTGAGTTTATTCTGCAGAGTTAGTTTCTATTTAATTGCGCTGGTTAGGCCATTGGAAGTCCTAGGTCACTTCAGCGTCCATTTCTCTGCCACACAAAGTTGAGAAGGAATAATTACCTGTGCTAATTCGAGCTTCAAGAGCTAAATGACGTTAGTGAGTCTTGTTATAAAGGGGAAGGAAAAGGCCAAATGGAAGTCTTCGAAACGGCATTCGTTGAAAATATTGCTCCCTGAAATATTCTAAGGCTTATCATTAACGTCAATGATCCCTTCTTACCAGTACATACAACATTTAATTGATATAAAAACTTGGCTCTCCTCCTTGGAAGTAAATTTGATCAGGTTTCTAATGTTATACCATCAGAATCTCACCTCTTGCGAGTTTACAGGAAAAGTGATCCAAAGACATCTAAGCCTTCTGAAACAAACAATCATCCAACTCCAATAATCTTTACTTCATTTAATCAACTCGAACTTTTCCATTCACTGATATTTCTAGTAAGAAAGAGAGCAGTGAAGATAGGCTGCATTAGTAGCGTTTGAACGCATTCCGAGACCTAATAAGAACAAGGAACGTTCATCTGTTTACAGAGATACATGGGTTTAACAGATCTACCTATTAGGATTCCGTGTACACAGAACCTACATGAATTAGCCGACGTTCACTGCTGGCAGAAGTATCACCAAATTTCATCCCTTTTACTCCGCACTTTCTTATACGTATATATATATATATATATATGAGGAATTAAACCACATTCTCCGAAGACAATTTAATTCAGAACAGTTTCGGTGTATCTCACACCCTTTTTCAACTGATACTAGATAGAAAATATAAGAAAAATGCATACAAACATAACATAATGATCAGGTCGTTAAAGATGTCCTCTTATTCCCCCAATCCCATACTTGTGGCTAATCTGGGGGGAGGTTAGGCCTAAACATATTGAAGGGCTGACATTTTGCTATTTTGTTTATTTGCTTTCTTATTACAGGATTAAAAGAAAATTGACACTCAGATAGATTTAAATTAGGAACTGACGATATCAAGCTCGATTCTACGATTCTTCTCTTAACATAGTTAGCCGATTTAAATACCATTTTACTTCCATTGAAATCGATCGTATGATTCAAGTCTCTAACATGGCAAAATATTCCAGTGCTTTCGCTGCCCACTCTAATATCTCTTTTGTGTTCATACAATCTCTTGTCTAGATTTCTCCCCGTTTCCCCTATATAAACTTTATGGCAATCGTTGCATGGTATTGCATATACTCCTATGTGATAGAACGGTTTGAGGCCGCTTAATTTCAACCGTTATCACATGTTGTTTAGAAAAACGATGCTACCCACGTGCATCTTCGCCTTGAAGCCGGGCGCGATAATCGCGCCACCTGAGTCAATATTTAACCAAGGAGGTTTTATTCCTCCCCCGTTCGCCCCATGTGCCAATCACGCCAGATTGAGTTAGGCTTATGGGCAGATAAGGTATTGTTCTCAGGCGCGTCTGCGCATTCCCTCCAAGCCCCCACCCCATTGTCCCCTACGCCGGGGGGATGTCTCAACTATTTATACAGAAACTTTACCACTAAGAGGAGATTCGAGATCCAGATTTTCTTCGCGAGACATCAATACGATCCAGTCTCACCTTGTGCACCAAGGGCCCTCTACCTCGAGATCCACGATCATTGTTTAGAAGAGGACAATATCACTTGATTGCCAAGGTTCAAGCCTTCAAGACGCCAAGTCCACAAGGCTTTCCCTGTTGTTCAGAAAGAGAACAACGTTAAAACAGCCATTGTTCTATGAGCCCGTTGACAAGAAACGGTTCTTACCTTTCCCCCTGTTGTTCAGAAAGAGAACAACATTAGAACATCCATTGTTCTTTGAGCCCGTTGACAAGAAACGGTTCTCGCCCTTCCCCCCTGTTGTTCAAAAAGAGAACAACATTAGAACAGCCATTGTTCTTTCAGCCCGTATATAAGAGACGGTTCTCACTGCCCCTGTTGTTCAGAAGAGAACAACGTAGAACAGCCATTGTTCTTCAAGCCCGTCCGCCAAGAAATGGTTCTCATTTCCAAGACGCCTTACGTCAGGATCATTTAATTATCCCTCCATCTTCTGCTGGAACTCGCCAGCGGACCGAAGATTCCTTCACGTCGGCTTCCTTTGCACAACACGTGTAATTACGTAAGCCGAATGTTACCTTTGAGTATTTAACCCTTTTGTCAACCCTATCCTGTGCTTTAAATGGTTTAGCGAACCATCCCATCTCTTTAATTTTTATTTGTTTTACCTTTTTAATTCTTTTCCAAATCTTAATCTTCGGATTAGCTAGATTTCCCACGACCCTTTCCATTCTCTGTTTATGTCAATATTTCCCGTTTTGTGGGTTGTTGATAGTTTTTATCAATAAAACTCTATTTTATTAATGATAGCTATATTATTATCCTTTAGCTCAGTTACACTTCTTAAGCATATTGAAGATAAATAATATCGGTCAACCCAGATACCACGCACTTTAAATATAAATGAATAGTTCCCTCGACGAATATTCATATATGGTATATCGTCGAGTGTCCATTCTACGACATATATATATACTATTTAAATTTGGTATCAAGTGTGTAAGGTTTAACGCTATATCTTTGCAAACACTGGTCTCAGTCGAGTAAAGCATAGTGTTATTCGTTATAAGAATAGAGTATAGTAGTTTTCTTTTGTTTTAACGATTGCTATCCCCTTTTTTTGAAACTTAAGAAGCTGGAGTAGCTCAAGGAACTGTTATAATAATTTGTTTGTGTTTTTTTTTGTGATTTTAGTCATTAGTTATTTAGATCGAGAAGCCAATTACGAATAGGTCAGTGCCCATATTTAGGTAGGCTAACTCTCTAGAAGGCATAATTCTTATTGCAAGGAATTTTAGTTGGTTGACTATTGCGCCCCCAAGTGCAAAGATGACTCAGTTCGAAATCTTCAAAGCACAAGGAGAATCATTGGGGCTTTCCGGAAAAGAATTAATTAAGTACGTTCAAGAGGAGCAAAGAACAGAAAGAGAAATAGAAATAGAAGAAAAAGAAAGAGAAAGAGAAATCCAACGGGAGAAACAAAGGAACAGGAAAGACAAGCTGAGGTTCACCATCAGATTGAAATGGCTCGTGCTGAAGCCGAAATACAATCAGCCAGTTCCCGTTCAGAAGCTCCGCCCAATCTCCCACTAAGGCTCCCCAATTTCAGGGATGGAGAGGATTTCGGAGCATTTTTAGCCCACTTCGAAAAGATCCTCGAAATCAATAACATGAATCTTGAGGCTGAAGGTGTAGTCAGATTACTTCCCTTGTTAAATTGTAAATTGCGCGAAATTTTTATATCTTTACCATCTGAATGTACAATTAACTACAGCAACTTAAAAGCTGAGTTATTGGCCGCTCATCATATGACTCCCGATTTCTACCGCCAAGAATTTCGAAAAGGTCGTATTAAACCCGGACAGACGTTCCGTCAATTCGGATACATTCTTCAGAGGAATTTTAAATTCTGGTTAGAATCCTTAAAGGTTGATCCAAACTACGAGTCCTTAACAGACTTCTTGTTGCGGGATCAATTTTTGGCGTCTCTCTCGACGGAGATCCGCGCGTTCGTCAAGGATCGTCGGTGCCAGACCTTTAAAGAGTGTACCGAAAAAGCGGATGTCTATGCCGCAAGCCATAGTTTATACCCAAAGGAGAATCGAACTTCTCACCAACCACCCAACCAGGAATGATTTGCGCCCCTTCCCAGGAAAGCTGACGAAGTTTCCGGGCCCCGTAAAACCCCAAAACTTCCTTCCACAAAACCAACAACGGGACACCAAACCTCCCGTTAAGATTTCTCCTGCATCACTCTTCCCAAAGCGACCAATCATATGCTTCACCTGTGGTGTAGAAAACCACATAAGCTGGAATTGCCCCCAAAATTCTAGGCTTAAAAGCGAACCAGATCACCAAGTTCACCAGATTAATGCCACTCCGGCTTCCTCGATGGTGCAGACCCATGCAACGACTTCTCCCCCTCCGTAAGGCCACCAGGTAAATTTTATTTTTGCTAAAAGTTCATCGAGAACTTTGAAATTTGAGGAGGGCAGCGTGAACGGCTGCCGAGTATCGACTCTCGTCAGGGACACAGGGTGTACGTGTTTCATCATGTCCGACGAGCTCCTCCCCCCAGTGGACCCTAACCACAAAAAATTGTGGTGGTACATGAGTACCTTGGCGGGCGAACCGATTCCCCGTCGTTAGATGTTACCTGCAGTGTCAATATTATGATGGCTGGGCTGAAGTCATTTCAGTACCCATACAGTTCTGATCCGTCTTTATAGGACAGAGCCCCTAAGTAAGTCTCGACCCTGTGTCTCAAGCCGCCCTTCCTCAAGGCCGAGCGAAGAAAGAAGCCCAGAAGCCCGTTCCCCTCAGAACCCCGATACCGTCAGAATTCTCGGAGACCCTTAACTTAGGAGTTTAGGACGGAAAAAAAGGAGTGTGAATTACTAACACCCTTAGGTGATAAGGCTTAAAACAAGGACACGGAGACTGTCCGTGGACCTAAAAAAAAAAGTACCACCAACGCGCCCATGGAAATACGTTCGTAGCACTGGACGAAACATCGGCGCTTGAAAAGGATTACCCCACGGAGTCCCTTAATGTAATACAGACAGTGTGCATCCAACCTGATGCCGATTACCCTCTTCCTTCCCTACCTGGTGAGTCTTTTGAACCCTCTGACCTGAATATTGACGCGCAGCTGACGCCACATCAAAAGAGTCAGCTACAAGAACTATTATGTCAGTTCGATGACGTTATTTCAGAGAAGCCTGGATGCGCTACCAGTTTCGAGCATGATATTAAATTAACGACCTTAGAACCCGTCCGTTCAAAACCCTATCCCATGCCGATTCATTTACGCCAGACTTTTAACGCCAAAGTTGATAATTTAATTAGTTTATACATAAAAGAACCTTCCACCTCTAGTTATTGTTCCCCAATCGTCATGGTCAGTAAACCTGATGGCTCTTATCGGATGTGCATCGACTTCCGGAAGTTAAATTCGGTAACTGTGTTCGACGCCGAGCCCATCCTGTTGGTAGACCAAAACCTCCACCTTTTTGAAAACGCCAAGTTCATCTCAGAACTCGATTTGTGCAAGGCGTATTATCAAATTCCACTCCGGCCCGATGTGACAGCATATACCGCCTATGCAACGGAGAAAGGCTTAATGCAATTTAAGCGCCTTCCTTTTTGCCTCGTGACTGCTTGTAGCAACTATAACCGTCTCATGAGAAGGTTGTTAGATGGACTTCCGAATGTATCCTTGTACTTCGATAATGTCTACGTCGCTACTCGCGAATGGAGTCACCATTTAACCACCCTATTAGCTCTCTTCGAGCGACTGCGCGAAAATGGCCTCACCATTGGCCCCAGCAAATGCCACTTTGCCAGCGAAACCATAAAATACTTGGGTTTCAAAATAGGACAAAGCCAGTTAGGTCCCCAAGAGCACAAGATTAAGGCAATCACCGTCATGCCCCTCCCGATTACAAAGAAACAATTAAGATCGTTCCTGGGATCAGCTTCTTACTATCGGCGATTTGGCCCGAATTTCACTGCAATTTCGGCGCCCCTCAGCTCCCTTTCAAAAAAAGAATTCCCCCGATCGTCTACGTTGGAATAATGTTGCTGTTTCCCCTTTTAATCAGCTCAATAGTAAGCTCATTTCTGCCCCAATTCTAAAGTTGCCCAACCCGGAAAAATCCTTTGGGATTAAGACCGACACGAGCAACGAGGGCATTGGAGGTGTACTCCTTCAATATGAGGATGACGAAACGAGTCATCCAGTTGCATATGCTAGTCGCCAATTATTACCATGCGAAAAGAGATATGCCACTATAGAGAAGGAAGCTCTATCAATTATCTGGGATATAGAAAAATTCAAAATGTACTTGATAGGAAAAGAATTTCAGATAGGAACCGATCACCGCCCGTTAGCCTATATTTGGAATGTACGACACTCCAACGGCCGAATAATGCGCTGGAGTTTACTCTTGCAAGAGTTCTAATTAAAAAAAAATATATAAAAGGTTCCGATAACCAGATCGCTGACCTACTCAGTAGGAATGCGTTACCAAATAGCGTAGATTAATTTTATTCGTAGGATTAGAATCTCCATGTATGTATATACCGTCTTGTACGACTTACATTAGATTCTCTTGTAATAGAACTAGTTAATGTATATGTCTGAATTTTGTAACGTTTAATGTCTATTTTTTTGTATGTATATATATTTGTACCCATTGAATTACGTATAAATTATTTTGTCCTATATGTACTAATTTTATATCATTTCATTGCTCCATGCCCCTTTTATGATCAAGTTTGTATTAAAGGTTAGTTTCCCCTATAATCAAAAGATCAAAATAACCATATGTATTGAGGTAATACTAGTTAGGTGCATGAAGGTACTGTTGGTACAAGAAAACGAGTTCCCCACAACGGAGCTCTATCATTGGCCCTTCTCTCTTTTTTCTTCGAAGTAACAACTTCCCCCGGAATGGCGGGGTGTGATAGAACGGTGTAAGGCCGCTTAATTTCAACCGTTATCACATGTTGTTTAGAAACACGATGCTACCCACGTTCATCTTCGCCTTGAAGCTGGGCGCGATTATCGCGCCACCTGAGTCAATATTTAACCAAGGAGGTTTATTCCTTCCCCGTTCGCCCCATGCGCCGAACACGCCAGATTGAGTTAGGCTTATGGGCAGATAAGGTATTGTTCTCTGGCCCAGCTGTGCATTTCCTCCAAGCCGCCACTCCATTGTCCCCTACGCCAAGGGGATGTCTTGACTATTTATACGGAAACTTTACCACTAAGAGGAAATTCGAGATCCAGATTTTCTTCGCGAGACATCACTACGATCCAGTCTCACCTCGAGATCCACCATCATTGTCCAGAAAAGGACAATATCCCTTGAGTGCCAAGGTTCGAGCCTTCAAGACGCCAAGTCCACAAGGCTTCCCCTGTTGTTCACAAAAAGAACAAGGTTAGAACAGCCATTGTTCTTTGAGCCCGTTGACAAGAAACGGTTCTAACGTTTCTCCCCTGTTGTTCAGAAAGAGAACAACATTAGAACATCCATTGTTCTTTGAGCCCGTTGACAAGAAACGGTTCTCACCCTTTCCCCTGTTGTTCAGAAAGAGAACAACTTTAGAACAGCCATTGTTCTTTGAGCCCGTAGACAGTTCTCACCCCCCTTTTGTTCAGAAGAGAACAACGTAGAACAACCATTGTTCTTCTAGCACGTCTGCCAAGAAACGGTTCTCATTTTCAAGACGCCACGTCAGGATCCTTTAATTCCCCCCCTTCTTTCGGCTGGAACTCGCCAGCAGACCGAAGATTCCTTCACGTTGCCTTCCTCTGACAACACGTGTAATTACGTAAGCCGAATGTTACCTTTGAGTATTTAACCCTTTTGTCAACCCTATTCTGTGCTTAGAATGGGTTAGCAAACCATCCCATCCCTTTAATTTTTTATTTGTTTTCCTTTTTTAAATTTCTTCCAAATCTTAATCCTCGGATCAGCTAGATTTCCCACGACCCTTTCCATTCTCTGTTTATGTGAATATTTTTCGTTTGGTGTGTTGTTGATAGTTTTTATTAATAAAACTCTTTTTTATTAATGATAGCCATATTATTATCCTTAAGCTCAGTTCCACTTCTTAAGCATATTGAAGATAAATAATATCAGTTAACCCAGACATCACGCACTTTAAATATAAATGAATAGTTCCGTCAACGAATAGTCATATATGGTATATCGTCGAGAGTCCATTTTACGACATCCTATGTTATGATGTTCTTTGGGTGTCCTGGCATTCATTAATTGGTTTAAGGAATTATTATATTTAAAGGCTAGATTAATACCCGCTTTTTCAAATATGTCCTTTGAACTATTCAATTTATTATTAAATGGCAATGTTATACATTTGTTGAAGTCATTAGTGCGGGAAGGCTTATTACCTTAGAATGTTTTCCTAGCTGCAAAATGGGCAGACGATATGAACCAATCAGGGTAATACAAATTAGAAAAAATGGTCCTGATAATGACAATTTCTTCATCTAAATAGGAAGGATGACATATTTTGTATGCTCTACGGAAAAGGTTAGAAATTCCTGATTTTTTAACAGTATTATATAGGGGAAACGGAGAGAAATCTAGACAAGAGATTGTATGAACACAAAAGAGATATTAGAGTGGGCAGCGAAAGCAGTCGAATATTTTGCCATGTTAGAGACTTGAATCATATGATCGATTTCAATGGAAGTAAAATAGTATTTAAATCGGCTAACTATTTTAAGAGAAGAATCGTAGAATCGAGCTTGATATCGTCAGTTCCTAATTTGAATCTATCTGAGTGTCAATTTTCTTTTAATCCTGTAATAAGAAAGCAAATAAACAAAGTAGCAAAATGTCAGCCCTTTAATATGTTTAGGCCTAACCCCCCCCTCCCTAGATAAGCCACAAGTAGGGGATTGGGGGAAAAAAGAAAACATCTTTCACAACCTGACCATTGTGTTATTTTTGTATGCATTTTTCTTATATTTTCTATCCAGTGTCAGTTGAAAAAGGGTGTGAGATACACCGAAACTGTTCTGAATTAAATTGTCTTCGGAGAATGAGGTTTAATTCCTCATCTTTTCTTGCGATATTGCATTAATTTTCATCATATATATATATATATATATATATATATATATATATATATATATATATATATATATATATATATATATATTTGGAAAATCACATTACACATGATAAACAATGGATTTGGTTAATATCGCAATCCAGTAAATCTCCCTGGAAGAGATTGCATGATT
The DNA here is from genome assembly GCA_963969495.1 of Ceratothoa steindachneri. NCBI lineage: Eukaryota > Metazoa > Arthropoda > Malacostraca > Isopoda > Cymothoidae > Ceratothoa > Ceratothoa steindachneri. Next base: position 235,185,535 of record OZ018317.1, read on the forward strand.
CATAGAAGGCTTTGGAGAGAAAATTTGACTTTAGAAACGGTAAAACTAGGAAAACTATTTTAACTGTTGTAGGAAAGTGAATAAAGGAGTTGGATTCGAATTTGTGTCCTTAAGTGCTCTTTGCTATCACAACAGCGATGCTCATCGATTTGGCGGAGTCGATAAGCGTCCTGGTTGATGATGAATAAAATATTGTAGCAAGAGTTACACGGAAAATTTGTTTCGGTTATTATTTCCTCGATTTATTTCTTTTTCCTTAGGATTGGTAAGTGATGGGGCTAGTAGGCCACATGAACATGTGCAGTCATCTAATAATTTACGCGTTTCTTTTGAAATCGCTGAATTGATTAATCCCTCCGGATTGACGTAATATCATACCTAGTGGAAGCTTATCCTATCAAATCTTACAGCCAATCAAATGTTAAATCATTGAAAAACAGGAAAAACGTCGACATTTTGATTCCTGGAGCGAATCATTATGATAAAAGTAACACTTTCTCAATATTCAAAAGCTATCATTCTTCCATGTGAGCTAACGTTTATTTAACTAAATTTTACGATCTTTTTCCATATTTCGAGTATTTTGTCTAAGATAACGCTGTTAACATATTAATAATAATAACGGTTTACTATGCTGGTAAAGAGACTAACATAAAGAGGTAACTTTGAAACCAATTTTTTGAACTGGTGAATGAGCTATCATATAATGTGGTCTCCAGGTTCGAGGACGAAAAGATTTCACGCTGGACCTTAAGTACATCAGTTGTCTAATAATTCCCTTCATTAATACTAGAAAGTCCGGAAAGTTGCACCACCTAGAACTACCAAGCTGTCATTTTGACTGCACTCTCTCTCTTTTTTGTAATACGCTTATATTTATATCTCTGTTGACATATCAAAGTCATAACTGCAATAAGGGATAATAAACTAATATATTTTAAATCAAATTTTAATTATATATTCCATAAATCATTAATATAATTATAAAGTAAGGAAAAATGTATGTTAATAAAAAAACTAAATTCAATTAATTAAAGTTAAAGAAATGCTATTCCTTTACATTAAGAGTAGGTAAATAACTTTATGATTCAAACATTCTTACACATATAGTACTTTTCCATAGATAGTTAATTGTTACAATTAGTGCAAATACTTTCTTCATCACTTTGCTTGTACACTTGCCACATACAGGTCTCTTACATTTGTAACATGTTTCAGATGCTTTATTTTTATTGCAACTTCATACTTGGCATTATTTTCTCTTGCTAGAAGTCTCTAACGATTCATCATCGTCACTACTATTATCTACAGCATCGCTATCGTTGAAGTTTATCTGCAGTTCTTCAGCTAATTGTAGGAGGAATCTGCGGCGGGTAATTAGGGGGCCAGTAACTTCTCTGTACAGAACTACTGCATTGATTTCAGCTAGATCCAAAATGTTGTAAAAAACTTGCACTGGCCATCTCTGCGAAGCACATTTTGTGCTGTACTTTCGAGCCATTTGATCTATTATATCTACACCATATTTTGTAGAGTTATAAAACTTCACAGTTTTAGGAATTTTCTTTCTATCATCTCGAATTGAAACAGTTTTATGAATGGAGCTCAGTAAGAGTACATTTTTGGTAGGTTTACCTTGATACACTTTAAGTGTATTGTTCTTCAGTATGTGTGAATTGTACCGGTTTTCACGAGTTTTTCTAATGGTCTCTATAATTTCTTTTCTAATACGATTTACTGTACCTACGATACTCGTACTCTTTGCCTGTAGTTTTTAAGCTAGTTTTACCGACGTGAAAAAGTTATCAGTCGTCACATTTCTACCTTTTTCCATGTATGGTTATATTAAACGGAGAACCACGTATTCAGAGAGTGGTTGATTTGGAGGACGAGCTTGATCTTTTCCAATGTACGGTGAAAATCCATTCACCAAGTAGTTAGACTTTACATCGGCTGCTAACCAAAATTTGATACCAAAGTTATCAGGCTGTTATGAAAGGGCACCTAGTCTTACATGAAAACAACGTTTCATCCACTGCTATATTGCCGCTTAGTTTATATTAAGCAATGCATTTCCCAATGAATCTTTTCCAAACTTGGGATACCATAGCAAATTTATCTGTTCCCAATCGTGCAGATCGTGTTATTCTTATATCGAATCTGATGAAGTTCACGATTTATTTAAAACGCATTCATACCATTGATTTGTGTAAGTATGGAACGCCCCATTGTTTTGACCAGAGATGTTCCACTGATTATCCTTTAGCTAGAAATCCTCGTGCAATCATGATGCCTATAATAGCATAAAATTTTTCACATGATATAGTCCAAGAGTCACATTGCAATTTTCTGCGAGCTTGAGTTTCAGTACAGCTTTGTATGTACTTGATAATGAAATCACCTTTTAAAGAAATCAGAACATTACCTTAAATAACAAGTGAAGAAATTGCTTCATTGTAGCAGGGGTCACCAGTTCTTTATTAGAACAAATATTTCTCCTTTGGCAATGGATCCAAGTTCGGGATTCAACTTCATTTATGATGGTGTTCACCAAATAATTTCTTATTTGGATTTATAAACAACCTGATAAAATTAATTTTATTTTGAAATAAACGTTTATCAGTAGGAATGACTGGAGTCAGTGAGTTTAAATCCCATTTTCGGTGAAAAGAATAAATTCGTTTGCGGATGGAAAAACGTGGATGGAAGTCAATGAATGGACTAAGTTGAAAGTCCTTCCTCAATGGATGAGGCACAAAGTAAAGATGAATGGAAAAAACTTGGGCTTCCTGAATAGATGTGACTAACTGTTTTAGACTTTGTGATGTCCTACAGTGTCCGATTATTTATGTGAGAATAAAGTGGACGTTTGTTCGAGAGAGAGAGAGAGATAGCAGAGCAAAGCAAGAATTCATATTCAAAAGAATTTATGGGATTTGAGATAAATGGTGAGAAAGCGATTGCTAATAATGTCGGGAGAGAGTTTTAGGAATGTTTGCGAGGCTTATAATAGGCCGTTTGGTGCTAAATAGCAAGATAGTGGTATCCTGCGCTAGAGTGATTTGAAAGAAAGACGATTCCTTACAAATGTAGGTTGAAGACCGTATACGATAGTGTGTGTATGTTAGTGCAAATTGATACTACATATATATATATATATATATATATATATATATATATATATATATATATATATATATATATGTAAAAATATCCAAGAAAAATTGGTGCGGATAAGATAATGGCATAATTAGACAACTGCTCTGCTTCAGGCATAGCAGATGATCCTATCCTCCTTGAACTGGAAGACAACACTTAAGGATGGACCATCCTTGATATATATGTATATATATCAAGGAAAGTACAGTCAAGAGAAAATTTTCTTAAGTTTTCTCGCAAACCTGGAAAAAGTTCGGTAGTACTTTAATCTTTCAGGTCCATATTTCTTGTAAATATATTCATATGAGTTTCTGCTGGCCAGTCTAATCTTCAATTTCACGGTGAAGTTAAGAACACATAGGAGGCTGAGGTACATGTGATTTATTTAAGGAACAAGGTTTCGGGCGTATTACCCATCTTTAGGTTCTAAAATCATAAAATAATCTAATACAGTTAAAGAATATTAAAAATATTAAAAATAATTAGGTTAAGTCCATGTCGGTAAATCAAATATTAAAAAATAACTCAGGGATTTAAAAGGCAAGAGAATCAAATTATCAATCTAATTTAATCACTATTGACACGAAAAAAAGCACAAAAGTTAATAATTACAGTATAATATTGCTTACCGATAACTCAGGAATTTAAAAGGCAAGAGGATCCAGGTATCAATCTAATATAACTACTATTGACACGAAAAAAAGCCAAAACACAAAAGTAAATAATTACAGTATAATATTGCTTACCGATGAAGTTCAGAAGACTCACAAAGTAAAGAAATTATAAAGGATGTGGCTTAAAGAAGATAGGATTTCTATTGGTTGGTTTAAAATAAGAGAAGTTTGGTTGGTTGTTGAATGAGGTAATTAAAATTAAGAAATAAGTGGGGGAACAGCCGTATCATCTACGTTGAGTGTAGGAGATTTTGTCCGTATTAGTAAGGATTCCAAAATTACTAGACTATATTCATTGTTATTGCGACCAATTATTTTAAAGTTATCATGGAACATTTTGTCTTGCATTGTATAATATGATTTCTAATTACAGAAGCTTCCTTCTTAGACAAATATTTCCCAGTGTGATGGCTTATTCTCATGTGAGAACCACATCTCTCTTTCAATGAGTGACCCTACTACCAATATAGGTTCCTTGTAAACAAGGACAAGTAAAAGCGTAAACAACACGGCTGCTAATTTCAAGAGGAAGTTTGTCTTTGAAAATGAGCAGCTGTGTTGTTTACGCTTTTTTCTTGTCCTGTACCGAAAATCCCACGGGTCTCTCCCAATCTTCAGGGCTTAACCCGTGGTTACCCGTACAAATGTGGTAAAGGATTTGAAGATGCCCTCTCCTTAGAAACCTCACGTTCCTTACAATTCCAGGAGACCATGATTAAAGTCTTTGCCTGAAAACTAAAAGACCTACGATTCCCTCCGACCCGTGTGGGTTAAGGCCCAGTCAAAAGAGGAATAACCCACACGATGAGTGAAGATGATATCCTACCAAGTTACAGACGGCTTACTTTACTGTGCGTGCTCAGAAAACTGTAAACCCCGGCGCGAGTATTGAGTGTCCAGCGTTCTCACTTTGATCACATTTTAACCATGCATATAACAGCCTATTTTCAAGCCATTTTAGCCACACGAAGAGTAACCAGAAGATCTTCAAATAGTTTTATTGGTCAGGCGCCCATGAAGAAATCCTTCGCTACCGCAAGTCTTGCGACATTTGCCAAAAGACTGACGCCTAAGAGCGAGTCAATCCCACGCTGTTGCAGAAAGGACCGCTACCTCAGAGCCGTTTTCTTGGATAGTAATTAATCCCATCGGTCCGATACACCCACCCCATCGAGTGAAGGTCACAGTAACGTGCTAACTTTAGTGGATTTTTCCACCCGGATCGTAGAGGCCGTGCTGTTGAAGAATATCGACAGCATCTCTTTCGTGGAAGCACTAATTTCCATATTCTCCCGTTTTGTATTACCCAAGGAAATCCTGTCTGATCGTACTCGCCAATTCACGTCACAACTGATGGAGTCGTCGGCAAGCTCCTGAGGGAAGCTAAACGGCTCCCTCAAATCCATTTTTAACAAACGATGTTTCGAACCACTCCGAGGATAGAATCGTTTCTTGTCAGTAGCACTTTTCGCATACAACTAAATTCCCCATCTCACCTTAGGTTTTGCCTCATTTGAGCTTCTGTATGGATGTAATATTAGAGGGCTCCTCAGCATTCTAAAGCCTCTCTTCACCAATTCGAAATTAGATCAGGAGAAATTAGAACGCCGAGACAAACGTGTGCAAGTATAAAACCTATTTTGACTGTAATTCCCAAGAAAGAAAATTTAAACCCGGTGACGAAATCCTTTTAATACACCCTATGGAGAACAACAAACTTTTGAGCCAATCGAAGGGCCCCTTCCTAGTGATCGAGAGATGCGGCACCGTCAACTACTTGATTCAACTCCGTCTGGCACTAGGCTATTCTACGTGAACATGCTTTAAAATTACTATCGGCACGCTTGTGAGAGTAAACTTGTGGCCCTGGACGAAGAATGCCCCTTGGAGTCCATCTACTCGTTTAACTCCTCGATCGTAGTATAAGTCACATGCGTGGAACAAGAGGCGGAATATCCTCTTCCCGTCTTACCAGATACTCCCGTTTCCCCATCGACGAGTTGAGTAGAAACCCTCATGTTTCGATCCCCCGAGGACCCATTACAAGCGCGACTCATCCAATTCACCGATGCAATCTCGGATATCCCTGGTTGTGCTACCCAGTTTCAGCACAATATTCCGCTCACCACCCAGGCACCTGCCTGTTTGAAGCCGTTTTCCCTCTGCATTCACTTAAGAAAAGCGTTTAATGAGGAAGTAGAAAACTATTCATCAGAATTTTCACATGTTCGAGACTGACCATAAACTCCTCTCTTACTAATGTAACGTTAAAAACAATAATGGTCCGCGCATGGGGTGGAGCCTCTCTCTCCAAGTATTCCAATTTAAAATTGTACACATTAAGGGTTCCGAAAATGGCCAGGCGGACAGCATAAGCATAAATCCCATGAATTTGTCTCCGGAGTATTTCCCATTAATTGATTATAACGTTAAATGGATTCCTTTTTTATATATTCCTGAATAATTCTTGTAGTTTTGTGAAATGCCTTATAAGAATATGTGCCAATATTTTTATTTTATTATAATAGACATATTTTTGATAAGTTACCCTGTTCGTATGTACCGTTTTTATGTATTGTGGGACCTTTCTTTTGTTTTGAATATCCTTGTCTGTAAGCCCCTCGTTATCGAGATTATGTTGACCGCGGCTATGGATAACTTTTGCTGTCTTATTGTAGAGTTATTATTTTTTTACTTGATGTTCGGTAATAGAAATACCGAGCATTTCCAAGTCCTTTTTATTTGACCTATTTTGGTGCGGAGTACCCGGTATCATCCCTTTTGTATTTGTGTCTCTATTGGCAATTTATTAATCTGATATAATTTCCTTCGGAAGCTCCATCTTAGGAGGGAAGGAGATGTCAGAGAGAGAAGTTGGGCCCCCCCTACTCCCTAGAACCCGACGTCTACCCGTAACCCCTGAGAAAGACACACAACTGCACATGAAGACGTCCCTAAGGAAGCAGCCTCAATTTCGCGCTGTTGGATGACCCGGGTTGGGTTCTCCTTATCTCCCCGTCACATCACCTAATTGGCGCCAGATCTACGGCGTCGAGCACCCCCTTGCGAGGCTGTGATGCCCGCCAAAAATATCCTATCCCTCCCCTGGCGCGCTAAGTCTAATGAGATCCCCGTTCCCCTTGTGAAGGCCTCCGGCGATCCACTTCCGCCGAGGCAATATAAATACTTCGGGAAAAGCTTTAAGAAAGTAGTACCATACTGCAACGTTTTGGTTAGCAGCCACGTACAGTCTCATATGCCCTGCTCCGTCGTCCAATGGCTTCAAGCTACAAACGTGACGCGTCACCTCTCTACTAGGTCTCGCTCGTTCCTAAGATCGGAGTTCCCACCAGACAGACGATAGACACGGAGAGGCATTTATCACTCGGGTATCGACTTTGTTCTCGTCTGGAGTATTCCCTCGGTTATTGCTCAGCGAGGTTAAAGAAGAAGGAATTTAGCAAGCGGAACTTTCCAGTTTCCCACTTACTTGTCGTATCCAAAGCCTCCAATCAATTAGGCTTTACACGAGTCTACCCGTCATTTGCACTCTCCCCCCTTTCACTGGAAGCAATGACCGTACAACCTCTCTCGAGCTCTCGTCCCGGTTGAGTCATTTGTATGCCCTCCTCCGTTTGGTACCCTTGGTCTTATTTTATTTATTGTCATTTATTTACTTTTGCTAATACAATTTTTTGTATATAGTACAGTTATTTTTCTAAAATCTGGTTCTCGAAAACTCAGAACCTCTAAGAATTGATTATTTAGGCCAACCTCACTTGATTTTGTTTTTTAACCCTCGCAAGATGATCTGTATCTCAAGTTTCGGTGTGCTCCCTTCGCACTTTAACGCAAAGTCAATCCTCCGCTAGCATCGACGTTTGACTCTGCGACACTAACATTTTAAACTATTCTACAATAGCTCAAAAGTAACATTTTATGTTATTTTATTAAAGTAAAAAAAGTTTTTTATCTCCCCAAACCTTCCATGTTACTATTTCACGCAACAAAATTATTTGAATTGGCTAAATTCTAGTTACATAATATTAATATATAAGAAACAAAAGAGAAATTTTATGTTTTTAATGTATCATAATGAAATAATCACTCTTTTTCTTACATAATTATTCTTTTTCTTACATATGTTTACAATGATATAAAATAGAAGATAATAATATTTTAAATAGTCCCAAATTTTTAGGAGAGGAAACATTGAATTTCAATTTTTATCTCTTTCATTTACAGCACGAAACTAGAATTAAACAAAAATTAATAAAGAAGAATGGGAGAAAAAGAAAATGGAATAAAATAATATGAAATATTTGAGCCGTTAATTAATTTGAAAATTGGTGTTAGGGCAGAAGCGTGAAAAGCGAAGTGCTCGCAATGTCATTGGTCCGATCCCCACCCATTATTTAACTCTCTTGAAAGGGTAAAAGAGGTTATATTATTTTATTCCGTTTTATTTATTTTTCTCTCTTCCTTCTGTATTCATCTTTGTTTGATTCGTGTTGGGTGCTACAAAAAGACGTAATCGCTTGTGTTTCATTCTTTCCTTATTTTCTATGGGTCAGTGAGAATCTCCCGTGCAACGAGTTTAATACGAGAGCATTAGTGAAATAGACAGAGAGGGAGAGGAGGTGAAGAAGGAGGAGAGGAAGTGAGTGTAAGAGAGAGCAAAGGACAGGGAGAGGAGGAAAAGGGAGGGAAGAGGGGAGGAGGAGAGAGAAGTAAAGAAGAGTGTGTATGTTTGTGTGTGTGAAAGAGAGGATATTAGAAGGATACCTGGGACCGGTAGCCTTTTCAACTCGACATAGTGCGCCGGTGTGAGAAATGTGGAGCTGTGACGCGTGATTTAGATGCCTAGATTTAAAATGCTGCTGCTCCTGGAAATGTTTCGGATCCAATATTATTCTCTAATTCTAAGATTGAAGATGTCTCAACCTAATTGAAAATAAATACATCTAAGACGAACAAATTCAGACATCTAAAAGTGCAAAATGATTGTATGTATTTAATACATATATAATGCTGTTATTTTCTCATCCCTAGAACGAAATAATTCCATAGTTGGAGATAGAAAGATCATATTCATGTAAATGGTCGTTCGGTGGAATAATAAGAAGTTTCTTCCCTGTCACAATTATATCCCGTGGTTCTGGAAAAAAGATTTACAACCTTCTGGAAACAGATTTTTTACATAAAACGGTAGAATAGTAAAGATTTTGAACATATAATCCAAAGACGAGAAATCAATGCTGTAAACGAGGTAATGCATTCCACAAGCTAGAGTCAATATACCAACGAAGGACCGAGATGTCAGGCATTGCTAGCCCATATTAATGGAAGAGCTCATTGCAAATATAAAACCTTAGAACAAGGTCCTAAGCATTCTCCCTCAATAAATGAATCAGCAACATCTTTAACGCTTTGCTGAACGCAGACTATGTATCTGATGGTTTAAAAATAAGAAAAATATTTTTAGGCCTAAGAAAAACAAGCCTCAAAGAAGAAAGGACCAAAAAACCATAGAGGGTCACAACGAATCTAAGTTAAATCTCGATATTTATATATATATATATATATATATATATATATATATATATATATATATATATATATAAGATAAACATGACAGAATTGATTCAAGAAGACGAGATATATTGTCAACTCAATAAACCAAGATGTCTAGAAACTAGAGTGAGAATACTTATAAAAGGTTCAAGCCGAGATAATCCAGACGTTAAATATAGACATAGACGCTCCACGAAACATTCAAAATGAAGTGTCCATAAGAGCTAGATTCTCGAGTCCTAGATTTCGGTCTCTGGAAGAAATGGAATTAATATTTACCTAAATTGCCAACTTCACGAGGCAACTACACAAAAAAATGTATTCAAAATAAAGATAATATAATAAAAATTAGAGCAAGTTATAATAAAGGGGAATAAAAAAAAAATTAAGTAAACAAATAGAAAAAATCAACCTAGTTAAACATGTGTAAATAAAGAAAATTATAACGTGACGAAGGCAAAAGAAGCTAATAACTAATTAAAAAAAACTAAAAATACAATAAAAACAAACTTAAAAACTAATTTGTTACCTAAGATAATGATGAAATTGGCGAATGCCACGACCGATAAGTAATAGAAGTATAATATAGAAGGGAATATACAAAAGGAGTAACACTAGCTCAGGTGGGCCGCACTGAGGGGTAGAAAGGAAAAGAAGAAAAGGTATTAAACAAATAGAGAGATGCCATCAGTACCTGGTCAAACATTAATCTAAAATCTTATCTTTTATCACTTTAATCCTATCACTATAAACCTATTTAAACTCATGACCTAATAAAGCTAACATAAACCATTCCCCGTTTTATATTTGTTCAAATGCTTTCTCATCCCTTCCATAATTCTACCTCCGTTAGAAGAATAATGGCGGCATTGGGACCAGGTGATTTATCCTAGTCACGTTTAAAATTGAACCCTTAAATTTTTAAAATGCAAAGTCAACACTTGGCGAGGTTTTTCAAATGGCCCTACCATCTTTATTTCCATTTTCCTTAATGATCTAGAAGGTGGTTAAATGCGCCCTGTTTAATTGGAAAGTCATTAATGTGTTTGCTATAAATAGAAAATTAATTCTTTCGTGGATTTGATATTGAAAAGAATGGATATTTTAATAGGCTCTTCCAAAATATATAACGGGGATAAGTTCACTGCAGTGAAAAGATGGCACAAATGTGCTAAATTATCTAATCCAAACTTCCATTTGTTCGAACTTATTTTAAATCCATAAAACGTTTTAAGGATGAGAAATCTGCAGTGGATATATAAAAAATAGCATCAAATGAGGAGAAGACAAAGCTAAGACGTTAGGGAATTTTCAGAAAAAGTCGCGCACAAGTTTCTGATAAGTTCTTAAATTAATTGGGCTAAAGGTAGTTCAGAGATCGCTTTAGTATTTTTATCAACAGGGTGTGTTTCGGAGTGCGGTCCACTTCAATTTCACTCTGACGATAATTTTGGTTTCCTTTTATTTTGCTAAAGTGGGGAAGTAAGTATAAGCGATAGACTGAAAAGATGAGGAATGGAAAATAGCGGGGAATTGAAGGGCAGTTCAAAGTTGAATAGTGTCGCATATTGGCCAGGAGCTCATGCTAATCACGGTTTTTGTTATTATTATTTTTTTCGTGTATCTTTGTGTTCCACCACGCATAATGTCTATTCTTTAATTGTATGATATGTTAAGTGGTGTATGTGGTTATTGTTTGTTTCTTGCTTCTTTCTGCTATTGTTTCTTTCTTTTTTTCTCCTCTTTAGGGTGGCATTCTTCGTCTCTCTTACTTTCTGGTAAGGCCACTGCTTGATGTTTTGCGTCCCTTGAGTCGTCTCTGTTTTCTTCTCTTTCTTTCTAATGGACGATTTTATCTTGTTCCCAAACAATTTCTTAGCAGGATTTTAAGTTTCTCCTCCAGCTATTTTTCTAAATTGAGAGAACCCATTTAATTCTCCTACGGGAATTAGTGAAATATCCGTTGAAGATCGATCAAGTTACTCAAAACCCTTTGATAATGCAATATCTGTAGAGAGGTCTGGAGGGATTATATTATGAGTGCGGGCAGGTTTATTGTTTTAACAATCTTTATTATAGCAATTGGATATCAGCCTTTGAATTACCCGCTTTGTGCAGTTTTGTGTCCAGCTTACGAAGTCTTTCTTGCGTTGAAATTCAAGCGTTTTAAGATGATTCTAGATAGAAAAATACAACCTGTTTTATTATGGCTTTATACATTAGGAGTGACGTTTCAGGATTACATTTATCGTATCTTCAGAACATACTCGGTAAAATTAAATTGATCCACCTTTTTTATACAGTGTTCAGGTATGAATAGAATGGTGGGATAGGCTTATCATATACGCAGGTACTTGACTGTTTAGAGGCTAGTGTTAAGAAGACGCGCATCAGCTCAGGGGGAGAAACCATCAACTTTACTGATGTTGTTGGTCCTAAATTCCTTAATGATTGGTTTAAAGTTTCATTGAGCAAATAATTTGCAACCTTTTACGTTCTAACTTGGACTTGACATCCTTTCACACAGGGAACATGAATTCGACTATATTCTCTGTAAGACTTCTACTACCTTATTTTCTTTTGAGACCTGTATAATTAATTGCCTTTTGTGAATGTTGTTGAGACTATTCCATATTTTTACATTTAAATCTAGTCACGACGATCTTCCTCTCTTTTGGAATAAGAATGTATTGCTATTTCTTCCAAACAACCAGATTAATATTCAAGTAGCGAACACTAGATCATGGTTTTGTATGGTAATTTCTGGGGAGCGGCAAAACAATCGAGTCTGTTTGCGTAAGGTCCTCGCCAACGTAATTGGAACTCATTCCTCAAGCAAGGAAGGGAAGTTTGGGATGTCATTAAGTTTGAAATGTGCCGTTCTTACCCAAACTTAAATAGGTTAAATATAAAAGGTAAACAGTATTAAACAGAAATGCAAAACATGAGCTCAATAATGATGTTGTTTGCATCAAATTAGGAAAGCCAACACCCTATGGAGGAAGTGGAATAGGATGCATATACACGAAACCTGCAGGCACAAAGATTTAAAAATAATTCTATGCTAACATAAATACAAATGTAACGACATAGACTCTTTATAAAGAATCTGAAACTCATTCGAGAGTTCTCTGTATCCTCTTTCTTCTATTAATATTACGGCCATTATTCATCCACTAGTTTTAGTTTATGAACCATCCATGGATACGATTAGAATAAAGGGCGCGTAGGATTGAGATAATTATTTAGTGACTTTTACTAACATTAGTTTTGACTAAAATTCAAATTTATCGTTTCATCCTTTAGCCTTTTTACTTCCATTGCCTAAATTCAAATTTTAAGTTGAAGAAATCAACTATTTATTCATTTTTTGAGCGTCTATGTATAATTTGCCTAACTTTTGAAGTATTTTATTTATATGGTATATATTTACTACTTTTAATTAAACCACTGAGGTATGGAATCTACGTATTCAATATGTTAAAGTTATGGAAATTTTCTCCATATACTTTGTTATTTTTTTATTTAGTTATTTATTTTAGGTCTCTCCCTTTTCTATCTCTCCTGTCTGTTATTCTTCCTGTTTTATGTCTTCTATCCTCACATAACGTCTATGAAAATGAAGAGAATATTTTTTAAGAGTTACTATTCGATTTTATGTAACATCTATCATCATCATTTTTTCTTGTGATGTTCTAAATTAACGAAGACAGGATGTTATAAAAGGAGGTATTGGAATTTTGCTAAAATACTCTTTTTTTCTTTACAGATAAAAGTCATATGTCTCTTCTACATCTCTCTGGAAACAGAGGCGGCATTTAGTATGATATATACATCAGTTATTTTTTTAGATATATGCTTCTGGGGAGAAAGAAATCTAATATATTTGCTATATATATGTTAATGTTGAATTAAAATCTCTATATGTACTTGTGTTTTTAATATTTAAATCTATTAGAATTGTTCATTCAATCATCTAAATATATAATAGTGTATGTATACTGTGTAATACTTATTGATATGATATTTCCTGTGTAAATTTAAACGTTTAACTGTTGATGATACAAACAATATCCTCTTTACAATTTCTGTAAGTGTAAAGAAACTTGTTCTTAAATTTCGACTCTTCTTCAGACTTTTATCGCTCTTTTTTTAGCCAGAAACCAAAATATGATAGGATAAACTTTCTCATATTATCATTTATCTTCAGTGCAAGTAATTTATACAAATTACATTTTATCTAAGCCATTAATCGCATTGAGATACCTTAGTGCTCCTTAATTAAAATATGAGATTATACTAAAATGTCAAGCGTCAGGTTCACTTTTTTTTTATAAAAATGAATTTAATTCTTTCATACAATTATTTATTCCCCTTTACATTATGTTCAGTAATACAAGTCTGTTCGATAAAAACCGCAAATGACAACTGAAAGCGCAACTCTCCATTAACCTTAGTAATATATATTTAATGGAAGATAATTGTGAAGCATATGTTTCTCCGGTAAATCTAGCTTCCTAAGAGAGTTGGTAAGTCACTGAAACTTTTAAACCAAAAGATGATATTAAAGTAGTCATGATTGAATATGAAAGATGAGCGTGAACTGACGTTGAAGTAAATTGATAATTTGGGAAGGAAAAAAAGGCCATTGATTGCGGCTCAATTTTCTCAAATTAAACATGTCACTAATCATTATAACATTTTTTTTTTCAATTATCAAACCCCAAATCCTACTATCCTTAAATTTCTGCACCCAGTTTTTCCCCCTTTGTTTCATTAACGAATTAATATCTGTTAGACTTGAAAACGAAAGTAAAATCCTACTTGTGTAGTGGAAGTTACGATACAGACACCATAGGGTATATTCTCTTGCGCTGATCCTGCAGATAATGGTTGTTGCATTAATTCATCGATGACAAATAACAAACTTATAAATTTAAAAAAATTACTTTGAAATTGCTTATATTTATAGCACACAAAATCACACACATATACAAGTAACATTAAAAAGTGTAAAAGAGATTTTAAGAGTTCTATAATCTCTGATGGATCGATATTAGTAAGCTATGATAAGCTTTAATAAGTTCGAAATATAGACAACTAATATACTAATCAGTTGTATCTAGTATACATCTATGGCTTATTGTATTGAACTAATCTGCTAGGAAAATATTAAGTAGAAATTAATACAAAATAGTTTAAGAAAAGATCAACATTAAATGAAAAGTTAAAAGAATAGTAAATTATGTTAAAAGAATAAATATAACTGCTATGGAGTCTTATAACGAGCCCTTTAATTGTCTCTTTGAAGAAAGGCGATGCACAAAGACCAAAGATTAAATATGGATTGAGAACATTAAATATTAAATCACAAGAAGAAGAATAGAAGAAGAAGAGAAGTAGAGGTATTAAAGAAGAAACGAATATGTGAGAAATAAGTTTAAAGAAGAGAAGAAATGAAGAAAAGAAAGTAAAAAAGAAGAAGAGAATTAGAATATGAGAATATGATAAGAAATATAAGAAAGTAGGTAGAGGAAATGAAGAAGAAGAAATTAGCTTACCAAACAATTAATATGATTTTTAGAATATTTAAAAAAAAGATGTGTCCTAGAATTGTCTAAGCTGTAGTAATGTCTAAGCCTTTGGTAAGCTATCGATGCCAATGCATATTTCAAGCAACTAATAAATAGGCCTTTTTTAGATAGAAAAAACGGCGTTTGGGTGTCACACGACCATAACCTACAACATGTTCACCAAGTGCAACGTTTAAATGAAGCTTTTGAACAAAAACGACATTTCCTTTAGTTTCCAACCAAACAATTCTTGTCCTCTTCCTTCAAAATAACGGGTGCCCACACGTTTAACCCAAGAAAAAATTATTGCCTCTAGTTGGGAGTTTTTTACCTCCTTTTCCATATTTTTCAAACCTTGCATCATCTGTGTACCATTTATTTAAATTAATGGAAAATCAGCTAATTTTCAATTGTACTCTGGTATAAAAGAGTTGGAAAAAGATATGAAATTATATATTTCATCATAGCTGAAAAAATACACTCCCTAAAATTTATTGCACGAATTTAAATTGATATACTTGTACTTTATATCCATAGCACTATATAATGTGGTATACCCAAAATGATAATATACGTATATATATATATATATATATATATATATATATATATATATATATATATATATATATATATATATATATATATATATATATATATATATATTTGGGTTAGGTTTGAGTTCTACAAATTAATTCATATTTTGTACAAGATTTGTTTCAATATAAAATAATAAAGGTAATATGCATTTTATTTCGCCACTTAGTCTAAAATTACTTCTTTGTCACAAATAGAAATGGATTTTCAGCATTTGTCAATATGATTTGTATCATAAAAAGGTCGAAGACGCTCAGGCAACACCGATATTCCAAATTTTCTGCTGTCTTAAATAAAATGATCCCAGAGTTGGAAGTTGTGAACTCATGAGTAAGAAATGGCTAATCATTTTTATTTTTATAGAAACAAATTCCGACTTTCTAAAAGATTCTGTTTGCTACATGTAATTTGTGTAAAAATATGTTATTGTCAACAAAAGCTTACATCCAGAACGAAATCTAGCTTGGAAAGAGT
The DNA here is from genome assembly GCA_963969495.1 of Ceratothoa steindachneri. Classification (NCBI taxonomy): domain Eukaryota; kingdom Metazoa; phylum Arthropoda; class Malacostraca; order Isopoda; family Cymothoidae; genus Ceratothoa; species Ceratothoa steindachneri. Next base: position 235,201,586 of record OZ018317.1, read on the forward strand.
AGGACAGAATGCAGAAACCCTGTACTTAACTCTTTGGGATCAATTACAGCAACAATTTGGCTTTACGGTGAAGCCCTTTCTTTCCATATAGGGCCCATTGTTGCTCTCATGTTTAGTTAACAAGGGAGAAACCAGTGGCGGCTCGTGTTAGGCACTGCGGAACTGCATCACTTCCTATTTCCACTCGATATTATCGATAACATTCAATAAAAAAAGTCCTTATTGCTTTAGTTCTTTCTTTATACTCGTACATTATATAATTCTTAAGCTTAATTTCAGGATCCATTCCCTAGTTTAAGAAAATATACAAAAATCCTTGCATAGAACTGTGTCGTTTCACAGTTCCAGCAAACGCAGAGTTTGGTTGTTGTACGCCTGCTCACATGTCTGAGATAGGAAGCTGCCAGTTAAAGACACAGAGCAGTGTCTCCCCGCAATGCCGACCCTGGTGTGCTGGTGGAAGCTAGTGTTTCTTTTTGACTCCGTGTGTTTTGTGCTTAAAAAAATGTCTAGATTTTTGAATGTGATTAAGTGTAGAATTAAATTCTCTTTTTTTCGATTTTTTTATTAATTAATTAAATGAGCGGCTGAAATTTATCTTATCAAATAATCTAAATGGTGTTTTTAGTGAAATTCCGAAACTGATAAAAAATCCTCTTGACAATTCCCATCAATTCATCAGAGGCACAACACTGCTTTTCAAAACTGTAAAGAATAAAAACTTTCTAAGGAGCACTAGGAATTCTGAAAAACTCTATACATTTTCTCTGCTTTTAATAGCTAAAAAAATCCTCAGTAGTCATTGACAGATCAAGGAGAAAATAAATTAATCTTTTTGCAAATTAAAACAAGAAGAATGGATTTCGTTTTTAAATGAATAGATCAAGCTTGAACTGTAACAATTTAGGCTATTAGTAAGTAAAAGTATTTGATTTTGTTCTGTAAAAGATTTTATCAAGTTTATCTATAAATTTTATTTTATATGTTTCTTTCCTGTTACACAATTTAAAACAATGCTAAAATGTTTGTAATGCAGCATCCCCACTAATTTTAGCTACGAGCCGCCATTAGTAGAAACAGAAGAGGTGAAATACAAAACGGCATGAGAAATTAATTTAAGGTCATAGCATTTAAGAATAATGGCACTTTAATACATTGAAAACAAGAATACCGTTGATTTAAGCGTTTATTCTTCATTGACAGAAAGCTAAGACTGAATCTTTATAACCCTTTCCTTTCTAAATCTTTAAAAGATAGGGTTTCGCCTGGAAGCTGAATTACATGTCGACCTCCAACATTGATGAGACCTTGATCTTTAGCTTCAAGGCAAGGCAGTACTGAATCAACAGTCCTGCATCCAGATAACCCCTTCATCGTGCGGCTATTGCCACTCTGCCTCACATTCTAGTTATTTTCGAAGTCTGGGCATCATTACATTCACTCAATCACACTCTTATCGATCCACTTTTTTAAGTTACAGGGAGTACCTTTAACTACCCTTGAATGATTTCGCTCATATATATATCATCTCTTATTTAGTCATTTACTTTCGTAAGCTTTATCTTAAGGTCATCTCAGTGGAATTTTGGCGGACTCCCTGGCTAGGTTTTTGGCACATTTCTCCTTCGTATTTAACTCGCAAACCTCAATATATTTTTGCTTTACCATGGTCCATCAATCCTTTAATCTCCTTAGGAAAGTAATTTCGAATGGCTCTGTAACAAGGTTTCAAAATTCGATCATAGCAAATCTAAGATGATACCTGTGTGTTTTTGTTTGTGGAGTACACGAACCTATCTGGTTATTTGCAACTTTGTCATCACCCCAATTCGTGTTTCCTAGTCCGTCAAAAAATCATGGCCTTACCTTTAATACTAAATTGTCTCCTAACACATTGTTGCTGATTTAGGCAACTCCTATCTCTGCTTTGTCTATAATTTTAACAGCACCCACTCCTACTAAGCATAAAATAATCGCACACACTTACGTTACATCCCGTGTTGCCTACTTGTTCACTTGGTTTTATGTTTCCAAGCTTTGACACCTTCAAATTGTTCAAACTCTTGTTGGTCGTAATCTCCTTTATTCCTATAATGCACAGGCTGGTCATTAGATGCAGAATCACTCTCAGGTTACTTCTCCTTACATAAAAATTCTTAAACACTGCACAGCCCCCCGTGCCTCCCTTCTTCTGTGTACCTATCCAGGGCTCTGAAAGACTTAGCTTCGGGTACTGCTTCCTTAAAACCTGATTTCCTAGTCTTATGCGCTGCATTGGTGATGTTGATTTCTAGTTGTTTGATCCTACAACGTGGAATAATCTTCCAGCAGTTTTATGGTCCTCTTTCACATTTGGTGTACCCGAACCTGCCTCTTCTTTCAAGTTTTCTTTCACTGAGTTTGACCCAAATGCTCTATGAAGGGCAGCCGACCGGCCAACCTACCGACCGACATAGTAACTTATATAGAGAGCCATATAATTTTCTAATTCATATTAATGGAAACAGCAAATATTAAAAGAATTAACTCAGAACAAAAATAATTCAGTGAAATATGATAAATGAATAGATTTAAATGTAAAAGTAAAACTTTAAAATCAATAAGTATAACTTCGATTTTCTACAATTTACTTCTATTAATGGACAAACTGAGAACATAATATCGCTTCTACCCTTAAGTACGACAAAATAAATTACCTTTTTAGATTCTTGAGTGTACAATCTGGCAATAGAAGGTTCAGCCGTTTGGCATCTTTGAAATTGAAATTAATGAAGAAATGTTACTTTGCTGTATTAGATTTAGCCGACGGGATCTGTTGAATAAAATAATTAATCTGAGTTAAAAAAAAATGATTTCGTAAGTTGTCTTATTTTTTTCAATTATTTAGGACAATTTTGCACGGTTGAATCCAGAAATGACATCCGTTTCCTCAGGTCAGGTAAGTTTAAAAAAAAAAATCAGATCTTTTAACTAAATCAATTACACTTTCGTGATACTTTAAGGAAATTTTCGTTAATATTTCTCATCCGAAATAGATTTATGAGATAATGAGGTCAACGACCTAAGTCACGTGCTCTTAATTATTCTGACGTATGATCTCATGACCATATGCCCTTTGACCTTCAAAACTTTCAATAATTCCCGGAATTACATTCGGATTAGCTTATTCGAAAAAGAATGTAAAACAACATAAGAGTTTCAAATTAAGTTAGAATTAAGTAAATGGTTTGGATGTTATTGCCAATAAACTTATTGAAGAGTAAAACTGGTTACCATTAGACCGGCTGACCTACGCCCTAGAATTTCATCACCATGAGGTGCAGGACAGCATGCTGATTGTTATAGATCAAGCTACATTAGTCTTCTTTGGTTCTTTATTTTGTATCCTTTCAAATTAATACCGGGAAAGTAGCAGGTTGTGACAATTGTTAGATGGCTTCCTTTTCATCCATGGGGATTTTAAACCTCAGATTACACTTCTTGCCCTTGGTCAAACGAGGCAGATACTCGGTGCATGCCTTTTATGTGTTGCGCCCAAAATAAGCATAGTAAGAAAAATTTATGAATGGATTTTTGTTAGGATCAACGTTGTATTCGCTGCAGATATATCGGGATATGTCGGACATCATTTTACAAGATCTACTGGCCGAATCCATTTCATTCACCTTCTAAAAATAAATACCAGTTAGTCAAAAATTGCTGCACGTAAACTATTCAGAATTCATATATTTAATAAAATGAGGAGTTTTGCATCTTGAAAATATAAAATGTCCAGACATAAAAAAAAAATCATGGGGTGATGAATAAAAGATTTGTCCTGGTTTAGCAAAACTAATGTGATTTTTGCTTTAGCACATCAAAATTGTCCAAAATCAAATAAAGTGTTATTGAGGCACGCTACTTTTTTGTGATTTTTGGGCTCCAAATTGATTCAGCAGCTGCACTGCTCATGCTACATAATTTGGCAGCCCGACGCACCAATTTTCCTTTGTTCTGAATCATGTCCAAGAAAAACGAGGGCATTAACGGCTCGCTACGAATTTGAAAGACTGTTAAACGTATATTATTTACATTAATTTGAAAATCATAAAGAAATGGAAATAAATAAATTTTTGAATTATTAACTTCAACAAAAATTGCGAATGGCAATTTATTTACAATTATTCCATTAGAACCATCGCTTCAATTTATGTACCGTGAAAACAGCAAATTATAAGAATTTATAATTATGCTTTTCCACCGTTTGTTAAAATTATTGATAAAGATGAGGAGTAAATTAATTGTTCTGTGAGTTCGCAGAATTTATATCTCTCTATCTTTCTCTCCCTAAATCTCTTTCTCTATCTATTTCAATTTCAATCTCTTTCTCAATTTCGCACTCTCGCTGTCAGGCTATCACTGTCTATGTCTGGACTTCGTGAGAGTATTATTTTTTGTAGTTTTCCTCAAGAATGGATAATACCTTTTCCTTGAGATTATCAATAGTATTTATAACTATCCAGAGAGGAGATGTTTCTATTCTACCATCGGCATCAAGAGGTACTTTGCCATTTCCCGGTGTCAGAATGTTTTTGGCAAATTGTGCTGACGGTTGATAACCAAAGATCTCTGCTCTCATATTTGGTAGATGCTTTGTAGTGGAGTAGAATACACTTTATTTTTTAGATATCCCCATAAAAAATAATCGCACGGTGTTAAGTTAGGGGACCTTTGGGGCCTTCAATTGCATGATTTAGCGCGCCATGCGGTTGTCAAACGTTACTCTTAATTTTGTTCTTACAGCAAGCTGTCTATTAGCTAGTGCCTTGTCCTGAATCCACCAAAGTCTATTGAATTGATTGCCGTAAATCTGGCGGAGTTCCGGAAAGATCTTTTTGTTGATCATGCACAGGTAGGCAGCACCATTCAAGTTATTCTCGTCAAACAATGGGCCGACAAGATAGCCATTCCCACATATTCGGATCCACAGAGACACTTTCTGCTGAAAAATACCGTGTGTCAAATCTGAATGCTGGGAGGAGGGTTCAGCGGCGCATATTGCCAAATGTTATGGCTACTTACTTTTCTATTCAGGAAAAAGGCTGTCTCGTCACCAATCACGATGTTTTCCAAGAAACGAGCAGGTTTAATGAGAAGCCATTTGACAAATTGCAAACGACGAGGGACATCAGTTTCAAGAAGCTGGAGTCTTGCATGCATATTATAGGGATGCCCTTTTAAGTCATGTTTAATAATGGGGTTAAATGATGACTTTGACCATTGTAACCCATTCTTTCTGACTTATACATGTGGATTTTGAAGAAGTGTCATCTGAACATTTTCGATATTTTCTGTTGTTCTTAAGGTTCTCATACGACCCAAACGACCTTTATTTAGATTTAAGCATGTTCCTTCATGTTGGTATTTGCGAACATTTTTCAAAATTTTGGGCTTGCTTGGTGGGTACCTAACTGAAAATAATTGTTCAAATGAGTCTTGTATTTGTTTAATACTGCCAATTTTAATAAAGTTAGTGACCACAAATACGCGTTGATCTTTTGTTAACTGCATGAGAAAAAGGTTTTATGGAGGTAAAGATTTACACAAAAACGCTTTGATTTGCTTAATAAGCAATAATGACGAAAAAATACCACAGCGTGGCTGAAAAACCACTGTAAAATGGTCTAGGCTTTGCTTGAAGAATCGCACAGTGACCCTAGGCTACCTAGGTTGCCTACGCTTCTCTTGAAAGTGCACGGTGGCCTAGCGTTCGTAGGCCTCGTTTCATTATTTTACTTCCTTGTGCAAACATATTTTTGATAGCCTCCACTAAACCCATTAGTGTATCAACATCATAAAAGTGAATTTAGTGAGATTTTTAAACACGACAGATAAATAGTTGGTAAATAAAACAATTTTTGCAGAACCCTAAAATCTCCAATAGTTTTTGAGTTATACAAATTCAAAGTACGGTTAATTTTTTTCTAGGACACCCGGCATATATATATATATATATATATATATATATATATATATATATATATATATATATATATATATATATATATATATATATTTATACACAGGGGGCCAGAACTGATTAAGCAGTTTTGGGGAGTTAATGCTCGTGGGGAGGAGAGGTGGGGAAGGTTTTACCTTGCTGGTTTCCGAGGGATGGCTCGCTCTCCTGGGCAAAGCCCCCCAGGGCTCCCCTCGGGAATTTATCCCTCAAATAGGGCTGACCGTCTCTATATCCCTTCTTATTTTTTTCTAATTCCTTAAAACTGCTCAATCGGTTCTGCCGCCCATTTATATATATATATATATATATATATATATATATATATATATATAAATATATATATTGTGTCGGGAAATGGTCACTCCCCCCCCCCCCGTTCACTCGTGATGCAGTCCCAAGGCGGTTACCGCAACGACATCCGTCGAAGGCATCGGCGGGTCAGTGCTTAACCACAACGTGGCACAACCCAGTGCCATGAAAGAACCTAGAGGTCAAAAAGGTAAGATCTCCCCCAGGAGAGTGAGATCCAGTTTCACGTCGAACAAGAAATTGGAGACGGGTTTCTCCCAATCTCGATGGCTAACGAGGAGCCGATGTTTGACTTCGTGGGAAAGACCGTTTGGAAAAAGAACTCTCCTGGGGCCGTCCTCAAGCCCCTCTCCCCCTTACCACTCCCCCAGTGGGGGTGCGAGGTATAAATGAGGAACTCTGAGGAAAATCGAGGTAGTATACGTCAGTCTCTAGGTGACGAAGTCTTCGGATCAAACTGAACTACCGAGACTAGAGAGGTAGTGTACTTGGCTCGCCAGACCAAGAAGTACCCTGCAAGAGAGGCAGGGCTACCTACCATAAGGGGCTAAGAAAAAGCTCATCCTTGAGCTAAGTCCCTGGTTATCAAACCAAACGATAAGTGAACTTTGGTAAGTTCGACTTACTCTCGCCAGAGAGACTCCTCATATCCTGGTGCACCTAAAACAACAGGGGTATTCATCGTCCTTGAGGATTTAAGAAAAGGAGAAGGAGGTAGTATACGTCAGGCCAGGTGACGAAGTCCTCGGATCCAAAACTGAGCTACCTAGACTGGATTGGTAGTATACGTCAGCCCAGGTGACGAAGTCCTCGGATCCAAAACCGAGCTACCTAGACTGGATTGGTAGTATACGTCAGGCCAGGTCACGAAGTCCTCGGATCCAAAACCAAGCTACCTAGACTGGATAGGTAGTATACGTCAGTCTCTAGGTGACGAAGTCCTCGGATCCACAACCGAGCTACCGAGACTGGAGAGGTAGTGTACTTGGCTCGCTAGACCAAGAAGTACCCTGCAAGAGAGGCAGGGCTACCTACCTTAAGGGGCTAAGAAAAAGCTCATCCTTGAGCTAAGTCCATCGTTATTAAACCAAACGATAAGTGAACTTTGGTAAATTCGACTTACTCTCGCCAGAGAGACTCCTCATATCCTGGTGCACCTTAAACACCAGGGGTATTCCTCGTCCTTGAGGAATTAAGAAAAGAAGAAGGAAAAGGCTCCCCCTCGAGCCCGTTATTCGGTGGCCACACCAAACTTTAAGTAACTTATTCTCGCCAGAGAAACCCCCCTCCGTTATCCTCGCCCGTGAAGAAGACCCTCCCCGAGTTCAGTCCTCGTCCATAAGGAAATAAGTAACGAAGGAGAAAAGCTCCTCCTCGAGCTCGTTACTCGGTGATCACACCGCACTCCAAGTTAACTTGATTTAAGAAACAAGTTCGACTCACTCTCGCCAGAGAGACCACGACTGCCTAGGTGTTGCATAAAGCACCGTCTTGGTTCTCGTCCTTAAAGAACCCTTTCCCCCCCCGGAAGAACGTGTGGACCCCCCAGCTGCTACCCTCGCCAAAACGACCGTGGAATTCCGCCCATCTACAACTGGACACACGGCTCGCGTCGTGAGTCAATAACATTTCTGAGGCCCTTTAAACTCCACATGAGTCCGTAAGCCTAATTCTTATATTATTGTTTTGTGTAGAGAAAACATTAACCAAATTTTGGAGGGTAAACTAATTTAATTAATTCTTGTTTATAATAATATTTAGAGTATGGCTGAAGTTAATGTATAAAGGTTGTGTATTCAATGGTTAAAGATAAAATATAAGTTTATTTTGTGAATTAGTGGGCGTTTCTTTTATATCCTTACGTGTTTGGTAACGGCTATGTTCTTTAAGATATTCTTATAATATCAATATATTAGACACTCTTAGCACTCTTAGAATAGAACAAAAAAAAAAGGGGGAATTCTACGACACTAAATAAAAGTGGTGTCAGGTAAGTAGGGTTCTTATCAGAAAGAATTCTACGACATAATTAAAGGGGTGTCAGGTGTGGGGTTGTTATTAGAAAGGACCCAGCAGTGTCTAATTAAGAAAGAGCCAACACGTAAAGGAATATCAGATCAGGAACAAGAGAATAATTGACGAGAGGAAAATTGGTAGAGTTAGGGGTAGTAACAATCTAAAGGTAATTGGTAGGCCAAGTGGTAAATTTGTTGTCAGGAGTGGTATTTCAATCAACATAGTAGTGGGATTAAGGGTAAGTTATGCTGAGCGCTACCTGGTGAGTGGCGGCATAATTATCTGAAAATACAGAGAGGAAAAATCGAAGAACCAACACGAAATGAATCCAGTAAAAAGATTTTACCAACAAGCCAAAGTCTGGGACTTGAAGGCACAGAAATGCATGACTACGTCATGCATGAACTAAGAATAGATTGTGAAGAAGAAGAAAGAATTTTGGATATAGAAGAAGAACAAGAATTAATAAAGTTTGAGAGAGAAACAGAGGATATAATAAGAGAGAATAAAAGAGAACGTGAATTAATGGAAATACGGATGAACCGGAAAAGTGAAGAATCCCAAATACAGCGGAAAATAGAAACAGAGGAAAGAAGAATGCTGAGAGGAGGTAAAACAAGCGAAAGAATAATACTGTTGAAAAGAGCAGCACGAGAATTCAGAATAAGGATAGAAATGGAAGATGAAGAAAGAAGACTAAAGATAAAGCTGAAAGATGAAGAAAGAAGAACTCGACGGGAAAACGAAATAGCGAAAGCAGAACAAGAAGCCGTGGAAAGGAGAATGAAGAGGGAAAAAGAGTCAAGAGAGAGGAGAATAAAGATTAAAAAAGAAATAGATGAAAGAAGAATGAAGAGGGAAAAAGAACGTGCTCAAGCTGAAAGAGAAGAGAGAGAAGAAAAGGAAAGATTGCTCGCACTCGAAAGAGCACCTATCGAGAATCTCATAGAGGCCGAGGAAGTTGGAGCTTGGCCTGGACCTAAGAAAGGACCATCGAGGGAAACCCAGCCAAATAGGGTAACGATGGAAGAAGTAGGAAGTAGGAATGAGGTACCAGCAGGAGTATCTAAGGAAGAACCTACGAGGAGAACCCAGCCAAATGGGGTTATCAGGGAAGAAGAAGAAGGTAGAGTAGAGGTACGAGCAGGTGTACCTGAGGAACTACCTACTAAGAGATGTGAGTCAAATGAGTTGACAAGGAAGGAGGAAAGAGGTGCTATTGCGATACACCCGTGTAAGACTAATCAAATGGTAGACGCGGATGAGTATCCCCTACCCCTAGTAGTCTCCTCCCCGAACGGAACGTCCACGGAGTTACCGCTAAATCGCCAAGTCGTAGTGAGCGCCAAGCCCACTAACGACCTCGCAGGGAAAAATTTTCTCGATCCCCAAAGATCGAACCCAGACACGATCTTCCCGTGTACCTGGTTAAAGGAGAGCTATGGGACCTACGCTCCCATCAATTATGCCCCGCTACAACAGGCCGCTCTAGCTATAATGTTCAGTTTAAAGGTAGTAAAGTACCATAAGAAGGGTAAATCGAGTAGGTTAAAATACCGCTACCATTTAGTACCATACTTGGGTAGACTCAATAACCAGAACAGCCGACTCAGGCGCGGTAGAATAATGGTCACAGAGCACCATTTTAGGATCAGCTACATCAAAGGAGCCGATAATGTACAGCTGCTCTATAGGTGGAGACGAAAAACCATGGAGGGTTATTTCAGTACCTAATGAGGGTGAAACCATGTTTTCATTTGTTGTTCGTGTTAATATTTATCGGTAGGATTTAAGTTCTCAAAAACTTAGAAAGGTAAGGAAGTAGCTTGTTTTGTTGTTTTTTTTGTGGGTAATCGATGAATTAAGGTTTTTTAATTTTCTATGTAAAATTGTATTGCGAGTAGGTCTAGCTCGACACATTGCCTGTGTAAACGCGCGCGTGGGCGCTCATGTGTAAGGAAACTTAATGTAAGAGAGGGCTCAAAGAAATACAACTTTGATAAGCTCGACTAGGTTGAGTAAGGTGTTTTGAGTTCCCGGGAGCATCCCCCTCTCTCCATTAAGTTCTTCGGTGGGACGTGTGTCGGGAAATGGTCACTTCCCCCCCCCCCATCCCCGTTCACTCGTGATGCAGTCCCAAGGCGGTTACCGCAACGACATCCGTCGAAGGCATCGGCGGGTCAGTGCTTAACCACAATGTGGCACAACCCAGTGCCATGAAAGACCCTAAAGGTCAAAAAGGTAAGATCTCCCCCAGGAGAGTGAGATCCAGTTTCACGTCGAACAAGAAATTGGAGACGGGTTTCTCCCAATCTCGATGGCTAACGAGGAGCCGATGTTTGACTTCGGGGGAAAGACCGTTTGGAAAAAGAACTCTCCTGGGGCCGTCCTCAAGCCCCTCTCCCCCTTACCACTCCTCCAGTGGGGGTGCGAGGTATAAATGAGGAACTCTGAGGAAAATCGAGGTAGTATACGTCAGTCTCTAGGTGACGAAGTCTTCGGATCAAACCGAACTACCGAGACTAGAGAGGTAGTGTACTTGGCTCGCCAGACCAAGAAGTACCCTGCAAGAGAGGCAGGGCTACCTACCTTAAGGGGCTAAGAAAAAGCTCATCCTTGAGCGAAGTCCCTGGTTATCAAACCAAACGATAAGTGAACTTTGGTAAGTTCGACTTACTCTCGCCAGAGAGACTCCTCACATCCTGGTGCACCTAAAACACCAGGGGTATTCCTCGTCCTTGAGGAATTAAGAAAAGAAGAAGGAGGTAGTATACGTCAGGCCAGGTGACGAAGTCTTCGGATCAAACCGAACTACCGAGACTAGAGAGGTAGTGTACTTGGCTCGCCAGACCAAGAAGTACCGTGCAAGAGAGGCAGGGCTACCTACCTTAAGGGGCTAAGAAAAAGCTCATCCTTGAGCTAAGTCCCTTGAGCTACCTAGACTGGATTGGTAGTATACGTCAGGCCAGGTGACGAAGTCCTCGGATGCAAAACTGAGCTACCTAGACTGGATTGGTAGTATACGTCAGGCCAGGTGATGAAGTCCTCGGATCCAAAACCGAGCTACCTAGACTGGATAGGTAGTATACGTCAGTCTCTAGGTGACGAAGTCCTCGGATCCACAACCGAGCTACCGAGACTGGAGTGGTAGTGTACTTGGCTCGCTAGACCAAGAAGTACCCTGCAAGAGAGGCAGGGCTACCTACCTTAAGGGGCTAAGAAAAAGCTCATCCTTGAGCTAATTCCCTGGTTATCAAACCAAACGATAAGTGAACTTTGGTAAATTTGACTTACTCTCGCCAGAGAGACTCCTCATATCCTGGTGCACCTTAAACACCAGGGGTATTCCTCGTCCTTGAGGAATTAAGAAAAGAAGAAGGAAAAGGCTCCCCTTCGAGCCCGTTATTCGGTGGCCACACCAAACTTTAAGTAACTTATTCTTGCCAGAGAAACCCCCCTCCGTTATCCTCGCCCGTGAAGAAGACCCTCCCCGAGTTCAGTCCTCGTCCATAAGGAAATAAGTAACGAAGGAGAAAAGCTCCTCATCGAGCTCGTTACTCGGTGATCACACCGCACTCCAAGTTAACTTGATTTAAGAAACAAGTTCGACTTACTCTCGCCAGAGAGACCACGACTGCCTAGGTGTTGCATAAAGCACCGTCTTGGTTCTCGTCCTTAAAGAACCCTTCCCCTCCCCCGGAAGAACGTGTGGACCCCCTAGCTGCTACCCTCGCCAAAACGACCGTGGAATTCCGCCCATCTACAACTGGACACACGGCTCGCGTCGTGAGTCAATAACATTTCTGAGGCCCTTTAAACTCCACATGAGTCCATAAGCCTAATTCTTATATTATTGTTTTGTGTAGAGAAAACGTTAACCAAATTTTGGAGGGTAAACTAATTTAATTAATTCTTGTTTATAATAATATTTAGAGTATGGCTGAAGTTAATGTATAAAGGTTGTGTATTCAATGGTTAAAGATAAAATATAAGTTTATTTTGTGAATTAGTGGGCGTTTCTTTTATATTCTTACGTGTTTGGTAACGGCTATGTTCTTTAAGATATTCTTATAATATCAATATATTAGACACTCTTAGCACTCTTAGAATAGAACAAAAAAAAAAGGGGGGAATTCTACGACACTAAATAAAAGTGGTGTCAGGTAAGTAGGGTTCTTATCAGAAAGAATTCTACGACATATATATATATATATATATATATATATATATATATATATATATATATATATATATATATATATATATGAATCCAGCAAACCGCAAGAAATAGAAACAGGAAGATTTTTCTCGGAAATTTCTTTCCTAATTCGCCAAAAATCCGTACAGTGGTAGGATTCGAATCATGCACATTGAAACAGCGAGCAACCGCTTTGATCTATATTAAACTGCTACTTAAACCACTCGGCTATGCGGAAGACAAAAATCTTCGAAATAAACAGACTTTTTAAGGCACGTTTTGCATGATCGATCGGGACTGACAGAGAGAAATTATTTGGAAATTCAAAGGACAAAGGAGAAATGAGGTAAATACGCAGGGAATATACACTGTATAAATCTTTCCTCAACGCAAAAGAATGATGTAAGGAATCCAGAAAATCGCAGGAAACAGAAAACCGGATAATTTTTTTGGGGAATTTTTTTTTCCTAATTCGTAAAAATTCCGTACAGGGATGTGATTCGAACCAAGCACACTGAGACAGTGAGCAACCGCTTTGATTTCAATTAAACTGGCCCTTAAACCACTTAGCGACCCGGAAAACAAAATATTCCGAATAAACAAGCTTTTTAAGGCACGTTTCGCAAGGGGCCTCCAGTCAATTAGGCTTTTCGTGTGTCTCACCGATAATTACATTCTCCCATTTTCTCTGGAAGCAATCACCGAGCATCCTATCTCTGACTCTCGTGCCCGTCGAGTCATTTTTCCCCTATCCCCTACGTTTGATACCCCGGGTCTCATTTTATTTATTGTTAGTTAATTACATTTGCTATTAATATTTTATTCATATATAGTAAAGTTATATATTTTTCTACCATTAGTTTCTCTTATCCCACAACATCTAGGAATTGATTATTCAGGCCAACTGAACTTTACTTTGTTTTTTTAACCATCGCACTGGGTATCTGTATCCCGATTCCTAGCGTGCCATCTTCACGATCACCCTACGACAATCCTCTATATCTCTCCACTGGCCCTCTATACTTAGAGGCGATAGCACTTATAGTAAAGTTCCTCAACGTTAAATGCGAAATCTTCAGTTAACGAGAGTATTATCTAGAAAACCTTTCAAATGCCAGCTAGCGTGCGGGGAATTTTATTTACAATACCGTATGAAGCGCCAGCTTTGGAGCGTTCTGGTCATATTATGAAACTTTTCCCTCCATAGGCTACGACCATCGAGTTTCTAAGTCAGTATACCAACAATATCAAGCTCATTTTACGCAGAGAATCCAAGGACGCTCATTTGTGAGCACCACTCGACAGAGCTGGCGGACGGAAAGCCAGCTTTCGTCACGTTAGTTGCTCTTACCCATGCAAGGCAATCCTTTGACCCCATCTGTTAATCCAATATCCCCATCATTTTATCATGTGGAATCTTGGATTTTTAAACTCTTGCTCCTGATCGGTTCTCAGGGGAAGAATTAATTTTGTGGCAAGTTAACACTTTTACTTCTCTTAGACTACATGAAGTCAATCTACCCATGTATCACGCCTCCATCACCTGTGATTATTGTAAAAGCTTAGACAGACTCTATCCCCCCCATCACTTTCGGGCACTTGAATTTGATAAGTTGGACAATCTTAATGATTTAGGAGATTCATCCACATTGTAATTGGTTTCAGATCCTTTAATCTGGAAAATGTAACCAGGAGCATAATACCAGATTGTGGTAGAAGATGCACAGCTCAAAAGAACCGCCAGACAATTCACATCTGTCGATACCTGCAATATAATCCATGTCAACATTCTCGGTCCATTTCCCACTAATAGATTCATGAGTCATTCACCCAACAGTTCTATTAAAATAGCTAAGGCATCTGCGGCAAGAAAACAAGTAAATTTCCTGCCTTGTCAACTTGACAACAATCAAACCTCTTGTACGTGTAAATTGGAAGCTGTGCAATGGTTAGAAAACATACCTTCCTTCCTGTTGGCTCTGCATAACTTAGTCAAGTAATATAGCAATTACTTCAGTAAGCATAAGACATACGAACGCAGCCTACGTCTCCCAGCAGACTCGTTTGACACTCAAGGTAATGACTGTTTCAAGACTTAATTCATTTTGTCCTGCAATCCACCATTAACTCAGTAGGACCGACAGAATCCAAAGATTACAGAAGCAGGACACCTTTCTTCTAAAATATTTTGAATATTTCTTCCTTTTAACCTGCCCGTACAAGATACTTCAAGTGCGAAAAGATCACATATGTTCCATCTAGATCTCGATGTTACCACTTGGGTACGAAAAAAATTCCTTAGGAAAATTAATACTTTATTTTTATTCAAACGTTTTGAGTTATTTTATTCAAACTTCTGTTTTTTCTCTCTTTATTGATATATTTTATTAACTCGCAATTTAATACATCAGCTCGTTTAGAATTAAACCTAATTTCTAAATTATATTTCTCTTTAAATTTTAACTGATCATAATTTACATTACTGAATTATCAGGAAATTTTATCTTGGAATATTAAATTTTATTGAAAGTTTTGTGATTATTTCTGAAAAATTATAAACTTGTGCCAAGCGCAACAATAATGGCGCTTAAGTTTTATCTCTTTTGCAAACTCCATGAAGAATTTTCTTCAATATTAATAAAGGGTGTATTCTGATTGAATTGTTTTACTATAGATTTTTTTCTTGAAGACCCAAAGAGGTATTGACAAGTCAGCTTTATTTTTAATTTCAGATAAAATTATTTTAAAGATATTTTTAATTTCTCCTTTCCTGAGGAATCATCAAATCCTCCCGATTTAAAAATAAAAAAAATTAATGCTGTGTCTCTGAACGCAATATACTTTTCAACTTTTGAATAATTCGATTAGTTTCGTGAAATATATTCTGAATATTCAATAATTTTCGTAATAGTTGTATTGAATTATCTGTTCGTACTTTGGGCTCTGTACCGTCTTATCTACTAGCAAGGAATAATTAATCTGTTTGTCCAGGCTACCTCGGTTCCACGCAACCAAGAACATAGAATTAGATTATACCTTAGATCCAACGTTTGGCGTAGAATAATTAAATATGGTCAAGTCCAAATTCATCTTATTTACTGATCCTAAATTTACGCGATGTCATTTGAGAAAATTCTAGTGGACAAGATGTTACTGACTTAATAACTATGATAGAAATGACTGAAGGTGAATAAAGAATACAGAAAAAAGAGATTACAACTATGCTGATCGTTCGCCAAAGATGACACCGATAATTTCATTTAGTATCTCTAGGGTTTTAACTCTGAGGTCATTGTTAGACTTTGATTTATTAGTTGGCGCCAAACCAGCCACTATCAATCTTATTCCAGCAAACCACCCGACCATTCAGCCAGGTAAAAGAGACTCTCGCTGCCCATTCATTCAGGCAAACACTCGAGCACCTTGCAACCTCATCAGTTGCTCTCAAACAATTAGAATTCTAACAATTTATCATTCACTTTTAAAGTCGATGGAATTCATTTAGCATTTTATTGTTTCATTCAGTGTATCGCTTGAAATCAGTGAGGCCTTGAGTCAACCATGCTACCATAATATAAGTTGAAAACTAAGATAACTTTTCACTTCCATTAGGCCCTCTTGTCATTTTTGGGTGAACGGCGAGTTCCCATCTCGTGGCTTAATCCCATTGTCAGCGAAAATCGCTTGCTTCAGTAGTCATGGTAACGATGATGCAACAATCGAAGGGTAAACATTAGCACTAATCAACATCAATGTCTGCATAAGTAGAAAATGTAAATGTATACCCCATTATTCAATGAAATGAACAAATTATTGATCGGTTTTGTCATGAAAGTCTAAATAAACTTACCTTGATTGAGCTATTTACATAAATTAAAAAAAATTGTATACTGAAATGAAAGAATAAAAACATTGACCAAGAAAGTTACAAAAAGAAAGTTAATAATGATGTAAATAGTTTAATGGTCATAAATTCTAATTAATTTCTTTATTTTAGGTAGGTCCTATATACCCAAATCTACGAGATTAATTACCATTAGAAACACACTAAATTTATAAATATATAATTACTTCTGTGATAATACTACAATGCCTCAATCAATAAATGTTTAATTGAATTTTGACGACATCTTTTGACAATTTTGCTCTAAGAAAATTGGAAATTCCAATATACTTTAAGATCCTCCGACAATAATTATAGAAGTTAACGAAAGCAAAGAGATAGAAATAACAGCTGCATAGAATCAAACTCAAAGCTGCAAAGGCAGGCAGAGGAAAAGGAGAAAAAAGAGATATACAGGAGATAATAGAATAATTCTTCCCCAAACAAACATATACTAAGCATAGAAATTTAAAAACAAACAGAGATTAACGTTAAATTGTAGAGACGGACGAGAGCAACCAATTGATGGTAAAATGAAAAGACACGTTTTACCAAATTTCAGTTTTAATTGAACAGGATTTCTTCACCACTCCAGAATCCTCTTTCTTCTTGCTCTAATATCTTTTCCAAAAGGGAGGGAGGAGGTAGAGGGGTTTGAGATTTTTCAAAACTTCATTTTTTTCTCTAAATATGTCAAAGGATGAAAAAAAATATCGCTTATGCCTGAATGCTTCTAATATCTGTTGGAGGAATTCGGACGAGCATGGCTATCTCCATGTATACACTCTTACACACAGAAACATACACTCATGGATAAACAGGCATCCGACTTCCATTTATTAAATTAAGAAGAATGAGAAGAAATGAGGTGTAATTTAGGGACAGGAAGAAGATAAAGAGGATTATAAAGGATTTAAATAATGGAAAATCCTAAGGCAGGAATCATGAAGGTTATGAAAAAAATGAGTGGAATGAAAATGAAGATTACTTGAGAGAAAAAGAAATATGTGATTCTAATTGCTTTCGCTTGAAACAAATCAATAGAGGGAGAGTAAGGGAAAGCAAAGCGGGTACCAAGAGAAAATAGAAATACATTCTATACAAACCAAGAAATACTGAGCATAGACAGTGAGAAAGAATATAAACGTAAAAAATAACAACAAAAAGTTTCTAACACGTTTGTTAGCTTAGTGGATTGGCTGGAAGACCTTACTGAGTGCGGTGTCGAAGATTACAGAATGACAAATGTTAACTTCCTAAAAACGGGATTGGAGTCACATCTAGTACACATGTCTTGGACAAATATTTCTCATTTATCCAGTTTTCCAGTATACACACCACGTGTACACAGTGCATGTGTGAAATAATGGGAGGCCACAGGTAAGGTTGAATAATAGACATAATAGTAAAGGTAAGAAAAGAGTGAACGTATTTATGGAAAGAAAGGGCTGAAGAGGTAAAAAGTATAATAAAAGGAACAGCCAACCCAGACAGATGACCGTCGGACATTTCCCCTAACGCAGATTTTCGTCGAAATGGACATAGTCTTTTTTATATGTTTTATGTACGTAGCTCTATTATAAAACAAACTATAAAAGCATGAAAAAGATAACAGCGCATACTAGAAATAACTTTATTGCTCATAAACTAAGGAGTAAAAGATATGTAATAGTTTCTAAATAATTGCATTATAAAATTAAAATTCGTAGATAGTTTAAAATTTGACTCAATTAATTGGTCTCAATAAATCGATCCTGTGATGCTCCTCTAATTCCTAATGAACGACGACGCCAGGCTTCGGTTTGATGTCTTGGTACTTCACTTTGGTTTCTGTAAACCACTATTGATGTTAACACCCGCAGAAGTGGATTCCAAGGATAGCTTGGGCAACATTGCTGCTGGTGACATCTTAAGGATTACGTGCTATCCTTTCTCCAAAGCCTGCAATTAGCCCTCCTAACCTCAAAGAATACAGGGTGACTTGCGGTTATGTATCTTCCAAACATTTTGACTTACTCCATCTCCACCACTTTTTACAGATGTCTTGTTACAAACTTTGTGCGCAATATACACTCGTCGCTAATACGCTCAAATGCGAGGCAAAATAATCCCTGATGCTCATTTTTTATTTCCTCCTTTCTTCCCTACGCAATGAGAGGGCGAACAAAACAAAGGGGATAATTGCCCTTCTCACCCCAAACCACTCGTGTGGTTTTCTATAAAGCCTTACACATAAAGTGTTCAAATGTACGTCATCCTTGTCGCCAACACTGTATAACACCAGGAAAGGAAAACGACATTAGAGGAGCTGTCTTGGCCAAGACCATATGGAAATGAGTACCCCAACTCAATCTGGACAGGGTGCTAGCAGAAAAGAAGCATGAAGGGCTAGGAAAGGAGGGGGGGCAAAGAGCTGGGGAAAGTTATGCTGACAAAGCTAAAGACGCGGCAACCCTCTTTACGGCCAGAACTTCTGTGTCGGGCATACCTCGATCGAACTCCAAAATATCGAAAACAATGAGACTGAGGCTGTAGGAGTTCCTAATGAATCTGCCTCCGCTATTATTCTGACCAAATCGAAGAAAAAGAAGCGAAGAAGAAAGAGGAAAAGGCAGGAAGCAGCTTCAAGAGAAGTACCAGTGAGCAAAAATGAGCAGGTGGACACAAGCATAGCAGTACTGGTGTTGGAGGGCTAACTGGAAGTTAGGAGTGCAAGCTCAAGCGAAGGAGATATGCAGGAAGTAAGATAAAAAAAGAGAAGGGGTTAGAAGAAGAAGCAGAATAAGAAATCCTCCCCACAGATGATCACATGAGAACCATAAATAGCTTTGCCATCCTATAAGACGAGGAAGTGCAATGTGTAGTGTGTGGAGGCTTACAGTTCTATGCCTTCGGTAGCACGTGGAAGAAGGGAAGTGCCACAGATGTGAAGTACGATGCCTCCCCGGGAAGAATAACGAGGTATTTCGAGACGAAGTTAAGAAGGTATGGAATTTCTCCACGAGCTCTATACTATTCTAAATAGTCAGTTTCAAACAACATTTTACTAAAACAAGTGTTAGATACAGGCAAACGGAACATATAGCCAAGACATCGTTAAATATTGAAGAGGATCTTCTTTCCAAGACAAGCAAGCCCATTCTCGTAGGGATGCTACCCAAGTAGTTTGCTACAGCGCTATTACATAGCAAACATTTTAGTATTAAAGAACTTCTAGGTTACTTTTGGGCCTTAAGAGGAGTTATGTATGTAGAACCGGTCAACTAGGTTGAGAGCGCTGGGTCAACCTAAACGACATAAGAAGAAAATGTCTGGCCCACTTAATCGACAGGAACGCATTTAGCTTGTTTCAAGCATGCAAGGGACGAGCCAGGAAGCAACTTGACGGGTACCAACGATCAGGAGACTCAAGACGAGCAGCGAATGGAGGATAACGTAGGTCATCTTGTTACAGGAGGCCCTGCCCAGCCTCAACTTAAGAGGATGAATGGAAGCCCTGCCGGTGACGAATAACTGCTTTCAGGAGGAAAATAAACAGGCAATTTGGGAGGCGCTCATGGTGATGCGTCTTCATCCCTAAATATCCCTCCGAACGCGTAGTCTTAAAAGTGTTAGCAGAGGAAGTGTCCGGAGTAGCCAGAGTTTCCTAAAACTTTTATTTTTAAACGCAAAGTCGATACGGAACAAGTGGGACAAACTTATATCAGTATTGGCTACCTTTAATAACTGAATAGATATCGTGGCGATCGTAGAAACTTGGATTCATATTAACACTCTGGATTTCGATGGTGAGTTTGCGATTCCCAGTTATACAAGGTTTCACCATGATCGACCTCTTCGAGAGGGAGGCGGATGGATAGTATATGTCCTAAAAGGTTTTTCCGCTATTGAATGCAATGTGAGATGTTGTCACGAGATTTTATGGCTGCAACTAGCAGAGAAAGTACCATCTCCTCGCTCCTCTTATCGATTAGTGGTGTTGCACACGCAGAAAAGATAGTGAGAAGCGTCAGACTCCAGTCTGTACACGAAGCTTACCGATCTGATAAACAGTCGCACGAACTTGCTCATTGGTGACATAAACTACCGTGGGACTAAAAAGAGGAAATGGTGAGGCAATGCTGAAGGGGAGGATACTGATTAAGTTCGCTCAGGATAACTTTCTGACACAGTGGGTAAAGAGCCAACATAGGTTGAGAACTTGTTAGACTTGGTGTTTACCACCGATGACGATAAGATATCCGGACTTAGGACGTGAGAGTGTCTAGGTAGGAGCGATCACCCCAGAGTAACATTTTCCACACACATTCGATGTGACAGACGCTCTCAAGACGTTAATTTCAAACCTGATTACAGACGTTGACTTGGTCGGTCTTTGGGATGCGATAGCTCGGCTGGAACGAGCAACAGGAGAGGGAGCCTCATAAAAATAGTTGAGGCTTAAAGAAAACTTTACGGCCCAACAGTCTGCGTTTATCCTAAGTAGGAGAACAAGCGGCAAGACTCTTCAACCAAAATGGTTCAAGCTTAGCATTGCCGCAGCAAGAAAGAACAGGAATACTGCCTACATCACCTGGAAAGTATCGGCTAATTAAAGCACTGGTACGCTGAGCTAAGCGCAGCCATAAAGTTCAAGTGACCTCCTCTGTAAAGAGCCTTCAAATGAATTTTTTCTCCATATCAATAGCTGCAAACGATTTGTTATTTTATTGAATAGGGCCACTGAGAGATAAAAATGGCATGTTACGTAAGTCATAAGCAGACATCGCCATTGTGTTGACCGAAAACTTTGCCTTCGTATTTACGAAGTAAGCAAGCGGTCCAGCTCCGTGTCTTGGGTTTAATCTCGAAGAGGGAGAAACTTAAGCGGAATAGTCTTAGACAGAAACGAACTATCAGCCAGACTAGTAAACCTTAACCCGTTTAAGTCTCCAGGTCCAGATTGCTTCACTTCTAAACTCTTCCGATAAGTTAGCGAAGGGGTCGCTCCACAACTCCACCATTTTCAACAAGTCAGTGGAAATTAGAAAGGTGGCGAAGAGTGGAAAAAGCAAACGTAACCCACATCTACAAGAAGGGGGACCGCAAATGCCTGTGTAATTACCGGCCTATTAGTGTGATATATATCGTAGCAAACTGCCTCAGGGAATAATCGTATAGTGCAGCCCTTGGAGTCGCATAACCAACTTAATCTTGGATTCCTAGCACGGATTTCGCAAGAACCGTTCATGTCTCACTAATCAACCACAACTTTTCCAAGGTAATTTGAGTGAGTGAAACCTTAGTTGAGCTATGGATATCTTCAACCTGGACTTTCCAAAAGCCTTTATTAAAATACCACAACGAAGGTTGTTAAATAAGGTTCGCGCCCTCACCACAACCGGCCAGTTAGCCGCAGTGATAGAAACTGTCTCTCGAGAACGAGGTAACGAGTAAAGATCAACGGGGTAGACTCAAAATGGGCTTCTGAATTCCGTAACACGCCATTGTCACCTCTCAATGGTCCTATGCTATGACGAATTGTGTAATGCTATTGAAGTTGACGAAGGACTACTATGCTCGTTCAATAAGTCCACCAACGATAGGAAATTAGAAAGTAGTGTGATCTGCGGGAAGTAGTGGACCGTCTGCGAAATAGCCTTCTTTGGATAGGTGAGTCGTGCGAGAGGTTCCACATGGCATTTAACCTTGACTTAGGTAATTTAATGCACATTGGCCATGCTAAACCTCTGGAAAACTACACCTTGTTAGGCAAACAGATAGATAGCATTGACCTGGAGAAATATTTAAGCGTGCTAATTAGCACTCACCTAAAGTTCTCCAAGCAGTGCCTCCAGGTACATAAAGAGCCCCTTTTGCTTACCTAATTAGCAGATTTTTCTCGCCTTCTACAACTCTTTAGTCAAGTCACTCCTTGAATACGTCGTTTAATTTCGGCCCCCAACCATGCGGAAGTACAGTGAACGTCTCAAAAGGGTACACGCCTGAACCCCAAAATTGGTCCATTCCCTAAGACAAATCTATTAGCAGCGGTTACGAGAACTAGGGATATTCTACTTGGAGAGGCCCCAGTTTAGAGACGAGCTGATTGAAACTTTTAAAATAATATGAGGATGTGAAAACGTTGATCACAGGAGGCTGTTCATAGTGAACGCAAATGGTACACGTAACCACGGTTAAAAGTGGACTTAACACAGTTCCATACTAGCATTTGTGGCAACTTCTCGTACAAGATCTGCCGAGCGTGGAACCCTCTATTGCTAAAAGTGGTGAACAGTTCGTCAGTCGAACAGTTCAAATCTCGACTTGACGAGATAATCTACGCCTTGACCTATATGGTACCACCTTGATATAGATTATGATCTGCCTATAGTTTAAAAGCGTCTAGACTGGTATCAGCCTTTCTATGTAAATTTCCTGATTGTGTTCCTTTACAAAGCACAATCAAGTATCTTTTTCGCATTCTGGCCCAGAGAAGCTGATGGGAGTGGTGGCTGTGGAGAGCATTCAACTATGCTACGTTTTCTCTCATGCTATAGGGTAGGTCCTTCCCAAATTCTACCTCCTCGGTATGGTCCGCCATGTCCTTTGAAGTACTAATTTTCTTTGTGACTCCTTATCTATCTTTCTATCTATCTATCTATCTATCTATCTCTCTTTAATCTCTTTTATTTCTTATATCTCTATTTTAATCTCTGTTCTTATAAATTTTTTTCTCTCCTTTCTCGCTCTCCATTCTCTCTAGCGCGTCTCTCTTTCTCGTACTCACTCTCTCTCTATCTATCTCTTTTTCTCTCTTGTAACTATAGGAATTTTCTCCGTTAAGGCACTCCGGGGTAACTTTGGTTATCTTCAGATTCTTCGTCGTTCGCTTTTCCTTCCGGCTATTTTTTGTCTTTTCGGCGCTTTATTTCCTTGCTTCGCCTTTTTCTTTTTCCTTTTAGTGGCTTACGTCTTTTTTTGTTTCTAGGTTGATGTTGCTGTTCCTTGTTTGGAACCGTTACTTTTTGTGTGTTCTTCGTCTGTGTGTCATTGAGCTTACAAATGCTGCTCTACGTCGCAACTTTTCCAACAAGAGATTGCAAGAGTAGAGCAAATAATCGTTAATAATGGGTTCTCAAACAGCATGATTGATAAACAACTCCAATCATTTTTAAATAACCATTATAAACATGCGGATAAAACTGTGAGTACATGGAGAGGTCAATAAAATCAAAGTGTACTACAGAAACCAGTGTCCACGGCCTATAAATAGATGAAAAAAACATCAAGAGGATTATTAACCGTAACATCAAGGTAAAACTCAAACTGGTAAAATCCAACTCATCTATTATAGAACTACAAAAGCCAGCAACCGTCTGATGAAAAGTAACATCTGCCCTAACTCCTCAAATCTCAAGTCAACCAACATAGTTCACGAGTTCACCTACCCCAATAAAGACTGTAAGCTTTATATAACTCTAAATATATTGGCATCACAACTACCACACTCTCGAAGTGGTTGAATATGCACCTACAGAGCAGAGGGCCAAAAAAACATATGTAGAGTGTACATAATATTAACCTAACGAGATATATGCTCGTTGACAACACAATTATTAAAAGAAAAGAGGTTAATAAAGCGAGGCTTAACATCTTAGAAGCCATATTATTAAATAAAGATAAGCCGGCCATCAACAGTCAAGCGACAGGCTGGAATCGTACATTAAAACTATTTTAAAAATTCCACGCACAAGAGTGGCTCATTTCCTCTAACGTTACGTTTAACCAAAACGAATAAATACCCCTTAAAAATCGTTTCTTTCACTTAGAAGGCAGAAGAATTCCCTTAGAAAACTACGAAAAAACTACATCACTTACTCGATAAAGGAGGAAAAGGTTGAGATAAGGCAGCTTCAAAACGTCAGGATTCACTTCGTCATCCCCACGGAGACTCACTGGAAGACCTTTTTAACCGGCTCCTAGGCGAATAATGTCGACCTAACTCCCCCCCCCCTTCCCACTTCCATCGACGGAGTTGCAAATCGGAAATGGACTGAAAACTGCCATCCATCTAGTCTCGCTCCAACTATGTCGGTCCACTTTGATAGACATAATTGAGGACGTAAAGGAAAGCAGGTTTGAGGATAAGCCCACTGTAGAACTCTACGGAACAGACTGCCCCATTACGAGGCGATGCTGAAAGCTTTGGGGAAGAGTTTGCTCTAAACTCTAAGGGTAGCTTCCGACCAAGACCACAAGAGGACATGCAATCGTCCTTTTTTAAGTTGATAACAGCATCGATAACCCAACTCCAGATGGGGCCGCACCCCCGGATGGTGGTAGTTGATTCTATCACCACCCATAATTAAGTCCGCCACACTTCACCCATCTGAGGGGCCTCTCTGGGTTCACTCATCATCATTTATCCCCTCGTTTGGTAGTTCACGTTCATGAAATCTTAGCGACGAAGTAGAAGGAGTCGCCAATAAAAGAAAAAAAAGGAAACAGCATCATAAGAAAAAAGGGAGCAAGAAATTGATTAGAATCATTAAATCAATAATAAGAGACTTGGGAGGAAAAATAAACCCAGGGCAGAGGGGCGACTCTCTTGAAGAGATGGACCAAGACCACTCTACAAGAATACCTCTGCGGGTAGTCTACGGGCGGCCCAAACCTAGCAGAAAGAGCGTATTCAAGGCTGTGTATGGCAAGTTGGGCATTGCCAAGGTGAGGCTGTTGTACATAGCCTCGGGTTACATCGCAATCTGCGAAAAGGAAAAGGACATAGAACACATTACCAAGGAGAAGGCAGTTGGGGTCCTTCGGGGCATTAGGCTGCAGCCAGCAGTACCACTACAGATCCTGGCCCACAGGAGCGTGCTATGCCGGTGAATTTATCCATGGATTGGAAAACACTCCACGGTTAAAATCAAGGAGTTTTTTCAAATTCGGCAAACCTGGGCCAAGGTAGCTGATGTGATCAAATTTAAAAACAGAAGGGATGGCAGTGATTACACCGATGTCTTTAAAGTTGTCTTCGCAGTAACAACCATGGCCCGAAAGGCAAAGGAACAAGGCTTACTGATGTTTAACGCCAAAATTAGTTGGGTAAAGATAGAGAAGGGAGAATACACGCCAGTCAAATTCTGTTTCAGATGCTATAAGATAGAAACACACGCCACTAAAGACTGCAAAGAGCCTCAAGAACGTGCTTTAAATGCAGCGAGAAAGGGCACAATTGGAGGACATGCAATAATAACATTGAAAAGTAAGTAAACTGCGGCCAGGGGCACAGAACAGTTAAAAAATAAATTATGAAGAACAAACAGGAAGCGAAGAAGAATAAAGAAACGCGTAGAGCGAACACGTCCTACGCCCAAGCGGCAAAAGTGGCCGTCTCGCAAGGAAACATATCTTAAATTACAAAACGAGAATTCGATGAAGATTATGACGTGCATCCTTCATGCGCACGACATGACCCTCTCTCGCCCTAGCACGTTCTCAACTGAGCTAAACCAGATGTTAGCCCAAAACAGGATGGAACAAATGTCGTTCCCGGACAACCCCCCTCCGGGGATGTACTGCAACTGCAGATGGTACCAAACCAACAAACAAACAGGCAAGACAACACCAAAAAAGTAACAAACAAAAAAGAAAAGAAATTAGCAGTCGATGTGAAACCCCTGCACCTAAACAGAGCCATGTAACCATAAATGAGGAAGATAACACCGACACCGACACCAACAATTCCTCGGAACCCTCAGATTCCTCGGACACCGAAGCACCACAAACCCAGAAAGTCAAGGGAAAGAAAAGAAACAACCAAAGATTGCAGAAGGATAACATCAATATGAAAATCTACGCCTGCGATCAGTTTCCCTCTCCCGAGGAAATGGAGGCAGGGATATTTTCCATGCAATAAAAACGAAAATTTACAAATGGGAATACGACTACGAAGTCGACCATGAATCGGTGGAAGAAGCTCTGATCAGCCTGAATGTGACCCTACATCACAGCAGCTGCAAGCAGATCTCAAGTGGGAGGTAGAAGAACTTCACCCCAAAACACTAAATAAACAACTTGGAGAGAATAAGCAATAGAATGAGGATTCTGACACTCAACGTAAATAGATGGGAGGGAAAAGCTATGGCATATGAAAACTTATTCCGAGTGATTAACCCCGACATCATTCTTATAACGCAGCACGGTATCGACATCACAGCTGGTCGAATTAAAATATGGGGAATAGAGTAGTCATGAAAAATCATTCTCAGTCAAGGTTCGATGGTGTTGCAATAGCTGTCAAGGGGAACAACTCGTTCAAATAACTACCAGAATTTGAAGAATCCTTTTTGGCGATCGAGCTCCACACACTATTAGGAGACCTCGTGATAGCTGCAGCTAAACAGCCCCATCCTTGAGCCTATCTCCCGTTAAATAACAACCACACACTGTTCGGGCACCGCAGGATTGCATTCTTAGGGGGAGACCACAATGCCAGATGCCATGCGGCAGACTATGGTAGTACCAACGAAAGAGGCCGAAACTTGGAACTGATTATGGGAAGAAAAATCATCTAGAGAAGAGGGCCGGATTTTCCAACCTATATCATTTCCAGATCAGCAACCAAACCTGACATAATCTTAACAAGTTAAGGCTTCCCATTCAACTACCATAGTGAGCCAGGCCCAACAGCCCCAAGTCATCACATAGTGATACTCACCACAGTATCTCTCGCTCTCATCTAGCTCCCAGTCCCTCCCTGGAAAAACTACGCCTTGCCCAACTGGGATCGTTACAAGAGACGACTCAGTCAATACGCGCCAGCTGACCTAAGCGAGGCGTCATTAGAGAAGATAGACGGGGAACTGGAGAGGATAACAAAGTTCATACTATAAACAGACCACGAAAGCATACCCCAAACCGGGTATAAAACACCTCTTCAGCCCAGACGGACAGAGGAGATGAGAGAGATTGCTCACGTGCACAGAGAAGTGTACGAAGAAATAAGACGGGAAGGTTCTAACCGGGAAAAAAGCTCGCTCCTTCGACGCCTAAGCACAGAGCTTAGAGAGGCTATTAACCTCCAACAGGAGGAAATTTGGAACAACCTGATAGCTAAAGTCAATAGCAAACTCAACCCGGCTAAGTTCTGTCGTCAACTCAAGAACTTAAAGTGACTAACAGACAGACCAAAGGCTTGAATAAAAGAGAACGGAGACTATATAGAGGACCCGGCGATTCTGGAAGACAGGTTCAGAAATTTCTGGAAAAATGTCTTCAGGATCACCTCTAAAGAAAACGACGAGTTCGACCAGGAATTCGAAGGCCAACTGATCGAAGAAATGAATCAGGTTATGCACCGCACGCACCCACAACATCAAGTCAACGAAGGCAGGATAATGGCGGACCACGGCCGTCCCATAACACCAGAAGAGGTCATGGCCACTGTAAGAGCCTTCCAACATAAGGCACCAGGCTGGACGGGCATCACCAGAAACAACTTGTAAATGCCCCACAGCAGATCATTCATGGAATTGCAAACATCTACAATGCTTCCCTGAATATGGGTTACTTTCCGGAAGGTTTTAAGATTGCTAAAGTAATCTCCATACCTAAGGG
This sequence comes from Ceratothoa steindachneri, assembly GCA_963969495.1. Taxonomy (NCBI): domain Eukaryota; kingdom Metazoa; phylum Arthropoda; class Malacostraca; order Isopoda; family Cymothoidae; genus Ceratothoa; species Ceratothoa steindachneri. The sequence continues at coordinate 235,229,597 of OZ018317.1, forward strand.
AGGTAAACCCCCCTGATCAACTGGTAAATTAGAGGCCAATCGCTCTGCTGGAAATCGTTGCGAAAGTCTACGAGAAGCTCCTAGCTGACAGGATTCAAGAACAACTAGCCGGGCTAGAAGCTCACAACCCTCAGCAACATGGGTTCCGCAAGGGACGAGGAACGGAAACAGCCCTCGCCCTCCTAACAAAAGAACTCGGTTGCAGTAAAGCTGAGAGAAGGTATGTAGACGTGGTGGCTGAGAGGGCTACAATTCAAGATCCTAAACCTCCAGCTTAACTTACTCATAGAAGGGTCCTTTGTAAATATGTCACGGATAGGAGAGCCCAAATCGCAATCAAGGGCTGCAAGGGACCCGAATTCGAACTCGAGGCGGGAGTTCCACAAGGCACCTGTCTCAGTCCTTTGCTGTACCACGTGTACACAATTGACCTACCTGCTCCAGTGAGGTACGATTCGATGTATTTGCAATACCCAGATGACATCACTCAAATCGTCCAGACTCCATTCAGGAATTTTGGAAGTCAGGCAAGGGCGAAAGCTGCCGTGATTGACACAACATCAATCGCTATGAAAAAAAGTTGAAGATTAAGACCAACCGCCAGAAGTTTACCATAATTCCAATGAACCTCTGGAAATTTGACGACGTCATCGTCGACAACGAACTCTATTTGTACTCTAAGAAGGGAAAAGTCCTGGGCTTACGACTCTACAAATCTGGTTACAAGGCTCACGTAAATACAAGAGTCTCCCTAGCTAAAAGGGAGCTGAAGAAACTTTACCGTTTCCGAAGCCTCAGCGTGCCAAACAAGAAAAAACTGTACATGGCCTTGGTACGCTCAGTCCTAGTGTACCCGGCTGTGATCACTCAGATGGCAAACAGTACATCTCGTAGAATGATGCAGAGGGTGCAGAATAAAGCCCACTGCTGATATCTGGCACGCAAAGGATCGACCGTATTCGGCAATCAGTTCTACATCAAAGAATCGGACTAAAACCGATCAATATGGAAATCCAAAGGCTAGGAAGAAAGACTTGGGACAAAATCGATCAAGAAATACTCTCGACAATAAACTTCAACTTGAACGTACGTGGAAGCAATAGAAGCGCAATTGGTAGAACAGCTCTGTTCCCACGCGGTAGAACCAGCGCAAGAGAAGATGTACTACCAATATATACTTAGTAGTGCACATGAGAAATTGACCTTGACCTTAATAAACCCGACTCATAATACAACACTAAACAAAAGATAAAAAATATTCTTAACAAAAAGAGGTGAAGTGCCCAAACTCATTAAATCTAAAATAACTAAATTTACCAAAGAGAGGCGAAGTGCCAATATTAAAAATTAAAAGTTTAAAATAAAAAGAGGCGAAGTGACCAAATTTAGGTGGGATCAAAATTAAATAAAATTAATCCATATCAACAACAAGAGGTGAAGGGCCCAAAATGAAAATAATAAATGAAAAGATTAATAAAATTCAAATAGAGATATTTAGCATAACAGAAAACTTTAAAAAGCTCGAATGCTACAACGGTGAAATATATTGAGCTTAATAAATAGAAAATATATATATATATAAAACAATAGAGGAAACTGGCTGTCAACGACAGTCAGGACCATTACTGATGGAGGAAGAATACATTATAAAATAGAAAAAAGAAGAAGTATGCTTGCGATGCCCTAACACCAGGGCAAACTAGAAAACATTTTCACACCTTTATAAACCTACCACACAATTGATCACTTTCATTAATTAATTAATGAAGCAGTCATCGATAAATAAATTTATCGATAACTGCTCCCTTATTTTCAAACACAAAGACCATGCCCCATTATTTTTAAATTATTTAAATCAACAACACCCTAATATTAAATTTTCCATGGAGACAGAATTATACAAAAAATGTCTTTTCTGGATGTCACTGTTTCAAAAGTTGGTTCTAAATTTAACACATCAGTTTACAGGAAACCCACTGCCACCAAACTTGGCAACCACTTCTTTAGTTGTATGTACTCTTACTAATTTCAAACATTCTGCCATCATAAACAGTATACACAGAGCTTAAAAAAACAGTTCAAATTGGTTTCACTTTCATTCCGAAATAGAATATCTTATTTAAAATGTTCTCTCGCAAAACCCCTCTAATAACTGTCCCCAAACAAAAACTATTCTTAAAACTGCCTTATCTTCCACTTGATACAAAATTCAACAAAGCTTTGCTCTCCACTCTTAATAAATACTTTCCCCAATGCAAGTTTCTCCTAATTAATTCTAATCCTCTTGCTGTCTATACTTTCCTTCGGCACAAAGAATCACTCCCATTATGCCTGAGTTCCTCCATCATTTATCAATTCACTTGTGCGACCTGCCAAAGTCGCTATGTAGGCCAAACAAGTCTACAATTAAGATGTAGGATCGCTAAGCATATCGGAGTATCATACAGAACCAACATTCCCACCTCCAAACCCGAACACTCCTCTATACGAGAACATTCACTAAAACTTAACCACCCGCTTGACCCTGATTCCTTTAGTATACTCTCTTCTGCCTCCTCTTCTCTAGATTTAAAAATTCTTGAATCTCTTTACATCAAACAAATTAACCCGGAACTCAATGATTCTTCATCATCCCTTAAATTATTCACTATATAGACAAATGTACAACCAACCACATCCCCCCTAATAGTTTTCTTTTTGCTTAATTCTGTCCGTAATATCAGTTATTACTCCCAGCTTCACTGTTATAAGGTTAGTACTCATGCAGAGAAATTTTTATTTCTATTTTAGTTTGTCCCATTAATATCTAAACGATCTGGTTTATTATTGACTTTTCCTTAATTTAATGTTTTAGTCGTCCTTTTGACCCCTCCTTTATTGATTATTTAAAAATTTTAACTTTCGTGGGTTAGTCTACTCGTATTATTTGATGTTCAATCACTTAAAATTTAGCTTAATTCAATTACTTGCTTCGCTCCATTTATTAATATCCGTTTCGATTACATACCCCCTTATCTAATTTATTTTCGATTGTTCGCCCTGACCTTATAATTCTCTCTTGCTGTGGCTTATATTTGATTTTTTGTGTCCACTTTTTGCTTGATTCATGTTTTTTATTCATATTTGCTGCTCATGGGATTATTTAATCCTTTTTTTTCTCAGTCTTATTAATCGATTTCTTCATGCCTTGCTTTCGACCCTATTGCTATAGTTTACAATTTTTGTATTTCTATAGGAATTTAATTCATGTTTATTATGCATATTTTGAAAGTCATGGGATTATTATTTAATTTAGTTATTTTTTACGATATTAGATCAATTTTTTATTAATAGATTTTCACCAATTTGCTTTCAACGTTTTAGGATTATCTATTTCATTTTAACTTCTTGCTTTCGGTTATTATTTTTGACTCCTGTTATGTTTTTATTGCTGTGTTTAGTTATTCTTATAAAAATAATTCTTTGTATTCAGAATTCGCTGATGATGGTCATCGTTAATGACCGAAACGTCCGGAAAATTAAATGTTTTAAACCATCGCATATGTCTTCATATTCCTGTACGAATAAGGTTCCCAGGGAACGACTCCATCACTAATATATATATATATATATATATATATATATATATATATATATATATATGAGGCGTTCGTACTGAATTTGCTGGTGTTTAATGTCTCTTTTTTCACGGAAAACCGGTTTAGAAACAGTTAGCTGACATAATAGAGTTGAAGCCATCTGAATATTTGAAAAGAGTTTGCTCTATTAAGATAAGTCGCACAGGATATCAAAATCTCCAAAAATGACTGCTGCACAATGCTCTGCGAACACTGTAAAAGCTGTAAGACTTGACTTGAACATCTGCAATCGATAATACTGAATAATCGCCTGAAGAACTAAGCTCAACAGTCATTTTGACTGCTCCCGCAAGACTAAATTTATCCACAACTGCAAGAAAAGGTGATGGAAGACCGAGCAAGGAAATCCCTGCTTTGGCAAGAGAGATCGGTTTTGTAACCGCCACCATAAACCTGGTTATGAAGAAGAACTTTCACTACCACATTTAGGCGGCCATATGTAGCTGCCGTAAACTGAGCTTTTATCATATAGAAATAGGATTGATGCTGGAAGGCTATACTTCCAGAAAGGTTCATGGATTTTATCCGATGGATATCAATGTGGGGGAAGCTGTTTAGATAAAAAAACGGTTTTGCCTGCGACATTAAGAACGAACAGGTAGTGAAAACAACAAGTTGTTCAAAGATCTTCCCTGAAACACAGTGAGAGACGCATGCGACATGATTCGTCGCTGTCTTGAAGCCAAGTTAGAAGTTAGGGCGGCTACTTTGACCATTGTCATTTCCCATCCAGTCTGGGTGGCAATTATGCATTTTTAAAGTACATTTATTTTTAGCAGAAATATTGTTTTTTTGTTCTCGTGCGATTTTCCTCGCGAGTGATTCTACATCTCACTAGGTCGGACGGTCGGTCGGTCCCCGTTTTCCTGTTTTTTTAATAACATTGTATTATTCCGCTGATTCTAACGAAATTTGAAACCGTTGTATTATTGACACTCTCTTTCAAATTATATAATTGCCACAGTCCTCTTAAGGTTAGCCCCGGAATTACTTTGTTTTGGCAATAACATCATAACTATATGGCCGATTCTAACTAAATTTGAAAGCTCTATGTTGTTTTATATTCCCTTTCGAATTATTTAATTGCCAATGTCCTGCCAAGGTTAGCCCAGAAGTTGCTATGCTTTGGGAATAACATAATAACTATTCGGCCGATTCTAATGAAATTTGAAGCCCTTATGGTTTTTTTTTACATTTTCTTTCGAATCATATAATTGCTAAAGTCTTCCCAAGGTTAACCCGGAAATGATTTTGTTTTGGCAATACCATCATAATGTCAGCTAATTCTAACAAAACCCGAAACTCTTATATTGTTTTACATCCTCTTTCGATTGCTATATTCCCCAATGTCCTCCCAATGTTACTCTGGAAATTATTTGAAATTTTGAAGGTCGGTACGAAGCTCATAAATAACAAAAAGTGAGAGCATGCTACTTTTTGGTCAGTAGCGTGGTTTTTTGGTTATGCAAACCGATAAATTTAGCCCGAACACACTGTGTATTTATATATATATATATATATATATATATATATATATATATATATATATATATATATATATATATATATATATATATATATATATATATATGTATATATTTATATATATATATATATATATATATATATATATATATATATATATGTATATATTTATATATATATATATATATATATATATATATATATATATATATATATATATATATATATATATATATATATATATATATATATATATATATATATATATTTATATATATATATATATATACATAAATATTCAAGATTACGTACAACACACCTCTTTCTTCCAAGCAATCGGTAAATTTAGAATTTAAGCCTATCATGGTTAGGATGGTTTTATTATTAACCACATCCTATGATAGGTCGTTCTATTACTCTATTAAACTAAAATACATGCGTTAATCACAATTTCTGGTCGGTTTGATTTATTTAGAATTCTAACCGCATTTTCTATTACTTATCTTCAAATTTAAATAAGTTTCCTGACATCTAAACTAGCAAGTCTGAAAACCTATTCAATAAACAGGATCATATCGTCCTTAATATTTTTATTTTCAAAAAACCCATACCATTTCTATAGAGTTGCCCTCCTCTGGACAGATATCAATATTTTGCCTCATATAGGGTGTTCCATAAGGGGCTCTAAATTTTAAAAATTAATAATTAAAAGGTATTTTTAAGAACATGATTATATTTTAAATCTCTCTAATAATTATGTCTCCCGTTTAGTTATGGAACACAATGTTAGAAATTTCCAATTACTCTCTCTCGCCGATTTGTGATTTGATGCCTCTAATCTCACGCTATTTTCAGCCTCGATTTCAGGAATTGTGCGTGGTTTTTGCCGCATACCTGTGATTTCACATGCCCATATAAGAGGAAATCACAAGGGATAAGACCGCAGGACGCTGTGTGCATTCGTGGTCACCATGCAAGGATATCACTCAGTGCAGAAATATTTCGTGCAGTAATGCAAGCGTTTGGCGCGAAGTGTGGCAGGTCACTCCATCCTGCTGAAACCAGAGGTTGTCATCTCCCTATCTTCCATGTTTGTCCATAACTGATTGGATATCATGTCTCTGTAGCGTTTTATTTTAATAGTAGCTGCATTCCTCTCATCATCTTCAAAGAAGAACGGACAAGAATCCAATTGGCCCAAAACTACACCACACATTCTCATTCAACGGATGCTTTTCGTGCTCTTGTATTATTCGAGGATTTCATTTCTCCAAATCTGGCAGTTCTATTTATTGACAAATTCAATCAAGTGGAAGTTATCCTCGTTATTGAAGATGATTATATTAGGCGGAATTTTTGTTAGCTACGTCTCTCAATCCCGTCAGAAAATTGCTTCCGTCTCCCTTCGTCAGTTTAGTGAAGAAGCTGCGTAATTTGAATTTTGTACGCATGCATATGGAGATTTTGATGCGGAATGCCATTTTATGAAGTTGTCGGGATGTCCAACTGCTACGAACGTCGCCGAATCACTTTTCCCAAACTCAGAGAGACACTATCTCGCACAACAGCAAGTTGTTGCTCGTCCGACAATAACGATTCAGCACAAGCGATTTGGCCGTTACAACGGAACCAGTTGTTTTAAATTTCGTGATTAGTCTGAGAACCGCAGACTCGTTGGGTGCTTCATTTCTTATCAAAATAGTACGAAGTGTTCGAACTGTTTGCGTCACACTTTCTCATTTTTAGTAAAATGTGTTCACGATGAGAATGCGCTGCTCAGTTGTATACTGCTCCATCACGCACCACAAACAAGTATTCTGAAAAAAACAAAGAAGTATAAATCAGAGTGAAGATAGATAGCCAACCTAATAAAAGCATGCTTTCAAACTTTAAAACACAAAAGTCTCCCTCAATCGGAATTAGGCGCCTTTTTATGGAACACACCTTATAAGAAGACCACGCCTGAATACAGAAGTCAAGGTTTAGCCAAATATAGGAATTTTATACCCTTATGATCAATAATTTACACTATAAGTGAAGTTCATAGATCATCGTTAAGTGCTTAGCTATCCTGTAATTTCCCATACAATATGGTAATGTTTAATAATAACACTTTTCACTCGCTGAACCTCAAAAAATCAATATTTTTGCTTTAAAACCAAGTGGGATTAAATCAGCCCTCCTTGAAGTTTGAAAATTAAGGCGTCCCCAGAAGGCACAGGACCTCCGTCATCCATAAAGTCAGAATTATTAATTAAATTGACTTCATAGGGCAAATCTGTGCTTGTTTTGTGTTGATCTAAACTTTGGTTTATTTTGTACACAGCAACGAAAGACATATTGGAACTTATATATTGTGTTATTCTAACTCATTTAGGGTGAATTTAAAATTTAACCTTAGGGTACATACGTTGACTTGTGGCATTTCACAATATTTGTTAATTTAACGATCTATACAGGTAGTTATCAGAATAAATATGGACATCTTTATATTTAACTAAAAAAAAATTAAATATGAACATATATCCATATATTGATAATAATATTCAATATTGATTTTAAATAGTACATAACAAATAAATCAATCAATTAAATTAAATATAAGCTTTGAAACAAATATAATCGATTAAATGCTTTTTTTCGTCAACATTCCCATAATTTTGGCACAACTAATTGGAACAAAAATATATCGCCTGCTTCTAAAGAATAATAATAAAGTAATTTTATATTAATAATAAATCAATAAATTAATAAAGTGACTAATAAAAAATGATGGTTATCAAAGGGAATTTTTCCTTTAGTTTTTAATAATTCAAATAAAGGAAGCAGGATTTAATTGAATGATCACCAAAATTTAAATCTCAAAACTTAAACCTAATTCATATTTTTCTAGGCAAAAAGTAGACATATTCAAGGATATGATGAAGAGATTTAATAATGAATACCTGAATATCAAATGAAGTAGCACCCTGGCAAAATTATTCTAAACTGGTCGACAAAACAAGAGCAGTTTTAGTGTAAAAAATGGACAGCCTAAAGCGAGCGAAAGGGTCGTAGAAGTCTTATATATACTTTCCCAACAAAGTGCGATAAATAAAAGGTCGCATAACATCGGAGAAATTCAAGCGAAACCCTGTCTTCTTTGCTGTGCGAGTCTCGTTTTTGGCAAAGTTGATCCAAATAAACTTCGGTAAATTCCGTTGCCAAGTGATATAATCGCAGGAAGGATCTTAGAAATGGCTAACAGTAATAAAAGAAAAATAGTTGCCAAGTTCGTGCCTTCGCCATTATTTCCAATTCAGTTCGATGGCTGCACTGATGTGGCAAATCTCTCTCAGCTCATTCTTTATGGAAATGGGCCTACATATGAGAAAGACTGCCTCTGTCAAAATCTTCGCCAAATTCTGACTAGGGGTCGAACTGGTGCAAAGCTTTTATGATAGAGTGCGACATATGTGGAAGAGCAAGTTATGTCTTTGCATAGACAGAGCAACAATTATCAGGGGTTCTTGGGGCAGTGTCATTACTCAAATGAACAATAAGTATCTAAATCTGATCGGACCTAATAAATACTTCATCTGGAAAAGCTGAGCCTTACAAGATCTCGCAAAGTTTCATTCTGCTGATCTTAATATAAAAAATATTGGCATCTTTGCTATGAGTACGCGTCTGTTCCGACAGCTGTGCAAACCTATGGAATCTCATCAACAGGAACTGATTCACTCACAAGGCTTTCGAATGGTAACTTGATGAAGTTGGTGATGGAATTGAAAGAGAAGATCGCTACATTCCTCACATCCATGGTCAAATCAATTTACTGTCGCTATTCAAATCATCGAAATCTGCCTTGGATTTAGTCTATCTCAGATATTTTGTTGAACTGAATACTCTCAATCGCAAAATTCATTCGTGCCGAAATAATTGAAGCAAATTAAAAATTTTGAACGAGCATGTTGGATTAAGAGGCTCTGCTCCATTTCGCGATCTGACAGAAGTATTTAGGGGAGATACACTGCTTACAGAATTACATCTGATTAAAGAACATTTGACATCCTTTAAAGCTGAATAGACAATAATTCCCAGTGATGAATACTAAGACCCCTTTCTTATATAACGCTCACAAATGTTCTCGCGACATTAAGATACTAGACATGTTAGGGGATGTTACACATATTCATCATTCAGGGACAGGTTTATGAGGTAAATATTCGCTGAATTTTGAGATAGAAAATACTTTGTTTAGCGTAACATTATTATTTTGAACAACAAGTCATTGTTACCTTCTCTTCTAAGTACCTTTGTAAGAGCACTTTGACTTCAAAGCAAACTGAATGTGTAGGTTGATTTGCGCTGAGCCTTGCCATTTCTTACATTGAGAAAATAGTAAACCGAGAACAATTTCAGGTCTCATTAAATTTTTAAAATTAAATATATTTACTGTGTAATAAAATGTTGGTCAGTTTGCTTTAATAATTTTGTGGTAATATATTTTGACATATTTTAAGCTACTTTCTACTCTAGCAGTTAGAAATTTATTATAATCTTAACGACAACGTCCTCCAGAATGTAGACACAAGGTATTAGAAAAATATATATACGGTCATCAGAAATGACGAAGAATAGGTTATGAACCGCTAGTCCACTGTCGATTGTTTGAAATTTATGTCAATGGACACTGCCAACTCCTTTTCCTTTTCAGCTGCTTCTTTCTAAGAACCTTCGATATCTGCCTTAAAGTTGCCATTTTTCTTCCAAATTGGGCGACTCCAGACTCCTCCTTAAGTCTCTTCGAACTCTTAAGTGTCCCTCTCAATTTTCAACAGCATATGTCGATATTTTACAATCTACCATCTATTCTAGATCATATGTACATTCCGAAAAACAATGAGCTCAGCTAAGGTCCCTTCGGCACTGCACTTGGTACTTACTGTCAATTTTAGTTACTGTAGTATATCAAAAGATCTGCTTTGGTACCATGCTTTCCTGGAATGCAAAGTTTAGCCTGAGACCACGAAAGTTATTAGTTTATAAATAAATCTCTTGAGTCACTTTAACAGAAGCCTTGCTAAATCTACTCATATAAAATCTTTATATTCTCCTTGTTCCACCATGTTCAGTATAAGCAAAGAAATGGTTTCTACCCAGATAAATCTATGCTTTATTCAAATTTAGTACTTTCAAAAGTGGATATTTTAGAATTATTGACCTAAATTATTCGCGCCAATCTTATCTTCCATAATAAAACCATGCTTTTCATCAGCCATTTTCAAATCATTTGAGAGTTCATGAAATATATGTTCTTTGCATGAAATATATGTTAATAATACTAAAAGAATAGAGGTAAATGATTTTTAGTCGCAAGGGACTCTACATCACACTATGTCAGTCAGTCGGTCAATGGCCGTTTTGTTTTTTAGGGGGTTTTGGTGATAACATTGTACTATTCGGCCGATTCTAACGAAATATATAAACTTTATGTTGTTTTTACATTCTCTTTCGAATGAAATAATTGCCAAGGTCCTTCCAAGGTTATCCTTGGAATTATATTGTTTTGGCAATAACATCATAACTATTTTGCTAATTCTAACAAAATTTAACAACCCTTTTTTTTTTAATTCTCTTTCGAATGATATAATTTCCAAAGTCCCCTAAGGTTAGACGGGTGATGATTTGGCAATAACATTATAAATATTCTGCCGATTCTAACAAATTTAAAACCGTTATTTTGTTTTACATTCTCTTTCGAATGATAGATATGCCAAGCTCCTCGTCAGGTTTTTTCGTAAATTATGGAAAGTTTTGTAGGTCGTAAGGTCATAAATCAGAATAAATGAGAGTACGCGACTTTTGGTATCTAAACATGTTTGTTCTCTTTTTCTCAATATGATTATTATTGAATACTATATATTTTTTATAATAGAGCATTGTCAAGTATATATATATATATATATATATATATATATATATATATATATATATATATATATACCTATGATATACCAGGTTTTGCAAAAGTTTTATTACACTCGTCGATTTTTTATCTTTGGAAAGGTTTACGTGTGTGATAGAAAATGTTCCTTTCAATAAACTTAAAATTCTAGTTTTCCAGCTCTTTTCCATTGTGTACATCTATGACAAGAGGGAAGTGAAAAGAAACAATATCTCTGACCTCCTCCGCGCGGGCCACAGCAACTCTGACTTGGCCAAGCAGTCCAAAGCCAGCCAGATCACCGTCAACACATGGCCAAGACCATGCAATTGTGGCTACGGTCGAAAATGAACTTCTGGTCGGTCAAAGGAACTTTCGGCGATGTAGTCGACTGATCTCAATCCCATCGAATACTGCGCGTTGGCGCATGACGACGTGAAAACTGAAGGTCCCTTACAGTAACATCGAAGAGCTGAAGTCCTCCTTCAACTCCGTATGGGCTACCTAAGAGTAAGGACTTCGTCCGCAACGTGTGCTTGGCCTTCAGGTCTTATCTAGAGCGTGTGCTTGCGCCGAGGACAGCCACATTGATTAATCTTAAAATTTAAACACCTATTTATATGTTAAAACCAAAAAAACGTATCTACCCGCATTAGAACTATCATTGTGTCTTTTGTCGAAACCGCTGTAACGATTGTAACAGGACTTTTGCAATACCAGATATACTATTAATTTCAACCATGGTCATCTTAGACCAGGAGTACTTGAGAAGTAAAATATCATGTAATCTTTCTATAGTGTAATCTGCATTGATATTTAAATAAAAAAATCTGTAGGATTCAGAAAATTACTTGTGTAAAATAGTGATAAAATCATCATCATTTTCTTCAAAGTCTCCATTATACCCAAGTGCCGTAACCAATCCCTTAGAATTACACTTAGAAAAACTAATGGAATTTTAGGTGGTCTTTGTTATTAGCCTAGCTAAATGTATTTAAGATAATTGTTGTTCTTTAATCAACTTCTTTGCCTCAATCTTCCTATGATTATAGTCCACTAAGTTTTAAAAACGATTGTAAAAGTTTTAATAGTTCTCATTTATTCAAAAGCAAAATTTTCGACCGAAGAGAAGTTTTCAAAAATTAGGCAAGTTTTTCTTTGAACTGCTTGAGTAAGAATTATCCACCCTCTTTATTTTCCTTTAAGAAAACGCAATCAAGTGGCAAAACAGCGTGAAATAATGGGGCGACATTACTTTTTGGCCCGTTTACCAGTGTGGGTAAATTATTCATCCATGCTTTATTGCTGGTTTATTCAAAGCCATTTACGTTGGTGTAAGGAGTCTATATCGGAACTGCATTTGGATTAGTAAGCGTTGAGCTTGAAGTTTTAGTATTTAAGGACCTAAACCTGATCTTTATATTAAAACCTTACTCATTGAGAGACTAGCAATAATTTAATTATAAATTTAATTATATTTTCTTAAAACTTAAGGAGAAAGTTTACTTTATTACTATCTTTTAACTTAAGACTATTATACGTTCTCTCTACTTATTGAAAGATTTCTTTCTTTGTATATGAATATTATATTCATTTCGATAGCTTAATTAGTATCAAAGTTTAAGGTTTGATATTTGCCCCTTTGGTACCAAAACAAATCATTTACATCGTTTTACGCATTGGTAACTATTGGAGATTTGGGGGTGTAATTTAATTGATAAAATCTTAAACGTTTTCATTTGCTTCCGCTTAATCATTATTCGAGAGAAGAATTGTATTTCAGATAATACGTCTATTTGATTTAAAGATTTTTGTATCCTAAGAAATGTGTTTAAAATTATTTTCCCCTGGTATAAATACCATCTCAAACTAGAGAAATGAATATGAAAATCTATATTTTCAGAAAAATATTACATTAATTGCAAAAGAACTAAAAAGTAGGTTCTTGGAAATTTGTTTCTGCAAGTCAAGATGCTTCATTTCATAGATTAGGGAATAATAAAAGTTATGAGGATAGAAATGTGCATTTGAAAAAAGGAGACATCCTACACTAGAGAACGATAACATAACTTTCAATTTATACAGAGAAATTATTACTTTATATATGGCAACACAGTCAAACTTGCATTGTAACCTGGTACCGATAGTATTACTCAATATCAGAATAACTAGAAGATTTAAGGTCAAATAAACCCTTCAAAGAGCATTTTTCCAGTGTAAGATTAAAGGAATGTCACTTTCTTAAATTTTGACACTCGTAATTGCTCAAAAAAGAGTGATTTTAGGAAAAATAAGACTCTTTGGAGATACCAGGTCATGCGAGAAACGAAGAAAAACAATTGCAGACGAAAATATGGAGCTTTGGGCACTGACCCGAAACCTCCTTCTCCGTCACAATGCCAGGAATAAACCTTAAATCCATACTGCACGATAGCGTAAAGGATACAACCCAGACTTAGATTTTTTGTATCATCTAGGTACCTAAAATCTTTGGAAAACTTATCACTCATCCAATACCTATATAAAAAATAGACCATTTGCCATCCGGACCATTAATATCCTAAGGCCACTGAAAGATCAACAAATCCACCAATTTAACTTCAGAAGAAGCAAATAGGACAACTTCACTTTAGCCCTTGATGCCGAAAACAGCAACATCTCCTCACATCAAAAGGAATATAGGAAATTTCCTGATTTATTATGGAAGACAGGAAAGGCGACCATCCGCAAAGACTCTCATAAATCTTCATTCCCTTTCTCACTGATTAGACTTAAGACAGGTGCTAAGATGAGGTACTTGCTTACACTTAAAGTCTTTTGCTCTGAACACCCCATAACATGGCGAACCAATCCTTTTTTGAATGAGGAACGAGAGAAAGGAACGATGGCATTAAACCATAAGTAGCTTTTTCATAACCCATTACAGCAAAATAGCGTAGAAAACAATAGTTAAACTTAATGTAGAAAATAACACCCATAAGAGAATAACTGCAGTTAGTCCCAACCAAGTAGATCACCAACTACTAATAAATCAGAAACCAAACCACAAAGAAAAAGAGTATCTAGAGAAAATGAGGTATAACATAGACCGTATCATGATTACCAGTGACTAAACGTCCCCAGGTATTCTCTATGAACGAAGTAGACGAGGCCATGAGAACTATAAAACCTTGCAAAGCATCCGAGATGGTCAAAATAATAACAGAAATAATCAAGCATTTTGGAACCGAAACTTGTTCGTGGCTCATTGAACTAAATAACACCTATGCAGCAACTCATCGAATTCCCCAAATATTATGGAAAGCAAGAATGGGTAGCCCTATAGAAACAAAACATGGAACCAGAATTATCAGTGCTATAAACAAATCTCTTGGATTTATATCCTGTGCAAATTAAAAGAACGCTTGATCATGTCTCTTATTTCTCCAAACGTCAACAGACTCACTCAATTTATTGAAGACAGGTTGTAGAATAAACCTATCACGGGCGCAATCTTTGTAAGATTAACTGTAACCTATGACACTGTGAACCACGGAGCTCTCTTGATAAAAAGAGACCAGAAAATAAAGAATACCATGTTAGCCCTAATAATTGAATTCCTCCTCAGAAACGGGCAATAATTCTTTATAGTGTTGGATGTCAAGCGCAGTCGTTGGAGAACACAGAAGAACGGAATGCCGCAGTGCTTTTTTGCTGGCCCCCATTTTTTTAAAAATCTACAATAACTACCAAGTTGAAAGGAAAGATATCAACCAGAAACAATTTAATCAGCATGTTAGCGAATTCTAACTCGGGAGCAGGCTTCCCCAAAATGAGACAAACAGCTCTGGCACTATGCTACTTGACCGCATAATACTGTATTTGTATGAATTGATCATGTCATGCATATAAGGTCGACCAAAAGCAAAAACAATCTTATCCCTTTATCAGTGGTACACTAAAATCAGACCACTACCAATTCCTATCCAAATTGTGTGCATACCAGCTTTCACTATTAAGCAAGGCACTCGCATAAAATGCGAGACCAACAAACACACGAATGACAATAGGCCCCAATTTATGGTTACTCTGGAATAAGGCTAAGACTACGATTACATAGTTGCTTCCTAAGTGTAAATGGATTAGAAAGCATAAACCATCTGATAAACTCAGTCTGGCGTGACAAGATATGATGATGAACACAAAAGAGAAGTATGAGTAATTATGTTAGCAATTACCCCAGTGTGTAAGTGAATTTGTCGTATTTACTAAACTTAAATCGCCTTTGGGCTTACTACCCGCCCAAATGCATAAATCAAATAAACAATAAACACTCGACACCTAAAGCTACATTTGATCCTGGTACTCCCTTTAGAGTACGGACGTTATATTTTCGAATAACACGACTTAAAGATTTATTATCAACTTAAAGATTTATTATCAAAGCTTCTTGTATCAATGTAAAATTAATTGGCGAAACTAGCAGAAATACGACCATTCTGAGAGAGTTTGAAAAAAATAATTAAAAGCAAATGTCAAGTTGAAATGAATAGCTGTTTATGACAATTAAATCAGGAGAATGGAACCAAAGACCTGAAATTGCGAAGAAAGAAGAACAATACAATATTAGACTTTAAATTTACTCGTATAAATCAGCCTACACATTTTGTGCCCAGCTATTAATATTTATCTAATAAGGTAATGAACAAATTGGAGTGGGGTTAAAAGTAAAAAAGGTATCTCTGTCACTTTAACCTCCAGACTTTTCTTGAAATATGAAGGTAGATAAAATTGCAATAAAAACAGAAGATTAAGAAGTAGTTAACAAGTTACAAAAGTTTGTCAACGTATATGTAAAAAATATTATTGGTAAAATAGGTCACAGAAACAAAGTTTGGCCGAATTAGGGGTAACAATTTGTTCAACAACTTTTTTTCAATTTTACTACCTGAAAAACAAACAAAAAAATTCTTGGAAAACTTCTAATATATATATATATATATATTAGAAACTCACAAAGTGGCGCATGAGTAGAGCAATAAATGCAAAAAATCGCACAGGAAAATGAAGGCGGATTCCAAGTACTTTCGAACTTGTTATTTCATTATCAAGGAATAACGAAAATTTTACAAAGATAGTATATATAAATGTGAAACAGAAGAGCAATGCCCCGCTAATGTACAACAAAAGGACCCAAAATGCAAAAATAATATCAAAGACGGATGTGAAGTATAAAACCAAATTGATAAGTTCTATTTCCAGAAAATTCCAACCTGTGCGCAAAAAATGTAGACATAAAAATAAACAAGAGAAACATAACTAAATTAATAAATCAAAGGGACAAGATTTAAAATGGACAATTTCGTTAAAAACAAGCTTTTAAATAACTGGGTCTAGTTTAAAGAGAACAGGGGATATATTAAAATTAGGCGAGGATTTAATGAATGAGCATTCAACAATATTTTTTTGGAGTAAAGTCATTAGATTTGTAAATAAATTTAGCCGAATTCCAATTGATAGGATGACTGTTTTCTGATAAATACACAGAGAAAGGGCTGTTGCATTTCCCCCCTCCTAATATTGTATTTATGTTGCGCCAAGCGTACACTTAATTATTTACCGGTTTGGCCAAAGTATTGTTTAAGGTAAACTGAACAATCAACAGAATAAACCCTCATATACTATTGTTATTATAATTTTTCGTTATTCCCTGATAATGAACAGAACAAGTTCGAAAGTACTTGGAAGCGTCTTTTCATTTCCCTGTGTAACTTTTTGCATATATATATATATATATATATATATATATATATATGAAATTATCTTAAAAATGATAGATAATACATTATGATGCAATAGCAATAGCCTACCCTCTTTTGGGAATTTACCTAAGAAAAATAATTTGTTTACATTAAATACAATTGTTTTTAAACACATTTATTTATGAATTATCCCAAAATTCGAAGGTAGGAATTTTCTAAACCTTTGACCATATTATAAAAGTTGGAAGATGAACGAAAGACGTAGAAGGAGAGAATCAATTCTTTTTATAACGTTTCAGGTGTTCATTTAAGCCATTTCACATACTAGAGGAACAAATTAATCAATTGCCTAAGCTTTAAATTCTTATAATTACGAACAACATTCGAATGATGGAAATGGGTGTAGGAAAATTTGGGCCGGTAAAATAAGGATTTATGCCAAATTACTGTTAAATTTATGTTAAATTCATGTTTTGATATTAAAATATTAAAATGAGGTATATAAATATTGAGGGAAACACAATAAGCAAATCAAGCAAACACTATCCCTGTTCACTGACTTGCAAACGGGAGATTGATATCAAAGTCAGAGGAGAGTTAAGAAGTAGTAGGAATCGTCAATTTCGAGACGAGGGAAGGTATTTACATATGTAATGGATTTTAAATTTGCAAAGAGACAGAATCGGGAATAGTTTTTGAAATTTTTAAATATTCTTTAGTAACTTCGAATCCAAAAATTAATACAATGTATGCGAACATTTTAGAACTCTTTCTTAGAATAAGAAAGATAATTCGCACATAGGTGCAGAGTCTTTTCTTTAGCAAGTGCAAGCAACGGAGTAAAAATATATTTCCTCAAATTACATCTAAAACAAATAAATTCATATATGACGCAGCACTTCGGTTCTTGCAGAATTCTTGCAGAATTTATAAAGTTTATAATTTCCTTTTTAAATTTTTAGTTGAAAAAAAACATATCCTGAAAAACTAGGTAAGTGATATCTTTGCAGACAGCTGCTGGAAATTCCAATTTCGGTTGGTAAATATTGTATGCAAATTTACTGTAGACCATTCCACCAGAGTGACATGAAACCCGTTTCGCTCGAAATATCTACACAGAAATTCCAAAACTTTATAGAATTTATTCTTGGACGAACAAATGATTTATTCTCCAAATATGTTCATCTTCCAATTTAAATTGTGCCGTTTTATAGCGATTTATTGCTAATGTAAACTCAGTGGTAGACGGGAGCGATAAGAAAGATATTAAATTGGTTTCTGGTAAAGAAAATAAAAAATACCTTTGCGGGGAGCGACTATCGGGGTTAAATGGTCACTGGTTGTAGATCATTGACGATAGTCAAGGTAATAATTTAAATAGAGAGAGAGTTTGATTTAACCTATATAAGTATGAATTAAAGCATTAGAGTCTTAATTAGAATTCTCCCTTCTTAGAGAAAGCTCGTGTCATCTTTGGGATATCTTTTTGTACATAGTTAACGAAGTAAAATAATAAAGAAGAATTAATTTGTAATCTTTTGTCAAATTCTCTTGTTCGGCGAAACTACATAGAGGCAAATTCCTTCGAGATTACTGGTAAACCTTTTATGTTATCTTGAATATATTTAATAATTTACATTATTAAATAGTTTTTTTATATATTTAGTTGATTTAATAAATTAATGATTTTAACATTTTTATGACTATGAATGGAAGTTAAGCTTTTGTGATATTTTACGGATATGGGAATCAAGAGCACATTCCGTGATTTTGTTTGCATCTGCAAAGCAATCCTACATGACAATAAAAGTCTTACATTGAGGCCTGTAAGGGATTTACTTTTTTTAACTATTAAATTTTGTCGTAAAAGGCACTATTTAGTAATTTATATTGAAATCCTTTAAGTACAGTTAATTTTATTCTGTCATTTTGCTTTTCTCTCCAGTTTTCTCAATATGTTAGCCGTTGAGCAATTGATTGTCAACCCGTCTGTTAGCTTGTTGCTGATTAACCGGGATTACAGAAACCTTGATTGTTACAACGTAGAGAGGCAGCCGCAGAGTCGATCAAAGGCGGTACAGGCTTCTACGAATAAGCTTACCCAATTTGGAGCCCTAAACTACAAAATTCTTGCAACCAACTTCTAAATATCAAGCCATTTAAGACACTATTACCCAGGGTATTATTTACTTATTAATCACAATTGACCTCGACGAGGTCACTTGTGATTAATAACGAGGTTACCTCGTTAGCTTAACAATTCCTTTTTCCTTTTTACATTCCTCTTTATTTTACATTTTTTTCTTTCATTAGTTTCACTCATTTTGCCTCGATTGAAATAGCCATTAATAAGAAAGTTACGCAGGTTAAAGATTGTCGTTACCGTAATGCTCCTGAATCCTGTAGTAGAGTGACCCTAGAAGCAAAATTAGCACCTGCTTCGGGCATCAAAGGAAGGAGAAGCACGTCAGAATTCTCTCGTAGTCGGTTACCACTTAAATTATTAAATTAAGTAAATTTATAGCCAGTTTCAATATTTAATGAAAAATGAATAAGTTCTGTTCTTTTATTTTGATCCTGCAAAATAAAGTACAGTATGCTGGCAAATTGGATGCTTTACAAGTTTTAAACGAGCTTGTGCGCGTTTGAAACAGTGCAAGTGACATGGTAAGAAGCTGTTAAGTTCTTAATGTAGTTGCCAAATGTCACTGTTGTTAATTACATGTGCATTAATTACCTCATTCTTGCTCTAAGGTTGCTCAATGCCTATTCCAATAGAACAATCAGCTTTGGCTGTTTAATCTCTTAAAATGTAAATACCTTTTATATAATTTAAAAGCGTTTAACGGGCCTATTTTATTAAAAGGATGCTTTCGGTGAAAATGCTAACTTTCTTCCTATTATAGGTAGAGGGGTGAATTTTCTAAACTCTCGTAAAAAAATGAAATATAAATTGGAAGTTTTCATGTGAATTTTTCCGATTTCCGGATAGAAACTGAGATATTTTTTTAAAAAAACACGAAAACCCCCCAGCATTTTAGGGGTTATTTTAATATCGCTAAAGCTGCGAAGTTTTCTCAATTCTTTTTAATTTTGTAAGTTTGATTATGTACACATAACTTAAAAGTTAAATTTTTGGTATAGATTATTATTTTATTTCTACTTAAGGAAAAATTTCGAAAAATCACCCAAAATATTGATATTTTGTGTTTGATGTTTTTTTTATCGAAAACTATAAATGATATCGTAAAAATACTGAAAAGAAATGTCGAGTTTGAACAGACGAATTGAATACACTTTGACTCATTACTCTACCGCCAATACTTTTGAATCCTAATTGACTTACATATATCAAAATTTCGAAAATAAATATTTTCAGGAGAGCCTATTTTGGGGAACTTACAATTCGTACAGTAGAAAGAGGAAAGTTCCCCTTTCTATATAATGTTTCTATTCTTAGAGCTAGATTGCTGAATTTTGGTAGACTTGTATAGAATTAAAAATAAAAATGCTTTTGTCTTATTGTGAATTTTCCGATTTCGCGATAAAAAACGACTTATCCCGAAAAAATACGAATATAACTTTTAGGATGTATTTTCAAATCGCTACGCCTACATCATTCTTTATCACAGAGCAATGATTCAAAGTGTATTCGATTCGTCTTTTTAAGTTCTACAAATTAAGATTTATATTAAGATATTATTTATAGTTGTAATTTTATAGTGGTTTTTTTACAATTTCTGAAAAAATTACTAAAGCCCCAATTTGGGGGGGGGGGCGATGATTTTGATCTCAAAAATATAAGTGATATCTTTCGTTCCTCTATATAGTTTGTAGAACTTGAAAAGACGATTCTGAAACAAAATTTGTCTTTATTAATAAGGCACATGATTCAGCAGTAGCCTGTGAATAAAATTGTCCGTATTGTTCTGGTAATTATATGTGTACTGTGTATCTTTGTTGATTGCCGCATAATAATTCGAACAAAATAATCTTTTTATTTCTGTTTTTAACAGACCCCAAGAACCAAAATTAATCAGATTCAGTTAAGTAGTGCACAAACCGAAAACTATCAAACAAGATAAAAATTTTAGAATTAGAGGATTGTCCGTATTGTTCTGCTTATTATATGTGTACTGTGTATCTTTGTTGATTGCCACATAATAATTCCAACAAAATAATCTTTATATTTTTGTTTTTAACAGACTCAAAGAACCAAAATCAAACAGATTCAGTTAAGTGGTGCACAAACCGAAAACTATCAAACAAGTAAAATTTTAGAATTAGAGCGCAAGAGACCAATGCATGGTGTTTGGTTTATGTAGTTTGGAATGTTAATAAAACTCGCCGGCGGGAAGGCAAGGGGTGGAAAGAGGGGGTTGAGGTCGCACAGAGAAAAGCACCATTTATCTTAGTGTTAACTAATGTGCATAGTGCTATGGTTTGTGGGTTGTCGTTGGCTGCTGTGAGTTTCCTTAGCTGTCTCGTTAGGGCGTACGTGATGATTGGTGTTAGTTTGTTGTTTTTTGTAGTGTAGCCATTAATATGTACAGAGAAGATTACCATGTGAGCCTCAAACCCGACTTTTGAATTTGATGTACTTTCCTTTTCCATGTATTACTTGCAGCTACGAGTATTATCGGGGCTAAGGTGAGGAGTAGCCTCACTAGAGTTTTGTATACATCAAATTTTAGTTATTTTGCTGGTAGAGTCGAACCTACCCAACATCTTGTTCGTGTTTTAGGCCTGTGCTTGTACTATGTTGTGAAGTATGTAGAATTTTAGGAAATTGCGGAATATTGCTCCTAGAATTTTTGTGTTAGGAGAGTTAGGGAATCTTGTTGGGTCTCTTTGATTTTGGTCTGGTGTTTGAGAGTAAATCTGTAGGTTATGCATTTAATGATCACTTACACCATAAAGTGTTACCCCTGTCTTTTTAGGATTCATATCAACGAGGCACATGTTCTAGTCATCTGTGTTCTTGTCTAGTATTATTTGTACATTTTGTGCGATCCTGTCTGGTCCACGGCCGCATACGATGGTGGTCTAGGTATGGACATGTGGCTCTGTCTATTTGTGTCGGCAGTTTAAGGATAGGTTTAGAGTGTCTTTTGGAGTGTACACTACCGTGGGGTACGCCTGAACGACGTAAGAATGGGTGTAATGTGCTGGTGTTGTATTTTATATGACACCTGAGATGGAGTTCCGTGTCATTGGTTAGTTTCGAATGACGTCCCTCGTGCAACACCTAATCTAATGCCTCTACATTTCCATAGTAATAAAGGGTGTCTTTTGCTTTGCTTTTTGTAGGATATGATGACTGGACAAGACCCTCCAGATCCCATAGGCTTGTAGTTATTTTGTTGTTTTGTGTCTTTGCTTTTGTTGTGTGAGATTTTGAATTGTTGTTGGAAGTGGACCTAGGCAAGAGGGGCGTTGAGTAGGTGTGTGAGTATAAGAAAAAATATTTCCGGTAGATGATGATTAATTCCGCTGATATGATCAAGGGACCGGGGCGAATTTGGGTGTTGTTTTGATGTTGTGTTTTGTTTCCTTTGCTGTGATGGGAGTGGTTGGTTCAGATGTGTTATCGACCATCTCCATTCTTACCAGGGGGCAGGCCCAAGTTTGTACTCTTGGATGCGGCACCAGTCCTGGACTTCTTGCAGGTGTTTGTGCGTGTAGTTTGGGTGGATTGTGTGTGTGCAATGTTTCCATTTGGCACCTAAATGCGTCGAAAAGCTCCTTAGTTTCGTATATTGTATGGACCCTTAGAGTGTGATAGGTTGTGCTGGTTCTGTGCGCAGCATTCTCTTTACGCACTGCGAAAGAATAAATGGTTAGGGGAGCGAGCATCAGGCGCAATGCGGGTCACCCTAGTGACACTGACTGTTCCGTTCTTAATGTATATTAAATCACCGTGATATAATTGTATCACGGAAATGTATTTACATTATTGACACGCTAAATACGAATATTTTTTTTATTTCTTAACTATAATAATGGACCAAATAATAATAAATTATTTTTAGAAATACGGCGAAAGGTTTTTCATGGGTCATTGAGCTATATTTAAAACTTTACGCTCACGTTTAAATATAATTATTTTATTTTCTCCATTTATTAAAATATCTGAGGAATTCACAGTTAACCGTATAATTAGCGGCACCACAGAATTAGAAATTATAAAGGAAGGTTTATAATTTTTATTCCAACCTGAATTCTGGGTCGACTAGGTACTGAAGGCAGTGTTATTTCAAAGGCAAAACTTCTCAATCTCCATCTTTCTGATCCCTAGTTATTATTGTTTTTCAAATGTTTTTTGATTGGTTCAAAAGTTTATTGAATTAAATGGTTTATGCACAGCAATATAATTTAAGGACAACGTATAATTATTTAATAGTATCTTGCACTACTGGGTTTCTTTGCACTGTAGCCTTGTAGAAACGTGGCTGGCAGGATAAAGGACTGCATTTGAAATAGCTGTAATACCGGAACCAACATGAGTATTTTCCCAAAAATCGCCATTATTCAGACCGAGATTGAAACGAGTCCTAATGAACTGTAACTAATTTAAAAGATGAACTGTGACTGATTGGAGCACCTGATTGAAGGCAGCAGAGGAGCTCCCAATATGTCTTCACCTTATGTCAGCTTACCGGACAAGTATTGAGGCAGAATGTTTTTTTTTGTTTTATTTCCAATATATATATAAGGGTGCAGTGGTCCTAATGAACTGTAACTAATTTAAAAGATGAACTGTGACTGATTGGAGCACCTGATTGAAGGCAGCAGAGGAGCTCCCAATATGTCTTCACCTTATGTCAGCTTACCGGACAAGTATTGAGGCAGAATGTTTTTTTTTGTTTTATTTCCAATATATATATAAGGGTGCAGTGGTCATACCTGTAGTAAATAAGCAGAAATCTGTCTCATAGAGCTATGCCTGCCTTGTATTTTAGAGGTGGGGCCGTTGCACAAGCACATAGTCAGTCTAGGAGTACCATACCCCATCAGAGCAACAACAAAGGGAGACTAACTGGGGCAAGTCCGCCAACACGACACCAAAAGACAAGGTCAGGGTGCTAAACTGAAAATATATGTGACTAACTTGCCACCACACCAGAAAGAAAAGCAGAGGAATATAAGAACACTTAACAGGTTTAGTAACAGGAATGGACCATCACCAGCACAACAAAAACCACAACAACAAATCAGTCTAAGCAGCAGGGCACCCAAGCTCTCTAACAACATGAAAATAAGAGGATATGCAGTAAGGGACAAGGCGGTACAGGATATACTCACCAATGATGATGATGATTACCAATGTTTAGGTGGAGCCAGTGGGTGTATCTATCAAACAGATAAAGACGAAGAACCAGGTGACTGGAGTGGATGTGATGGATGCTCCAGGTGGTTTCGCTGTGAATGTGAGGAAATACTAAAAGAATTATTAACATTCTTTGACTCACAGAAGATGCGTAATGCAACTTAAAGGCAAAATATTTTTTTTAAAGACATGGACAATAAGATGAAAACCATGAATACCAGAGTGGATTTCCTGGAAGAAAAGACCACAGAAGTAATAAGGACTTCAGAGAGGCAGTGTACGATCAGATAAAAGAGTTCTGAGCTGATGAGGTAAAAAAAGCTAACAGACGATCAAACCTTATAATCAAGGGAATGGAAGAGGACAAGGCTGCTGACCCAAATGAAAACAAGGTCAGCTGACCTTGTAAAGAAAGACTTGAGATTAGGCAACTGACCCGACTAAATCCACCACATAATTGGGAGCAGAAAGATACACACGCAGGACACCAAGACTTCCTTAGTTAGTGCTTGGGAATGAGGACTTTAAATGGTAAATGGAAGATACTAAAAAAGCACAAAGTAGTAGGTCAGATGGCAACATAAGCTTCAACCAAAAATGAAATACAAATATTACCGTACCGTACATTTAAGAAGAGACAAGACCGTGCAAACTTGGCGGGGAAACGCGATGAGAGAAATCAGATGCTCACTAAGACTGGAACCAGAATTCCAAAATCCGCAAAATAGTCTCCTGTAGTTCCTCTACCCTTTCCTAGGGCGTTTAATATACGACTGGGCAAGCACCCATTTCTCTAAAAAGAAAAATTTCCTGAAGCCTTTTTTTATAAGCTAACATTTTATTTCAAACAAAAAACGGAGAATATGAATTTTCCCGCGGATCTTCTCTCTTTTAATTTTTTTTGATAAATGAACAATAACGTTCAAGTAAATTCGTTTAAGTAAGATAATAATAAGAATTCTTTAATCCGCTAAAAAAGTGGCCTGGAGATTGAATAGAACGTTATTGTTCATTTATCCAAAAAATATTAGAAGGGCGAAGATCCGCGGGGAAATTTACATTCCCCGTTTTCTTTTAAAGTAAAACGTTAGATTATAAAAAAGGTATTCTTCAAGTTTGTTTTATTGAGAAATGGATGGTTGCCTCATTTCATATGTAACGCTCACCATGAGGGTTGAAGAGCTCCAGGAGACTTTTCAAGCGGATTAAGGAATTATTATCACCCTTAGCTAACCGCAGTGATTAGAAAGTTAATGTTCATTTATCAATATATATATATATATATATATATATATATATATATATATATATATATATATATATATATATATATAATCACTTTCATAGAGAAAATATGGACAAATGATGACAAGAAAAAGTCTTCTAAGATAATAAAACAAATTACTGTTGGATTATATTTGAATTAATTTCTATCACAATTTTTATAAAATTCCTATGAATCAAAATGATTCACACTCCTGTAAGAAATCACGGATATTGCGCCATGATAACCGTTCTTACGACCTAGTTCAACAATTCATGGTTAAATGTTTTGTTTATCTAAGGCCATATGTTTCTCATAAGTGAATCTAGTACTCATCATTCGTACAAATATGTCATTAAAGATGAGAATGAGAACAGATTTCCTTAAAGCGACTAGAGAAAACGCTATTTGCTTACATAAGTACTGAAATGGATAAAACAAAATAGTGGACAAGTTAAATAGTTCTAAAAACACCATTGCCAACATCGTACAGAGGTATAATTCTACAGGTACAATGGAATCACCACAGAGATGAGCGAGAAAGATTATGCTTTCCCCAGCTGCTAGACGCTTGATTAGAATAAAGATGGATAAACACCCTCGCCTGACCACCAGAAGACAAAGCGTATATTGAAAAGAATACTCCTCACTGTCAAGCACGACTTATTGATCTATAGTGTTCTGAGGGTGTTTTATTGCATTGCTAACTGGAATAATATACTGAGTAAATGGAAAGTTTGATTTACTCCATTACCAGGAAATACTGGCGTAAAAAGTTTGAACAGCGGTGAATAAACTAAAGCTCAGACGCAATTGCAGACTCAAAATCCACAAAGGAGTGATTGAAGATAAAGTCAAAGAAGTGTTGGAATGCTAATCACAAACATTTGGCCTAAATCCCTTTGGAAATTGATGGTGTGATATGTAATTAGACCCAAAAGCATATAAATTAATGACTATAAAATGCGGCTGCAGCAAGTGATTACCATCTTGGTCATGCTAATAATTATCAATGTAGTTTAGTCAAAGGAAGTGAACACTTTTGATTGATAGGAAATCAATAGAATTAATCTATAGAATTTAATTTAAATATAATCAAATGTAATTTGAATTAATAAATTATAAAGTTTTTTCTTTGTATTTAGCTTATCTAGGAGAATGATATTATATATATTACTTATCAATTCACTAAAATTAAATTGAGGTTTTGTGAAGAATTTCGATCGCATCAATATATCAATATATATATATATATATATATATATATATATATATATATATATATATATATATATATATATATATATATTTACTAAATCTCTTTTTGGAGTATTTGAGTAATAACTTCATCTTAGTTTGGTTCTGAATTATGTCTTTTTTATCAAAGTTATTTTTAATAATCCTTTTATAATATCAAAAAACAAAATGCTGAAGTTCAGAAATATATATAAGTATCGAAATTTTGTGAAATTTTTAAAACCCAAAGAATTACAAATGGTGAAGTTTTGAAAATTTATTTTTATATATCTTCTATATCTTCTATAACTCTATATTTCAGCAACATCATATTTTGAAAGGAAGGAAATTTAGTTTAGAGTTCCTTTCTAAAATTATTATAACTGGCAACCTTCAGAAAATTTATAAAAATTTAACCATGGTTGCTTTTTCTTTAGATTTTAAATTTTAATCTTAGTAGCGAAGCGCAAGCTCCCTCCGTAGGTGGGAGTGGCGAACACATTGCCTGGTATATATATATATATATATATATATATATATATATATTCATATATTACGGATACATACTAAACCAAATCGTCTCTGGAATAAAGTTGATTTGAAATTTTAAACTTTAAGATATTTTATTCCTATGATGAGAATTCATTAATTCTTACGATAGCCATTCCCAACTCAGATTCTTTCCGATCCATCCCTTCGCCTACATCACTCTTCCGTTTACGAAAGCCCCAGAAGGTCTTTTACATTTACGCCTCATCCCCCTGATATATAACTGTTGGACTCTTCCTTGTCAACGAAAGGTTCCAATGGTCGCGGGTAAGTAATCTGCTTCACCAATGCCTCGCTACCTACAAATGAGACCGGTTTTACGTAGATCTCGAATTTGCTTGTGATTTTTGATATACTGATCTTTATGTAAGCTTCATTATTTGGTCGAATAAAACTACCTAACGGGAAGGGATAGGTGGCACGAGTAATTGATCCCTCCTATTTACACAATTCCGAAAATGTGTATATCTCTCATTAAATATTTTCTCAAAAACTTTAAAAAAACATCACTCACAAACAACCCCCCAATCTACCAAGAGGATTATAGCAAAACTATTAACTTACAATCTTCTAATAAAAACCAACTTTTGTAAGACGGGAAGAACACATATCGCTAAAAAAATGATTAATCGAAACAACCTGTTATAACCCCAATCCTCCGTCTAACAGTTTGAAATCCTCAAATAATTGAAGAAACCTAAACTACCTTCCCCAACTTTGATAAAACAGCAAAAAAAATTAATACGAGTCCACGTTTCTACACAAAAACGCGCAGTTTGCGAAACAAGATTGATAAATCTAAGGTCTTAGGATTTTTGCATGCATTTGATATTCACGCAGTATAGATTGCCTTTCTTATAAATTCAAACAGGCATAGAATGGCTTGACTAAGAATGTCGTTGAAAACACTAAAAGAAATATGTTTAAGAATAGAATCAGTAAATATTACTTCAAAATATGACTTTACGGAAAAAAAGTTTTTAAACTGATTCTTTATACATATCCTCTCTTTCTCTATCTCTCCATTACCTCTTATTGATGGCAGAACTTGTCTTATCGAGGACTTTGATGAATCCGAAGAGTGAATTATAAAAAGATAACGCTTGTCTTAACTATCGGGAGAATTCACGAAAGAATAAGATGAAAAGAGAGAATGTGTCTGACTCAGTGATTTATGTTCTTCTAGCGTGAGAAGCTGGGTCAAATTATAGCCACAGAAATCTATTGGGTTTCAAATAGAGAATTTAAGCTTTTCCTGCCTTCATCAGATACTAGATTCTCTCTGAATTTGTTCTACTTAAAACTAGTTGTTATACTTTTAAATAATTCTCTACTTCTTCATGAACGATTTAATGATATGAACAAGATCAAGTTTAAAGATAGCATCCAGAAGTGATCTCTTCCCTTCTTCCGGGAGGACATTGATTGGAGACATATACACAGCTTTAGACTTTCTTACTTATTTTTGGCGATTAACTCCTCCTTGAATCTCCTACATAAACGATGGGAGTGTTTTCTCTTTTTATCACCTGCTCAACGCATTTAGTTTCTTATGAAAAGAGGAACCGGTCGCCACGCTACATAATCAAGTTTTACATTTGATTAGCGATATATAACAACCATTCTGGCACAAGCATATGATTTGGACTACTGCTCTATATTTCAAAATGTAAATAATTGAGATAACTAAATATTAATGTTGGGTTTTGCTCATTTACTGATCCCAATAACTTTTTTGCACCAACACTACAAATTCCATGGCTCATATTTGGGCACGAGCCCCACAATAGAATGCTGAGAAAACAAAAGGATGCAGAATATGGCAGTAACCGACTACATTCCATTTCGTACTGACTGCATCGTCACTTTAATTGATGATACTTATTTATACGAAAGGCTTTTTGTCATGGACGCCCTGGTCATGTCAGCTGAACTTCTCAAATAATCTTTCCCTGATTCTTAGGCTCCAAGTCGGCTCGGTTACAAATAATCTCTATGTAGATGCAGTTTTATATTTAAATACTCCTTTATTGGTGTGTCATCTGCATAGAATGTGTACATTTGTCTTAGGTAATTCTATAGGTACAGTGGATATAAATTTTACATGACACTGGAAATTCGCATTTTTAATAATTTGGATACAATTTTCTTGCATTTGATATTTTTTCAAGCACCTGATAATCTTTTCCAACCTCTGAGTACTCTCTTCCAGCACCTGATACTCTTTTCCTAAAGCATACTGTTTTTTTACATCACCTGATTCTCTTTACTATTACTTAATACTCATTTACAGCACTTGGTACATTTTTTCCACACCTGATACCCTTTTCCGGCAGCTACGCTCATTTCTAACACCCGATACTCTTTCATCTCCTGATACTCTTTTACAGCCATCGAAAGAATTTTGCTGCAGCTGATACTCTTTCACGACACTTTCTCATTGTGACGCCGTCCTTGGTTTGCCCTTGAATTTGGAGGGGGGCGGATATAAATTAAATTGCATTTAAGTAGCATAAATATCAAAGGAAGAATTGTTTATTTCGACATATTTCTTTAGTTTATGAGACAAAGTTTCGAATACGTGTTAGGGCAAAGGACTGAATTGAGTAGATAGAAACAACGAAAGACCATTATTTGAAAAGCATCTACCCTCAAATTACGTGAAGGGATTAGGCCTTTGAATCCACGTTTTCCTTATGTATTCTCATTCCTCACGAGCAGAGTATTTGAAGGAATAGTCAATTTGCTTTCGTCTGTTCGCAACAAAATTTGTCAATAGAAATCTCCCCATGTAAATTTCCTTCGGGTCCCTCGTTGAGTGTAAGAATTCCTTTCTTCTCATTAAGATTGATGATTGAGTCTATTTAGGAAAATAGAGGGTGTTGAATGATTTTTTGCTATCAATGAAAGAAAACATGCCTAAGTGAGAAGAGGTTCCCGCAAGAACTCAATATCTACATAATGTGCAAAATTTGAACTTGAAGTGATTCAGGCAATGATGAGACACAGGTTTAATAAGGTGATTCAAGTGATTCATGCAATGGCGAGAAAAAGGTTACTTAAGCTGATACAAGTGATTCAGGCAATAACGAGACAAAAGTTACAAAAGGTG
The DNA here is from genome assembly GCA_963969495.1 of Ceratothoa steindachneri. Lineage (NCBI taxonomy): Eukaryota > Metazoa > Arthropoda > Malacostraca > Isopoda > Cymothoidae > Ceratothoa > Ceratothoa steindachneri. The sequence goes on from OZ018317.1 coordinate 235,259,881, forward strand.
ATTCAAGAGAGTCAGGCATTAGCCTGCCAAAGGTTACATAATGTGATTTAAAAGATTCAAGCAATAGCCAGACAATGGTTACATAAAGTGATTCAAGCAATAGTGAGACATTAGGGGCACGTTCTTAGATCTTTTTTTCCCTGATTTCTCTTTTATCATTCATTTGTTCCTATTAGTAAAATTCAAGACCATCATATACCTCAAAAATCATCCACTGTTTTCCAATTAAGGGAAGTTGGAGTGCTTCATTGAAACTAGTGGCATAACTGGACGGGGTCCTCAACAGACACGCCAATTCCTGCATTTAGGTATTACGCTTGCAGGATAATGCTATCATATACGATACTTCACTCGCGAGTGGCAACAATCATGGTTTAGTAGCGTTTTATTATGCCATCCGAAATGTAGTATTTTTTTATCACTATTTTATGGATAAAAATAAATAAATTTTTAACTAATTTATATTTAAGTAAGTAGTAATTTATTTATTCATTTAATACGTAATATAATTCATACCAGTTTAAACCACTAATTTCAATCTACTACGTTTTCAAGATATTGTTGAAAAGCTGTTTGCTTTGACCTCTTTTGTTCTTGGCCCCTTCATTCTCCTCAGGGGATTCACTTATCTACTCTAAAGATAGTATATTTGAAGGGGCTAGGTCGGGTAATTGTAGAGGCTGGCTCATTAATTCCCAATCGCGATTGTTAAACGTTTTTTAGTATCTCTTTAAATATGAAGTCGCGCGTTGTCTTGATAAAAGATAATACACAGATGAAAGATACAAAATAGACACTCAAAAGACAATATAAATATAAATATCATGACTGAAAGACAGGTAGAGAGTGATGGGTGAGAGAGAATTGCGGTTAATATGTTATTTTAGTGTGTCAACTTGACAAAATTTGAAAGTAAATGCAAAGCAATGAAATTTGTTTAGAGTTTGAATACCACCCTACACATGGTTTGCCGAGGGAAGATTTTAGATAATAATTTAAGACCAAGAGAAGGCAAGGAAGATAAAAAGGGATGATAAAATCGCATCAATGGAAATATCTGCGTCTTGCTAATTGGCACTGGGATCGAACTTGCATTTCCGAGGAAGGATCGGGAAATGTCAAGAATAAGCACGGTAAAAGCAAAGATTTTATAGTGAGGAAATCTCACAAATAAATAATAAATCCATGACTGTAAAGTTTTAAGAATGAAAAGAAAGACTCAAGACAAGATTATGAATTTAGAATAAATTAAACACTGATTTATTTGGCTAAAGAAACTTGGGTAATCAAGTGTGATGGAACTGGAAGTGCTAGCCGCCCCGTTCCATAAATTCTACTTCGATGCTCCATTTTTCAAATAGTTTCCCTCTCAATCTCTCATCTCCTATATCCTAGGGGCCGGAATTTCGGCTGCTGTGGAAGAACTGGAGCGTAAAAAAGGATTTAAATTTTTCTTTATTCAGGAAATGTAGAGGAGATATAATTAAATTCTCTTCATCTCGACTTTACTTTTTTCGATCTTAACTTTTTAAAGTGATTGAAGTTCGTATACATGACTCACTGGTCTTTTGCCATTCCTACTTTTGGAGTGACCCTAGCCCCGCATAATGGTTAAATTTCGAACTTTTTGCTTATATTCTCAAAGGAGCATTCTCTCAGGGTTTTATGAACCCTTATGTAGTCAATGATGAGTAATTTGAATCACTTTAGAAAGAACAAAGAGACAGACAGACACATAGATACATGAAAGTGGATCAAAAGAAGAATTGTGATAATACATATTTCACCTTAAATACTTGGGTCGTCCGATGACTCATAACTTTTTAAAGATTGATAGTACAAATATCACGTCACCTTTGCTTCAAATCCTCTCTCAGCGAACAGTATTATAGTTTAAAATGGTTTTATTCCCTCTGAGTTCTTGCCTTTCCATCTTGCCACTCAGCCTCACACGAGGCCTTTCATTGCAGCATCCGCTATCATCACCATTGCGTATGATTACTCCCCAAGGGTGAGTAAAATAGTCATATTCAAAATTAGGGGGCTGTCACTCATAAAAAAGAATAGCATTATCTACCAGATCTCTCCCTAAAACCATCCTTTTTGGATTCTATTTACCTTTGTCACGTATATGTATCTCAGCTTCAATCCCCAAAAATGGCATTCCACTATTTCCTTAATCTTCAAAAATTAAGGGAAAATGCAGTGGGCACCATGCTTTAATATCTTGCATAAGAGGAAGTTTAAAATATCAGCACATGTAGTCAGTTCGCTAGGATCAAGTCAATGACCAATTATAACGCACTGAATCTTTGTTTCTCTCTATGATAATCAGGGTGCTCTGAGAAAAGCAAAGGAAGAGCAAGTCACCGTGCTAAAAAAGAGGAGCATTTTGCTGGAATTAGATTTCATATTCGATATATGATGCAACCCTGGAAGACCCGAACGAAAATTTATTCATAGAGAAGAACTATCAGGGTTAGGAGGTCGTATGGAGAGCAGAAGAGAGTGAAAAGGTGAAACATAGGTCTAGGCATGAGAAGATATTTTGAGACAAGATGTCTGTAGCAAGCAGTGCAAGATCGGACTACAGAACTGCATCAGAGACAGGTGAAGAAATTGATAAGTGGTGTTTTCAACAACCTATTAATCATACAGACATCAAAGTTTATGAAATTTAGCGGCAAATTGGTTATGGCAGTATACTAAAGGGCGCAGTTTGAGAAATATGAGCGATGAATTTAAGGTCTTAGTTGTCAGAGGAAATTTATATATTATCGCATTCACCTAAACATATAATGTTTAAAAGGGAATCATTTGAGAATTAACTTTACCCGCGTAGGAAACATTTAATTCGGACAAGTATAGAAAAGGTAGAGTTGTTATTTTATATATAAAAAACGAACTAGTTGCGATAATGAACATCAATTTAGATATTACGTCTGAAACTTTTGCTGTCGAGTTTGTAATAAATAGTAATATAAAGTTAACATGGTCTATATTACCCTAAATCAAACGCAAGAGTACGAGATTATTTTATTTGAAAGGGTTTCTCCCATAATTATAAAACATTAAATTAATATTTGGTGAATATATACCTGAACAATAACATACAATACATTTTGAAAAGGAAGCTACTCTTTCAAATATCGATGCAACTGAAACTTAAATTACATATTATATAAAGATAATGACGCATGACTAACAAAAAAAACCGGATTCCATTCTTACGCGGGGTTATCCCCTTAAGGGTCTGATCTATAAGCTCTAAGTTGCCTATCACCAGGGATAGGATTCAGCGAAGAAGATGGTTACATGAATGCGACGATGCCTCATATCTGATGCCCACCTAAACTCAGACTTTATAACGCTAACAATAATGAAACCGGACCAAGTTTGCGGCGAAGGTAGTTTTGTGGTGCCGAGACAATAAATCGGCCATCAAAATGACTGGGAAGAGGTTACTGGAAAATAAGTTCTCTCGGTTGTATAATTCGAAAGTTGGAATCAGATACATCGTCGCAGCGGAGAGAGGTTTAAATGTATCACGGGTGCATCTTAATGAAGACGAAACATATTTTGCTAAAAGGTATCAATTTGAATTGAATGAGTACTGGTACCCGGAAATTATTGGTAGTCTTTTATTCTGCCTTGTACAACAGTGATGCGGATCAACATCCTAAAGAATTACATATGCCCAAGGGGACTAGGATATGTCCATTGAACAACACTGTAGATTTTCTACCAGGAACGAATCAGAAGCACTTGAAAACCTAAATAATGAATGACATCGCGGCAATAATCCCGGGCAATAAGAGCGAAACAACAGTGACCCTAGACACGGAGAAATATATATTCCATGTAAATATCTTGCTCGAAGAAGAATAAACTCATTGACAAAAGATTCTGATATATCAACACGAAACCACACTAATAAAATCCTCACACACTTCCATCTGTCATAATCTTAAACCTCAGGTGAGATAATTCCTTTATTATACGGCGTTTATAAGATACAAAAAGAAAACATTCATCTAAGGCCATTGTATCTTTCATCGGCTAATCAACGTAGAGCTACTCAAAATGGCTGATGACAGACTGAGGCTCTTGATCTTAATTTCAGAAAGGATGCTAAATAATGTGATCGAATTCATCGAGATCAACAATAATAATAATAATAATAGTTATTTATAATGTCCCCTTCGACGTAAAATGCCTATGTACTTTCATCCCTCTACATTATTCAAGTGAAACAGTGAATCAAGCGCTCTTTTACAACAGACAGTTCCGTGCAAACAGCTTTCACTGAAAAAGGATACCTCTACTTACTGGAATTCAGCTTCAGTTCAATTTTGTTCAATTACTTCGTACGTGCTTATTACCCGGAGAAAGGAACTCCAATTGTCTCTCCGGCATCTGTTGTCATACAGAGACGGATGAGATTCATAGGTTTGAGCTGATTGCCCCTTCTCCAGACATTTATCCTCATTAGTGTGCTCCGATATAGTAAACATACATTTACGATAATCTAACGGAGAGAACTTAAATAATTTCACGCAAATATCAATAACATTTTTATAGCAATCCAGTTTACAAGGGAAACAAAAAAAATAATTGGCTCACATTATCCGATGTTTTAATTTTATAAGGCCGAAGCAAATCACTTAAAAAGACAGCTTATAGAAGAAAGCCTCACACCCACCGTCTCCTAGATTTTTCCAGCTCAAATCCGGTTAGTCATAGGATAATGGCAGTATGGACCTTATAGGACAGAGCCGCAACACAATGCAGCAGGACTAAACTTCAAGCATACCCCGTCCAATCCCTCTCCCTATATGGTGTACTCTATTGAGTCATATATAAAGACGGAGTTACCTTATTTCAAATGTGTTTAAGGAATAATTTAAAATTAGATTTGAAAGTATTGTTTCATTCTCTCTCTCTCTCTCTCTCTCTCTCTCTCTCTCTCTCTCTCTCTCTTTCTATCTTTCTCTCTCTCTCTCTCTCTCTTTCTTACACTTGCTCTTTCTTTCTCTTTAAGAAATGGGCCGAAAGGCCTGTTACAGTAATGTAAATTCTTATTAACATTTTATACGTTTTGACTAACTCCCCTCCTATCCTTTCACCCTTTCTCTCTCTCTATTCCTCTCTTTCTAACACTCTACTTCGTCACATTCACTCTCTTTCCCTCTCCCACACACGCAATAAACCAAAAGGCCTTCTACGTCACTATGAATTCATATTTACCATATATACTCTGTAACCACTTCTCTTCTACCCTCTCTCTATTTCTCTTACTCTCCGCTGCTCTTCCTCTCTCTCTCTCTCTCTGTCTCTCTCTTTATATCTGTTTCTCTCACAAACTCTCTCTCTCCGCACACGCATGGAATGAAATGCCTTCTGCAGTACGTTCTCGGTTACGTAATCCTTGGAACTCTCTCCTTCCGACCCTATCTCCTTCTCTCTTTCTCTCAATCTCTGTCTCCCTCTCTCTCTCTCTCTCTCCCATTCTCTCTTTACCTCCCCGTCTACTATCTATCTTTCTCTTCATATTTTGAACAAACACATTAGCAGCTTTCAAACTTTCATATCCTAGAGACCTCATCGCTCACCCTTCTAACCTAAATCTACTTTTCATTTAACCAATTGTAATGCACTCCACTCATACATTAAAAATACAACAAATTCTCAAACTGTACAAAACTTTAACACGATATAATTCTAGGTTCTCTGCACCATAATGTACATATATTCTCCCGCCAAATAATTTATTCGCGATAATTCACCCCTCCTGAACCGCCAGCGCTCCCGCTACACATAATTTATCAGTTCTTTCTTCAACTTATTCATATCCCAAATCACGACTGCTCCGTTCTTTTACACACATCTTCCATAGCCCTCTTTTGCAACACGCTCTGGCACTTTTCCAAGCATCCCATCATTCATCGTGTAACTAAAATTGTTGCACACGCTTTCAAACATATGATAACCTACACCTATACACCCCCTTCTCATTTAAAACCATTATGAAACATCAACACTTAATATAATTAAATTTTACTATTTGTTTAAAATTTTAGCGCGCACAGCTTCTCTCCATTTACATTTCCTTGCAATTGTAACATCACATTAGCAATCTCATTCATTTTCCATGGCAAAATCAAAATCACTCAGATCTTCCATCGTTTTAGCAAGACCACTACTTATACACTGCACTCAGACTGGAGGTTAAAGATCCGTTCTCACTATAAATCTTACTCCATGCAAAGACGGTCGCATTGACTTCAAGTAGAACAGTCACGCAGCCAGCTCTCTTTGAACAGTAAAATATGTAGTTTTTGTGAGAGTAAATGCTTTCGAAACATCCGATATTACTCGTTTTCTTTAGAATGACATTCACGTCTGTATAAACAAGAAGCATTCTCGCATTCAATCTACATGTTGGATAGACAAGTGCCACATCTTTTGCCACTTCCACATGGAACTTTTCAAACGCTACATTCATTAAATCATTCTATTTAATCAATTTTATCTTCTTTTTTATAGTCCATACACTCATCGACTTCATCACATCCGAACAATCTTCCTTAAATGTTCTTCCATAGTCAACCAAAACAAGGAATCCACGCAACCATATTCACGAACCTTTCAGACCTGTATACCCCACCGATGCTCACTTTATCTCACAACACTTAAACTTCATTTGTAAAAGACCCACTCAGAGAAATTTTCTTTTGCACTAACTTCTTCCTATTTTCTAGAAACGTCATTCAACATATTCATATGCTCTTCCCTACGCTCACTCATTACACAATATGATCCAGAAACACATATTTATTTTTACTCGAAACTTCACTCAACTCCACATTCATATCAAATTGAAAAGCAACCAAGTTATTCGCCCAACCGAAGCTCTAATCAAAATACTGGTAGTGGCACATCGCAGTGAAAAATGACGTAATAGGCCGGCTCTATTCAACCAGAGGAATCTGATATCAAATCACAGATCCATCTCCGTCAACACTTTCATTCGATTCATCATCTAAACACATTTAGACATATGCATCATTGTAAAATTATTTTTCAACGTTCGCTCATTCACTTTTCTCTAACCAATACACAGTGAAATCTTTATCCGGCTTTAATACAGGCACAATCGGACTACTCCAGACACTCACACTTGGTTTATCTGGACCATTTTCTCATCAGTCACGTGACGGGGGATGGAAATGACGACACCTTTGGTAAATAGTAGTGTCATCGCTCAGTATTTTCTTGTACTTTAGTAACTGAAGAGTGGCAAATCCTTAACATCTTGACTCCAGGCAGTCCTATCTATTCAACATATCTTATAAATCCTTTGCTTCTCACTTTCACTACACTTTTCCCAAATTTCACTTGCACAATCATATCTTCATACTCTCACCAATCAAACTTTCATCATTCTACATATTCACCACTGCATTTGATTTACCAAATTCATCTCTTACATGTACGAGTCTCCTCATTCGACAAATCGTAGCACTAACATCCAAAACATACATACATATTTCGATCGCTCTTACTAATTTTAACTTCCGAACGTCATCTAATCCTAACCTTCAATATTGTATTCCTTTCCAACGGCACAGTCTCCTTCTAATAAACCTCCAAACTGTCAATAAAATTCACTTCAACAAGTCCATCTGGACTCAAATACCATTGGCACCTTAAGCTTTCATTCTTCCTGGACTTAATTATTTCCATTTCAGGCAGTATCACAATACTATTTCACTTGAAAAGGCAATAATGTAATAACATATCATACTTCCTGTTCGTTTCACTTAAACAAAAAAATTATTTTCGATCAATCGAGACCAGCCAGTCGACACACTCTCATAAAACTTCCAATAAATAATACATTCTTTTCCATTAATCCATTCAAACGGTACCCACTCTCTTAGACTCCATTGAAGTACCATGCCTTCAATTGATTCGCAGCACAATAAATTTACCTATCAAAGAGCATTAATCAATGCAGTAACTTCTCTTTCTCCACATTCAACTTCAAGACATATCTATTCATCCTTTTACCACAATTAACTCTACGCTTCGATAATCTTTTTCTTGCATACATAATTGCATTCCAGAGGATTCACCATAAGGAACCCTTTCAAAACTTAGTTTCCCAAAGTCATTCCTTCCATATGGCTTACCGTGTTTGTAATCTAATTTTCATTTACTGACTTTTCCCCTTTTTAAACAACACTGTTGCGTGATCAATCATTACACATTTATACATATTCTCCGAACTGTTCCACACTCTCGCAGAACATCCAATCATACTGCAGTTCCCAAACGACCCATACCCATTAACATCTTTTGTTCCAACTCTCATGCATCCGATGTGAAATGAAACTTTCTTCCACTTATGTTTCATTCGATGTCTCTTGCACGGTTTCCATCCATAATCAAGTGTTCCGTTTGCCCACAGCAATAACAATTTCCGAGGGACTAACGAAATTGTATTCTCACATGACCAACACTCTTGCATCTCGTACAATTCATCTGCTCATGCGGACACCTACTCTCTCTTCCATACTGACTCATATTCAAACCTTTTCTAGCCGAAATCCCATCTCTAGAGGCATTCCTACTCCTACTTCCACTGCGCTCAAGAACAGTACCCACATGATTTCGCTCATCACGCCATAATATTTGTCCCAAATTTTTGCCATCACTTCGATAGAGTTCACCACCAGAGCGTTCCTTTATGACCGGAACTGGGATACCGAACCCTTAATTTGCTTCCTTACTGTATAAAAGAGGAATAATCTGTATCGTACTCTATAAAACTCCTGATTTTCTACAATTCCTATTAAATCCTCCAACAAAATAGGCGGGCCTTCTTACCTTATCTTTTCCTTCCTTTTAAAACTAACATATTAATACACCTTAAATGAGATTGTAACAAAATCTTTCTCATCAAATCCTTTTTCTCATTGCTTACTCCATTCGTAAATCTCGTTCTCACGATACTCTAAACGGTGCGCATACGAATCTATTCTTTCATTATTCCACATTCTCTTTACTTCAAATCTAACCGTTTTTAATACTTTACACTCATCTTCACCCTATTGCTTTGCCCACTCATTTCCAGTTTCACAATTTAAAAATCTCAACCAAGTCTTTCATCCAGAACCAAATATTCTCATCTAAACATTCCCTACAGTAGCTTTAATATTCATTTAAAAAACTTTTATATCTTTCGGGCCTTCTACTCTAAACAAACTCATCTTTGGGACATCTGTAATCAATATACATACACTCTCCCTTATGTCTTCCTCACAATCAATCTTGCTATCGTTAGAGCTAAAGTAAAACAAGTAATTCCTCGATAATTACTTTTTCTTTAGAAGTTGGTCGTGGTCACGAGTTTTAAATGCCTTTTTCCTGAGCTTCTTCTCTTTATGGTATTCATTAAGGTCGGGCTGTCTTTTGTCTCCATTGGATCAAAACAAGAATTAAAGGGAGTCGAGGCCACTCCAACAGCATTCACACCTTACTCTCTCATTTTTTCATGCATCAGGATCACCAATCTTTCTTCCCCTCGCACCTCGCTATTTTTAATTATATTTTCATTCGCACATACATTCCTTTCATTTTTGTTTCTAAACTATCATTTCCTTCTCTTAATTGTACATTTTTATTCGCTTGAGACTCTATGTCAGTCGATCAGTCGGTCGGTCAGTCCCGGTTTGGCTTTTTTGGCTTTGGTAAAAACATTGTAACTATTCGGATGATTGAAACCCTTATTTCACATTCTCTTATGAATGATATAATTGCCAAGGTCCTCCGACGGATAGCCTGACAATTATATTTTTTTGGCAATAACATCATGGCTATTCTGCTGATTCTAAGGAAATTTGAAATCCTTATATCATTTGACATTCTCTTTCGAATGATCAAAATGCCCAAATCCTCCCAAGGTTAGCCGCGAAATTATTTGGTATTAAGCTCAGAACTATTCGGCCGAATCTAAAGAAATTTTAACCCTTATGTTATTTTACATTCTCTTTTGAATGATATAATTGCCACGCAATTAATTTGTTTTTCCAATTCTGTAACTATTCGGCCGATTCTGACCAAATTTGAACGCTTATTTTGTTTTACATTTTGTTTCGAATCCTTTAATTACCAAAGTCCTCCCAAAGTTAGCCGGAAAATTATTTGGCAATAACATTATAACTATTTAGCCGATTCTAATGAAACTTAAAACCTTTATGTTGTTTTACAATCTATTTCGAATGATATAAGTGTCAAGGTCCGCACATGGTTAGTCCGGGAAATATTGAAGGTTTTGAAGGTCGTAAGGTCATAAATCATAATAAGGGAGAGCACGCGACTTTTTGTAAGCAGACCTTGTTTCTATCCTTCTATCTTAACACCATGGTCAGCCTACTCATTTCTATATTCAAGGCTTCACTCCTTCCATTGGTAATGAAAGGAAAATCCTTCTTCTCCTTCCTTAAACCATCAGACAATTCCCACGTTGGGCACAAACGTGGCCACAGGCTCGGCATAATCTGCACTCACGCTGCTTGTCCCGTCCAGATATCTCAAACTAGGTGTAGCAAAGGAAAATCAGAGATTGTCTTCAACCTTTATGATGCACTAAAACCTATAGATACCAATTTTAAGAACCCCCAAAACTTTATCTTACCAAAATGCATCAATGACATTAAAACAAATAAATCAAAATACAGCTCCCAATAAAAAATCGTTTAGAAATTATGACAAAAATAGTACGATTGTCTAAATGTGGCCATGCGCTTAGTACAATACCTGTTTGGACTATACCCACATCTAATAGGTTTTTGGGGGGCCTTTCTTTCTTTCTGGAAAAAAGATAGAGGTCTCAATAACGATCTTTTAGGAGCTGGCTGCAGATTCACGTGATACTCCTCTTGGGGAGTGGTTGTGCTCTGTCGCTTCCACATTCCAACCACAAGGACACGATACCACAACCTGTACACAGTAAAAATAAATCATTCACCAATGCGTCACTACGTATTTACAAAAGAAAAATGAATACAAAAACAAGTTTATAAAGATACATTCTGTAATAATAGTATAAAAATTCTTCAATGAGATTGAAAAGAGATAACACTGGGGAAGAATGAATTTGATGAATTGACAAAAGTACATTTTCCTCCCTAATTCGAGCATACTGAATTCAAATCTGAAATCAGATTCTCTTTAAATGCTATGGATCTTTTTTAATATCAATAACTAATATTATACAATAATTTTTATTTTATCATGCCTGTCATCATGCTCTGAAGTAATTTTGAATCATCCTTGTGCGTTATTTATAGTAAAGCAGGTTTTTTGCACAAACATTTTATTGCATATGGAAAGAAACCTGAATTACACATTAGGACTACAAATACTGTAATCAAATAGATGCTAATTTATTAATGACCGTAGATTAGGCTGGAGGACCTCTACTTAATTTCAATTTCAATCGGGCAAACATTTGCGTTTGTAACTCTTCCTCTTGTAAGTCATCTTTGACGGATATCTTATAATCGTCTATCAGTAGTCCGCCATCATGTGTCTATCCCAGTGACCTTGGTATCGCTCTTTTATCTTCATAAAATCCTGAGGGAAACATTATCCTTGTCGTCGCTCACGGCTCCCAGATTCTTTGGGAATCGGTCGAGGGGACTATTTAGAAATGCAGCTTCACACTCATGTTGCATCCAAGATCACGATATGCTAAAAGCATATTAGTAACCAGATCCTCGTAGTTATGCGCTTTTTTGTTTTTCCAAGAAGTTACGAACAACGGCAAAAAATGAGAGCCAGGCTGCCTACACTTGTTCATTTATGGGGTTCACGAATCTAGAATCACTCAGAAGTCTTCGGATTTGGAGACCATCAAATACTCTTGCTTTTATTTTTTCCTATGACAAAGAAGAAAACGCCGATACTATGTACTAAAAATAATCATTGTCAGTGCTCAACGCCTTGACATACTGCTTCATCAACCACAGTTTGAGATGAAGTGCAGAGAAAACGAGCTTTTCTCGCCTTACGATTGGTTCATTAATAATGTTTAGAATTCCTGCTTCCAAAGTTCCCCGAACTGGCCAATCTTTTTGGGACCAGTCTTTGTCACGGGCTCGACTGTCCCATATACAGGTATATCATGGAAACTTTGTATATTCCTTTTGCTGGCCAAGGAGTAAGTTGACCATCTTAAGGTCTACATATATGATCCAATTGTGTGTATGGTACTTAAGTAAAACCCTGAACATTCTTATGTTATCATGAGTTTCTTGCAGATAGACAGAGTGACTAAAAGGAACTGCACCAAAGCCATTGCCATTATGCAGAAGGACACAATTAAGCCTACGCTTGATGCTATCCAAAAAATGTCTCCAATCAGCAGGGCTATAGGTGCCAAGTCTCAACTCGGTAAACAGACCAAGAACATCGTAGCAGTATACAAATATTTTGTCCTCAGAGAAATACTTGAAAAAATGTACTCTCCCTTGTTCGGTAATATGATACCCGTACCGACCTGTCAAGCATATATCTTTCACTCAACCTGGAGGCTAAAAGTTCTGCAGTTTTCTTGTAGAGCGTCAAATCACGTATCAAGTCATTCAAATCCTCTTGTTTGAAACAGTGAGGAGCTAATGACTGTTCAGCAGCTGATGATGAATCTGTAGACTCTGAATCCATTCCGTGAATGTCCATATCAGGGACATCATTTTCATCGTCGGAGGAATCATATCCACTGAAAATCAGAACTAGTAAAGACTCAGAATGAGGTACTGGCCAGATCGCTGAGGGAATGTTAGGGTAGTCAATCTTGCGCCCACATTTCTTGCCAATCCCTTTAGGATTTACTAGACATAATTAACAGCCCAATACATGATCCTTTGGCTCTTGCCACACCATGGGGATTCCAAAAGGAATAACATTTCACTTTCTTTCCGTCTACTCACGAAGATGTTCCACACAACTAAGGCAAACAGCATGTAAAGCCCACTTCTTATCTTGATCGCCAAGAGGAACATCAAAATATGCTTTATAAGTGCGGATCACAAAATTTGATATATTGCGTATTTGACGAACTAGCATATAGAAGCCACATATGTAGCAGAATGTGTCTGGATCATTAACGCAATTTTCTCTTGACGAAGCCATCACTCTAACATGAGATCTGAAAAAATAAACAATAATGTCAATATTTTGCACAGTTTTCGGGGAAACGAGAGTATAGAAATTACAGAATAACTATAGCATGCGGATAAAAATAGATTATATATTTGAAATCAGCATGAAAAAACAAATTAACATTGGCAGATAAATCTAAGTGACCAGAAAATGTGATTAAAATTGTTCCCTTGTGTATTTGAAGGGCCATTGTTTTTGAGATAAGTGATTCTTTATAATCTTTAGAAAATTATTCTCCGAAGTTAGATCTGCTTCACTAGTTAGAGAGTACATTTTGACCTAGTCTTGTTACTTTTCTCAATTCAAAAAGCGCCCTGTAATTAAAAATTTATTTTTACAAATTGAAAAAATATTCTTTTGAAATGTGCCGAGATTTCCTTAGCTTCATGGTCAACTTTAAACTCATTCGAAGCGCGAATCTATGTAATCAAGGACCAAGGCGGACGCATATGAAAATATTTTAATTAATATGTCATATTAAAGAGAATAACAAAGTTTATATTATATTAATTAAAATTTCCTTGAATTTACTGAACGATTTAAATGTAAGTTCTGAAAAGGAATTTGAAAAATACATCAAAGGTTGCGCAAGTAAAATTTCTTGTGAGAAAAATAGCTCTCAAAAAATGGAGAGGAAAACAGGCGTGTCGGGAGCACAGCCATGTCTATATAGCATAAGATATAGCATAAGATGTTATCTTTATTATTTGCCATAGACAAATTCAATGTATATATAAATGGTTCAGGGCTTCCTATTGATGTATATACTGACCATATAGCATAAGATGTTATGCTTTCTTATTTGCCATAGACAAATTCAATGTATATATAAATGGTTCTTGGGTTCCTATTGATGTCTATACTGACCAAAATCCCCTCAAATTCCTACATAAGATAACAAATTCTAACCAACGTCTAATGAGATGGTCTTTAGCATTAAAACCCTTTTAGATAAATATTCATCACATAAAGGGGAAAAATAATATTATTGCAGATATGCTATCCAGAAATTGAGTTCAGTTAATTCTTAAGTTTAAGTTAGATTTAGCATTTGATTTATTGCATTTAACTGTTAATTCAATAGTTTTAGTTTGATAATAGGAATTTGATTTATTGTATTTCACTTATAAATATCTCAATGGGGGAGGTGTTATGTATACTAAAAGTTAAAAGGATTCATTATGTAATTGTGTATATATTTGTAATGTTTATTTGTAAGGTATATATTTATGTAATTATTTATCTATTTGTAATGTATTTGTAATGTTTATTTGTAATGTAATATCGAACCAACTAACCTCCTCCCATACAACTAACTAACCTCCTCCCACACAACCAACTAACTTGCTACCAATACTTATTTAAGTTTAAAGTTCCCCAATTTTAGGCAGTTCACCTCCAACCACTTAACGCGCTCCTACTGGAATTTATTTGCTCTATATTTTGTGTAACTATTCAATTAATGTGCTCTATTGTTTTGTGTGATTATTCAGTACACTACTACTGCAGCGTAAGTCTCTTATAGTTGTCAAGTTTGGCGCCTATGTACCTTAGACCTCTTTCTCTATGTGTGATAAGTACTATTAAGATTTTTTTATTAATACGTATTGTACATATAAACTGTAAATATGATATTCATGTTTCTCCAAACCTCATATATTCATTTATAACCTTAATATATTAATTTTCTATATTTTCTTTGTTTTGCCTTACCAATAATAGGCTATGCTATATATAATTTTAACTCTGATTTAAGCTTTTAATGTAACTTAACTGTCTGTACACGTTTGGGTTTCTTAAGGCTGGCATTGAGTCCAGCTTAGCCTATAATTGGCGTTCTAGAACCTCGTGTTCATAACGAGGTTCTTATTAATTTCCTTTAGTGTTGTGGGACTCAACCCTGCTGTAACAATATATATATATATATATATATATATATATATATATATATATAGAGAGAGAGAGAGAGAGAGAGAGAGAGAGAGAGAGAGAGACAGAGAGACAGAGAGACAGAGAGAGAGAGAGAGAGTAAGAGATAGATATATACTGGGTATCACAATAACACATTATATAGTAGATGTTTGATAACCATTAGGTAAAAAGGAAAGTTTTGATCTTTTTATAAGACCAAACAAGGATAAAAGACGGATTAAGAAAAAAGGAAGGGATAGAGAACAAATGGAATAAAATATTATTTACTCTTTCACCAGTTAAAGAAAGTGAAATAATGTATGTAATGGATGGGTATCGAACCTATGCCATCGAGTGCTCCTTACTTTTTAGGCCTCTTTCCTAACTACGCGTAAATTTGGATTATTTTCTTGTGGTTAGCGCTTTATATATATATATATATATATATATCGATGTTGCGTTATAACTTCTCTTCTGATCTTAATGTATGTGTCAGTAATGAGATGTGTAGTTGTCGAGTATCGAACCTGCCATCCACTTCACGGAGAAAGAAGCCATGAAATAGAGAAGTTTATTCACTTGCCAACTGGGGAACAGGGAATTGGAGATATCTACGGAGACAAGATTGATTGTGAACATATCAGGAAGAATCCTTAATAAGTAGAGATCATCTTCGTTTTGGAAAGGGGCCTCGGCTACACATTAACAGAGAGGACTATCATTCTTTGCCATTTACATTACTCAAAGACAAACCAGCTTAAAAACAAGCAAATTCTGATCCGACAGGGCAAATTATAAGACAAATTACTCATTCCTTGTTTAGACTACGCCGTAGAAAAATTCTCACAGAACTCCAATTTTTCAACTTAAAACAAGATGGCTGGACAATTCTCCAGTAATATGGTTATAGAAAAATACACAAGGAAAACAACTTTAAGGTTCTTTGTCTCATTAATCGTTTCAGCGAATTACATTCAGCCTTAATAGCTGCCTGGTAAATGAGCTTATACCTTTCATCTTAACTTCAGAAACAAGACTGAACTAAGATACAGACTTCATTCGGAGGATCAAGATTATGAAAATTTGGGAATAAATAATTCTTGTATCTTCCAAAATAACGTCTTTATTTACACCATTCCCTAATTATCTTACACGGAAACCATTGAACAGGCGCGTAATAATAATGGAGATTCTAAATACAAGCAGGTTGTCAATGCAGAGCTAGTGAAGAAGAGGTTTGAACAGCTTGCCATCTCCTTAACGGTTTCTCCCCGAATGTTTGTCGGATTTGTAGAAGACACATTTTGGGGAATCTAACGGAGTAAACTTTAAGACTTACATAGAGTTGCTTACTTGGCAACCTGGGATTAAGATTATGTGGAAGATAGATAGTACACTTTGAAAAATCGGTAAACCTGTCACCTGAAGGCGAGGGAGTTAATTATTCGATAGAAAATGCTGTTAATCTGGGATTAGATTCAAACTATTTATCAATATGACGTTTGCAAGTATCCAAGGTTCTGCAGTCTATTACTAAGTAGAAAGCACATTCCATAAGTGGACAACTCGGTTAAAAGAGGAATTCATAGACTGATGCGAGTTAAAATGTTTACCTATAATTTTGAAACCGTTTCCTCTCGTGTAATTTGACTTGTCGAGTTTTTAAATATTTGCTGCAATCCATATTTTTTATTCCTTTAATAATTTTAAAGACGTGAATTAGGTCCCCCCTAAATCTACGCTGAGTTAACGGAAATAGATTTAGTTCTCTAAGTCGCTTTTCGTATGTTTTTTTTCTTAAACTTGGTATGATTTTAGTAAGCCTTGGTTGGAGTCATTCTAATTTCGCTATACCAAAAACTCCAATTATTTTATTTGCTTTATGCACATGTTAACAATATATTTCCCTAAATTTAGTTCATGATATAAGTAAAGGGGAACAATGGACTTAAATTCTTCCTTTGACAGCTGATTATACAAAGTAAATGTTTCCTCGATGTGCACTAGTGTTTCCTCAAATTTAAATAGCTAAACTTTACTAATTAAATTCCCCATCAGGAAAAATATGTAAGTTCATCATTGCTGCCTATAGTAACAGTCTCAAGGTTTGATTAATTTGATAATTTGAATGTTTAACTTTTAACCTAAAATGTTAGTTTATTCTCGAATTTGTATTTTCCAGAAGCAGAAGATAGATAAAATTAACATCCGAAACGCTGATGTTATCATGAAATGAAATGAATTTGCCCCATCACGTCCTTTCTTTTATACTACAAAATATTCTCTCTCTAAATATATATATATATATATATATATATATATATATATATATATATATATATAGCAGCAGGAAAAGAAGAGCAAGTACTGAAAATAACATATATTGCCAACGTTTCGGGTCCTGGACCCCTTCTCCTAGGTTAGAATATTAAAGATTTATATAAAAACAATTGCTTAACAATTATGAGAACAATGATATTTAATGGCTTCAGGATCAAAAAGGTAATAGGATATAAAACAAAAATGAAAATGCAATATAAAGGAAAGAAATCTGTATATTAAGATAAAAAAAAATTTAAACGAAATTAATAAAGTTACAACTAGAAGAAAAGGAAAACCTTAATAAATACACTAAAATTTGTTACCTGATTCTGAGAAAGTTGTGAGCTTAATGAATGAATTTAAAAATTATACTAACAAAGAAGATGTGATTTAGTATTAGTTGGTTCTCTGATCTATGTAGTTGGTTGGTCGAAAAAGAACAACAATAACAAAAAATGTTAGCTAGTTGGTTGCTTAAGTGGTAATTAATTCATGGTGACTAGTTAAAAAAAAATTCAAACGAAATTAATCGGCAATAAATAACGGTGTGGAAGTAGAGTCCTTATTTAACTGAGGCTGATTTTATTTAATTAAAAGGGACTTAATTATAAGAAGGTCAGATTTAGATTTTGATGCGGATAATATTTAAAATTGATTATAATTTATAGGTATTTTACATGAATAGGAATGCGATTGGACAATAGAGTTTTCTTTTACGGAGAGATCCATTCCTGTTCTGTAACTGATCCCACGGTGAGCATCAATGCGAACCATGAGAAGACGTTCCTGACATCCAATATATGTTCCCAAAGAACATTTAGGACAAGTATATTTATAAACTATTCTGAAACGCAAAATGTCAGGAGTGGGTTCCTTTACAGTGAACAAAGAACTAATTTTTAAGGGGTTTACAAAAATTGGCGTTAAATTTAAATGAAGATAGAATTTTTTCCAAATATTAGACAATTCCTTGATAAAAGTATTAGTTTGGGGTCCCATAAAGCGAAGGGAAATGTATAATTTTTGCGAGGAACATTATAATTATTTATAGGTTTAAAGATATTACTTAAAATGTTCCTAATGCAATTTATAAAAATATAGGGTGGGTAGTTGTTTAATTTAAAAAAATTTAAGTTTAATCATTTTCAAATGGAATAGGGTCCAGTTAGAACAGATATTAAAAGCACGGTGAATTAAGGTTCTACAAGCATTAACTTTGAATTCAAAGGTGCAGAAGCTGTAAAAGTTTAAACCAAAGTTACTAAACGTTGGCTTTCGGATTTTTTTTATTTTTTATTTTTGTTTTACATCCTAGTACATTTTAGCCTAAAGCCATTAATTATTATTATTCTCATAATTGTTAGGCAATTAAAATATAAATATTTAATATTCTAGCCTAGAAGATGGGTCCAGAGCCCGAAACGTTGGCAATACATGTTATATTCAGTACTTGCTCTACTACTATATGGGCCAACTTGAAGAGAGCTTATCCGACAATAGTGAAAATAATCCCCACACACATATTGCCGATACGTAGACGACATCTACATCAACGTCTCAAACGAAGAAAAGCTAAAGAACACTAAACACCAATTTGAGGACAACTCCCTGTTAAAATTCACTTATGAATTGAGCACGGGCAATAAACTCCCTTTTTTGTACGTTAAGGTACAAAAGATCAATGGAAGCTATATCACAAAAGTATAAAGAAAAAATAGGGACAGGGGAAGATGCCTCAACGTGGATAGTGAATCTCCTGAAAGATATAAAAAGGTGTAATCAGCTCAGTCATCCGCCGGTGTACAAATGCTGCTGTACGTGGGAACTTTTCCATCAAAAGATCTCCTGCGTAAAACAAACACTCAAAAACAAGTATTTCCCGAACAGCATGAGTGAAAATCAACTCAAATCATTTTTGATTATGCAATATAAAGATATGGATAAAACCGAAATTAATCAGGAAGCAGTAAATAGCATCAAACTGTATTACAGAAATCAGATGTCTACGGCGTATAAAATAGACGAAAAAAACATCAAGGAAATTATCGACAGTAACATCGAGGTTAAGAATCAAATGGACAAAATTGAACTTATTATATACTAGGAAACGACAAAAGTCAACAATCTCCTTATGAAAAACTATACCTGCCAAAATTCCTCGAATCTAAAGTCAACCAACATAGTTTACGAGTTTATCTGCCCCAAGTAAAGACTGCAAGCTTTATAATAATTCAAAATATATTGGCATGAAAACCACCACCCTTTCGAGGCGTTTTACCATACACCTGCAAAGTGCAGGGCCTAAAAGTCATATGGATAAGGCGCATAACATCAACATAACTAGAGATATTCTAGTTGAAAACCCCTCAATTAAAAGAAAAGAGAGAAATAAAGCGAGGCTAAATATTTTAGAAGCCATCTTAATAAACGAAGAGATGCCCTGCATTAATACTTAGGCCACAAGCTGGAATAGAACATTAAAATTGTTTTAAAATTCCACTCATCGGATTGGCTCGTTTCCTCTGACATCAGGTTTAGGCGAGGGGTTATAAATATTCCCTAAAAACCATTTCCTTTCAAATAAAGTTACCACAACCAACAATTAGATAGCATAAGGAAGATTATATCCCCGAGAGGCCACTCTCTCGAAGAGATGGCCCAGGAGAGAAAAAGTATTCGAGGTTGTATTTTGCAAATTAAGCATTGCCATGGTAAGACTGCTGGGGGAGCCTTCAAGATATGTTGCTATCTGTGAGAATGAGAAGGAAATTGAGGCCATTACCGAAGAAAAGGCAGTTGATTTCCTACGGGGAATTGTCCTGCAGCCCGCCGTACCACCTCATATCCTGGCTCACAGAAGCTTCGTGTGCCAGTGGCTAGACCCATAGATCGGGCAACACTTGAAAGAGGAAACCAAGGAAGATATTCAGCTTCAACAAACTTGGGCTAAGGTAGTCGAAGTGTTCAAGTTTAAGAACGGGAGGGATAAAAGTGACTACAATCATGTTTTTAAGGTAGACTTTGCAGAAACTGCTATGGCCCAAAAGGTAAAAGAACATGGTCTGCTCATGTTTAATGCCGAAGTAAGTGGAGACCAAATTGAGAAATGAGAATTCACTCCAGTTTAATTTTGCTTTAGGTGCTACAGAATGGAGCAGTACGTGACGAAGGACTCTAAGGAGCTACAAGAAACATGCGCTAAATGTAGCAAAAAGGGCCAAAACTAGAGTACGTGTAAAAACGACTTTGAAAAGCGCCTCAAGTGCGGGCAAGGACACAAGTCAATGTCCATGGCCTGCCTTGTCATAAAGAAGTAATTAAAAAGAAGCACGAATTAAAGAAACGAGAGGAAACGCGTTAATCCAATACAACCTACGCTCAAGCAGCAAAGGTGGCCCTCTCAGAAGTTGATACGAAAAAGACCCACCTAAAAATACAGAACGAAAACTCCACCAAGATTCTGACATGCATTCTTCACGCGCATGTCATGAATTTTAAGCGCCCAGGAACTTTCGCTAAAGAGCTAAATCAACTGCTCTCCCAAAACGGTATGGACCAAATGTAATACTCGGACAACCCCCCTCCGGGGACGTCCTGCAATTTCAGATGGCTCCAGACCAACAGACAGATGTACAGGACAGCACCCAAAAAGACAACCCCAAAATTGGAAATAAAATTAAGAAAGAGAAAACAGGGGCAGTGGAAGTGAAAACCCCCTGCCTCTAAACAGAGACAAGTAGACAAGGAAGCGAGGGAAAAACCTTGTTCCGCTACTATTGGTTCCTCGGAGTCCTCAGACTCTTTGGACTCAGAGGACTCTTAAACAAAGAAGGCCAAGGGGAAAAAACGGAAGAGCAAGAGGTTGCGTCTGGATGACATCAACCTCACAATATACGCATGCGAACAGTTTCCCTTTCCCAGAGCGATGGAACCCAGAGAAATATCTTTTTTAATTAAATCAAAAGTCATTTAAATGGGAATACGATGCCGAAATCGACACTCAAACACTAGAACAAGCTTTGCTCCGCCAAAACGTGGTTCTACACCACAATACTTGCGAGCAAATTTCTAACGCTGAATTCAGGACAAAGAGAAACGGCAGGAAAAAGACCATAACCCAGAAACACTACAAAGACAACATGGAAAGAGTAAGCAACAAAATGAGGATCCTGACACTCAACGTTGACCGTTGGTAGGGGAAAGCAACGGCATATGGAAACATTCCGTGTTCTTGACCTCGACATCATTTTAATAACAAAGCACGGCATTGACACTACATCTGGTCAAATTAAAATACTGGGCAACGGAGTAATCATGAAGAATCATTCTCAGGAAATGTTTAATGGTGCTGCAATAGCTATTTAAGGGGAAACATCTCGTTCGAACATCTACCAGAACTGAATGAATCCTTTGTGGCAGTCAAACCCCACACGTTAGTAGTAAACCTAGTGATAGCGTGAGCCTATCAACCCCATCGTGGAGCCTATCTCCCAATAAATAACTTCTACACACAGTTTGGGCACTGCAGAATGGCAATCTTAGGGGGTGACCTCAATGCCACAGGTTTCAAATTGTTTATTAAAGGAAAATGCACCAAAACTAATAAATGATTTCTATTAAATCTAATTGAGCACTAAAGGCATAGCCTAGATTTTACCAACATCCTGTCTTATCCGGTTAGGGAATATTTCCCCTACTATATTTTTAATTAAAAATTACATCTTTAAAGCTACAAACATTAATATCATTTTTCTGAATATTTTAAAATCTTTTTCCTTACCAAGGTAATTTTGTAGAAGTTATGCAATCACCAACATTTTTTTAATTTTTTCTTTCCAAATATTCACGAAAATTAATTACTCGATTTCTACCAAATTTGGTGGAGTTAAGAGCCTTGGCCTAGATGGAAATGATTAGTTTTTGACCAAGATCCGGTTAGAAAATTTAGTTATATACGATTAGGTATTCTGAAATATGGGGAATGGGGTCCCTTTGCGGAGATTTGCTCTACATTACGGAAATGGTTTTGCTAAAGTAAATTATTTGGGAATATCTAAAAAGTGGTTTGAAATTACAATTTCCTTTTACATAGAAGAATTACTTATCTTTTAGGCCGGAGGGCAGAAGAATTACTCCGAATGTAATATATCATTTTGGAGTGAATGGAAAAATAAAACTTTTGTGAACAGTATTTTGGCCTAAGGAGAATGACTGACATCAATATTATTGGGGGAGTTGGAACGATCCCTCACAATGGCCATTTTCCATTATGGTGTTTTAAACTCTATGAATACCATTTTCTTAGCGAAGTTTTAAAAAAGATAAGGAAAAGAATACTAGATAGTGGTAAAGGATAAATTTCAAATAACAACCCCAAACCTTTGTCAAAATGAAAATGGATCCAGTATTTTGTTTTTGGATAATGGTTGACTTGTTATATATATTTATGGGATATATGGATTATTTTAAACTGAATAAATCATGTCATTTTTGATGGAGCTTGCAAATAAACTACCTATATTTATTGTACCCTTAAAAAAGCAGCATGTCTGGTTTCCAACAAAGCTTACGACATATATTTCTAAATATTTATGTGGAAGAGATTTGAGGAGATTTTACTAATTGCTCCTTTTCCAGCATCAAAATGTAAATTCTTAAAACCATCACATTTAATAACGAATGTGAGATTATATTTTTACAGCAGTCAAGTGTATAAATAGAAAATGGTTTTCAATTTAAAATTCAGTTGTGTCTTAGATATCTTTCGAGTTGATGAACTGGATCGCCTACAATCAAACTTTTTGAACTCTTTAAATATCCAGAATTCATATACAATTTTGTTTTTAAGACATTAACTTTGAATCTATACAAATTTCAAGTATTTCATTGATTAAACTCTTCTTAGACACAAAATATGGCAGCGAATATAATGTGAAAACATGGAAAGCCCAAATTTGAATGTGATGGTTTTATTTGTCTTTGATAGATATATTCCTGAAAAAGGAAACAGAAATTTATATGTGTGAAGAAAAGATTTCTGTAAATCAAGAGTTCATGTTCACACGATCCTTTTTCAGCAAAAACAGAGAGAAGACGGAATTTAACTCAATTAAACACGCGTGCAAGCAACGCAGTAGAAGGGACTGCTATAGTTGTCAACGAATGCTTACAGAATTTATCTCAAGTTTGCCAAGGAGCTATACCAGATAATAGATATTTAAAAAAGATGGTCTGTCGCCCACGAAACAACGTAAGATCATACCCGATGATCTCATTCGAGTTAGCAGGTATTTTTATCGCAGAAGCATTCAAAACTTATACTTTTAGTGGAGAAGAAACGGTAAAATTTTTGTTTGCAGACATTGGATGTTGTGAAAGTTCGGGTACAATTTTAATATTTGGACGTAAAAGTAACCTGATATTATTATATGACTATGAAAGTTTTTTGTTGATGGTATTTTTAAGATCGCACCTCTTTTTTCCCAAGTTTATGTAATCTCAGGTGAGAATTATGGGGGCGTCCATCCCTTGTTATATGCTCTGTTCCCTAATGAAGTTGGTGGAACTCATGTCAAATTATTCACAATAATTTGACCAAGATTTTGTCTTGCAATTATTAAATATAACAATGAATTGACAAATTTTAATAACTTACAAGTACATTTCCCTTCAGCAGAAAGCGGAGGTTGTTTTTATTTTCATTTGTGCCGAAATTTTAAAAAGCATGTTTGTGATTTAAGACATTCTCGTCAATATATAAATGATCCTAAGTTTAACTTTAAATGCTCTAGCTTTTATTTCTATAGAATACATAATTGAAGCAATCTTGCAGTTAAGTCAAGAATTACACAATGATCTACAAGAACTTCTAGATTGTCTTCAAGGCAATTATGTAGGAAGAAAGGACAGAAGAACAAAAATCATTAGAGCCTCGTTTTTTTCATGCAATAGGGAATCTATATCAGCGAGTACTTAACGAAGAAGAATGGACAAACAATCAAGCAGGAGCAGCAAACAGGAGGTTGCAATGGGAGGAGACGTATATTATGAAAATCTTGTTGCAGGTCATAATCGTCCCTTAAAATTGAAGAAGTACAGGAATGAGATGAACTATTTGCTGACTGGTGTGAAATTTTGAGAATATTACATACACTGAAAATTTAAGAGTAATTTCTCACAACTATGAATACTGTTCATGATTATAGTCATGAAAATGTTTAATGTTCTGTGTTTTTTTACTGTGACGTAGCTATATAATAAGTTCCTGGTTTGTAAGAGATTTATTAATATATTATTAATATTATTTTAAATATTATTATTAATATTTATTATTATTATAAGAATTATTATTTTTTATTAGTAAGTGTAATTTTACCTTTAAAAATTTGTAGGTTATTATTATTATTATTTTATGCGTTCATTAGTCCCTTATATGTATACCAAAATTAACTGTTTGTCTAGATATTAATTATTATTTTACCTTTACATTTTTCTAGTTTTAAAAACTCTAGATGCTTATTAAATTTCTAACACTTAGTTATTTCACGTATTAAGAAGGATTAGCTTAGTAAAATACTCTATTGCAACAGCAATATCTTAAAATGCGTACATTTTTTTTCATTTCGATTTGTAAACCAAAAAATTAAAATAGTTTAGCGATTATATAATCTCCATCGATTTAGCTTGACCTAAAAAAACTAATATTTTCATTTTAGTCTTATGCTCTAGTGGTCCACCAAATTTGGTAGAAATTGGTCCAATAGTTTTTGAGTATGTTTGAACACGAATGACCACCGTCGCTCAAAAGTAGTAGTTGACTTATAAATTTTAACAAGCTATGTGCCGAAGAGGTTCTGCGCTGAACTGGGCCATTATCCACTGGAACATTTAATTTATAAATTTCATCTTCATCCAATAATTTTCGACTTCATTTATTCATACACTTCACTCATATAAATGAGTGTATTGCAAAACTTAGTGATAGTTTTTGAAATGAACGATATTTTTCAGGAATTATATTTAATTACCTCGACGGTGGTGTTAAATATGACTTTGAGAAATGTCTGCGATAATTAGGTTGTGAAAGTGATTCGGGACCATCTCAATGGCGAAGTAATGCAGGGAATTTAATTATCACTTGAGATCCCTAAAATGTGACATGATTACGAAAACGACTTTAAGCTTGGGTTTAAACGTGCAATCGGGCGGATAATTCATCATTAACTGGAGATTTCTCATGTCATTAAATATCAATAAAATATTTACGTAAAATCTGCTCCTCTTTTACCTCTTTGGTTCCAGTAAGATCGCTTAAGCACCAGTAATTTTTGAACTCTAATTTATGGGTCGATTTATTTTAATTACATATTTTAGAGGGTTTGATGGCCCATTAAATTACCTCTAAGTGTCAAAGGTCTCTTTTATTGCGCCCCACATCAGTATGCTTCCGGCCCCATAGAATGAAGGGTTATTGCCAATTAAAGCTATTCCAGATGGAAAAGCTTGTGGCATCCATGGAAGCGTACATGTATGCATATGTGTGTACATATCAAACTTATTTACTACCTCTCTCTACGAAACCTTGAGTGAAAGAGACAGGTAGAGTGAGATGACAGGCAGCCCCACTGCCTCTCGTCCCCGCTCCGCCCTTGCAGAGTCAGGGAGATTACGAGGGAAGAAGGGTTAAGTTAAATTAAGCAACATCCGGTGTAGTTAGTCGTTAGATGGAGAAATAAAAATGACTGCATATCGCTGCTAAACACTAAGCATAAATAAATGCTATTACGGTGCAAATAAAAGAATTGAAATGGAAAAAATGTAAAGAAAACACAAGAAAAGGAAAAGGTGTCGGGGAAGGAGGAGTGCAAGGAATTTGTTCCTAAGAATGTTGCTCCTACGCCGAGGAAGTACGTGAGAGGAAAGAGGCAAATAAATATATATATATATATATATATATATATATATATATATATATATATATATATATATATATATATATATATACAAATTCTACAAACTCATAGTAGCAATTGGATAGTACCCCTAATGTTCTGACTTAGTGTAGGAACAATATTCACTCACTCGTTATAATTATAGAAATAATTCCATATGTAAATGTCGAAATATTAAATGACCTCAAGTACGAGTTCGTCATACAGGGAGTCAAACATTCTACAGCTGATATTCCAAGTTGGCTTCCTTTTATTTATCTTACCATACAAATTATAATAGCAGCCTCATCTAAGGTTTATTGAGTAAAGCCGTAATTTAAATCAAATGTCATTTTCTTATTTTCATTTCCACCCGATCCAATATTACTGCATGTTTCCCTTACCAGATTAGATTTAGGAAGGTAAATTACTAAAACCTAAACTATCCTAATTTCTTTTTAAAACCAGGCTCACATTTCCATAGCATCCTTTTTCTTTAAGAATATCTCGATCTTTAATAGTTTAGAAAACAAAGAACCTCGAGAGGCACCGTGCTTGAATTCATCAAAAAGGAGGTTGGAACTCGGATTAGCGATAATACGAAAAATGCGAAACTATATCAAAACAGTCCGAAAGTACTCTATTTTTAAATTAAAGTTTAGGTAATTGAGAAATAAAGGTAGACCTATTCTTCAGATATCCTCAAATCTGGACCAGTTCCCGCGAGCAGAACTTTTTCCGACTAGTGAATGGGCCGATCACCGTTTTGCTAAAGAAAAACAAAAATTTTTAAAACATAAGAAGCAAAGGAGCCTGACGTTAAACCAAAGGCACACGATTAGGATTACTGAGCATTGAAAAATATAATTTTGAACGATGAGGCAAGCTTGATATTTTCATCTAAAAGAGAAGAGAAAGTGTAAGGCAAAGGAAAATACGAAGTGTTGAAAGAATCCTTAAAATAAAGACGATGATGCTCTTTTAAAGTCTAGCATTGTTTACTTGCCATTTAGTTTGGAGATTTAGTACAACTCGACTGATTAATTCCGCCATACACTGCAATATAGAAAACATCGTATTAGACATGCAATCGATATTGAACATGATAATGATCACAAACAGAAATCTATTAAAGGTAAAAGTTATTTGCCATGCATAATATGGGCTGGAGAATTATAACTAATGTTTTTTTGTTTTGAATAATCCTATGTAGGATCATCAAGAACAAACAACACAGGAAATATCTTAAATATTCTAATAAGGTGTAGGAAGTCGAACAAAGACCATAAAAATAAAATTCTTCCCAATTATTTCGACAAATTGCAGCATAGCATTCGCAAAACAATTGAACCTATACTATTATCTATTTGTCCATTAGGAATAAAAAAAATTAGAATCGTATAGGTGCTAAATATATAATTAAAATTAGTGATTCCCTCAAAATCTTTGAAAAAACTTTATACTTATAATATAGCATTTAATTTAAAAGAATAAAAACGTAATTTTTCCACTCTATTTTTTCTAGTTCTACATTTATTTTTGTGACCTCTATCTCCTACCCCTTAACTTTGATATGTTTCTCTATATCCATTATACATGATAAAATTTCAGCTTGGAATCTAACAGTGAATTCGTCTTGTCACTCTCCATGTTTATAAGAGTGTGTGCTTCAGAAAAGATTTCCTCTAACTTTCACTGTTTCTTGTACCAATCTCCTCAAACGATTTATTCTAGTTCATATGGTTGTTTTTATCAAATTATTTGCTCTATATCGTTAGTTTATTTCCACTGTATAAAACTATCTTATGTTTCTCTGCATTCACTACTTTATTCTACTACTTTGCATTCAGTGTTCTTTTTTCCCTAGTGTACATATATCAGAACCCGAAAGCTTTTACAAATATTTTCGTGTTTCAGCAAATGTAACTATCTTAGCTTTATCATATTCCTCATTTATCATTTTTTTTATTATTTATAATTTCATTTCAGACTTGCTTTACAGTTTTATCATCAATTCGAATTTACTAGGTTAACCAATGATAATTCTGTTTAATGTATCTGATTAGATGATCAATTATCACCCTGCTTATGTGATTGATGCCTGATTGTTCTCTTATCAAAGCCTATAATTCCTTGTTAATATAAGCAAAGGTTTGGATATCTTTTGAAGCGAATCAGACTCCTATTTTACCATATATTGAGTGCTATTGACTTAGAGCTCGCACAAAATAACTTTGTATTTTATTGACGGAAATTATGCTATTGTATGATTTAAGAACTACTCTTCTCTATAGTATTCTTTAAAGTGAATCATTCTACGGAGTTTTTTTTTGTTCTTGAATGCCATATTAACGCGAATATTTGTAGGTGGTCTAGATAAGACACTCCAAGGCTAGCAAGTTTAGTTAAACCACCCCAAAGTCCCCAGGTAAGGATAAGCAGACCCATATATTCCCAGGGAAAGTAATAAGTATCATTTTAATAAAAAATAATAAAACAAATCCAACATTAAACGTTTAGTTATTCAAATGGTTATTTTTCCGCAATGCTTGAATAAAATGATGTAAAAGGTTTGAGCTTATGCGTTACACGCCATATCAATTTTGGAGATACATGTAAAAGGTCCTCTTGCATCCCCGCTTATTCTTCTATGAGACTTATACCTGTTTAAATAACTCTTAATCACTTGAGGGTGAACGTTTGTTGACATGTTTATTTACATAGTTAACCAAATGATTTACAGTCTTGTGAGCAAAGCAATTTTTCTTTGAATATATTTTTAATACTCACCATTCCTCACTTTAAATTGTTGTTGCCGATAACACAACCATTTGAGTAATGGGTAATAATTTTTTTTTTTTTTATTCGATTTTCCACGATTTCCATATAATCTAAGCCAGTTATTTTATTTGAGCAAAACACCTTAGTTGTTCCAGAGATCCACGTCCTGTGTGATTTTTTACTTTGTGTGAGAAACCAGATTCGCCTCTTTGAATTGTGAGGCGATTACTCTGAGCCTTATTAAGTGCTTTTCAATATACAGTGTGTATTTTTCCCATAAAAATAATATTTTAATCATTCTTACTTTCTATAGGTTTAAAAAATTTCAAGTTTGCTCAAAACTAGAATTATTGCACTCCAGTTTTATTGCCTCTATTCATTTTGGAAGAAAGGTCTTAGTGCCTTCAACAAACAAGTTCTTAAAAGTGGAATTCATAGCATTTCATCTACTGCACTCTTTTACATGGCAGTTCTAAGTAAACATATTAATAATTGAAAAACGATTCCAATTCATTAAAACATTAAACTCAATCCACTTCAATTATTTTCTTACTTATATAAACTTTATGCTTAATTTATGAATTCTAGACAGAGTATCATTTAACAAGAAGAAGATCAATTTAAGGTGGCGCTAAGTTACAACCGCAATTAGGCTAAAGTTTAAATCTCAATACTTACACCTGTAACCACAGGTCTTAAGATTTATAACTTATCTTGGCAAAAATGAACTATAAAGATATATATATATATATATATATATATATATATATATATATATATATATATATATGATGAAAATTAATGCAATATCGCAAGAAAAGATGAGCAAATAAACCACATTCTCCGAAGACAATTTTATTCAGAACAGTTTCGGTGTATCTCACACCCTTTTTCAACTGACACTGGGTAGAAAATATAAGAGAAGTGCATATAAGCATAACACAAGATCCCCTCTTTTTTCCCCCAATCGCCTACTTGTGGCTAATCTGGCGGGGGGGGGGTTAGGCCTAAACATATTGAGGGGCTGAAATTTTGCTATTTTGTTTATTTGCTTTTTTATTACAGGATTAAAAGAAAATTGCCCCTTAGATAGATTTAAATTAGGAACTGACAATATCAAGCTCAATTCTACAATTCTTCTTTTAACATAGTTATCGGATTTAAATACCATTTTACTTCCATTTAAATCGATCGTATGATTCTTGTCTTAACATGGCAAAATATTCCATTGCTTTCGCTGCCCACTCTAATATCTCTTTTGTGTTCGTACAATCTCTTGTCTAGATTTCTCCCTGTTTCCCCTATATAAACTTTATGGCAATCGTTGCATGGCACTGCATATACTCTTATGTTATGATGTTCTTTGGGTTTCCTGGCCATCATCAATTGGTTTAAGGAATTATTATATTTAAAGGCTAGATTAATACCCGCTTTTCCATATATGTCTCCATCAAATTTAAATATGAATGGGAATATGATAATAGATTACCCTTTAATAAAGATTACCATGAATTAAAACTTGACGTGTATGAGAAACCAACCCATTTGAATGCCTATATACATTATTTTTCGTTTCACGATAATACTGTTGAAAAATCGGTAATTTCTAACCTTTTCCTCAGAGCATACAAATTATGTCATCCTTCCTATTTAGATGAAGAAATTGTCATTATCAGGACCATTTTTTCTAATTTGTATTACCCCGATTGGTTCATATTGTCTGCCCATTTTTCTGCTAGGAAAACATTCTATGGTAATAAGCCTTCCCGCACTAACGACTTCAACAAATGTACAACATTGCCATTTAATAACAAGTTAAATAGTTTAAAGGACATATTTGGAAAAGCGGGTATTAATCTAGCCCTTAAATATAATAATTCCTTAAACCAATTGATGATGGCCAGGAAACCAAAAGAACATCATAACATAGGAGTATATGCAATACCATGCAACGATTGCCATAAAGTTTATATAGGGGAAACGGGGAAAAATCTAGACAAGAGATTATATGGACACAAAAGAGATATTTGAGTGGGCCGCGAAAGCAGTGGAATATTTTGCCATGTTAGAGACAAGAATCATACGATCGATTTCAATGGAAGTAAAATGGTATTTAAATCGGATAACTATGTTAAGAGAAGAATCGTAGAATCAAACTTGATATCGTCAGTTCCTAATTTAAATCTATCTGATGGTCAATTGTCTTTTAATCCTGTAATAAGAAAGCAAATAATACAAAATAGTAAAATGTCAGCCCTTCAATATGTTTAGGCTTAACCCCCCCCCCAAATTAGCCATAAGTAGGGAATTGGGGAAAAAAGAGGCGATCTTGTGTTATGCTTATATGCACTTCTCTTATATTTTCTACACAGTGTCCGTTGAAAAAAGGTGTGAGATACACCGAAACTGTTCTGAATTAAATTGTCTTCGGAGAATGTGGTTTATTTCCTCATATATATATATATATATATATATATATATATATATATATATATATATATATATATATATATATATATATATATATATATATATATATATATATATATATATATATATATGTATATATATATATATATATATATATATATATATATATATATATATATGTATATATATATATATATATGTATATATATATATATATATGTATATATATATATATATATATATATATGTATATATATATATATATGTATATATATATATGTATATATATATATGTATATATATGTATATATATATATATATATATGTATATATATATATGTATATATATATATATATATATATATATATATATATATATGTATATATATATATATATATATATGTATATATATATATATATATATGTATATGTATATATATATATATATATATATATATGTATATATATATATATATATATATATGTATATATATATATATATGTATATATATATATATATGTATATATATATATATATATGTATATATATATATATATATATATATATATATATATATATATATATATATATATATATAAATATATATATATATATTTATATATGAATCCAGCATATTATTAATTCGGAAATTTTTAGTGTTCCGCGTAGCCGAGTGGTCTAAGAGACGGTTTAATTGAGATCAAAGCGGTTGCTCGCGGCCTCAGTGTGCACGGTTCGAATCCCACCCCTGTACGGAATTTTTCCAATTTAGGAAATAACATTTCCAAACGAAAAATATCGTTTTTCCGTATCTTGCGGTTTGTTTGATTCATTTCAAAGGAAATTTTTTTAATTAAGAAATTAGTAATGAAAAAATACCAAACCGGATAAAACCAGATCTTGGAAAAAATCAATCAACCAATTTTTTAGTAAGTTTGAAAGTGACGAAAGCCGTACGACTTCCTTGTTAGAGATTTCTAACACTAAACCTTTTTTTCAAGATTTTTATGAAAAAGTTGATCTGTTGGACTTTAAATTTTTAATAAGGTGTGCCCCTAATAGGGTCTACGCCGAATAGGTCAACGCCGAATAGGGTCTGAGCTATGAATGGTCCTTACCAAATAGGGTGTGCACCGAATAGGGTCTGCGATGAAACGCTCGCAACGAATGGGTTTGTGCCGGAACGGCCCCACCGAAATGCCCTAAGACACCCTTGCATGATTTATCACTTTCCTACGAGGAAGCTTTGGACTCAATGTCGGATGAATTAAGATTACGGGATTACAACAAGACATCAAGCGTTGACAAATATATTATGACTTTTCAAATGTGGCTTTTATGGTGGTTTCTGCGGGGGAAATAATCTTTGCTTTATGTGCGGGTTGAATGTTGAGCGGAATAAATATAATACAAGATAAGAATTAAAAGCACAAATCTATTTAAATGGAATTTAAGTTTATTTTACTGCATACATTAATAACATATCTCTGAAGAGAAGAGAAAAAGGCTAAAAAATATAATAACCAGGATCCCTTTGAGAAATTCGACCAAGTTATAGATATCAATTAATTGAATCATTATAAATTAATTCGTTAATTAAAAAGGGAAAGATAATTGATCGCCTTTTGTGCGGAATACTTTTAGTTCACCTTTTGTAAGAAGGATTGGGTATGATAGAGAAAATAGGTGAGTGAAAGCCAAAAATCCCTCTAAAATCGTCCCAATTTTGCAAATTTTACCCATATCAAGTGACAGAATGTAATTATGACCTCTCACTACACAAGGGATTTTTTTATTTGAAATTAAAGGCTCGTAATAACGACACCTTGTGGGGAAGAATGATTAAACGAAGAAAGTGAAAAAATATATATGTTTCTTGAAGAATTCTGGCCATAAGGTACATATAAATTAGTAGATGACGGAGGCATTTTCTTGCAGGATGTCTTCCCTCTTCATCGGGAACCAAAGCGAGAAAATGACTCAGTGCGATTCTGTACAAAGGCTGGATTGAACTAATATAATTCACTATGCTAGATGCCTCACCGCTTCCTCGTGCGATCAATTCTTCTTGGGTTTGATGCGATGAAATTTCCAAGTTTTTGAGAAATTATAAATGATTTACGAGAGGAATTTGAAATAGAAAACAGAGACGACTCGACCCACTAGAATAACTCGTTGTTATAAGGATCACGTTTGTTAACCATTTCGTAAGCGGAGTATATTATAACACCAAAGTGCTCAAATACTTTCGAAAATCCAAGAAAATCCTCCATTCTGTTAATACAAATTCTCTTATAATAGATAGAATATGGCATTGATTTCACCAAGAGTCTCTCATAAGCATTAGAGAAGAATGCAATCATGGGATCATGATTCATTGACTCGCTCCCAAAGCCACAATAAATACCTATCTCTCGCATGAGTGTAAAAACATTTAATTTAATTAAAATTTGGCGACTCAAAACTGACACCGAGGAATGGCTTCTTATACTGTTCCACAACAGATAATATAGAATTAATTTGAAATAGCGCAGGAATATCGAAGTATAGAAAAGTCTCATAATATACTCAGTACTGACTTTAAACCAATTAACCTCGTTAATAATTCTGTTGAGCTTCTAAGTTATCTTCTACTTTTCATTCTGTAAGGTGAGCTTTGTATGCGCGTGAATTAATTAGTGTTCTTTTAATCATTTTCTTTTTGTTTAGTTCTCTGTGGTCTTAATTTTTATCATCAGATTTAGTTTCAATTTTTTTATCCCCTTTAGTAATCCCTGTTTTTGCTTTAAAGTACCTAGAAAAGGGGCCTGTTTTGCCCGAAACGTCGGAATATATGAATCCTGTCTAAAATGTATTTACTCTCATCCTGAGCCTGAATTTCCGCCTTCATAGTAGCAACCTTGCATGATGTATATATATATATATATATATATATATATATATATATATATATATATATATATATATATATATATATATATAGTACAGGTGAAAAAAGAATTTGGACGCGAATGAGAAAATGAGACAAAAAACCGGAGTCTTTTAAAGGCAAGAGAGAGGGACATTCTGATGTCCCTCTCTCTTGCCTTTATAAGACTCTTGTTTCTTGTCTGATTTGCTAATTGGCGTGCTAATTCTTCTTTCTCTTGTACTATATGTATTTATAGTCAGCCATACAAAGTTTTTGCATCTTTCTTTCTGTCTTAAACTTTATTTGAAAGGCAGAAAATAAAAATGGCGTAGCCCTGTGGTGGTTGTATGATCACTTGCAGAACCTCTAGTTGCTTCTTTCTATATATATATATATATAGATAGTAAAAACTGAAAGAAATTTGACGTGAATGAGCACACAAAACAAGAAACCGGTGTCTTTCGCATAAAAGTATTAATTAATCAAAATTTTTACTAAATATTGGAGAGCTTACTAAAATGAGTTACGGATCTTTGGAAACTGAAAAAGAAAATATGGTGAAATATAAATACAT
This sequence comes from Ceratothoa steindachneri, assembly GCA_963969495.1. NCBI lineage: Eukaryota > Metazoa > Arthropoda > Malacostraca > Isopoda > Cymothoidae > Ceratothoa > Ceratothoa steindachneri. The sequence goes on from OZ018317.1 coordinate 235,294,972, forward strand.
TTTCATCGACAAAGGATACTTATAACGTACATCAGTATCAAAATGATGGATCTTAAAATAAATCTTTAGTGCAAATTTTCTAAATTATTGATTAAACAGAATCAGGTATTGGGTATTGATGTCAAATATCATAGTGATTTTGAGAACTTGCAAAAATATTTCATAGAGCTTTGAAATGGTGTGAAAGATGACAGGTGCAATGCAATGTAGACAATTTTAAGGTTATTCACATAGGTTATCATAAATTTCAAAGAGATAAAAAAAAAGGCGATACAATTTTAAACAAAAAGATAAAACAGTACAATTCCTTAAAATAAATCTTTTTTACCCCGTAAGGGGCGCGGCGATTTGCCATCCTGGCCGCCGTGCTGACGGGATCCAGCGCTCCGTCCGGCCCCAGCTTAGCCTCTCTTCCTTCCTTCAGATAGCCCGATTTCTCCCCTACCTCGTCGCTTTTCATACAACCTCTCCCACAACTTTCTCTGGTCAGCCTCTAATTTCACAGGGTAGAATGCTGACCTTCTTCTCAAGCCAACCACCCCGGATCGGGGCTGAGGGGGGGAGGGGACATTGTTCCCTAACCCCTCAGCTCCGGTTCGGGATGGGGTTTTTTTAACAACCTGCTTCATCCCCACCCACATCTTCCTCACATCCCTTTTCCTCTCCTCTTCACAACCTATATTTTTTACGCCGTGTCCAAGGTGGAGCCGCCATGCCGAAGGACTGCCAGGCCACCAGGCGGGAGGGGTGGTCCCGAATGGCGGCGCCTGGCTCTGCCGGGCTTGTAAGCACCTCTCGCAGTGCGGGCAACTGCGAGAGGTGATGAGCTATTGCGTCCCGTAATCAAAAGAGGGTCACCATGCCCATGTATGAAAAAAAACAAAAACCCCAACCCCCAACTTCCCCAAAAACATCTACGGAGCCGCCCTCGGGCAGCTCCACCGAGAAAATGGAGGTCCCCCCCCTTGTGCTTGCGCAAGGGACCCTCCATAATTCTTTAACCGGAGAGGAGGCTTACTCCTCTCCTACGCCTACGGGTGTAGGGGACTCCCCCTCACCCCCTTCTCTGAAGGTGCTTTCTGGCACCTCCCTATCTCCAGCGGCAGTCCCTCCTTTGCTTTCTAAGGGGACTGCCAAGAAAGCCAGCAGGCAGCCCATTGCCGACCGCCCCTCGTGCAAGCGGCTCGGTAGGGCAAACCCCCTTAGGGGGGAGAGGGAAGCCAGGCCCCTTCGGTCGCTTCCCTCAAAAGACCTGCTGGCAAGAATTTTGAACCTTGCTGGGGTCAAGGCCTGTGCCTCCCCACACCACCTGACTAGTGACAATACTGCCAAGGGGACCTGCGATGTCCTGGGAGGGGATGGCCAACTGGAGGCCCCTCCTGTGATAGACATGGTCCTTGAGGAGACCCAGCCCCAGACGGTAGGGCCTTCCATGGGGGGGAATTCGGGCTCGGCGCCAAGCACCGAACCCGAATCCGCCCCTATGCAAGGTCCTCCTCAAATGGCTGAGGGCTCCGAGGCAGTAGAATGAGGGGAGGGATCTCCTCCGACAGGTGCCCCTACGACAACCAGGACCTTCTCCATTTCGGAGAGGGACCTGGCTGAGGCTGGTCCATCTGGCCTGGGGACTTCTGCCGGCGGAGGTGAAAAGCGGGTTCATTCCCCGCCCTCCTCTCCTAAAAAGAAAAAGACTAAAAAGACTCAAAAGACGAAGAAGACTCGGGGCTCCTCTCCATCCGCGGGGGCTGCGGGGACGGATGGGTCTGCTGCCACTTTGGTAGGCGACCAAGCCAAGATCGGCACATCCGGCCCCTCTACCCCCTCGTGTGCGGAGCCCATGACTAAGACTAAGACCAAGAATCCACAGGGCGGAGCCTCGATGACATCGGGGCCCCTGATTCAGAGGTTACCTGGCGTTTTCGAGCCCGCTGGCTTCAAACGCTTCCTCGTTATTCGCTCCACTGATGGCACCATGTTGTCCAAGGGCAACATGATCCATCAGAGGAGAGGATTAGCTAGTGCAATTGGTAGAGAGCCGAAGGTAACCCGTTTCTCGGACGGGAGCCTTCTGGCGAATGCGGCGAATCCCGCCGAGGCGGCCAAGATAAGTGCTCTTCGGACACTTCATGGCACCCCGGTGAGTGTGACGCCGCACTCTACCATGAACTTTGTGAAAGGAGTAGTTTATGCGAGGGAACTCGTTGACTACTCCATTGAGGACATCACCCTAGAGCTGGCCGACCATGGGGCGGTCAAGGTCGAGCGTGTGATGAGAAAACAGGGAGGGGCCTCGAGACCCACCCCTACACTCTTCGTCACGTTCGACTGTGACAAGCTCCCTGAGTCGGTGCGTGCCGGTTGGTACCGCTACCGCGTGAAGGCATTCGTGCCACTGCCGCGGCGGTGCTATTACTGCCACCGCTTCGGCCATACGAATCGATCATGTAGACGTGCAAAATCGGGGTCACCCGAAGTCTGTGTAAATTGCTCCAAGGTCGCACACGATAAGTCCAAATCGTGTGTGGCCAAGTGTGTCAATTGCGGAGAGCCGCACCCTGCTTCTTCGAAGCAATGTGGTGCATATCTCCTTGAGAAAGAAATCCTGGCCGTTCAGGCCCAGGATCGACTCTCATTCCGCGAGGCAAAGGACTTGGTCCTGGCGCGCCCGGCTCTGCCTGGGACGTCATATGCCTCAATAGTTAGAAAGGCACCCTCTGCTCCTGGCCCATCCAGGCCAACGAGCACGGTTGTTTCCGCGCCCATTCGGAGCCCTTCTGTGGGCTCTACCCAACCTGGGCGCTCCCCTGGTAAAGCTGGCGGCAAAAAGGGTTCATACCCTGCCCCGGCTAAAACCAGGGCTCCCCCCTCTTCCCCCAGCGTGACCGTTTCGCGTAAAGCGAAACGGCCACGCGCCTCCACCGAGTCGTTAGACTCACAGGAGGCAACACCCCTGAAGATGGTCGCTAGGCCATCTTCCGGGGTTCCTAAAGCTGTTCCCCGAAAGGAGGACAGCAACAAAGGAGCTTCGGCCCCTTTGCCCACGCCCCGAGGTGGAGCGAGTGGCTCGGAGACGGTGGTTCCTCGAAAAGAGGGCCCCCCGCCTCCGAAGCCGCAACGCCCGCCTAAAGTTTCGAGGCGGAGGGAGGAAAAGACTCGCATGGCGAGCCCAACCTCCCCCAATAAGTCCTCGAAGGCGACAGCGCCTTCAGCGCTTTGTCCGGCCAACAGCGCCCGGGGTTCTGCCCCCGGGAAGCGTACGGCCATTCCCGTGAGGGTCTTCAATTCGAGGGGGGCCCCCGCGTCTCCTCCGAGCTAGGCCTGGAGGGCATATTCCTTCAATGGAATTGCCGTGGACTCCGGGCCAACTGGGAGGAGCTGCGGAGGCTCGCCTCGTCCCGTTCCCCGTTAGCTATTTTTTTGCAGGAGACCATGCTAGGCGCGTGCCCCCTGCCTGCCCTCCCGGGGTATAAGGGTCTTGCGACCCAACCACCGCGGGACGGCCGGGCTGGGGGATGCGCGGTTTACACCCGGCATGATGTCTCCGTTCTTCCTTTCTCTTTAGATACCTCCTTTCAGGCAGTGGCTGTGCAGCTGCACCTGGATAGGAGGTATACTATCATTTCTGCGTACATTCCACCGTCAGCTGACTTCGACGCGGGGGACTTTCGCCGCGTCGTGGCACGGTTGCCGAGGCCCTATCTCTTGCTTGGAGATCTGAACGGCAGGCATCCTCTCTGGGGAGATTACACCATAAATCCCAGGGGACAAGTCCTTGCCGATCTGATCGAAGAGCTTGAGATGGGTGTCCTAAACGTGGATGAGTTTACGCATCACTGTCCGAGAACCGCTTCATTTTCTTGCCTTGACCTATCTTTGTGCTCTTCGGATGCACAGCCTGATTTTGATTGGGGGGTGGTCGATGACCTCCATGGTAGTGATCACTTTCCCATTCAAATATCATTTTCAGGGCAACTGCCGCCTGAGAGACCACCTCGGTGGTGCTTGGCGCGGGCGCGGTGGCCTGCATTTCAGGAAATGACTGAATTCTCTATCTCAGTCAAGGAGTTTAGGTCGGTAGATGAGGCCGTCGAGTTCTTCTCCGGCAACCTCATCGCCGTGGGCCTGACTACTATTCCTAGGACGTCTGGCCGTTTTGCACGCCGACCACTCCCATGGTGGTCGGCCGAGTGTGAGACGGCCCTCAAACAGAAGCGTTATGCCTACATGCGCTATAAGCGCCGCCCGAACGATTTCACCGTCGCTGAATTTCGTCGGGCTAGGGCTAGGTTCCGGTATATTTCGAAGCACGCCCGCCGCTCTTCTTGGCGGGCATACGTGTCTTCACTTAACGGGAAGACCCCTTTAGCTGAGGTGTGGAAGCGAGTCAAAAGGATTCGGGGCAAGTTCTCGCAGGACCCCCCTCCCGTTCTCCAGGAGAATGGGACCGCAATCTCGGACCCCGCGTCCGTGGCGGAATCCTTAGCGACCGCTTTTTCCGCATTCTCTAGCCGTGATGCTGCTCCGCCAGCATTCAATGCACGTCGTGATGTCGCGGAAGGCCGCCGGCTGGACTTTACCTCCAGAGGCGGAGAACCCTTCAACGACAAGTTTACTGTGAGTGAGTTGCGTTCCGCTCTCGCTTCGTGCGCGGACACCGCCCATGGTCCGGACGATGTCCCGTACGCCATGCTTCGACACCTGGGTGAGCGAGGCATGGCCTTTCTATTAGATTTGTTCAACAGGATCTGGGTGGAAGGTCTCCTCCCAGACTCCTGGCGAATCGCTACTGTGCTCGCCTTTCGCAAGCCGGGGAGAGATCACTCTACTCCGACCAGTTTCCGCCCAATCTCTCTAACCTCTTGCGTGTGCAAGTTGATGGAGAAATTGGTAAATGTTAGATTAGCCTATTTCCTGGACAGCGGAGGCCATCTGTCTTCTGCACAGTGCGGCTTCCGTAAGTTCCACTCCACGTCGGATGCTCTGCTCCGACTGGAAAATGCCGTCTGCGAGGCTTTCCTTCGTAGACAGCACTACGCCACGGTGTTTTTTGATCTGGAGAAAGCCTATGATACCGCATGGCAATACGGTATCATGGAGACTCTCCACACGATGGGGGCGAGGGGACGCCTCCCAATGTTTATATCTGAATTTTTGCGAGATCGTCGATTCCGCGTACGGGTGGGGGGAGCCCTCTCCGGCCCAAAGGAGCAGGAAGAGGGTGTCCCGCAGGGAAGTGTCCTCAGTGTCACACTCTTTGCCCTGAGCATCAACGGCATCACCTCGGTGCTGCCGGAAGATGTTCTCGCTACGCTCTACGTGGACGACCTTTCGATCTCTTTTGGCGCGGCCCAGATGCCAACTCTGGAGCGCCGACTCCAACAGGCATTGAACCGCGTCTCTTGCTATGCCAAAGCGCACAGGTTTCGGTTTTCTTTGGCCAAGTCTAAGGTGGTGCACTTCTGCCGCCATCCACGGCTTCACCCCGACCCAGATTTGTTTCTTAATGGGGTGCGCCTGGATGTGGTTGAGTCGCACCGTTTCCTTGGTCTTGTATTCGACCGACGCCTCACCTGGGAGGCTCACATTCGCAGCCTTAGGGTCTCTTGTACCCGCGCCATGGACATTCTCCGTTCCGTGACGTTCAGCGCTTGGGGCGCTGATAGGGCTACCGCCTTACTTTTTTATCGATCCTTTGTTCGCTCGAAGCTCGACTACGGATGCGAGTTTTATGCATCCGCAGCCGAGCGTTTATTGCGGAAGGTGGATTCGATCCACCACACCGGCCTTCGCCTTGCGACCGGTGCCTTCCGCACTTCCCCCATTGAGAGCCTGTTGGTCGATGCTGGGGAGATGCCACTCGCTCTGCGCAGCGTGCAGTGCATCACTCGCCTGTACGCGCGAGCCCGAGCGCCTCCCCCAGTCGCCAACAGCTCTCACTGCATCCGCAGCTGATCTCGATGGTGCCTATGCCGCCGAGAGACGCCAGTCATACCCTAAGCCCTTTGGGTTTAGGGCCAGGAAACTCCTTCGAGAGGTAGATATAGCTCTCGGGCCGGTGGCGCCCCTGGTTCTGCCCAGGACGCCACCCTGGAGGGTACCACATTTGGCTATTTGTCGCCACGCCTCTGCTCCCAAAGCTTGTACTGCGCCGGGAGTATTGCGTTCGATCTTTTTGGAGCACACATCGTGTCACGCTGGTACCGTGCCAGTGTATACGGATGGCTCCAAGTCCCAAGAGGGGGTCGGCTTCCACGCCGTATCCCCTCTGTTTGAAGTCAGCGGGGCTCTACCAGGCGCTGCGTCTGTCTTCACGGCCGAGCTGGTGGCAATACACCACTCGGTACGGGAGATTACGCGACGTGCCCGGTTCGGAGACCGGATTGTGATTTATAGCGACTCACAAAGCGCCCTGAGTGCTCTCGGGGCATTGGAATCTCCGCATCCCCTGGTTCGCGAAATCCGTGACGCCACGGTTTTGGCGAGCCGGGCAGATGTCGAGATTATCTTCTGCTGGGTTCCTGGACATGTAGGAATTGCGGGGAATGAGCGCGCCGATGAGGGCGCCAAAGAGTCCGCGAGGACTCTGCGACCGGACCAGCGTTTCGCTCTTCCTCACACCGACTACATGGCAGGAATGCGGGCAGCTCTTCGGATTGCTTGGCAAAGAAGATGGGAGACGGTCGAGGGGAACTTAAAGTTGCGTGCCATTGCGCCGCGACTGTTCCCATGGACCTATCCCCCAATGCCGCGGCGGCTTCAGGTTGCTTTCTGTCGTCTTCGAATCGGACACACTCGTGTGACGCATCGTTACTTGGTGGAGCGTTCGCATGTGCCCTATTGCAACGACTGCGTCGTCCCCCAGACTGTTCGGCATATTCTTGTCGAATGTCCCAGTCTGGGTGATCTTCGCGCACGATACCTGTCTCGGTACCGGGATGGGCGGGGTCGCTACCGCCTGTCCCTTGTACTCGGGACGAGTGCGTGCACCATGACTGGTGGACTTATTGACTTTTTGGGGGAGGCCGGCCTTCTCCCCTTTATTTAAGGTTCCTTTTTTTGTTATTGTTTTGTTTTAGATTGCACTCTCCTGCACCGGGGTGAGGGGGACCTCCCCCCGCTGCCGGAGATTGCTTCGATTGTTAAGTTTTTCAAATTTATATTAATTGTTAAGTTTTCATATTTTAACTTTAAAGTAGCCTAATTCTAGGCTGTCGTGTTTTTCGGTGACTTATGCCCAAGTGGGTAGTTGCCAGATGGGCTCTATAAAAAAAAAAAAAATAAATCTTTTTTAAGACTGCAATATAGATGCGGTGAAATTCTGGTCTCCATATTTCAAATGGTGAAACAAATCAATAGTGGAACAAATTCAGCGTCGAGCAAATGATGAAATCCTGAACCAAGATATATATTGTACGAAGAAAGACAGAAGCAACTCAACTTATTTTCACTACAGGATCAGTTTCACTCCCCCAGCTTTATTGAAGGCTAAAAAATAGTAAATAGTTTGACTATTATATTTTTTGACTCAATGTATGAAGTAGAAATCGAAAAGCCAAAAGAACTAGTAGTTTTTAGTTATTAACCCCCAAAATTAACATTCCGATAAGAGAAAATATCTTACAAAATAATACAAAAGAAATAAATTGGTTAGTAAAGCAGTTTGAACCAATTCAGTAATAATATTTAAGAACAAAATAAATAAATATTACAGAAAAATATAAATTTTAAAAAAACTATAATTGTTCAACTACTTTTTAATCATATCCTCACTTCCTTTTACTGATCCCGTTCGTCTGATTTCCAACCTTTTCTTTTTCTTGAACTAAATTTGAATGGTTCTTAGGACATATGTTATTTCTTAATTCTGTAATATTACCAATGAAATACCGATTGCAATACAAATTGCACCTGCCCATAACAAACCACACCATTTCGCTACATTTCACAGCCGAAACGCTATCCCGAGCTGTGTGGTAATCAAACCATCTCTGTCCGTTACCAAATCAGTATAATAAAGGTACATAAAAACATCTAGAGCCCGGAGAAATAAATGCCATCACAAGACTCTAGAATACAACTATTCTATACATCATGACTCTTTTTTAACCGTCTGAATATTCAGTTAAATAACTCCGACCTTAAAGCCAAACCAACCAGCCACGGCTCGCGCATCTTATCATCTTCTCTTTAACTTTTCAAAAATCTTAGAGCTTAAAATCCCCACCGAAATCATCAACCTTCTATGGTAAATAATTGCAATAAAGCTTCACCCAATATCGCATTACTCAGAAACAATCCTTAGTTCATACTAGATTTCAACAAAAGGAAAAGCAGCACCGTCATTGGGAGCTAGGAGCAAGCAAAGCCTTCAACGATGTACATTAGGACCTTAATCTTAAACAAAACTCAAATCTAGACTAGAAAATATGTTAAAATTATAGCAAGCTAATTTACAGACGCACCAATGACACATCATAGCTAGAGAAATGTACGATAGCAGATGCCATATGGATGAATATTAATGGGTGGAAATAAATTGGCTACTCCTATTTCCCTGCAGAGGTTAAATGTTTTTACCGTGACTTTATTCGAGTCAAGAAGGCAAATAAAATAAGATAGTGAAGTTTGCGATGATGATCTAACGCTCGGCGCGAGTCTCTGGCGGTCTTGGTATCTGGTTTGTTATTTTTCTTTCTTGTCACTTTTCTTTTAGTTAGCAGTGAGCCATGGCAGAAGTGAAAGAATTTCCTCTCAGGCAGAGTTCCCCGCTCTATCTTGGTGGCGTAGCGCTGTCCTCTTCTTATCTACGTAAAATCAATTGGCGGTGCAATGAAGCTTGAGTTACTTATAGGAAAGGTAACTATGACATTCACTGTGGTGAGTTAGAATTCTATTCTATGAAACGGCGGAAAATAGCTGGGTTTTTTGGAATGAATCGTTAATCTATCGGCTGCGAGTGATTGTGTATAAGTGCTTTACATATATTAAATAGGACTTAGTGATGCCTTGTAAATAGCATCATTCATCAAAGCAAGGCATGATATATCATCCTTGAATTTAAAGCGCAATATTAAAGGGGCCCTATCCCGCGGCAACTATTTAGAGAGAGATTGGAAAGAAAGAGGTGAAAAGAAAGAACGGGGTAATGTGAGGAAGAAGCAGCTTAAACACGACTAACTGCTGAAGACCTGAATTCAGAAGAAATAGTTTAACGACCAACACTTTTTCTTAAAAAATTCTTTAAAGCTTTTTCATGAGGGGATATATCGTGTAAACTTGCAAAACAACTTCAGAGAAATTCACTCTCTGTTTGTCGGAAAGGGTCTCCTCCCAATTTAATTAGAGCAGTATAATTAAGAAAGTAAGTAAAGTAAAATTTGTTTGAAAAGAAACGAGGCACATCCAATTTGGTTGCTAATATCTTACTTCGAGGTCATAAAACTTATCTTTAAGCTAACTCATAGACGTAATATGCCAGCATATGGATTAAATGATGGGGAATTCAAATCAGTAATCGCAATCTTGTCTTTTGATTATATGAGAAACTGAAAATAGATTTACCACTCTTAAGCTTTATTTGATTAGCGAATTTCAGATACTATAATATATTATTTGGTGGTTAATTTAAATAAAGAGTTTAGGGAAGAGAAGTGTAATTTATATCTTGAACCTACAGTATCTTGGAAGTTGGAGAGAGATCTAACAATTATCATATAATCGAAATGCAAAAATACTTTGTAAAATCTATTCTGACGAGCTAGATACTATGTGGCAATTACTCACCGACCCATTTTAGCAAAGAAACTGGTTAACTGGATTATGGTTGCTTAAATAAAATATCTTGTGATAGTGGCGATTTAAACATTAGGTAATTTGAAGTTAACTTAGACTTCCATCGAGTTTCGGTCATGTAAATAAATTCGGCAATCACTTCACTCTTCCTTATCAGTAAATGAAAACTTAAAAGAAATAATTACTAAATAAAAGGGCCTAAGGTCCAAATGTTATACATGTGTAATAAAATATTTATTTACTCAAAATAGTTGAGTTTGAATTCTTGCTAAATATCAAATATATGCGACAGTGAATGAAGATATATGCCATTAATATATTGCGTATAAAGAAATACTGTATTAGACAATTAAATTAATTTTGCAAAACTGAACTTCGTAAGACAGCAGAGGTAACCCGATTTAATTCTTCTAGTAATCTAATAGACAAAATTGTGCACAAGATTATTTCAAATGTGAGACTCAAAGAACAAACTCAAAATTCGCATGATCGCCCAAATAGCGTGACACAAATATTGAATAATCATTTTAGAAGTAAAACATGAACAAATGGATCTTAGAAATAATATATTTGCTATTCCAGATAGGGTAAACTGCTGACTGTTTTTTATAGTAAATACATTAAAAGTAGGATTACTTGTTAAGATACAGAAGGAAAAATTTCCCAATACATATAAAAATAGTCATTTCATATCATTTCTCATCAATGTAGATATATAAACCTTGGGAGTAAACAATAATTAATTAAGGCAGAAAATATCAAACTTATGAACTCCTATAATAGAATACAGAACAAGCAATAGGAGTTTCAGAAAGACAGATGATGGGAAGTAATTTGATTTATTTCCCTCTACTGATTTATGGTTATGAATCTGCGAGAACAGTTTGTGTAATTTGCTTGGATGAAACAAGTGGCAAAGGAAATATCTATTCCTGGCATTGAAGGGCACTTCCAAGATTAGCTAAATGCATTAAAAACAGGATTGAAATAAAGATCTGTTCTGAGACCACTAATTACTTAATTCTCTAATGATATTTATACTGAATGGTAAGGTCAACTCTAATTCCATTTACAAGCAACAGAGTTTTATGTGAACAGTTACTAAAGAAGTGGGAAACCTATTGAATAGTTATATAAAAGACCAAGAAGTTTCAAGTGTAGAAATACATAAAATGTAACAAAGCTTGGATCAGAAAGAGCAGATATATTTTAGCATTTATCTAGGTAATACCTAAGACATTAGATGAAAATGATTAGAGGATCGTCGAAAATCTTAAAATTTGTAAAGCAAAGTTCATCTACGTTTGAAAGAAGGTTTCTGGAGTTTAGTAGACCAAATAGTAGCTACATTTACACTGCATTTGGCAGTTCTGGAGGTGACCACTTTCACAACAAGTAAGTAGCTGTATCGAGTAAACTAATCAAACAGCCCAATTTGTTGCAGCAATTTGTTTGGCGTCGATAAGGCTTGTCATCAAGTCGTGTCAGATGCATTGCTCTACTAACCGTATTCCATGACTGCGTTTTGCAGTTTACTTAAATCTTTAGTTCTATTACATATATTAAGAGGATTTTCTTAATTAGTTTTATTATTTGTAAAAGCTTTCACACTCGTGTTTGATTTAATGAAAAATATAAAATAGCAGAAAAGGCCCCTATGTAATACTGAGAGAAGGCCAAAAGTAGTTCCCTAGTAGCCAAATTGAATTTTCACCATCTTACCTTAGTCCTTCATTAGGTTTTCACTCTTTATCAGACAATCTTTTCAAGGGGTCACAGTTTAACTCTTCCTAAATTTAGCCCAAATTATTAGTCACCCTTGTGTCTTTTGCAGTGGCTGATAGTTAATTTAAGACATATGACGGATGCAACCTACTCTTGATAAAGGAATAAATTTTACTACCAAAAAATCTCAACACTTTCAGATAGACAAAAGTTAGAGAAAGAGAAATATCGTAGGAAAGAAATTTTTTAAAAAATTACAATCATTTTAAGACACGAAGTTGGACCGTACCTAAGGATACTGCTAAGAATTAAAGAGGCTGCTTACGCCATCTATTTTATCTGTACAAATCATGACTCTGAGTAATTAAAAACTCATTAATACTTTCAATGGAGAGACACAAAGGCCTAAGTGGATGCGGGGCGTAGAATTGTAGAAAATATATCTTTACTTAACGGCAGTGAATTTTCAAGTGTGGATTTTTTAGATTATTTTCCTTTTAAAATTTCCTGTACAGTACCTCATCTCCTCTTTGTCAATTCGCCTTGAAAGGGGCCCCTAAATGGGCTCAGGATACCTCATTACCTTTTTGTGTAAGACATAGGCCTTATGCCAAGAGACGTGCGTCGTAAGCCATATTAAAATGAGCATAGGAAGGAAAACGTAAGATTCACTCTGCGCAACAAAATTCGAAATTTATTTTGTGAAGTATCTCTTGATCAGGAGATACGAGAGGTGATTGGATGTTTCTCTCTGTAATAGCTTCCAATGTGCTCAAAAACCCTATGAAAAATTTGAAAAGGTTGGATATTAAGTGAATGGAACTAATGGAAATTGTGAGAAGTGAAGTATTAATGTTGAGAACACGCGCTTAGAGTTACTTCGTGCATTCAAACACTTACAAGATTATAACAAACATAAAAAGAGTCTAAAAGAGTAGTACTTCTTATGGGCAGTTCAATTACCAAGGATGATTTTGAATAGAGTTTTATTTGGTACAACCCTTGGGTAGCTAGAGACGGTTCCAGTTCGATTTGGGGATCCATTTCTGATCTTTGGATAGTGCCTTTTGTGTGAGGAACTGATTTCAGGTGGAAAAGTCATCTTTTTTCTTGATAACAAGCAGGCTAAAGGTAATCAGGCATTCTCTAAGGTTAAAGAAATTTTCAGCGCTGTAATTATTATTGTTTATTCGGCAAGAACTTGGAAAGTCTTCAGATTCTGAGGCAATTTTCAGGATTCCTTTTATATTTCGGGGCCGCACATCACAGGCAAAACATGAGTTATAAATGAAACTAATTTTGCACATTCTACACGAGTTCAAATGACAGTAAGAAAAAACAACAGGATGAATGTGATATAGACAATCTACGGAGTTCTAAACATATTTTTAATCTGGTTACTCGACACACCGAAAGGATACGCCACAATTTGTGATGCGATGGAGGACGTGAAATTGCTCGTATCTAAGAGGCAAAAAATCTCTTCAGAAGATCGGACTGGAGTCTTCTGTCCCTCAGGAAATCTTCTTTCGTCAAACAATCATCTTCAGGCGACTCAACCTTCTCTATTCACAACTAATGTGAAGAAATTAAATTAGAGCTAACGAAGAAACAAAAGCGAGCCAATATAACTGAATTCGTGAAGTTTGGTAAAGCCCAAAATATCGTGAAAATCGTCTTCTCGAGGATTGAGATAGCTCAGAGAGCAAAGAATAAAGGCCTTCTGGGTTTTTACATGCGTTTCGCGGCAGACCAAATTGATGCAAAGCAGTTCGTTCCTTTCGAATGCCTATTCAAATCCTTCGACGTTGAAGATCTTATGACGGGGAATGCAAAGCGACGGAAAAATAGCTGTTCCATCTGCTCTAAGTCCGGACATGAAACATGGAGCAGAAGAAGCAAAAGTAAATCAACTGTGTAGGGGACCATAGGGCTTCGGCCATGAGGCGTTCCGTCCGCAAAGAAGCAATTTGAGCGAAAAATGCAAAGACAAAACATAAAAAGGAGGCAAATGCGAGAACATACGTCGAGGCGGCGGTACGAAAATCCAACAACTTGTAAAGAACAATCACGTTGAAGCTGATGATGCCAAATGAAGGCAAAGAGATCATGGCGATGGTGATCTTCGCATATTTAGTAAACATGGCTAACCCCGACACCTTTGCAGAAGAGCTAAATCGCCTTATGAAGATGAATGGGGTTAAAAATAAATTGTTGTTCCCTCTAACTTCCTATCAGAAAAACTTCTAAATATCCAGTTTTTTGATGACCCTCAAGGAAAAGTCAATGGAAGGAAAAGAGGATACCAAGTGCAAGAGTTCTATGCCAAATCCGAATAAAAAACAGTAATGCTGGAAACTAGAACGAAAACATAACGCCAAGAGACAAGGATCCCCAAAACTTAGAAAAGGATGAAGAAGAAGAATAACAAAAAGAAAGAGTACCAGTGACTTTATAGAAGGAAATCCTGTACAAAGGATACGTTTTTGACAGGGAAGACGTGGCCCTCAACGTCTTCGGCTTACTGGTATGCAAGCCTCCAAAAGAAGACGTGGAACAACTGTTCCAAGGACTTCTTAGGGGGAGGTACAAGTGGACCTACGAGGGACCGTATTCTTTGAAAGAAATGCAAAGACTGTCGATGGAGAGTGCTATGTACATCCCAACGTCATGTCTCCATACCCTCAACATGTAAACGTTCAAAATAATCAAAAGTAGGCAAAAGATATCCGAATCGACAAGTGACTAAATGCAGATAAGTGATTAAAATAGCAAGAGTAATTAAATGTGATTAAAATAATAGAGTGATTAATAAAATAAATAAATTTGAAAAAATTATTAAAATAATAAAAGGGATTAAATATATAAGTAAAATTCAAGTAAAATAATTATAAAGCGATATGTGAACTGTAGAACTAGTAAAGGTGATTAAGTGATATAGGTGAGCGATTAAAGCTAACATTGCGTGTCAGTTTATCATACGGAAAATAGTAAACTATTAGTTATAAAAATAATAATTCTTAAATATGTATATATAATATCACACGAAATATAGTGAATTATAAATTTTAAATAAAAGTATTAATTATGTACTATAGTTTATAGTTATAACCTTTTCACTCATAAACTTTAATTATGCATAAAGTGAAAATTAATATTGTATAAGGTAAAAAAGTTGATTTCCACCCTTTCTTGGAACAGTTATTTTGATACTTCAACTTATAACTTTCTCTTCTCTACTCAACTCATATTTTTATCTATATTGACTATTTATTTTATTTGTTTGAAAAAAACTAGTTCCATATTTATTACCTAATAGATATTGAAATCCTGAACATCAGGAGATCGGTGAACTTAGTTCATAGCTCGTTGCTCCTAAGACAGAGCGAAAACCATCCTCAATTTCTTTAAGGGGTTTTGTAATATCTTTTGCCCGCTCGTCATTGATTTTGTAGTTTTGCATGTTCATTAATCTTAATTGCACCGCCTGCACAGTTATCTGCAGAATAGGGAACGTAAAAAAAATCCCTCTCATTCGACTACTGTCTATTCGGACAGATCCAAAGGAGAGGTAATACACTTCTGATATAAGTGTTTTTTTTAGACCACTTTTGATAATTCGGCCTGCTTTAAATCAAATGTTTATTTGTTTCGACGTGCATATATTATACTATTTCATAAAATACATCAAAGTGCTCATTTATGAGGTTTCTTTGATTCTATTATTTTATATTACAATGTGAATACCACAGGTTAACAAATAATTGACCTAATTAATTTAACTTAAATTTCATCTAAACTTTCTTTCCCTTTCATTTAATTTCTTGTCATATCAAATTAATATTACAACGCTTGCCTTCATTACTTTCATATTTAGCCTGTAGCAATTTTTATCATCATCTATCCTTTCCTAGTGCTTCCTTTACTGCATACCATTATTTGAGTAGAAAATATCAGTTATCTATAGGAAAGTTAGAGGTTTTCTATAAATGTGCACCTCCTTTGCCTCTAATCCCGACGTTGTTTGCTTGTGCTGTTTGCCCCATCTATATATTTTATTTTCAAAAACTTTTCTTTTTTGCAAATCATTCTCTAAATTAGTCTGGTTTTGATAACTTCGTTCGTTTATTCTGTATTTAACGAAAACAAATAATACAAAATGATTCGTTAAATGGCCTCTTCTTTCACTTATTTTTGTTTTTATATCTGTATTTACCTTTCTTAAATCTACGCGAATGAATATTATTTTTCATTTATTCGGCAAGTTTCCATTTTATTCCAATGTATTAACGTCTTCGATGGCCCTCTTTGCTGCTTTCTTCCCAAAATATTGTTTATACTAGAGCCGATGTGCATTATACCATCTCGCTATTGATTCTCAAAAAAATAGCTCGCTTATTTTCCTGATCAATTATAGGAAAGCCATTACGGGCACATAACAACAAACTAAACAATTCAGAGACGTACCCCTTTCGTCAATGTCTCGTCAATAAAGATTTTCCAAGGGCTTAACAACATCAGGGACACATGGCATTAGAAACCAATTCCAAGTGTTATTTTATCATATGAATGAAAATGTGATTTAGCATGCAAACTAACTAACTAACTAACTTTAGTTGATAATTTATTTATGCACACATATAAAGCAATCTTCGCGTCCGTCTTCCCGAGGAAGTGCCGGGAAGGAAGTTTAATATTACAGTGTAAAATATCAATGTAAATTTTACATGAGTTTACTGGTAGCTAAGCAAGCAGTACTGCACTTTTTTTTAACAGCAAATCTGCATATTATTGTTTTTTATAGTATCATTGTTGTAGAAATTTCAGAAAATACATTTCATTTTTCGTTAATTAATGATACTATAAAAATTAGAAAGGGAGTGTATAAAATACAGTAACATATATATAACTGTAACTTTAGAGTGAGCTACTGCTATTTATACAGCAACATACTGTAAAAATAAAATAGTCTGAACTAAAGTAGATTGTTAAGCTGAACATAAATTACAAAAAAAGTATGCTATATGTAAGGTCTAAAGATGGTCCAAGTTGGTCTCAAGGCAATTACGGATATTTATATTAATTTTGCAGTAGGATAGGTTCTTGATGGCTCGCAGTGACTTCAGACTGGGTTCAATGGATGATTAAGGAGGGATCAATGGGTGTTTAGGAAGGGATCAGCAAGTAATAAGGAAAGGTTGAATGAGTATTAAAAAAACTCAATGCCTGTTCAGGGGGAGCCTCCTAACCAAAATGGTTGTTGTGCAGCTCTATGGTCAAAAGTACTAAGAACACAGGTATTAAAAATGTTTGGTAGTTATATAGCCGTAGATCAATGCTGCTACGGACGTTGTTCGTAGGAAGGAATTAAATCTGAGAGATGTCAGCTGCAGCATTATTGTCTATGCTACTCTCTACAGTCTTGCATAAGACTTATGTAATTTATAAAAAATATAAAAGACCTGCTTTGAAAAATAGGTCAAATTAGTTCAAATTTACCATCCAGTAAAATAACCATTACCTGAGAAATCTTAGACGACATAAAAAAGAGAAACTAAAAAAATAAAAATAAAATTAAAAAATACAAAAATAATAAAAAAACGCAATCTATTATCAATCAAAGGAGAACTAATGGATTTTTATACTTTGACCACAACTCAATTTTTACTCAAACCTGTAGAGCAGTGTTTGCAAAATATGCCGGGGGTTATAAAAGTAAAAGAATTATATCTCTTTTTAATATTGTAATCTTAAGCGATGAGTACAAAAGAATCTAAACTATTATTAACTACAACAGAATCAACGAATCATTTAAGTATGGTGAGAATTACTAATCCTGCGTCAATCACAACTGTCCACAGATGCCAAAGATATGCAAGTTGAAACCACTGAGCTTAATCAGCCAATCAACCAATTTTCATATTACTTGATTGATGTAGTTGTTGATTGCAAAGTTGCCATTTAGCAAAATTATATAAAAAAAGTTTGATGATCATTGTCAAACAATTTTTCTTGTCTCCTTTGCCTACGACCCTCGTTAGCGTGTTCGCCCCAAGCTGGGAACCACTGCTGTTAGTTCACTTATTATTCACTTCCAAAAAATAGGCTCACTTAAACAACACGGAAATATACCTAGCCAACACTACCCAAACACCACCTTCTCACCCAAACCTATACAAAATAGATAAATCGATAGACATATAAGCTAACGCGCATCACCAAGGAACAGCCTTCTATCATCCTCCATTGGCATTAGTTGGTTACCCAATCTTTGAAAAATTCCAAGCCCACAATTCCTGAGCAAATATCCAAAACTACCTTCCCCTCTGGCACTTAACCAATCTCCTGCCAAAAATCGAAATGAACCACCTCCCTAAACAGATCATTCAGAGAAATCGCTACGGAGGAGTCAAAAATTTAACTCTATCCAGATCCAATAAAGTGGGGTTGGCGTGGTTCAACCCCACTAAAACCAACCCTCCCCCTTTTCCCACCTTATTTTATGTCTTATTAAGCAGAAGGGCACCCACCATTCATTCCAAGATAATTTGGACCGCACAATCTTAATTTCCCTCCTTCCTCGAAACTCTTTTCTTCAATTATATTAATTTCCGCCCCATCTTCAAAATCCTCTTCTAGATTCAATTTATTTCTCTTCCGCCATTTCTTTTAATTCTTGATAGGTCTACAATTCCAGATTTAATCCAGTACTACAGAGGTTGGAAACCTTGTTCTGCATAGGGGCCAGGGATGATGTCTGTAAGCGGATAGTGGGTCATTATCTGCCGTAAGCCGCTGTGTCCTATACATAAAATGGTAGATATGGGATATTTGAAATAAAAATAAACAAATAATTACTAATTAAAATATAATTGTTCAAAATATTCATTTTTTATTTATTTTCTTTTGGATATTTCTTTTTTTTCGACTTGTGAATACATATGTAGATATTTATTAGTTTTAACTCTGCTGATACACAAAAAAAAAGAAGTAAGTGAAAGTATGTTTCCCCAGAGCCTGATCGGAGTTTGGCCTGTGCTTGTTCTAGAATTTTAGATCACAAAGGTACTCACCCCTCCCCCCTCTTCCCGGCCAGGTTGATCAAATATTTATCGCAAGTAAAGATGGAAAAATTATCTCGGATTAAGGGCCGGATCCGACCCGTATGCCGTAATAAGTTACCGAACCCTGCTCTCGTACCTCATTCCTATTCAGTTCTTTTGATTCCTTATTAATGGTGACTTTACCCTCGCGATTAAATTTAGGAGGAAATCTAAAATTCTTTCCCTCACTTAGAACTGGGGTTCACAAACTCTTAATTGGGATTAGTTCATTCCATAAATTGTATAAATGCTAATTGAGTATAAAGGATTTGAATAGAATGAAAATAAATTAAAATTACACTTCAAAAGTTTGAGATCAACTATCTTACGTAAATGATACGCAAGGAAATGTGAATAAAGCTTAAATTTATTCATTATTTTCTATTCCAATTACCATAAAATGGAAAAATTAACAACGAATTACTCCAAATCAAATTGAAAATCAACAGGAAATGAATTTTCACCAAATAAAGTATATAATCCTTTGAGGTTTCTTCCTTCTTTCTTCTTGCTTGAACATCCAAAGGGTTTCCACATTTGGTGGTCATCTGAATTCCACCCAATAATCCGATTAATCCCTCAGGACATTCATTGGAATGGAGTAAGACGACTGAGGTGGCAACATTAATAAAGTCGTTTCTAAGGGTTACGATTATCTCAATGGATAATACTTGCACAATTTTGACCAGCGTTTGGTATCATTATATCGCTGCTTTGTGAACTTTTCCACGATTAGACAGACAACCTCGCCAATCAGAATTGCAAAACGCTGGAAAATGGAGTGATATCCATTTTTGTTCACAACTTCTAAAATTTGGTAGAGATCTACAAATGTTATCGCCTACGAAACAGCCCATAACCATTTTGCTACCATCGCCATAGTTTACATTTGGTATAATGCAGTCAGAGTTTATATTTTTACCAGTTCCTTATAAACTTAGACTCATCACTCCAGAGGATACCATTCCATTGTTCAATTGAATCAGTAATTGGTCCGATAGCGTCCCTTGTAAAAAATGACTAAATTCGATTATGGGACGGCGGCTTTAGGAGCTACTCACCCAAAAGTTTTGATACTGTGAGTGCGAAACTCAATATATAGCGTTGATAGGTGCCAACCTTAATATTTTGGAATGGTTAAAGAGTCTTCTCCTGCAAGTTATCACCGTTACTCCTATACATTTAAGTTACTCTTTGCTCTAATTACACCGATTAGGGTTACACCTACACTTGCCATTTAAGTGTAATTATCACAACTTCAAAAGCACCCAAAGTTACCCTTTTAGTAGTAATTACAACTACATTGAGAACACCCTGGATACTCCTTTTTTGTAATAACATTAGTTTAGGCAAATCCTCTAGTTACATATATTGGTGCAAAGAGACTTATCTGAGGAACACCTATAGTTACCTATATAGGTGTAATTACAGTCATTTAAGGGACACTTCCATTAACTCTTTGGGTGTAATTATTCTAATCTTCAGGCCCTTTAGTTGTTACTTTTAATGTGGAATTACACCTAATTGCGGGCCATCTTCAATACATCTTTTGGTGTAATTACAAATATATTTAGGGAACACATTTCAGTTAGACCCTTTGGTTTAATTACATCCATTTTGGGCACTAATAAAATTGCACCTTTACTCATAATTACCCTAAATCATGAGACACCTCCATTTACTTCGGTATATTTAATTGCGGGCCTTTGAAAAATACCTATAATTTCCCATTTTATTCTAGTTACATCGATTTGTGGACACCTAGATACTGCTTTAGGTGTATTTATACCGATTTATATAAGACCACAAGCTACCCATTTTGTATAATTACATCTATGGGGGAAACAGTTCCATTAACTATTTTAATTTTGCATACACATATTTGAGGTACACATTTAGTTACATAATTATATAGCTGTAATTAAACCCATATGGGGAACACTTCCCATCACCACGTTATGAGTAAATACACGCATTTGGGGGACACATCGGATAATCCTTTTGGTGTAATTACACCCATTTTGAGACACCTCTAGTCACCTTTTAGGTTTAAATATAAACAGGTTTGGAATAATTAGTTATCCTTTAGTTGTAATTACACCTATTTTGGAGAAACTTAAATTTTTCTCTTTAAGTTAATTACATAATTGTGCGAACACCTCGAGTTACTTCCAAAGGTGTAAATCCAACCTTTATGGGACACTTCTTTTTACCACTTTAGATGTAATTACATCCATTTGTGGTAATACTCCAGTTCCTCAGTTAGGAGCAATCACGCACATATGAGAAACAATACCAGTAACCATATAGGTATAATTGCGATTATTTAGATAACACCCTCAATTAATTCATTGGATGAAATTACATCTATTGTCAGACACTTCCATTCATCATCTTAAGTGTAATTGCACTCATATGATGAAGATTTCCATTTCCCGTTTTAGGTATAATCACACATTTCGTGGACAACCTCAGCTATTCACCTTTTTGAGAGAAACACCCAATTACCCTTTAAGTCTAAACAATCCAGTACCAGACCACCCCCAGTTACCCCTTTAGTTGTACTTAAACACAACTTTGAGACACATTCAGCTAACCTTTTATATTTTTTTCGGATGTTAGGTGTTCTGGCCCACTTGGTGTTTTGTTAATTCATCATCACTGTATGTCTATATATATGGATAATATGTTATATGGTGTGTGTGAAGTGAGGGATGGAAAAGTATATGAGACTGCTCGAGAGCACGAGATATGAACCGAATGTAAACCTGTGAAAAGACATAATATGGTAGGATTTTTAAAATGGTTTTTTTGCATATTAAAATGGCCGTATGTTGGAGGCCCCAAAACATGAAGAGTTAACAGAAGGAATCTCAATATGGTTTGGTTTTTAAAGAATCTATACAATGTTGAAGCTTTATTTCAGACTTATTTATGTTTTTAACATGCTAAAGTTAAAAGCCCTATTTTTCTTTAATTAAGTCAGCTTTTATATTTTATATAGACAGAATAAATGAAGTAAATATGAAAATATCCTAAGAAATTAACACATATTTTAATATACAGACTTAATTAAACAAAACAGTATAAATAAATGAGAATGACAAATAATTTACTTTTAGACATGAAACAAATGCCATAAAAAGGCTATCTGTTGTGGTTCACAGATGGAATATCGCTCTTAATACAATAGTCTGCTAGCGTGATTACATCTCTCTCTAGAACTGCTATCTTTCTCTAATCTTTTGTATTGCTAATGGAAATGCTTTCTCTGACTCTCAATTCTGATGCAAGTGTGGGAAAATAATTCTAGATGGGAGCTTAGAAAGGAATCTTTTCAATCTAGCTGTTCAACCAGAGAAAGGAAATTTTGGTAAAATTTCTCTAAAACAGTCCATATTCTGGACTTTTTTTAGTGCCCAGAAAATTTTCGACAATAAACTTGAAAGAATGACAGACATACTTTTCAGGGCTCTCCATTCATTTATCTGAATGAATCTTTTCTCTCTGACTTCCTTGATTTGAATACCTCATTCAAGTGTACATTGGAAGCACTTAGGATTTCCGTTCAATGTTAGGATTGGCTTTTTATGCCGAGTCATTTTTGAATCGTAGAAGAACGAATGTTGAACAATGTGAGCGTGACAGCTGGTATATGTGAGTGCATCTTCACAGAAGTTTGAGCAGACTTCTGGAAAACGGACTCGTGAGAAGAAGTACAACAATATGTGGTATTTATTCCAATCATAACTCGGCCAGGGTTATGGGACAATTAAAAAAATATTCCTTATTGTAATTTGTCTGCACCATTTCCACTATTAATATTTTACCAATAGAGCTCAGTAGATCAATAAGCGATCTAAATTTCATTGCGCGCAGGGTAAATAAATACAATCGGTTGTTGATAGCAAGAGAAAATAGACTTTAGAGTTACAATTACTCGTATGTTATCTTATATAATAATGTCTAACTTTACTTCATATTTGCCCCAGAACCATCGTCTAATAACAAAATAAGCAAAGTAGTCTTTTTAGTAGTCAAATTACTAATTTCGTAATTGTATTTCAACCAGCAGAATAGAGCGGAAAATCAATAAAATAAATAAACGTTATAAAAATCCCTTCTTATTTTATAAACTTTTGTGGGCTAATTTAGGATACAGTTAAATCCAAGAAATGGACTATTCAGAGTAAAAATATAGTGCAAGTTTGCCTTGAAACAGAATCTTCCTACTTAGCTCTTCAGGAGAGTGATAAAGATTTGGTCGAGGATCACCCTCCGCCATTTAATGACTTTGATATTCTAGAATGGAAGTTGAAACCTACTATTTTAATTTGGAAGAAGTAATGAATAATTTTTTTTTATCAATAAGAACAGCCATATACAAAAATTTATTTTGTGAAATTTTTGTAAAACTTCAGAATCAAAGAAAAATAGTCAACTAATAGAAAACAAAATGCTTCTCAAACATTTGTTAAATGAAGAATGGATTTTAGGCACCTTTGTGACTGACGAGAAACAGCGAATCAGGAGCAGCTGTTGCATGTTTGACTTTGATGCTTAAACAAAATTCAGAAAAGTTAGAGGAATATGAATTAGTTGTTCCTTACTTTCTCTCTATTAATCTTAGGCGAAGAAAGGATCGCTGAAAAAAGATGAGCAATATCTACATACATATGCGATCTTACCTGCTGAAAATAGTTGGATCTTGTGTTTACAGTGGATTTCCCTTTAGAAATATTAATAATATGTGCAGGTAATGCCTGAAAAAATAAGAAATATATTCATCATCGGCAGTTTAATTATAATTAGGTCTCATGTGATCTATCGAAATAATGGTAGATTTTTGCATAAGAAGTAAAATGATGGAAACAAATGTCGCTAAATATGAACAATAAGTAAAAATATTTAATGCAAGTTGTTCGAAGTTGTTTCTTATTTTAAGGGGTTACGGCTATGATGTAAATATTTCACTAGAAACAGTATATTTTATCTTTTTTCCTAACCTTTTCTCAAACTATTTTGGATTGACCAATAAATATTATTTGTTCTGAAACTGTTGTTTGTGAATAACAAATATTGTTTGTGGAATTAGCAGGAAAGCTTGATAAGAGTGTTAATTCCAAAATAAAGAATGCAAGGGAGATAAATGCCTGAATAAAGCGGTAAAGATTTGTATACAAAGGGGGATATTGGGTGATTTCAGAGAGATGAACAAGCGTGAAGGGTAGACGAGAGTAGATATATTGACAAACAAATGGATTATTTATACATTCTTTGCCAAAAGTAAAAAGCACCCCACATAAATTTATATATTTTTCAGATTTACCCCAACTTTTGTTAATGTTTAAATATTTCGTATTTTTATTTGAGTTACTTAGTAATTTACTCAATGGTGTGTCATTAATAAAGTAGCGTTTTCTATCATCAGAATTTTACTAGAGAGCACAAATCCAACTTATCCAGAGCCAGGTGTAATCACAGGTTGAAACTGCTATCAAACTATTCTCAACAGACCGAGAGCTTTGTTTTAGGAAAGAGTAGTAGCAGAAAACTTCTTAAAACGCATAGATGAGACATCAATTATTCTGGCTTGACTAGAAAACCACAGAAAGCTTCCCTTAAAATTTTTAGGCGGTTAATGAAAGTTCACCGAGAATAGTTACAAAGGGAGTAGCCTCTCCCTTTCTTCGAAAAAATCAGACAAGCCTTACCTTACCCAACTTATATAATCTCCCACAAATTTAATCCCGTAAGTCAAAGCCACGTTCATTTGTATTGACATAAGCAACGCAGATTTAGCAAAATATAATACTCTTAATTCAGATCAGATTCGCGAGACTTTGTACAAAAAATCCTCTTTACTTCTCAAGTTTCACGATGAAAGTACTTATACTAATCTCGGTTAAATTTATTCATTCTCTGCCACAATCCATGGGGGAATAGAATCCTTGTTAAATTTGTATTCTTAAAACTCGCTGCTAGTGTTAAAAGGTTTGAAGAAATGAGATCCGTAGCAAGGCAATTTACTTTCAGGGCGTTTAAAAAGTGATCAGACAATAGACAAAAAAAATTAATGGAGGATAACTGAGAGATGTTCAATTAATCTCTCCCACGTTTAACTTTTCTAAAGGATACCGTAAAAGAAATCAACGCAAACAAACGCAAGTACAACTCAGATTCATGTAAAACTAACGACAGATCTTCAATAACCTCGGTAAGTGCTATCTATTTACTCAAGGTGCAATCCACATGACCCGATCGTGGTTTACTCAGAAAGACTTATTTTTCAACTTAGAGAAGATAACGAGTGACAGTTAAAAAAATCAATTACTGGAGCGCTGCACTATCCAGTGATCAATGGAATTTCCTCCCTTCTTAAAGACTCCTTCGTGATCTCAACCAATGCTCAAAATCATGAGTTCTTGGCTTAGTCTATTAAAATTTTCCTTGTCCTCAAAACAGCTATGAGGTTAAAAAAACAGCACGACGCTTTCCTTTCCACATTGAGATGGCGCTCAAAATTCTGGAACCTGTAGCCCCTTAGAGTAATTCGTCACTACCCTTACAAGAGCTCTTAATCGTAGCATTTAAAAAAGGTTGTATTCCTTTACGAAGAACACATTCTAACAGTTCCATGAGCAAATTAAAATAGCACTGACTCCCCCATTCAAAACATTTTCACTAAGGATGGACAATCTTGAGAAATATAGAGGCCACTAAAGGGAACCAACAACAACATGCTCTCACAAGCTTATTATTGTTTACACAACTCTCCGCTTCCATATGATGGTATTCGCTAGTACCAACGCTGATTCGGTTACGAGGCTTGGTATCTCTGATCTTGGAAAGCCTCTTAGAGGTAAATGAATAAAAGATGCAACATTATTGTCTCTCCAAAGCCCCAGTCTACTTGTCGTTTACCTTATCGCTAGAAGGCTGGTCTAAAAAGATAACGGCACCATCATGTCAATAGTTTCAACAAAACCCGATTGCCTGCAGAAAGAGAGTGCCACACTCCTCCACATTATTTATGGGATCACCTATAAGGAACATTTACAATGAAAGTTCAACCTATCCTTAAGAATGGGAGGAAATTTTCATATAGAATTTCTATGCATGAGTTATAAAGTGTGTGATATATTCTTTTGATAGACATAAATATTTACGTTTAGTAGCTTATTTTACTAAGCTTCAAGTAAATATACGTGTATAATTCCCCACAGTAGACTTTTCAATTCTAATTCAGTCTAATTCAATTCATCAGCTTCCTAAAAGATATAGTAAGCTTTATAATTAGAATAACATTTAGGAAAATGATGATAATACGCCTGTTACCATAATAATATTACAAAAGTATCCCTTCTATTCTCTTAGTCAACAAATGTAGTCAGAGATAAAGTACAATCTATATTTACAAACAGCAATATTCCCTCAAGTAAATCACCTTATACATCTCATGTTCACTTGGTGAAAAAAAAACCCGACTATTCCTATCGTGTCAAATGTGATAAATACATCCGTTGGTCATTACGAATATCTCCTTTTTCCACAAGGTATGTCCAATTCTTCTCAATGATTTCAGGAGAAGATCATTAATATTTTGCATGATCCTAGCATTATATTTACAAATGCCGATGAGCTTCTCATTTCAAGAAAATTTGAAGTGTAACATTTAGCGCAACTTTTTGAAAGGTTGAAATTGCACGTTTTACAGATCAACATTGCCAAGTGCATCTTCTTTGAAGAATCCCTTTTTCTCTAAGTTATAATGTTAGATCTTAAAGTATCACATACATATACCAACAAGAGGATATAATAGATGATATCAGCTATTATCACACACATAAAACATGGTAAACATTGAAATATTGCTTGGTTTAGTTAACTTCCGTATAAGATTCCTAAAACATGTTGTAACACCTCTTAATCTTTTCATAAGATTGCTAAAATACGAATAAACGGCGTAGCAATTCCATATTGTAATGTAAGGAGTAGCATAATTTGCATTTAATGCTATAAAGGTGAAAATATTAAAAGCGACACTTTTAATTCATCTAAAACAAGAGAGAACCAAATTACTCTTGTTACAACTGGCCCCGATTTAGGTGCTTGGACCATTTTTCAACAATTTTATGACATAAGCGTTCATCCTTAAGGATTTGAAATATCCAGAATTAAAATTAATTTATTTAATGAAAAATTCACTCCCATAGCTTTTATCTTTCAACATTATCACACGTGCTTGATAGCACTGATTACCATGATTTGACACATTGCTAGGCAATAATTAGAGCTGCAAACTATTAGAAAAATCCTCTCCCATTGAAGCGCTTGCATTTTCCCTCAGTAATAAATGCACTAATGCTATACAACATTGAATCATAATGGAGCTAGCCCTAATATGAAGAAATTCAGAGATAGTGAAATCGTCCGGTTTGCAGATATAGTGCATATAAGGGCTATGACTCTCCCTCATGCTTGGCTGACGACCATAAGAGCAGACGGCGTGAATAACCTTCAGACTTTTTTGATATAGTAAATCGACCCACTGCTTATCGGTTACCGAAGAAGAACTCAATGGCCGCATTAACCTAACTAAACTGCTTGAATGGGACAGAGAACTCAGTTATTTTCTGAAACCCAGACCACCACTCGTGCCCCAAGCAGCATCATTGCAGCTGCTCAGGTTGCAATGACCCAGATGTTGATAGTAGATGAAAATGTTGTAACTGCGATGAAGATAAATGATTATTTCCATCCAAAATCAGTCTGTGGTTCCGGAGAGCAGAGGACCAAATTGTTATAGTGAAATGAAACGGTTCTAGCGATTCATTTCCTTGTCTAAAGAATTGTATCCGTTTTCCGTTCAAATATCCCAAAAAGAGAAATTACATCGGCATCTCTGCCACGACTAAGCAAAATTCCGACGAGCTGAAGACGGCTGACGTGGAATATATTCATAAATAACACCATACATCCTATTAAAGTGTAGCTGTATTGCAAACACCTGAAAGGATATATTTATCGCGAGTAGTAAAACTAGGGATATTTTTTCTGCTCTAAATCATATATCTCTCTGTGAAACTTGGGTTCCTGCTAAAATATAGCTAACGTGGAACATAAAAAGAATAGCCTATGCTATACCCTTCAGGATAAACTCGGCAGACATGCGAGGCCAGTTTCGAAGGGAAGACCAATATGAAAATGCTTGTATGTTTTCTGGAAGTAGAAGTCGTGCGGCTATTGAAAAAAAAGGGTGCTAAAGGCACTTTAGCTTTTGAGAACTTATTTGGGGAGGTTAGGTTGGCCATGCTGATCTTTTCTCCCTCCGCCTTAAAACCTTTGGAGAGCGGGGAGTTTTCGGAAGCAGAGTTCCCTTTCTTCGAGGCTCCAACGTCTTCGAATCATCCTGCACAGCATTAGGTGAAGACGTCAGAGTCTATGATTCATTGATACCTCTTTCATTATGGAAAGCAGCCATAAAAACCAACGAGAACGGTATCATTAACACATTCAGTTCGTTTGGCCCTTGAATCTAAACTTCAGTGTAGGCGCATGGCCGCTTCGCCTCACGGTTACGATATCGGAGGAAGATGGGACATAGCCATATTTTTAGCTAAAGCGGGGGATTATATACCGCCTGCGGGCGGGATTATATACTGCAGAAGGGTTCCAAATGAACGTGGAAGTGACTTTATATATAAGCTTGGAGGGGCAAAGAGCAGTGTGTGTCTTATTCTGTTCATGAGGTTAAGATCTTGCTCGTGTCGCGCTATTTTCTATCTGGTACTAGTACGTCCTACGCCACGAAAATTAGAGTCGGTCCACAGCCTGAGCGCCCATGACCTTTTTCCCCAAGACATACATGCCGTTTTGCTTTGCAAGTCAGATTATGGCTCTCCGCGATTAAGATTCATACAGGACACCAAAATGAATTTACGGTACAATCTTGGATCAATTCAATTTAAACAAACTTCATGTAAACTAGACTTTGGAATCGTACAGTAGTGATTGTGTTGCAAAAGCTATGGTAGTAGTAACCCTTCAACGGAATTTGTAATAATGACTTGCTGTAGTAGCGAAAACAACCGGCCTCCGCTAACTCGTATTATTATTCATTTCACGAAATTCATCGTACAGTGTGGTGTCACATGCACCGGCGAGCAATTGAGTGTTTGAATAGTACTAATAATGGCCACCTCAGAAGGGACCACCAAATTTGCTAGAAAGCTTTCGTACGAGAAATAAATAATACGCATAGTCATTGCTATCCTCGGATGCATCTTAAAACCTTTGGCCAACAAGCTTACATTAGTGGAGTTATTACCTAATAACAGTTTGAAACCAGATGTCATAAAAACTGAAGCTAGTGTCACATTAAAAAGGCTCCGAATTCATCGTTCTGTTCTTGGCCTGGTTAATTGCTGAAAGAGCCGCAGACCCATCGTCTCCATAACCAACGCATATGGAGAGAAATCACTCCATTCCCTTGGTCTACTTTTCTCCCTTTTTATAATTGGCGTGTAAAGAATGAATAGGCTTCTCTCCAATCCCAAAACTGGTACCATTAGACAGAAGATTTTTTTTTTTTTTTTTTTAGAGCTTATCTGGTGACTGCCTACATAAGCATTAGTCGCCGTATTAAAACTATCCTAGTTCTAGGCTACTTTAAAATAAAATTAAACAAAGAAAAAAACACACCCTAAATGAATGAAAGGAAAAAAACAAAAACAAATGCAAAAAACAAAACAAAACAAAAAACAAACCCCCCCAAAAGTCAATAAGCAGACAGTCGATGTGCACGCACTCATCCCGAGTACAAGGGACAGGCGGTAGCGACCCCACCCATCCCGGTACCGGGACACGTGTCGTGCGCGAAGATCACCCAGACTGGGACATTCGACAAGAATATGCCAAACAGTCTGGGGGACGACGCAGTCGTTGCAATCGGGCGCAGGCGAGGGCTCCATCAAATAGCGATGCATCACATGAGTGTGCCCGATTCGAAGACGACAGAAAGCAACCTGAAGCCGCCGCGGCATTGGGCTTGGTCCATAGGAACAGTCGCGGCGCAATGGCACGCAACTTTAAGTTCCCTTCGACCGTCTCCCATCTTCTTTGCCAAGCAGTCCGAAGAGCTGCCCTGCGATTTCTGCCATGTAGTCAGTGTGAGGAAGAGTGAAACGCTGGTCCGGTCGCAGAGTCCTCGCGGACTCTTTTGCGCCCTCATCGGCGCGCTCATTCCTCGCAATTCCTACATCTCCAGGAACCCAGCAGAAGATAATTTTGACATCTGCCTGGCTCGCCAAAACCGTGGCGTCACGGATTTCGGAACCAGGGGATGCGGAGATTCCAATGTCCCGAGAGCACTCAGGGCGCTTTGTGAGTCGCTATAGATCACAATCCGGTCTCCGAACCGGGCACGTCGCGTAATCTCTCGTACCGAATGGTGTATTGCTACCAGCTCGGCAGTGAAGACAGACGAAGCGCCTGGTAGAGCCCCGCTGACTTCAAACAGAGGGGATACGGCGTGGAAGCCGACCCCCTCTTGGGACTTGGAGCCATCCGTATACACTGGCACGGTTCCAGCGTGACACGAGGTGTGCTCCAAAAAGGTCGAACGCAATACTCGCGGCGCAGTACAAGCTTTGGGAGCAGAGGCGTGGCGAAAAATAGCCAAATGTGGTATTTTCTAGGGTAGAGTCCTAGGCAAAACTAAGGGCGCCACCGGCCCAAGAGCTATATCTCCCTTTCGAAGGAGTTTCCTGGCCCTAAACTCAAAGAGCTTAGGGTATGACTGGCGTCTATCGGCGGCATAGGCACCATCGAGATCAGCTGTGGATGCAGTGAGAGCTGTTGGCGACTGAGGGAGGCGCCGGGCTCGCGCTTACCTGCGAGTGATGCACTGCACGAGGCGCAGAGCGTTTGGCATCTCCCCAGCATTGACCAACAGGCTCTCAATGGGGGAAGTGCGGAAGGCACTGGTCGCACGGCGAAGGCCGGTGTGGTGGATCGAATTCACCTTCCGCAATAAACGCTCGGCTGCGGATGCATAAAACTCGCATCCCGGCGCAGTACAAGCTTTGGGAGCAGAGGCGTGGCGAAAAATAGCCAAATGTGGTACCTTCTAGGGTGGAGTCCTGGGCAGAACCAGGGGCGCCACCGACCCGAGAGCTATATCTACCTCTCGAAGAAGTTTCCTGGCCCTAAACTCAAAGGGCTTAGGGTATGAATGGCGTCTCTCGGCGGCATAGGCACCATTGAGATCAGCTGTGGATGCAGTGAGATCTGTTGGCGACTGAGGGAGGTGCCATGCTCGCGCTTACAGGCGAGTGATGCACTGCACGAGGCGAAGAGCGAGTGACATCTCCCCAGCATTGACCAACAGGCTCTCAATGGGGGAAGTGCGGAAGGCACTGGTCGCACGGCGAAGGCCGGTGTGGTGGATCGAATTCACCTTCCGCAATAAACGCTCGGCTGCGGATGCATAAAACTCGCATCCCGGCGCAGTACAAGCTTTGGGAGCAGAGGCGTGGCGAAAAATAGCCAAATGTGGTACCTTCTAGGGTGGAGTACTGGGCAGAACCAGGGAGCCCCTGGCCCGAGAGCTATATCTACCTCTCGAAGGAGTTTCCTGGACCTAAACTTAAAGGGCTTAGGGTATGAATGGCATCTCTCGGCGGCATAGGCACCATCGAGATCAGCTGTGGATGCAGTGAGAGCTGTTGGCGACTGAGGGAGGCGCCGGGCTCGCGCTTACAGGCGAGTGATGCACTGCACGAGGCGAAGAGCGAGTGGCATCTCCCCAGCATTGACCAACAGGCTCTTTATGGGGGAAGTGCGGAAGGCACTGGTCGCACG
This sequence comes from Ceratothoa steindachneri, assembly GCA_963969495.1. NCBI lineage: Eukaryota > Metazoa > Arthropoda > Malacostraca > Isopoda > Cymothoidae > Ceratothoa > Ceratothoa steindachneri. The sequence goes on from OZ018317.1 coordinate 235,326,456, forward strand.
GCGAAGGCCGGTGTGGTGGATCGAATTCACCTTCCGCCATAAACGCTCGGCTGCGGATGCATAAAACTCGCATCCCGGCGCAGTACAAGCTTTGGGAGCAGGGGCGTGGCGAAAAATAGCCAAATGTGGTACCTTCTAGGGTGGAGTCCTGGGCAGAACCAGGGGCGCCACCGGCCCGAGAGCTATATCTACCTCTCGAAGAAGTTTCCTGGCCCTAAACTCAAAGGGCTTAGGGTATGAATGGCGTCTCTCGGCGGCATAGGCACCATCGAGATCAGCTGTGGATGCAGTGAGAGCTGTTGGCGACTGAGGGAGGCGCCGGGCTCGCGCTTACCTGCGAGTGATGCACTGCACGAGGCGAAGAGCGAGTGGCATCTCCCCAGCGTGGACCAACAGGCTTTCAATGGGGGAAGTACGGAAGGCACTGGTCGCACGGTGGAGGCCGGTGTGGTGGATCGAATTCACCTTCCGCAATAAACGCTCGGCTGCGGATGCATAAAACTCGCATCCCGGCGCAGTACAAGCTTTGGGAGCAGAGGCGTGGCGAAAAATAGCCAAATGTGGTACCTTCTAGGGTGGAGTCCTGGGCAGAACCAGGGGCGCCACCGGCCCGAGAGCTATATCTACTTCTCGAAGAAGTTTCCTGGCCCTAAACTCAAAGGGCTTAGGGTATGAATGGCGTCTCTCGGCGGCATAGGCACCATCGAGATCAGCTGTGAATGCAGTGAGAGCTGTTGGCGACTGAGGGAGGCGCCGGGCTCGCGCTTACCTGCGAGTGATGCACTGCACGAGGCGAAGAGCGAGTGGCATCTCCCCAGCATTGACCAACAGGCTCTCAATGGGGGAAGTGCGGAAGGCACTGGTTGCACGGCGAAGGCCGGTGTGGTGGATCAAATTCACCTTCCGCAATAAACGCTCGGCTGCGGATGCATAAAACTCGCATCCCGGCGCAGTACAAGCTTTGGGAGCAGAGGCGTGGCGAAAAATAGCCAAATGTGGTACCTTCTAGGGTGGAGTACTGGGCAGAACCAGGGAGCCCCTGGCCCGAGAGCTATATCTACCTCTCGAAGGAGTTTCCTGGACCTAAACTCAAAGGGCTTAGGGTATGACTGGCGTCTTTCGGTGGCATATGCACCATCGAGATCAGCTGCGGATGCAGTGAGAGCTGTTGGCGATTGAGGGAGGCTCCGGGCTCGCGCTTACAGGCCAGTGATGCACTGCACGAGGCGCAGAGCGAGTGGCATTTCCCCAGCATTGACCAACAGGCTCTCAATGGGGGAAGTGCGGAAGGCACTGGTCGCACAGCGAAGGCCGGTGTGGTGGTTTGAATTCACCTTCCGCAATAAACGCTCGGCTGCGGAGGCATAAAACTCGCATCCGTAGTCGAGCTTCGAGCAGGCAAAGGATCGATAAAAAATTAAAGCGGTAGCCCTATTCGAGCTCCAAGCGCTGAACGTCACGAAACGGAGAATGTCCATTGCGCGGGTACAAGAGACCCTAAGTCTTCGAATATGAGCCTCCCAGGTGAGGCGTCAGTCGAATACAAGACCAAGGAAACGGTGCGACTCAACCACATCCAGGCCACCTTATTAAGAAACAAATCTGGGTCGGGGTAAAGCCATGAATCGCGGAAGAAGTGCACCACCTTAGTTTTGGCCAAAGAAAACCGAAACCTGTGCGCTTCGGGATAGCGAGAGACGTGGTTTAATGCCTGCTGGAGTCGACGATCCAGAATTGGCATCTGGGCCGTGCCAAAAGAGATCGAAAGGTCGTCCACGTAGAGCGTAGTGAGAACATCTTCCGGCAGCACCGAGGTGATGCCGTTGATGCTCAGGGCAAAGAGTGTGACACTGAGGACACTTCCCTGCGGGACGCCCTTTTGCTGCTCCTTTGGGCCGGAGAGGGCTTTTCCCACCCGTAGCGGAATCGACGATCTCGCAAAAATTCAAATATAAACATTGGGAGGCGTCCCCTCGCCCCCATCGTGTGGAGAGTCTCCATGATACCGTATCGCCATGCGGTATCACAGGCCTTCTCCAGATCAAAAAACACCGTGGCGTAGGGCTGTCTACAAAGGAAAGCCTTGGAGACGGCATTTTCCAGTCAGAGCAGAGCATCCGAGGTGGAGTGGAACCTACGGAAGCCGCACTGTGCAGAAGACATATCGCCTTCGCTGTCCAGGAAATAGGCTAATCTAACATTTACCAATTTCTCCATCAACTTGCCCACGCAAGAGGTTAGAGAGATTGGGCGGAAGCCGGTCGGAGTAGAGTGATCTCTCCCCGGCTTGCAAAAGGCGAGCACAGTAGCAATTCACCAGGAGTCTGGGAAAAGACCTTCCACCCAGATCCTGTTGAACAAATCTAACAGAAAGGCCATGCCTCGCTCACCCAGGTGTCGAAGCATGGCGTACGGGACATCGTCCGGACCATGGGCAGTCCCCGCGCACGAAGCATGAGTGGAACGCAACTCACTCACAGTAAACTTGTCGTTGAAGCGTTCTCCGCCTCTGGAGGTAAATCCAGCCAGCGGCCTTCCGCGAAAGGACGACGTGCATTGAATCCTGGCGGAGCAGCATCACGGCTAGAGAATGCGGAAAAAGCGGTCGCTAAGGATTCCGCCACGGACGCGGGGTCCGAGATTGCGGTCCCATTCTCCTGGAGAACGGGAGGGGGATCCTTCGAGAACTTGCCCCGAATCATTTGACTCGCTTCCACACCTCAGCTAAAGGCGTCTTCCCGTTAAGTGAAGACACGTATGCCCACCAAGAAGAGCGGCGAGCGTGATTCGAAATATACCGGAACCTAGCCCTAGCCCGACGAAATTCAGCGACAGTGAAATCGTTCGGGTGGTGCTTATAGCGCATGTAGGCATAACGCTTCTGTTTTAGGGCCGTCTCACACTCGGCCGACCACCATGGGAGAGGTAGGCGTGCAAAACGGCCAGACGTCCTAGGAATACTAGTCAGGCCCACGGCGATGAGGTTGCCGGAGAAGAACTCAACGGCTTCATCTACCGACCTAAACTCCTCGACTGAGATAGAGAATTCAGTCATTTCCTGAAATGCAGGCCACCACGCACGCGCCAAGCACTACCGAGGTGGTCTCTCAGGCGGCAGTTGCCCTGGAAATGAGATTTTAATGGGAAAGTGACCACTACCATGGAGGTCATCGACCAGCCCCCAATCAAAATCAGGCTGTGCTTCCGAAGAGCACAAAGATAGGTCAAGGCAAGAAAATGAAGCCGTTCTCGGACAGTGATGCCTAAATTCATCCACGTTTAGGACACCCATCTCAAGCTCGTCGATCAGATCGGCAAGGACTTGTCCCCTTGGATTTATGGAGTAATCTCCCCAGAGAGGATGACTGCCGTTCAGATCTCCAAGCAAGAGATAGAGCCTCAGGAACCGTGCCACGACGCGGCGGAAGTCCCCCGCGTCGAAGGCAGCTGACGGTGGAATGTACGAGAAATAATAGTATACCTCCTATCCAGGTGCAGCTGCACAGCTACTGCCTGAAAGAAGGTATCTAAAGAGAAAGGAAGAACGGAGACATCATGCCGGGTGTAAACCGCACATCCCCCAGTCCGGCCATCCCGCGGTGTTGGGATTGCAAGACCCTTATACGCTGGAAGGGCAGGCAGGGAGCACGCGCCTAGAATGGTCTCCTGCAAAGAAATAGCTAACGGGGAACGGGACGAGACGAGCCTTCGCAGCTCCTCCCAGTTGGCCCGGAGTCCACGGCAATTCTATTAAAGGAATATGCCCTCCTGGCTTAGCTCGGAGGAGACGCGGGGGCCCTCCTCGAATTGGAGACCCTCACGGGAATGGTGGTACGCTTCCCGGGGGCAGAACCCTGGGCGCTATTGGCCGGACAAAGTGCTGGAGGCGCTGTCGCCTTCGAGGACTTATTGGGGAAGGTTGGGCTCGCCATACGAGTCTTTTCCTCCCTCCGCCTCGAAACCTTAGGCGGGCGTTGCGGCTTCGGAGGCGGGGGGCCCTCTTTTGGAGGAACCACCGTCTCCGAGCCACTCGCTCCACCTCGGGGCGTGGGCGAAGGAGCCGAAGCTCCTTTGTTGCTGTTCTCCTTTCGGGGGACAGCTTTAACAACCCCCGAAGATGGCCTAGCGACCATCATCAGGGGTGTTGCCTTCTGTGAGTCTAACGAATCGGTGGAGGCGCGTGTCGGCTTTGCCTTGCGGGAAACGGTTACGCTGACGGAAGAGGGGGGAGCCCTGGTTTTAGCCGGGGCTGGGTATGAACCCTTTTTGCCGCCAGCTTTACCAGGAGAGCGCCCGTGTTGGGGAGAGCCCGCAGAAGGGCTCCGAATTGGCGCGGAAACAACCGTGCTCGTTGGCCTGGATAGGCCAGGAGCAGAGGGTGCCTTTCTAACCACTGACGCATATGACGTCCCAGGCAGAGCCGAGCGCTCCAGGACCAAGTCCTTATCATCGCGGAATGAGAGTCTATCCTGGGCCTGAACGGCCAGGATTTCTTTCTCAAGGAGTTATGCACCACATTGCTTCGAAGAATCAGGGTGCAGCTCTCCGCAATTGACACACTTGGCCACACACGATTTGGACGTATCGTGTGCGACCTAGAAGCAATTTACACAGACTTCGGGTGACCCCGACTTTGCACGTCTACATGAGCGATTCGTATGGCCGAAGCGGTGACAGTAATAGCACCAACCAGCACGCCCTGACTCAGGGAGCTTGTCACAGTTGAATGTGACGAAGAGTGTAGGGGTGGGTCTCGAGGCCCCTCCCTGTTTTCTCATCACACGTTCGACCTTGACCGCCCCATGGGCGGCCAGCTCTAGGGTGATGTCCTCAATGGAGTAGTCAACGAGTTTCCTCGCATATACTACTCCTTTCACAAAGTTCATGGTACAGTGCGGCGTCACACTCACCGGGGTACCATGAAGTGTCCGAAGAGCACTTATCTTGGCCGCCTCGGCGAGATTCGCTGCATTCGCCAGAAGGCTGCCGTCCGAGAAACGGGTCACCTTCGGCTCTCTACCAATTGCACTAGCTAATCCTCTCCTCTGATGGATCATGTTGCCCTTGGACAACATGGTGCCATCAGTGGAGCGAATAACGAGGAAGCGTTTGAAGCCAGCGGTCTCAAAAACGCCAGGTAACCTCTGAATGAGGGGCCCCGATGTCATCGAGGCTCCGCCCTGTGCACTCTTGGTTTTAGTCAGGGGCTCCGCACACGATGGGTGAGAGGGGCCGGATGTGCCGATCTTGGCTTGGTCGCCTACCAAAGTGGCAGCAGACCCATCCGTCCCCGCAGCCCCCGCGGATGGAGAGGAGCCCCGAGTCTTCTTTGTCTTTCTAGTCTTTTTCTTTTTTGAAGAGGAGGGCGGGGAATGAACCCGCTTCTCACCTCAACCAGCAGAAGCCCCCATGTCAGATGGGCCGGCCTCAGCCAGGTCCCTCTCCGAAATGGACAAGTTCCTGGTTGTCGTGGGGGCACCTGTCGGAGGAGATCCCTCCCCTCGTTGTATTGCCTCGGAGCCCTCAGCCGGTTGAGGAGGACCTTGCATAGGAGCGGACTCTGGTTCGGTGCTTGGTGCCGAGCCTGGATTCCCCCCTATAAAAGGCCCTACCGTCTGAGGCTGGGTCTTCTCAAGGACCATGTCTATCACAGGAGGGGCCTCCAGTTGGCCATGCCATCCCCTCCCAGGACATCACAGGTCCCCTTGGCAGCGTCAAGAGTCATTTGTGGGGAGGCACAAGCCTTAACCCCGGCAAGGTTTAATATCCTGGCCAGCAGGTCTTTTAAGGGAAGCGACCGAAGGGGCATGGCTTCCCTCTCCTCCCGAAGGGGGTTTGCCCTACCGAGCCGCTTCGATGTGGAGCGGCTGGCTAATGGCTGCCTGCTGGCTTTGGTGGCAGTCCCCTTGGAAAGAAAAGAGGGGACTGCCGCTGGTAAACGGGAGGTGCGCGTTAGCACCTCCAAAGAAGAGGGTGAGGGGAGTCCCCTTCACCCGTAGGCGTAGAAGAGGAGTAAGTCTCCTCCCTGGTTGAAGAGATATGGAGGGTCTCCTGCGCAAGCACAGGGGGGGGGGGACCTCTATCTTTTTGCTGGAGCTGCCCGAGTGCGGCTGCGTCGCTGTTACAGGGGAAGTTGGGGGTTGTTTTTTTATTTGTTTCACATACATGGGCATGGTGACCCTCTTTTTAATACGGGACGCAATAGCTCATCACCTCTCGCAGTTGCTCGCACTGCGAGAAGTGCTTACAAGCCCGGCAGAGTCAGGCGCCGCCCTTCGGGACCACCCCTCCCGCCTGGTGGCCTGGCAGTCTATCGGCATGGTGGCTCCACCTTGGACACGGCGTAAAATTGATAGAATGTGAAGAGGAGAGGAAAGGGGATGTGAGAAAGCTATGGGTGGGGATGAAGCAGGTTGTTAAAAAAAACTCATCCTGAACTGGAGCTCAGGGGTTAGGGAACAATGTCCCTTCCCCCCTCAGCCCCGATCCGAGGTGGTTGACTTAAGAAGAAGGTCAGCATCTACCCTGTGAAATTAGAGGCTGACCAGAGAAGTTGTGGGAGAGGTATAAAAAAGGACGAGGTAGGGGAGAAATTGGGCTATCTGAAGGAAGGAAGAGAGGCTAAGCTGGCGCCGGACGGAGCGCTTGATCCCGTCAGCACGGCGGCTAGGATGGCAAATCACCGCGCCCCTTACGGGGTAGACAGAAGAACAAGAGAAAGCCAAGTCTTTCATCTGGATGGCGAAGTTTTTGCATTACAAATTATTAATAAACGGAGAGGGTGGTCCCTCCTCTCCTTGTTATACTTCAGGGCCTGTGCTGATTCAGTAAGAACTTTTACAGTGGCGGAATCATCTTCGCTACTTTATATCACCTCAGATGGGGCCTACAAATAGTTATTATCTCTAATGGTATATGGTCTCTCGAATGGGCCCTCATAGGGCATATGGTTCATAACAAACTACACTGGGCCTGGCATGTCGTCCTTTATTGAAAAAAGTGGGGTGGAGTAGGCATGTCAGTTCACTTCCAAGTAACGAAACTCAGGCCAACGAGGTGTATAAGTAAGACCCAATGGAAAAATTGATGCCTTATACCTTCTAAGAAGGTTATTTCGTTGTTTACCTGGCCTTGACGACAGAGAAGTGAATCGGAGCGGAACAGCTTCAATCTTACTCTGAAATTAGTCACCCAGAGGCAACCCAACATAAAGTGGTAAGGGGGTAACCCCCCGAGCAGCTGACAATTGGAGAGCTGGAATCCCCTCCCCGCTCCGAGAATCTGGGAGGAGCGTTTGAGATAGCATAGAGCGCACCCACTTAAAGAGGTGGAGTTGACCTAGGCCGTCTCCAAAAGGGATAAATGGGAACTCCAAAAGAAAAGCTACATGGTGCGTGGTCTCCAGGTCTGAGTGGTTGATTCGGCCAGTTGATAACCCTCGAAGACGCTGGGTAAATACGGTTGAAATCCAGTTTAGGAGGAAGTGAGCGACAAGGACCAAACGAAAGGACCAATAAAAAAAGTAAAGTATTATTACTGGAAATGGTGCATAAAATGACCTGGAGAACGTACCAGCTTCCACTAGATCTATAGATCCAGAGTGGTTACTTTTGTGGTAGAGTCTCTCCTGCTATCCATCCAGATACAAAGTATGTACCTCCCGGTGGTGCACTAGCAAGATGAGATTTCATTTGGAGAGGAAAGTTGCGCCCCGAGTTCCTCATTGATCTTCTAACGGATAGAAAAAAGACGTATAGGATAGTCCTATTTAGAAAGGATGATAAGAACGAATGAGTAACGAGCACTTCGAACTTCAACAGGCCCCTTCATAGCCTTCAATTCGACCCAGATAGGGGGGAGGTTTCTCTATTGTGCTTTTAGGCCGAGAATTATCGCAGCAGCGTCAAGCGCTCCCGGAGTGTGAGAGTGGGAAGGAGAGAGATTGAATATGAAATAGTGTGTGAAAATGACACTTTGATTGAGCAGGATAGAGAGAGAGGAGTTTACAGATAATTATTAGAGAATCACAAGAACTCTCAGGATCATTTCATATCCTTTGTCCAAATTATTTTTTAGGCCAGGTGATGTCAGACGAGGCAGTACCACATCCAGTATTTCTAATCATATAAGCAATTTTAACCAACAAATTGACAATGCAAAGGGACAAATCATATATAGTATTAAAGGATATGGAAAAAGAAAAATAGTGCAATCTATAATAATAGAAGAAATTCCTAATTTTAATTTGTCAGATGTGCAATTGAAATGCAGCCTCCATTCCCGTAATCTCATCGTAAACAGCTTATTCAGCGATCTTAGACTCGGACCATCTGATTAATGGCCTTTTTCCTCGTTTTGTGTTTCTTTGTGTCTTTTTTCTTCTGATCTGTAAGCTATTTATGTACTTTTGTATTAATTGCATTCTTAGTATACGACTGAAGAGGATAATATAAAATAAATCCTGAATCTAGTCTATTAAATTAAACCGTTTGCTCCTATACAGTGGTTTAACTATCATATATATATAATTATATATATATATATATATATATAACCTCAGGGGGAACTGGAAAAAATCCAAAGAAAAGAGGGAATTATATTCAGAACACTTAAGGCATTCGATAAAGCTGATTATTAGAATCGATATTATTAATAATCTTTTTCGACGAGTATGAAAGCACAAGTTGAAGATTTTAAAGTGCGAGAGAGGCAGGAACGAGGAGGTGTACAATGAATCGTGGGTTTAAATTGCTCTTAAACAAGGATTGTAATTGGTTGAAAGGAACCTTACATCGTATATGGTAATCGTATAGGATAAATAATATCGGAATGTCGTACAAATGAATTTTAAGGGGCAAGATGCATAACTCCCACACTAAGAGAGTTACTCATCCCTTTTTCAAAAATTTTTTAGGCTCATCCGGATATCTCCGAGGCCTTATGACAACGCGACCAGACCGTGTTGTCCGTTCGGTTGTCCTCTCCATGCTAGCTCTGGTGATAACAGGATGATTTGAGCCTGTTTTGCTGGTTGCGGGGTGACCAGAGGTGGATAGATGGTCTCCTGACTGGACAGCTCTGTTGACCGGGTTTCCTGCGACAAAGGAGGAGGCGGCAGCAATCATGATGGAAATATAGGCGAGGTAGAGGTGATAGGAGTTAAGGCTCGATATTAGTGAGTTAGGGAAATCACTGGACCATTATTCGAGATAGTTCCTAAAGAAATTTAGGACGGTTCATGGTGAACAGCATCAAAAAGGCGGGTTTCAAGTGATCCAGAGAAATAGTATCATGATTGGTGCCAATCAGTAGTACATAGAATTTTGACTTCCTAGAGATGAAGGAAAGGGTCGATCGTAAAGGGGTTGCAATGAGGAACGAGTTAAATTGAGATTAGCAAAGATATGGGAACAAATTGACATCTCTTTTGGCACAAATGTTTTCTGGTTAGAAGGCCAGATTTAGGCTTTAATCTCAGCCATCACACGTACAAAATCGTGTACATAAGAAGCAGGATCGAGGTGAGAAGGTAAAGGTGGATCAGAAGAAGAAAAAAATTGCCCAGGAACACAAAGTTGCGTACCGTAGACAAGTTCCATCGCAGAGCAGGCCAAGTCCTCTTTCAAGGATGAACCAATACTATTGAGAATCAAAGGCAGCTTGTCCACCCAAGTGATGCTGGGATTAGTGGAGTGTAAGCTCGTCTTGAGGGTCCTGTCCAACCGTTCCCCTTTATCGTTGCTTTGTGGGTGTTAGCACTGCCATGACTTCATCTAATTGGTGGGATTCAAATTGGCTGCCACTATTAGTCATGATCGTTGAGGGAACATCAAAATGAGCAACTAATGATGACACTAAGGCTCGAATGACAGTGGAAGCTCTGATGTCCGAAATAGGAACAGCCTTTGGCCAACGAATAAAACGATCGATCATGGTAAGAAGATAATTGCAACCACGAGAGTAAGGCGGAGGACCTACTAGATTGCCGTGAACGGCGTCAAAACGTGACGAAGAAAGAGGAAAAGGAACCAGAGAATCTTTTGTGTGACGATGGGCTTTGGCACGCTATCATGGGAGGCATGAGTGAGTCCATTTGGCCACATCGGCATTCATACCTGGCCAAACAAAGCGTTGCGCAACGAGCTTGTGTGTGGAATTGACGCCGGGTTGGGAGAGACAGTGATTTTGGTTGAAAATGTGCCGACAGCAAGCGAGAGGAATGAGATGACGAGGACAGTCAGGCAATGTTTAGTCAATAAGGATGCGCCTGGTGGGACTGTCTGGTAATTCGGCTTCTGAAACAACGAGTTGAGAAAAGTGACGCAACGTTTGCGTGTCTTCATCTTGTTCCTTGGGCCAATGCTATTGTCACATTATTGATAGGCGCAGTGCAAGAGAATTGTGTGCCCGAAATTGAATAAATACAAGAAAGCGTGTCCGGTACGACGGTTGATGAGCCAGGAACGTATTGAATCTCCCTTGTAATTGCAAAATGAAGTCTAGAAAACTATCATCGGCTGCAAAGTGCACGGAAGAAATGCTATGAGCAGATAGTGCACCAACCAATGGTTGGTGGTCCAGTATTGTCGGAATTGGTGGAGAGAGATTTATGTATATATATCCCGAGCAGTTTTCGTGATAAAGTGCTCGATCTCTTTTGTGAAGGCATTAAAGTTTTTGAGATGAATGAGAGAGTTTCCATCAGTTATCAATCCATTGTTGTAAGGCTGCACCTACATGGGTAGCTGACACATACGAGACAACGCTTATACGACTCCCTGGGCAAAGATGTGCCAGTGAATTGGCGGAGGCCATAGCCTCTTTGGGTCGAGAAAAAGATTCACACGCTTTGGAAGACAATGACAGAGGAGAGTTCTTCTTGGTGGTTGGGAGGAGAGTGTAGAGTGGTTGCATTATTTTAAAAACGTCAGGGATAATTTATGGTAAAAGTTAACCATACCAAAGAACCGACGCAGTTGCCTGAGCGAAGATGGTCGTGGAAATTCCCGAATAACAGCACCTTTATCCTTAAGAGGACGAATTCCGTCAGGAGAAACATGATATCCAAAAAAGGAGAGTTGTGCGACTTCAAAGAAGGAGCTTACGCAATTTAAAACAAAATGACAAAATATAAGCCACCCAAGATGTCGCAGAGAATGTTTCTGCTGATTGCATAATAATTTTGACATTATCAGTAGATAGCAGATTGTTGAAATTATTCAGAAAGATTCCATTGTTCAGGAGCTCTTCAACAGTTCTTTTTCTCAGCGAGAAAAACCCCACCTAACCTGTAGGTTACCCTTGATTGTGATAGGTCTACGAGAGCACAACCCGAATGAAAAAGCTGTGAGTTGGATCCTACATTGGGCAATTTCGACAAACAAGATTTCCGGAAGACCTCTACAACCTCTTACATTCGATGGTCGTCCTGATTAACTCTTGCCATTATCAATTCTGTGTGAGACTAAGCTGTGGGGATAGGCACAGCGCAAGCATTTATTCACATTAATCAACTCAATACGCAAGCAGTGCTTCACTCATCTTTCATCATTTTCTTTTTCTCACCTCTCATCCCTTTCACTCTCTTTTTCATTCAATCATTCCCTTTACACACTCATCCCATCATTAACCCTTTATCAGCATAACCATAAATTTATCTCCGTTTTAATCGAGTGGAGCTTGAGTCGTCTTCCTATCCGAAGGACAACAATAACTTACTCTTCGATTCTAGCAAAAACCTGAAGAAGGTGAGATATATGTTCCTCTAAAGACGAAGATGCTATCAGAAGGTCGTCTATGTAATAAAAGACGAAGGAGAGACCTCTCAGAACCTCATCCATAAAACGGTGGAAGGTCTGACCACTGTTACGAAGACCATAAGGCATTCGGAACATGACGAAGGAAACAAAGGGCGTGGTAATAGCCGTCTTTGGGATGTTATCTGGGTGAATAGGGATCTGGTTGAAGTCATGATCCAGATCGAGTCAAGAAAAGATTGAAGAATCAAAAAGAGCAGAGTTGAAATCTGATAGATAGAGCAGAGGTTATCTATCGTGGATAGTACAGGCATTGTACGGCCTGTAATCACCTAGAGCTCTGTACTCAACGAGAGTGGATTTGGGTAATATATGAAGTGGAGAGGCCTAAGGAGAAGGAAAGGGGCTAGCTATCCCAGCTTTCACCAGGAAGGTGAACTTTTGCTTCATTAAAGCGAGTTTATCTGGGGATAGTAGAGGGGGGCGGAAAAATACAAGCCTTCCAGTCGTCTCTATCCAGTGAAACGCATTGTGTTTAATGGGCCTATTTTTTGAGGATGGGATGCTTAGGGCAGGAAATTTCTGTAGAAGGCGCTGAAGTTGGGGATTGATTGAAGGGAGCCGGACAGAGAGTAGAGAACTATACAAAGGAACAGTTGAACCCGAAACTGAAAGCAAAGTAGTGCAATCGATAAGGTTGCGGTTACGAGAATGGACCAAAAGGTCGTGGGCAGAGAGAAAATCGAAGCACAAAATAGTAACCACAACCTCGACAATAATAAACGTCCATCAAAAAACTCGACAGAGGCTAAGGGCCAACTGAACGATACACCTTCCATAGGCTCTTGTATCTGAGGAAATAGCGGCTTTAAGGACAATATCAGAGGAGGAACATGCTCTTTCGTGTCAACTAAATATGAAAAACCAGATAGTGGGTCATAAATGCGAGATGGTGGATCAACCTGAGGAAGTCAAGGAACGGCAGAGCTGATAGACCCATTGATCATTTGCGTTTTTAGTTTAAGTTAGTTGGAGGATTTGAATTATTAGAATGTGAAGAGAGAGTGACTTGGAGCCTTAGATTGAGGAGAGTGACTTGATTGTTGACTAGATGAAATTGGTGGATTAACGTCAGATGAAAGAGGTACTTGTTGGAAATATGTGCAGAGCTGTAAACATTTTATGGCTTGTGCACCATATTTGTAACACTAGAATGAGAAGGAAGAAAGTGGGAAAAGCGAGCATTAGATTGAGAATGAGAATAGGATGAATGATAATATTGGCAAGGCTGTGTACAGTGTACAGCGTTTCTACTATATTTCTCATGGTACCAGCAGAAAAAATTGGTTGAGAGTGAGAAGAATTAGGTACGGAGGGGTAGGCGAAATGAGAATGAATAAGAGAATGCTGCGCTTCATCTCTTTTGCTGGAATGCCCTCTTTGGTTTCCTCTTCAAGAGGACGAACGGTGCCTCTCGCTCCGTAGTACACCCTTGTGACTCTGAACTTGCACGTTCACACATTGGAGTTTAAAGTTTTGTAATTCTCTTTCTATTCTGTCGAACGTGGCAGCTAAGTCTGGCGATGAAGGAAAACAGGTGATACACGGTTACGGCCTGTTGTCACGAGACTCCGTTGGTAACCGACCCTGCGAAATAGTTAAATTAGAAGGAGGAATCGTATTTTGCGGGACAGTACCCCATGTAACATACGGGTTGAAGTATATAATCTCTGCTGCTTGGGCAATGTGGTCCACGTTGGTATGCTCACCAATCATAATGAGGGGCATAATGTGGTCAGGGATCCCACGCATAAAAGATTCTGTCAGAATGGAGTCGAAAAGCTCGAACTGACCACTCTTTGCCCTGATCAATTGCTCAAGATGTTCAAGGAACTGCGTGGGACGCCTATCCCCCATTTGCTCCGTATTTAAAAATTCCGGTAAGTCCTCGACCTGTGACCTACCGAACTCGAGCTTAAAATCTTGCTGTAATTCTCCCCACTCACCCTTTCGGCCACTTTCGAGCAAAATTCCCCGGAACAAAGTAAATATACTCATCAGGACTTTTCCGTAATGTAGATTATGCGCTCTTGATCGGTTATGGCTTGATGTGCCATGAGTACTTCTCATAATTCCAAGCACGTGATTGGGTCGGTTGCATAAAAATCGAGAAGAATGATTGAAGAGTGGTTGATACCTCGGGCGCTGACATCCTGGTTGAGCAGGGATGGATGGCTAATCGCCGCGGCCGAAGTCAACGTTGTGGGGGAAGTCGAAAAGGTTTGGCTTACATGCGTGGTTGTAATTGAGTCAGAATTTGTGGTGGTACAACTATTTATAACTGTATTATTGGTTATGTTGATTAAGGGATGTGTGCTATTGAAACTATTTCGGTTATTAAAATAAACTTTGAGAAGTTTAGATAAGTGAGGGAGTAACAACAAGGAGTAACAACAAGAAAAGAAGGTACCCTAGGAGAACTTACGGTCTATTCAAAGAGGGTACCTTTGGACTAGCAATCGAGCAAGCAAAAGGCTGCTCAATTGTTTTGCGTCCCTAAATGGCCACTTTTCAAGACTTTGTCTAGTCTTGACTTGAACTGGTCAACCGATTCACTGTTGACAACTTCCACTGGGAGTGCGTTCCACATACCGCAGATACTGTAAGTGAAAAAGTTTCCACACAGATTGCGGTTGTAACGCTTCAGTTCAAGTTTGAAGCCGTGATTGCGCGTTCTGTTCTCACTCAGTGTGAACATATCCCGGTAGTCAACATTGTCGAACCCTCGAAGTATTTTGAAAACTTCGATGAGCTGACCACGCAGTCTACGGGTTTCTAGCGAGAACAGATCTAATTCCCTTAGTCTATCCTCATAACTTTTATGTCGGATAGAGGGAATCAGCTTGGTTGCCCTGGCTTGTACGCGTTCCAATCTCGCGATGTCCTTTCGCAATGAAGGACTCCAAAATTGTACGGCATACTCCAGGTGCGGTCGGACAAGTGAGTTGTACAGGCACAGTACAATCTCCTGGTTCCGATAACCAAACTGGCGCTTAATATAGCCTAGCATCCTTTGGGCCTTTTTCTCTGCCTCAATGCACTGTTTCGAGAACTTGATGTCACTAGTGATTGTTTTATCGAAGTTCAAAGAAAACGTGCGTTCGTTAGACAATATTTAACGTAAGAGAAATAAAGGAATGCGGAGTTTGCGACGTGCTGGAAGTAATGAGAGTGAAGCTGGTTGAATTTAAACCTTTGCGGTCATAAACTAGCACGTGGAAAGAATTATATAATTTCTCGTAACTAGACAAAAAACTATATAATAATTAATTGAAGTGGGTCTGGGGGCAATAATTAATGCATATCATGTGGTTTGTCAATGAGTAAGCTAGCCTAGATAGCAGTCACTGACCTGCTTTAAATGAAGCAATAGATGAGAACGCGTTAGAGCATAGAAAATGAGGTAAGGGCGTAACTAAAAACACCGGGTAGTTTCAATAATCTGACTGTAATTTTAACAAAATTTAATTTCTAAAATTTAACAATGAAAGAAAATCAGGATAATAAAAAGTAAGGAAATGGAAACACACAGTTCTAGTAAATTAATTAGGAATTATTATAAATGAATTAATTCATTTGATTAAATGAATACAGAATTTGAATTTGGGGTCTTAATTGATATGCCGGTATTGAAAGAATACATATAATGCGAATGGCTTAGCAAAGTGGTAATAATTAAATGTTATATAGATTTTGGTAAATTTTAAAGGTACAGAATATAGGTTGGAAATTTGATATAGTCTATGAATGTGTTATAGTCAATGAATATATGGTTGCTAAAATTACTCTTCCTTGAGTTCGAGGCTATACTCTTTAAATTTGGCCTGGCCATTTAATAACTTTTTCATTCCTGAATCTAAAGGAATTTTTTCATCGTCCAGTTCAGAAGGTGAGGATAAAGACGATAGAATTCTATTGTCAATGAGTATATAAGATTTGATAAGAGATCACGACAAGAGAACTTCACTATGATGGAGGCATTTTTACTTTGCTCTTCTTTCATCACCAACCTGCCACATTTCAGTGGTGAGACTTAGGGAGGGTCAAAATCTTTCATTGTAACTCGAAAATTGAACGAAAATTTAAGCCCTTAAGCTTTCACTTCAAGAGGGAAATATTACTGGATTGATCAAGGAAAGAATTCATAGCAAAAACGCTACATTTATTCCCTGCTCTCTGTTGAGAGCGAAATCATAGAACGATTCTTTGGCCATCCATGTGTTTATTATGATAAGAATATTTAAATGGATTTTTTCCCAAAACATTTCCTTTGTGTTCAAAATCCAAACCATTAGTTCATGAATGTTATTTTTAAATTATGCACCAACAAAAAGTTTCATGTTCAATCAAGACTCATTTTTCTTTTCTCCTTTCCTTGCTAGCACAAACCTTGCATCTTTTAATTTACTTTTGTAAACACCAAAGGTTCTCTTTCTTGGGAACATTATTTGTGCGATGAACCGCGGAACTGTAATAATATTTGTGTTGACAAACACCGTCTTTCAACGAAAGGAAGACCATAAATACACATGGTTTAGGCAAATAAGCGAGGAAGAGTGGTAAAGTATAATGATCTGATCCTGGGAAGATGAAATAGCCTGTGAGAGTTGTATTTCATATGAAAACTGTGGTAAGTATAAACTTTTGACAAACTGACCATTGCACTGTGATGTTCTAAGAAAATTTTGGGATCTATAGAAGAAAAGTGAAATGGATTTGGAAATGTAGGTAAAATAAAAATTAAGAGGATACTAAAGCAGAGATGTAAGAATTATTGAGATTGAGGAAGGAATTGTACTTATCGCTCAAAATGTTAGTGTATAGGAGTGAATAGTAGTTTTTGCACCTAGTGGTATCGAGAAGCTGGTTAGTTTCTATTTAGCCTGCAAGTGTCTCCCGTTCCAGAAAGAGATACGATCAGTCCTTTAAGTGTGTTTAAAATTAAATATCGCTATTTTTTTTTGATATCCCGAAAATAACTTTTGTTTGTTAATTTTCATCTGTCGAAAGATTGAAAAATTGCATAATTAATTGCGCTGCTTCACAATTCTAATACCGGTTCATTTTCTGAAAAACATTTCGGTTTTCCGGGTTAGTGGGTTGATGTCCTTAGAAATATATTCCCGCCTGTAAATTTTAATATCACTTCCATAGCTTTTCCATTCATTTCTTGAATTTAAAATTAACGATGTCTTTTCTAATTCCGTTTCTTTTATTTGTTCTTAAAAATAAATTTCACTTTAGTCATTCTCATATTTAATTCACCAGTTTCCTAAAGGTGTTCCCTCCTGTGTATTTATAAGGCACTGGAATTATTTATAACTAAACTACTTGTTGCTTTTAAGTAATTTACCAACCCAACTGGGATAGAAAGTAAGAGTTGGATGAATCAAAAGGCAAATATATTTAAGGAAACAAAGGTGAGTAGTCGGAGGCTATACGTAGATGCGTTAGAAATGAAAAGAGAGAGTGGAATGCTCAATGAGTAAATGGTGTGTGAAACGTATAGTGAAAAAGAAAAATGCGACGAAATTGAGGAGGATTATAAGTGAGAATAAACAAATCATGGTCATGCAATTAGCGCCATATAAGGAGAAGGAACGCGTACGTAAAGGCGCTTTAATCAGCCTAAGTTTCAAATTTACCATTTGGACGAATGAATAAAGTTATAAATATAAAGGGAAGTTTAGTTTTTAGGGAGTGAGTGAGTAGGAAGAACGCAGAAAGCAAACGAAAAATAGTTGTGTAAAGTACAAGCATAAGAATAGAAGGGACTTTTGAAAAATAAAGAGCATAATTTACATGTTAAGAGTACTTTCATGACAGACGGTAACTGTATGTAAGTCAGAGCAAATGTTAACATGATTGGAATTTTGGTTGTAAATCAGTGTGTTGAGCAGATAAATTTTACAATGCCTTTTGATTGGTGTGATAGGTCAACTAAATGGTTTAGATGATATTTTTACTGAGACATTAAAAGGAGTGATGAGTGCGTTCGGTTGTGCGCTAAGGCATGTAAAAGGATAACACGGCTTTAGGAGTGGAATACTGGTGTAAATTTATTATTGTGTTGTGGGAAGATTAGATATATTAATGCATGCGCGACAGGAAAATAAGTCGAATTTAGTGGGAAAGATGTAAGGCCGAATTCTGATTCAGCCTTTTAAGAGGATAAATAAGTAGGTTTAGTGTTTTAGAGCTGGCTGGCATTGGTGTGTGTGGATGAAGGGTTTACAATGAGAGAGATGTCTAGAAAGCTAGGTATAATATATTTCGGGAAGCATTTTGAGACAATCAAAGAATATATGGTGTTGCTTGTAAATGTGAAATAATTCACAAAGATTTTAGCTATTACCTTCGAGTATAATATGCCATTATGATAAAATTGCCAGAATGAGTTGTTTGCCTTACTTAAAGTGTGAGAGAAAGTTAGCGATTTGACATAGGACTCATATGCCATCTCAAAGTACCATCGCCACATAACACTACGACATTATTCATTTTTTCATTTCAACATTTTCAAATTACTAACTATTCTATACCACTGGGACAAACTAATAATGCAAATTAGTGATCTTTTTTTAGAGAACGCTTTTTGGTAGTCTCAAATAATGGAGTACTTTCGAAACATCATGCTTCCTCATTCAATAGTACAGTGGGGATAAAATACATACTTCTTGAATACATTCCTTATATATGTGAAACTGAAGAAATAGAAAATATCATCAAATTAGAAATACACATATGCAAAACATTAGATGGGATGTGTAAAAAGAGGAATGGTGTAATGAACCGTGATTAATCTCTGATGAAATTAACAAGCTTATGACCTAGTTGAACAAAATGTTCCCGATTGAGAGATTAAAGTTTGTCATGGAATCGAGCAATGACGCCTCAACTACGGGTCATTTTAGACACTATTGAGAGGTATAGATGAATTATGCTTTGTGGCAAATGATTTTGCGATTATTTATTTTCATACGTTGAAATAAAGTGGTTATATCTTTGTCTGTACGTATATATAATTGTTGTTCGTAAATCCTGTGAGGTTAGTTACCTTCAGGTTTTCCAATATACATTTTATCGCAATTTTTGCAGGAGATTTTATGCACACGCGTAATTATTTAGAGAGGGTGTTTTGTTCTAATTTAAATATATTTTGAGAGAAATGAAAAAGCTAATCATTACTTTAAAATTAAGGATTTCCAACAGACTATTAATGCTCTTAATTCTCGGCTTGAAGTGAGGAACAATACATTTAAGATGGCGGAGTATTTTTACTATAAATACATAGGATGGTTTCGTTATTCTTATCTGTGAAGTTTTAATGGATTGTTTTTTTCTGGCCTGTAAATGTGATTTGATAATAAAGATCAAGATAATGACAGAATAATGATAAATTATCTCAATATTATGAATTTCTCTATCAACCTGTTTAAGATAACATACCATGTGCCCTGTGATAGAACGAGTTCACAGCTGCATTCATTTCAACTTCTATCACATTTTATTTAAAACCATGAGGCTACCCACGTGCATCTTCGATTCGAGGCTTGGAGTCTTATCAACAGCTACCGGACGCCAATGTTTAAACAAGGAGGTTATCGTCCCCCCCCCGTTCGCCCCCATACGCCGACCTCGCCAGATCGAGTTAGGCTTATGGACAGATAAGGCATTTTTCTCCGGCCCAGCTGTGCGTTCCCTCGAAGCTTCCACCCCATTCTCCCCCACGCCAAGGAGATGTCCTGGCTATTTATATGGAAACTTTACCACTAAGATCAGATTGGAGATCCAGATTTTCGTCGCGAAACATCACCACGACCCTCTCTCCCTTTGTGCGCCAAGGGACCTCGACCTCGAGATTCACCATCACTTGTCCAGAAGGAGGACAATATTCCTTGAGTGCCAAAGGTTCGAGCCTTTAGTGACGCCAAGTCCCCAAGGCATCCCCCCCCCCCCCCTGTTGTTCAAGGAGAACAGCATTAGAACAGCCATTGTTCGTTTTGAGCCCTTCGCCAAGAAACGGTTCTCATCCTCCCCCTGTTGTTCAAGGAGAACAGCATTAGAACAGCCATTGTTCGTTTTGGGCCCTTCGCCAAGAAACGGTTCTCACCCCCCCCCTGTTGTTCAAGGAGAACAGCATTAGAACAGCCATTGTTCGTTTTGAGCCCTTCGCCAAGAAACGGTTCTCATCCCCCCCTGTTGTTCAAGGAGAACAACATTAGAACAGCCATTGTTCGTTTTGAGCCCTTCGCCAAGAAACGGTTCTCACCCCCCCTGTTGTTCAAAGAAGAACAACATTAGAACAGCTATTGTTCTTGAGCCCGTAGACAAGAGACGGTTCTCATCCCCCCCCCTTTGTTCAGAAGAGAACAAAGTAGAACAGCCATTGTTCGTCAAGCCGTTCGTCGAGTAACGGTTCTCCTTTCCAAGACGCCACGTCAGGATCCTTTTCTCCCCCCCCCTTCGGCTGGAACTCGCCAGCGGACCGAATATTCCTTCAAGTACCTTCCACTGCACCCTAATGAAGTTACGTAAGCCAAGCGTCACCTTTTGAGTATTGATCCCTTATTTGTCAATTCTATCCTGTGCTTTAAATGGTTTATCGAACCATCCCATCTCTTTAACTCCATATTTGTTTTACCTTTTTTTGATCCCTTAAATCCTTGGATTAGCCCGAGTCTCCACGACCCTTTCCATTCTGTTTGTCAATATTTTCCGTTTTTGTGTTTGCTGATAGTTATTATTAATAAAACTCTATTTTATTAATGATAGCAATATTATTATCCTTGAGCTCAGTTCCACTTCTTAAGCATTTTGAAGATACATAATATCGGCCGCCAGACAGTAAAAACGCACTCTAGAGATAATTAAGGAAGTTCTCTCAACGAATAGTGATATATGGTATATCGTCGGGAGTCATTCTACGACATGCCCACATACATAGAAACGTGGTAAAGACAACTAATTTATTTATTATAACGTTATGGGCGGAGTAAAAGTGTATATAAGCTTTTGGAATGACTGGGATTATAATAAGCCGAAAATTTGAAAGCTTGGTACTTCATATCATGATGAATGAATCCATCAAGGAAGAAGAGAATGAGGCTTAATTATAATTAAAATTAAAATTGAAAGAATGGAGGATTATTCATTTGTTTGGCTAATTGATAAAATTGTCATTTACTCGCCATTATAAAAATGCTCTCATAAAGCCAAGGTTTTATTTGAGAAATTTGGGGCCGATTTCCAATTCAAAGAATTCCAAGAAAAGGCAACAAAGAAAAGTTGATAATGGGTTGCATATAGAAAAAACAAATTTTGTCTGTATTACGCTTCTATTTAATGATTTTGCAATATTTTGTCGGTCATGGTAAAACTGATGGATGGAAACTGACGCTCTGAAACTAGCCATGTATTTGAACCCAAATAAAAAGGTCACATCGTCAAGGCACATTTTTATTTGCAATGAAATATAGACTGCAGTAATAACACTAATAACATTGTACTAATAACAGCAAGGTCACAGGCATCAGCCAACATTCATGGATGCACTGCTGAGAGAACCAGGGATGGGGATGTGGAGCATGTAGGTAAGATTTTAGAGTGAAGGTAAAGAGATAGGTTCAATTTATGTGCGTATAATCTGATCGACGTGAGTTAGTGATTCAAAGTGATCGTTCCATTTGACAGGTTATGTAGGTAGGAGAAAAGATGCAAATTAAGAAGCGAATAAAGTACAGATTTCGGCCCAAGGATGACGTTGGATTGTGATATTAGAGTCCTTGGTGCAGTCCATGTACCATTGCGTTCTTTAGAGTATATGGGGTCTGTTTTGAATGAGGTAACCCAGCTGAGGCAGAATAATCAAAAAGTACCGATAGTAGGAAAGACACAGGCACTTATAAATATTAAATGGTAAAGGGTAGAATGAGCCATGATGTTACATAAAAATATGATTTGCAAAAGAATTCGTGGAACCCTAAAGATAATATAATAAATAAGGTAGGAACAACAAGAGAATTCACATTAGCTATATCCATGTTAATAAATTTAGCACAATCGTATATTAGAATTACTGGGCAGCTGATTAGTAATAAATCCATCAAACTCACCAAAATCTCTAAGATTTTTAGAGGAAAATAAGGTAGGATTTTTTTAAAAGGTTTAATAAAAATGTTTTTAAAAATAACCTATGAAAGAAGCTGTCCTCCCGCTCTTTTCACACAATTTGCAACTATAAAAGACCAGTTTAGCAGGATTCGGTACACAAGACTTCTACTTTATCGTAGTTTATGCTTTTGTAAGTATGCTAGGTATCAGGAATAAAAAACAGATGCCAAAATTTTAGGGCGTTTTATTGACTCGTTGTTAAAGTGGCACGATTTTTCTTCGTGTTTCTAGACTACATTTTGGTGCCACCTTCTACTCTCAGGAGCACATTTCTCACCTACAATTATTCTTTAAACCTCTAAAAGATGTCGAACTTCGAATAAAGCCTGAAACTGTAACCTTTAGCCCTTAACATTGCTTCCTTTGGTTATGATGTCACAGAGTATGGTAGGTTCCCCTTGAAGAGCAAATTTAGTTCATAATATAGGTGGAACAACCGCTTAACTTCACTCAATTGCGTGAGAGTTAGATGTTAGTACAATTTTACCGCCATTTTCCCCGCACTGTGTGCTTGTTTAAAATCCCCATTAATTGCGTTTATCAAATAGGTAGCTCGGTAGATAACTTTGAGAAATGAAGAGGTCAAACTTTTAATGAGATCCAAAGGGTGTGGACTACAACACGCATTTATTCCTTATTGAATATCAAGATGAGCTTTCACTCACAACGCTCGTACCGGACGATTGCGATATCTGAATATCCTCCTACAGGTAACGGGACTGTGACGGCAAATTGCAAGAGATGTGGCCAAAAGGCGCATAATCCTTTGAGGGTCCGTTTCAGCAAAGGTTTCCTATACTTAGCAACACATCCCTTTGGACGCAGCTTGCAAGAGAAATGGACAGAATAGAATTATAGATAAAACATCAGAGGATTTTATTTATTTTGAAGGCAGGTGCAAAAATGAGGAGGTAATGAGAATAAGTATTTGAGACAGAAGGTCATAACTGAAGAAGAAGGATAAGTGTTTGAAAGAGAAGTAGATGGCAGAGGGACAAGGGTGGAAGATATGTACATGGGGAGATTTTAAGAAGGCATAAGTTATGTTAATTGATTAGGGATCGCTTATGAGTGAAGAAGATATTACGACTCAGGATCTTGACTTTATAAATTGCAGAATTACAAAATAATGGACCGGCATTGATCAGGTGATCCAATCTATTGCAAGTCTAAGAAGTTAGACAATTTCAGATGAAACATCTAATCTAAATCTATATAATGAATTAGTTTGCAAAGTTTATTCTTATTCTTAAGTATATAAGACAAAAAAATTGCTCCAGATCAGGCGGTAAATGGTTCCACAAACTTTGTGTCAAATCGCCTATTTTTCAATTTAAATCCATTATTAAGACTGTTGACCCGATTATCATACTCCACCGAATCGTCTACTTTAAAGGATAGCTATTCAATTATTTTAAGGTTTTTAATCTCTCTTTGTAATATTTATGTCTAAGATCGGGAATAATTTTTGTGGCTATTCGCTGAATTCTATCCAAATTTTGGCAATCCTTACACAAGTATTGCGAGCAAATCTGAACTGTTAATTCAAATTGGGTAGACTAATGCTTTATATAGGAGAGATACGATATCATTACATTTGAAATAAAATTTTCTAGCAACATATTTACTTAAGAACACTATTCCCCCTTTTTACTGCCTCAGTGCACTGAATTGTTGATGCTTCCTTGATAAGAGCTACAAACCGAAGTTGGTATTGATGTCAGAATGGTTAAGCAAATAGTCAGTAAATCTGGTGATGGAATTAGCGAAGGTAGAGAAATTGAACAGTAGAATATATTCTTAATTAAATTGCCAAAACTCAAATCATATTTACCGTTTTATTTGTTACTTATACTGCATCTTGATTTACTGCCATATGGCATCAATTCCTTTCTTTTATTTAGACAAATATTTATTTGCCTCTTTTTCGAACCTTATTCCCATTCAATAGTTACAAATCCTCCTTATCATAATGACACCTATCTCGACATTACCGGGTTTTAGCAAAGTTCTGTTATACTCGTTTCTTTTATTTATTTGATAGATTTACAAGTGATAGAAAATTTTCGTCAAACAAACTTAAAAATCTACTTTTTCAGCACGTGTCAGTAAAACGTCTTTTCCATTGTATGCAGGTGTGTTGAGATGTAAGTAAAAAGTGTCGAGATAACTGCTCACCTATGGAAGGGTCACAACAAGTGCGATATCGACAAGGGGCTCGAACTCAATCCGATGACCGTTCATAGAATGGAAGAGATCCTCAATAAAGGGGGAATAAATCAAAGGTGCACCTAAAGCTGTCAACAGCTTGGAAGTCAGAAAGGTATTAAAATGTGTTTCGAAGCTCAAATTGACTGTTCTTGCGAGAAAAAAGAACATCTCGGTGGCCACAGTGTAAAGGGCCGTCAAGGACGAGAGCTGCAAGATCTTGAGGTGTTAAAGAGTAATGAAAATCGGATTTTGAGTTTTCCAAAGAAAAACCGGTCACGCTCAATCTCCTTATCAACAAGCAGGATGGATACGTTCAAAGCATCAGCCAAAACGTCCCCTACGTGTTAAAAACCAAGCACCCGGCCTCCGCAATGATGCGTCGTGGCTTCAAATAGCGAAAAGATGCCGCCGGTGTGGTTCACGCCCAGTTGCAGGCTCACAGCGTCAGATTACAGAAACATAACATCTTGGCCACAAAGTCCTTTCCTAGGTGAGAAAGATCAGTAAGAAAGCATACTACTTAATTCAGCAGCAATGTGCCCAGGCCTACACGGCCAAAACGTGAAAGATTGGTTAGGGTCATACATAAACTTCAGGTCAAAGGAAATATGGCCGCCGCAGGCGCCCGATCTCAATCACCTCGAATACAACGTGTGGGCGCATAGCGATGGCAAGACGTGCAAGGTGCCCCACACCAACGTCGACGAACTAAAGTCCTCCGCAGGTTTTCAGTGCTCGCCGCCGAGGGCAGCTACACTGATTAATATTACAAAATAAACACTTATTAATATGTAAAAACAATAAAATCCTGTCTAACAGCAACAAAACTACCATTGTCCGCTCTGTAGAGAGCATTGTAACGAGTGTAACAGGACTTTTGCATTAGCTGGTATAACGAGGCAACATCCGAGTAAACCATTCGACGTTGGGGCCAAATTCCGAGATACTACTTGATCTCAGCGCCTCTTCTTTGTTCGAGCATACCAGCAAGGAGTGAAGTATTTTAATCAAGGATTTATCACCAAGGCAGATACTTATGTACACTTTCATTTATTATCCTTTCCCCTAAGTAATTTCAATTCTTGCCTTATACCTCTCGACAGGTAGAAGTTTTTTTCCACCACACAATAAGTATCGATTTGTGTAGCCATCTCCATGCCTGGTGACAGTGTGAAAAGCGGTAAATCTGAATATATTATGATTGCTCATGAATTAAAGGCAGAGAGGATTGTAAAATCTAGTGTACTATATCGTAAGCTCGCATTGCATGATGTACATAGATCCCTTTTCTTTAGATTACAAGTAATGAAAATACCGAAAGGTCAAATGAAGAGATATTTCAATGTTTACTTTCCCTTAAAAAAGGAAGCAAATTATTTTGAAAATGTTATAAAATTGCTTTCTTCTTCAAATTTAACAATTTAAATATATTAGAAGGTAAAAGGAATTAAACGGACATCAAATCAATATATTTCACAATGAAAATAACTTCATAATATTCCAAAGTATACGTCACCATACATAAGAAAATCGACGATTTTTTCAAGATTTTAAATCTAGAAGCTGAAATGTAATATAATACGGTCGTTATACCAGAGGATTCAACAATTGGCGCACATCGTTTTAGTGTGGGGAAATGCTGAGGATTGAGTGAGAAACGAAATTAAGTATGTGGTAAAAGATTCATAATGCTCGGGTCAATCTGAGTGGGACAAAATAGAATGGAATGGAGAGTTCTTGCAAAGTGAAGTTTAATCTCTACCAGCAGGAGGGAATGCTATGGTTGTACTAATTATCATTTGAATTGAGAACGATTTAAAAATATTGACAATGTAGTGTTTTAGTTTTACAAAGTTGCTCTTTTCGTTTGACTAATTGATGGCTGTCTTAATCAAATTAATTAAAGGATCTATTTTACTAAATTTTACACAAATTAATAATATGTAGAGGTCACGTGTAGTTAGTCTCGATGTTAATAATGCTTACGAATTATAGGGATGGTGAATTAATACGGGCGCCGAACGTTCTTGCGGTAAGCTTCAGGGTAGGGAGGAATTCGCTTGACCAAGGATTGATACTATGTAAGAAAGATTAGGCGTAAGAAAGGTTCAAGACGGGTGTGTAGTGTGTTTAAATGGGCTTATTACTACACGACTTCTTTCTGACCGACTCCCTTACTTACGCTCTTATTGACTCTTCCTCTCTCTGTGTTTTTTGCAGTATATACATATTTGAGTCGGAGACAATGGGCGTGGCCTATTACACTCTGTAACACGATATTTGTCTCTGGTAGCACCGTTATTTTCTATTTGCTTGTGTCTAGAATACCTGAATGAACACTTATTTATTTCAAACATTGCTATTGTGCCCAGGATAATGATATTTATATGAAATTTACCTATTCCCTCTGGAAGGAAGAGGGCGAATTTGAACTAAAATTTGCATAAATAAGAAACAAAACGACATGATATAAAAATAGCATTTATTTATTCTAGAATTAGATAGGTGAAACAAATAAAATATTCAAAATGAGTAGTTTTCAGTGATTTACGCATATACTGTAAATTACTTTGACGAAACAGCCCCTAAATATACTCTCCCATCAGATTTTCTTCATACGATCCTTGATAGCGAAGTTCAAAGTCCAGTAGATCCTGATGAAAGCGCTCACCATGCTCCTCGAAGTACGTTCACATGTTCTTCTTAAATTTATCAAGATGAGCTTCAAAAATAGTGACTTCCAGGGACATCCTGCAACCCATCATCTCATAGTTTCTCACAAAGTTCTCAACAAGCTCTACATAGTTTTCGGCCTTGTGATTACTTAGGAAGCCGGCTTCCAACTTTGCCGCAGATAGCTTAGGATAGAAATCTTGGAGTTACTTGAACGCAGCAGATTCCTTTTCTAGAGCTCTGACAAATTATTTCATAAGGACCAATTTCAAGTACAGAGGAGGAAACAGTACTTTTCGTGGGTCCAACAAAGGCTCCCATTTGACGTTGTTTCTCCCCACACTAAACTCTGTCCCTTGTGGCCAATCCCGCCGATGGTAGTGTTCCACAGTTTGCCTGCCTTCTCAAAGATAACAAGGAAACTTGGTAAAGCCGCGTTTGAGACGCATCAATAAGACCCCCATTTTGATGTATCCGATAACCTCCCAACAATAATCTTTATATTTCACTGGATCTAGCAAGATCTTGAAACTGCTGTATTCTTTTTTGAGCTAGATCCAGTTAGCAAGGGGAAGAGACGGACACATGTTCCGGTTATGAAGCAGCAGTGCTTTGAGGCTTGTGGGCGAGCTGTCAATAAAGAGGTGCCACTCGTTGGGGTTACGGGCGATTCCGATTGCCTCAGACAGACCGGTCACATTGTGACAAAAGCAAAGCTCATCTTGACGTGTAAAAAAAAACGATTAAAAAACACTAGTGACCCTTTCTCTGATCTGATATTTTTGCACTGCAATCTAACAAATCCCACTGATTGAGTATCAAAGTTAAAAGTTCGGCATTGGACTTTGTGAAACCAAGATCTATGACAAGGTCATAGAGGTCTTTTGAGTTGGAGTTGCATGAGTTTCTCTCCTTATTTGCACCTCTGTAATCTGAATCAATGACTTGATCCTCTTCTGAAATTCTTTTCCTTTCTAAAAGCTGGTGCTCTCTGCGCTGTGACGGCTAGAATTAAACTGATCTTTTGAATAGACATTCTTTGTACGTTGCCAGAATGTTTCACAAATTCTGCAAACATAAAAAAAAAATTCTGGAAGGTTTTAGAAAGCTCTACAGTTTATTTTTTACTACATTAGTGCTAAATCTATGTGTAATGTAAGAAAACAGCCATTGCTGTCCAGGTAACAAACAACAAAATACAGGGGAAATAATAGTTATTACTACTGTATTATTGTTTCTAAAACTTTTTAAATACGGTATATCATGTTTATATAATAAATGAAAAATATATAACCCTTGAAACTACTTATAATGGGTGTTCCATTAAGACAAATCGAAGTTAGCAGTAAATAAAACATTGTTATTGGTAAAAATTTATTGACTTTACTATTGGATCATGTTATGTCAGTCATGGCAATTATGTGTGAAATATAATATCGCATAGATATCCGCCAAGGCTTCGGCGGCCCACCTCTACTTGAAGGTCAAAGTTTTGATGACGTCTCTGCATGGTTGCTCCTCGATCTCACCAATATGCCTAATGTCTCATCCTTCACCTGTTGAATTTTACTTGGCTTGATCGCATAGACCTTACTTGTGAGATGAACCTATAGGAAGAAATCTAAAGGCGTCAATTCATACGATCGTGGTGGCCAATTAACCTCGCTGTTTCTAAAGATGCTGCTACCTGGAAACTTCTCATTAAATAAAGCCATCGTTTCATTGGTTGTGTGACATGTGGCGCCGTCCTCTTTAAACCAAAAATCTTTGACTTCCATAGAATTGTATTCAGGCCATAAAAAGTTGGTTATCATAGCACGGTATCGCTCGCCTGTCACCGTAACAGAATCCCGGCATCATTTTCGAAGAAATACGGCCCAATGATTCCACTAGCAAAAAATGCACACCAAATAGTGACCTTTTGTAGATGCAGTAGCTTTTCAACAATCTTCCTGAAATTTTCATCAGCCCAAATGCGACAATTCTGCTTATTAACGAATCCACCAAGATGATTTTTTATCGAAAATCATCATCGACTTGTCTTTGCTCGTGCACAAAATTAACGAATGTACGGCGCTTCAAATGGTCAGCAGTCTTCAGTTCTTGTGTCAATTGAGTTTTGTAAGCGTGTGGAGACAAATCTTTGGTCAAAATTCGATGTAACATTGTTGTGGAGAGGTTCAATTCCTGCGCGCGATGACGAATAGAGGTGTCTTGATCTTAGGTCATGTAGGGGAATCGTCACTTCCCCCCTCCCGTTTACTCGTGGTGCAATTACAAGGCGGTTTCTCCTAAGCTCGAAGGCTAACGAGGAGCCGATGTAAGACTCAGTGGGAAAAACCTTTGGGCATAAGAACTCTCCTGGGGCCGTCCTCAAGCCCCTCCCCCCCTTACCACTTCCCCAGTGGGGTGACAAGGTATAAATAAGGAACACTGAGGAAAATCGAGGTAGTATACGTCAGACTCCAGGTGACGAAGTCCTCGATTAAAACCGAGCTATCTAGAGTGGATTGGTAGTGTACTTGGCTCGCCAGACCAAGAAGTACCCTGCAAGAGAGGCAGGGCTACCTACCTTAAGGGGCTAAGAAGAAGTTCATCCTCGAGCTAGTCCCGGGTTATCAAACCAAACGATAAGTTAACTTTGTTAAGTTCAACTTACTCTCACCAGAGAGACTCCTCATATCCTGGTGCACCTTAAACACCAGGGGTATTCCTCGTCCTTGAGGAATTAAGAAAAGAAGAAAAAAAAGGCTCCCCCCCCTCGAGCCCGTTACTCGGTGGCCACACTGAACTCCTAAGTTAACTTGGTAAGGAACCAAGTTCAAATTATTCTCGTCAGAGAAACCCCCCTCCGTTATACTCGCCCGTGAAGAAGACTGGAACTAAGAAAAAGCTTATCCTCGAGCTAGTTCCTGGTTACCAAACCAAACTTTAAGTAACTTATTCTCGCAGGGAGAAATCCCCCTCCGTTATCCTCTTTCTTGAAGAAAACCCTCCCCGAGTTCAGTCCTCGTCCATGAGGAATTAAGTAATGAAGGAGAAAAGCTCCCCCTCGAGCTCGTTACTCGGTGGTCACATCGCACTTCAATTTAACTTGATTCAAGAACCAAGTTCAATTCCCTCTCGCCAGAGAGACCACGACTACCTTGGTGTCGCATAAAGCACCGTAATTGTTCTCGTCCGTGAATAACCCATCCCCCCCCCCGGAATACCGTTTGGACCCCCCAGCTGCTACCCTCGCCAAAACGACCGTGTGATCTCGCCCATCTACATCTGGCCAGACGGCACGCGTCGTGAGTCAATAACATTTCTAAGGCTTTTAAATTCCAGTAGAGTCCGTAAGCCTAAATCTTATATTATTGTTGTGTGTAGAGAAATTAACCAATTTTTGAGGGTCAAACTAATTTAATTAATTCTTGTTTATAATAATATTCAGAGTATTGCTGTAGTTAATGTTTAAATGTTATGTATTCAATTGATAAAGGTAAAATATAAGTTTATTTTGGGAATTATTGTGCGTCTTCATATCCTTACGTCTCTATTCTTTAAGATATTAAGATATCAATATATTAGCACTCTTAGCACTCTTAGAACAAAAAAGGGGGGCATTATACGACATATTACATTCTCACGCACTTCAGCAATGTTTTCAGCTGAATTTGGTAAACGAGCACGCAATGGCGTTTTCATATCTGCCACCGACCCCGTTTGTTTGAATTTACGAAAATTTTCCCAATTGCTCTGTCGGTTGGTCGATTATGTTGACCAAAAAATCACAAAGTGGCCGAAATACGTTTCTGTTTGAACTTCCATTTTCGCAATAGGCTTTGATAACTTTAACACGCTGTTCGATTGTTAATCTTTCTACGGTTGAAATTGCCAAAGACTGAAGTTGTTAAATCTGAAAGAAAAATAAAAAGTCATTAGACGCTCGAACTTAACTCACATTTAAAATTGGTCTAATTTATTGGAACACCCATTATATTTGTCAAAGAGAGAGAGAAAGAGAGAGAGAGAGAGAGAGAGAGAGAAAGAGAGAAAGAGAGAGAGAGAGAGATGCCTAAGCTGGTATCTCACTGATGAACGGACCTTCAACCGGCATCTTTCGGTAAACCTCCAGGGTGATAACGAAGCGAGACGCGTCAAACTGGAGCCCGGAACCAAATCAGTGAGAGGGCGCTAAGCCCTTTCCCGCCGCGCCTTGAATCGGAGATGGAACTACTTCCGACGGCAAACATAATCGCTTCTGGCGAAGTCGTAAATATTTTCCAGCGCGGAAACGAGTAAATTAGTATTCAACCAAGAGTCAAGCGCTGCTCACGCAGTATCCAAGCAATAATCAAGAGGATTAATTGGAACCAGCCAAAGTCACAACGCGCCACTTGATAAGAGACTCTCTGGTATACTAAGGGTTTGCAGGCAAGAAAGCAGTTGTTCAGAACTCTGGCAGTCAAGGACGTAAGGACTTATTGAGGAATAATGCGCTTCGCGCCGTGCCCTGGAAAGATACTCCCTTGAACAATTAATCGAGGCTCCCCACTCCCCTCTTGGAAAATCGTAAGCATATTCCATTTTTCCCTATCACCGTCGAAGAGACGTGATGCTTTCTGAGTCATGAGCCTTACCTCATCCACTCCTCTGTTGAGTAAATATTGGGCTACTCATAGCTCGTGCCAAAGCATTCATTTAAATTAATTTCCTTTTGTAAAGGTTTGTTTTCTCATATTGTATAAATTATTGTTAAATTCTCCTATTTGTTTGTACAATAGTAAAAATAATCTTTCTTTCTCTTGTTTGAATCCAAGAACCACATACAAAGCCATTAATTTATTTTCTAAGTCGACCAACGGTAGAAAACGCACTCGAATATCCTCCGTACTTAAAAGGGACTCCCGCCTCGTCTAGGGAGGGCAAGCGAAGGACAGTGAAGCTTACCTGTCCTGCGACAATATTTTTACTATTTGCATCAAAGTAATGTTTTTTGTACCATAAATGGTCTAATTTAAAAAATCAATGTCTTAGCCACAAAAGACATGTTTAGGGATTTAAATTGACTTCTTTTATTTAATAGAGCCACAAATAATTTGTAAATAACACTTTTAACCAAAGGACAAGACAAAAGTAAAATTTTGTTATACAGTGTTATTATCCATGTAGATATAAAGATGAGATTTGTTTGTGATCCAAATACCAAAGAATCACCTTTGAGTTAGCAGTCTTTTGTTAGTACATAATGGCTGCTGCTAACTAAATAATGGCCGATCCTATCGTGATTTCAGTTCTGACTTGTATTTTAAGCTTTGTTTAAACAGCTGACCTTCTATGACGGCTAGGGGAACCACTTTTGTATGTGTGTGTACAAGTACATATGTTTGCTGCCGTCTCTAATTAATTCTTCTCACCTCCAGCAAAATACATCTTTTCTTAACATTCCTGTTTTCTAAACTCATGTCTATTTCTACTATAAGTGTTTCGCTCTATTCTATATGGGTTCATTATTATATGACATATTATTTTAGTAATTAATGCGTGTGCTCAACTTCAGGATTTCATAGGTGCAACTGGGTGCTCATTTGAGAGGTTTCGCGTTGGGTCTACTCTACCTTGCAATTTGTGTGCCACACACATATTGCCTTCTCGCTGTATCAAGATTGGCTCAGTGTTACATATGCTCCTGGATAAAAATAATTTGTGAGTCAGGTAAATCCCTTTAAACTTTACTATTAGTTTTTTATAAAATAAATATTCAACTATTATACTCCCTCCTATGATTTTTTTTACAACAATACCCTATATTTTTCGAAATATTTTGTATCGCGTATAGAGACGGCCATTTTGTCCTCTTGAGGTAAGCAAAGAAATTTTTCTTTGCCTCAAAGAGCTGTTATAAGATAATGGAAGTTGAGTAGATTTAGAAAAATGTCCCCTGGTCAAACGAATTGTCCTAGAGCAAAAAATATGAGTGAGTGTCAGACATATTTCTGAGATAAAATCGTTGGAATTTAACAGGAATATTTTTAAAGTCAGTAAACTAAGGTTTATGGCATTTTTACTCCAGCAAAAAATTGTTGCTGAATGAAGAAAAAAATTATTTTAACAGCCTCCAAAATGAAATAGCGAGTAAATAAAATTTCTTTAAACAGAAACTGTAAACGAGAATTAAGATTTAAAATGTTTTTTTTTCCTGGTGAAGTATTTATTGCATTCTTTACAATAATTTAGTGTCAGCTAAGTAGCTAGTAAGTGAATGTATTTTTTACATCAACAATACATGGTACAGTATTTGTATACAACTTAGAGTATAAATTTCACTAAAAAAGGCAAAGAAATAATATCGCCTCCTTTTACGATACAGTCTATTTCAGAAAACATCATATAAAAACACTGTATCAAAATACAGCAACATGTAGGCTATTTCACTTTTACACTAGTATTCTCGATTGAAACACACTATACTGCATTGTTGTGTAAAAATACACTTTTTTCGCAGTCCTCTAGTCACCAATAATTTACTGAAAGAAATTGAGTAAATTCAGGGTGTAAATTAAGTTGAAATTTGTGTAATGGCAGGGTCTGCTTTTTTACATTTTTAGTCAGAAAGGTTGAAGATAGCTGAATGATTATGCAGTTTTGGCTCAGTGGATTTTATGGGGGGGATTAATTGATATTCAAAGATGACTCATTGAGTGATTAAGGATAGGTCAATTTGTGGGCAGGAAGGGCTCAGCAGTTGTTCTAAGAAGGCTGAATTACTGTTAAAAAATCTGCTCAATCAGTGTTTTGGGAGGACACATTCCCCAAAGACTGTTTGGTAGATCTAAATCAGTGAATAACCAACTATTAATATTGGTAAATGTTATATAACTGCAGGTCAATGCAGCTGTGGACTTTGGGGCACAAGGGCATGCAATTCTGAGGATATCGGTTACATTAATGCTGCCCATACTACTACATACACCCACATGAGGAAGACCCGTGAAAATTATAATTAAATATAAAATAAATTTCTTAAAAAAGACGAATACTAGTGTGGAATCAAATGTCACATGCACCATAAAGTGCAAATAACCATTTCTTTAGAATTAAAGGAAAAGATTTATCGTAAACTTCACATAAAATTCCTCAGATTTCATATAAGATAAAGAGAGCTAAAAAACCAAGCACATATACAACAACACCTAATTAAAAAATCATACTTCTTGATACTATCATCACCAATGTAATATCAAAATGAAGCGAAACTTAGAACAATACATGAATGCTTTAAACCCCAAAACAAACTTAAATCAAACCTTTGGAATCCTAATGAACATTCATCGCGCTCAATCCTTACTTACACACATAGGCCAGGGGTTACTCGTAACAACAAAAATACACAAAAATAACATTAAAACATACTAATTAATCAATCCCTAAACACCGAATTCGTACCCAGATATAGACAAAACAGAAATCCAAACAAATACACACCTATAACCAATGACTAAACAGGTCCTCCCCGTTACCACCCAGGGCCACATTCACACCATAAAACGTTTAATTGACTATTTAAAAATTAAGTTAATCATTAAAAAATCCCCAAAATCTACAGGTACTGACAATATATTAAACATCGACCACCACAATATCTTTTAAATTCTCTTTAAGACACATGTTTACACATACACACTACCTTTTCCTCAGAGACTTTAATATTTTCACAACAAATATCTAAATAAAACTCCTCCTTAAACAGACAAGTATGAGTAATTGCTACAGAGAAATTAAGAATACAACTTTAACCAGTTCTCCAAAAAGTGAAATTAGTGCGGTTCATCGCCACAAAAATTATTCGCCCTCCTCACCCCTTTAGTGCCATAATAAAGACAAGGCCAACCATCATATTTCCATGCCAAAATGGACGGTCATATCGACAGATTTGCTGTGGCATCTGTTCCATTCAGGGTTACTCGCTAGATAGAAGGTACCTAGTGCATCCCTTTTATGCAAACCAGTAATACAATATATGGTTCAACCTTTACTCAGTCAGGTCTTTTATTCTCAAGCACTTAGTTATAAAAACTCACTGATTACCGGGTTTTCAATCTCTCCTCACAGCCTGATACTGACTCTAGTATATTTATTTTCTAGTCTATTTACATCCATTTTTCGGCTTTTATGTGCAATTTGCGGCAGTTCTGGTTTAATACTTTTTCCTAAGAAATGTATGTTATGTCCTTTCTAGCAACAATGTAAAAAGAAGGCGGCGATATTTTATATATGTCATTTCCAAGACTCAAAGTTTAGGGTGAGGCGTTTGGATAAATATATCTTTTCTGTTTTCGTGGGGCATTTTGCGAGCATAATTTCATTCTTCTCTTACAAGCAACAACAATCGAGGGCATAAATTTCTCTTGAGGGGTGTATGGTGTACTAAGTATTGATGTTTGGTTAAGTCAAAATGAGGTTCAGGTAAGCTCATGTTTCCTTATTCTCAAAACTAAAAAAAAATAAAACCAACGAAGGTATTAGGGGTGAAAGGTAGAGGAGTGTGCCTAGTAGTAAATTTAGGGTAAATAAGTAGTATGAGGGTGTGGTGATGGAAAAGTTAGGGAAAGTGAAATGAATGAAAGATATCTCAAGAGGAGCCTTCTTGCGGAACAAGGGACCATGTGGGAGCGCAGCTCTCCTGAACATGCGAAACTTTCAGAATAAAGGTTGATTAATGACTATGTTGCAGCTAAAATCTTATAGGTAGCGTGCCCTTCGCCGGTATCAACCCAACTGGGAGATATACTAGGAAGTTGTTCAATTTCGGGTAGTCGAACTTTCGTTCTGACACTTTACATTCCTCTAACGTCAGCACTTTGAACTACTGTCATGAGGGACGTCTTGCGGAATGCCCTCATTAGTTATCGCTTTTGATTTCAGGAGGCTAAATAAAAAAAACTATTATGAATATGAATTTACTGCACAAACAACAGTAACAGTGACATACAGTTGTTATACAAATAATTACAGTATATATATATATATATATATATATATATATATATATATATATATATATATATATATATATATATATCTTAAGAGAACAGAAGGATTGCGCGGTGCCAGGCGTATACGTATTTTTAGGATAAATAAGCAGACTAAATTTAGGAAGTTCATTACTATATTATAATTTCTTGGTACCGACGTTTCGCGTAGGAACCCATTCTCAATGATCTGAGATTATCAATATATACAAACATAAGAATTTTTTAGATAATTTATCAGATATTTATAAATCAATTATATGGGAAATGGGAAGGAGCAGAGGTGGTAATATTAAAATTATAAAAATGCAGGGCTTTTAACTATTAGGGAATAGGAAAAATGTTTGTGTTTTTAAATAAAACTGAGATTAATTAGTTTTGGGTGTCTTCATTGTAAAGAGGGGGAGATAAGGGAAATATTTGAAAGATAGGGGTTGTTTGGGGGGAAGTGGATTTGACGTGTGTAATTTCTGGGTGATTATAGTTGTAGTAAAAGTGGAAATGAGCTTGTGTCAGTGTTTAAAGTGGGGGTTTTTAAATCTAATATAAAGAGATTCCAGTGTACGTAGTCGTTTTTCGTTGCTTGCTGTGTCTTTAATTGAAAAAAATTAAATTTGGTTGGTGGTGTGGATGTCTGTTTTCGTAGTGTATTCAGATAGGGGAGAACTCAGGAGTAGTGCGTGGGGCTCCAGTTCTATTGCTGATGCCTAAATGTGCGCAAATACGGGTATGTAGTGTGCGCTGTGTCGATCCTAAATACACCTAGGAATTACATCTCGAGCAGTTGAATTCATATATGATGGAGGATAGAAGCAGTGTTGGTATTTTGTCTTTAATGTCGAAAAGATGTTGTACTTTGCGTGTGTTTTGTAATATTGGTATAAAATGTGTTACAGGAAATCAATTCTTAAGAAATGGTGAGAATTTGGCCCAGAGAAGTGAATTGAGGGATTCTATATATGGGAGAGGTACAAAAACCTTTTCTTTAGGGAAGGTGTATGAGGGATCTTTCGGGGTAAATATTTTATTGATAAAATTTCGAAGAGTTCGGTCGTATAAGTTTGAAGGATATCCGTTTTGTTGGAAATAGTTAGTGAGGAAAGTGATCTCGTTGTAGAAATTGAGGTATGATGTGCAGAGATTGTAAGCGCGAGAAA
Source organism: Ceratothoa steindachneri (assembly GCA_963969495.1). NCBI lineage: Eukaryota > Metazoa > Arthropoda > Malacostraca > Isopoda > Cymothoidae > Ceratothoa > Ceratothoa steindachneri. The sequence continues at coordinate 235,363,503 of OZ018317.1, forward strand.
GTAAGTTTTTAATAGAGTTTAATTTGATTTTGGTGGAACAATGACTAAGAAAATGGAGTCCAGAGCCCGTATATGTAGGTTTTCGGTGAATGAAAGTGGAGAAACCGTCGGTTGTGCGTGTTATTAGTAGGTCTAAGAAAGGAATAAAGTTGTTGTTTTTCTTTTCTTGGGTGTATTTAATATTTGGATGTAACTGGTTTATGTACTCTAAGAATTTATCAGATGAACTTTTAGAGCGGAAAAGGGCAATGGTGTCGTCTACGTATTTCCTGTAGAAGATAGGACGGAATTGTAAGGGGCATTTGTCAAGTGCTTCTTCTTCGAAGTTACACATGAGGAGATTTGCGAGAGGGGCGGCAATAGGACTTCCCATTGCCAGGCCATCTCTTTGGTGAAAAAAGTTTCCATTGAACGATAAATGGTTTCGTGAGAAACTAAGTAGTATTTCTTTATTTTTTTTCTCATTAAAACAGTGAAAGAGAGAATTGGGGAAAGGAAACGCGTGAGAAAGTAAAATATAAATTGTTTCTAAAAGTGGGACACTGATGTATAGGGAGGATACGTCAAAACTAGCCATATATAGGTTGGAATTTTGTTTTGTAACTTCTTCTTTTAGGTGTATTGGATTGTGGCAAGGGGGGTAATAAGCGGAGCAATGAATTTGGCTGTTTTATAATTAGAGAGGTTATAGGTTGCTAGAATAGGTCGAAGGGGTACATTGAGTTTATGGATTTTAGGGAGACCGTAGAGTTGGCCGTAGGTGGAGCCTGTAGAGTCGAGCTGTTTGTAGGTCTCTTCGACAAAAGCGTGCGATTTTCTGAGTGAAAGAAGAAGCCTATTGACTTGATCTTCAAGTCGTATGGAGAATTTCAGCGGGTCTTCTTGGACAGGAGCAAATTTGGCTCAGTCATCTAAAATCCTGTGCATTTTTCGTGTATATTCTTCTCTGTTCATTATAACTACACCTTACCTTTGTCAGGGTGGGACATGATAAGATTATCTTTTGAAGATAGTTCTCGTAACAGAGTTATATCATCTTTATGGAAATATAAAGGGATTGTATGAAAACATTTCACCTTGTGAAAAAATTCGTGGGCAATGTTAGAAATCCTCACTTGTTCGGTTTTAAATAGGCCTCGTATGGGTAAGGATTTAATTCGTTGCAATAGTGTCTCAAATGTGAAGACAGACAGACAGAGAGAGGAAGATAGAGATAGGAGAGAGATAGAGATAAAAAGAGTAAGGGCCACAAGTATTTGCATACTTAAATTTTCAATCTTTGTGAAATATTTCGAGCTTTCAGAAAAAATACACAAGACATTTTTTTATTTCCATATAACAACAATATACGATACTCATAGGTTAATAATTAGGTTTCACACTCGTTTTTTAAGAATATTTTCCCGTTGAAATATTCATTATTGGCTCTTGAGCAATTTTTTCGCTCTTGGAAGCACCTATTCATCCAGTATCTTTCGATACGTAGCACCATACAATTTCTCATCATCAAGTGTAGTGCTCCTGTAGCATGTGCCGTAAAATAACCTAAAATACGAGACTCCTTTCTCCCTGTTGGACGCTTTGGATGATGGGCTTAGGATCATAGGTTGTTCCTTCTGCCCTCCATACGTGTTGACCATGATTTTGGCCGAAAAACTCTATGTCAGTCTCATCTGACCATATGACATTGTTCCAAAATCACGTCCCTTTTCAAAATTCTCTCTGGTAAACTTTAAACGGTTCTTTTCCTGATTTCATTAAGAATTGGAGTTTTGGGGAGAGTAAAAGAATACAGATCATTAGGAAGGGGCTCTTTACTAGAAGTTCTTTTAGATATTTTTTCATAAAAATTCAAGAGCGCTTTGTAGATCTTTCATATAAATCACTGGATTATTCTTTAGATTTTGAAGCTTGTAACGTCGAAATTAATCGTTAATCTTGCAAGGAGCCGCCACGCTTGGCAAGTTAGGTGATTCCTTACTTGCGATGCTTTAGAATTATACAATCTATATTTGCATAATTAAGTTCAACTCGCTAAGAAATAGTACAGGAGGATAAACCATCTGAACTAAGTTGAAATATTTGTTTTTAAATTGTTTGAGGAACTTCTTTGGCCTTCGGGATTGTTCAAAGGAAACGTCCTTCTTTTATTGATTCTGATCAATAAATGATTTTTAGGAGCCTATCTAGCGAATGCCAACTCGGGGAAAATTCGCATTACTCACGCTACAGACTGATACTAGGTTTGACTACCAAACAAAGAATCATTTAAAATCAAAACCCCAGATTCAAAAAAGTAGAACGAAACAAAAGCAAAGAAGAATAAAAAAATTGAGCAAAATTGCAAAAAGAAGGAAACTTGTTCCTGAATCGGGGGTAGGCCCACCTACTCTAGGCGGAGAGACATGCAACCGACAACAGAGTAAAATAAAAGACAGGAGGCCTGCCTTCTACAAAAAGTCAGATAGTCGGCAAGTCTGTGTACATAAACTCGTCCTGACTACAAGGGGAGAGCGTCTGCGATCCAGATCGAGCCGATAAGGGGGCATATAACGTGCTAGAAGATCACCAAGAGTTTGTCATTAAACAACAATGCGCGGAAAAGTCTTGGGGACAACCCAGTTCTTGAAATAAAGATGCAGGATTGTGCTCCATCAAATTGAATGCGTCGAGGGAGCGTGCCAGATTCAAAGACAACAACAAGCAACAGGTCGTCTTTAACCCAAAATGTTTATAGCCAAGGATAGAAGATGCGTCGACTTAAAACGAAAAAACTTTATTTACAAATGTTTGAAAAATGAATCGACTTGAAAATGCCGATATATTCGAAGACTAAATTATAATAGAAAGAACCTAAAAAATAATTACAACTTTGATAGGTCGAGCTAAGGAATGGCCTTTTGTAATATGTAAAAATATTGAGAGTATGGAAGACACAAGAACAAATATGTAGACAAAAATAACGCACGTATGATATTCCAATCTATGATACCACGGAGAAAGAAGGTTAAGCCACAAAGGGAAGCACTCACCGGTGACGTAACTACAATGTACCCACGCGCAATGACCGACCATATATATATATATATATATATATATATATATATATATATATATATATATATATATATATATATATATATATATATATATATATATATGAAGGCTTATACAAAAATAAAGGGACACTCACTACCACCAATATCAGGCCTAGTATGGGCCACACAAAAACAAGGACACCACACGCGGTTGTCCTACCAAAGATGCACGAGAGGCACAACACTCGCGGTAAACCCGCCCTAAAGTACAAAAGAGGTACAACTCTGCCGGTTGTCTTACACTAAGTCAATCAATCACAATAACCTTAACTCACGGTAACCTTAACTCACGGTAACCGTAACTCACGGTAACCGTAACTCACGGTAACCGTAACTCACGGTAACCGTAACTCACGGTAACCGTAACTCACGGCAGCCGTAACTCACGGTAACCGTAACTCACGGTAACCTTAACTCACGGTAACCGTAACTCACGGTAACCGTAACTCACTGTAACCGTAACTCACGGTAACCGTAACTCACGGTAACCGTAACTCACGGTAACCGTAACTCACGGTAACCGTAACTCACGGTAACCTTAACTCACGGTAACCTTAACTCACGGTAACCTTAACTCATGGTAACCTTAACTCATGGTAACCTTAACTCATGGTAACCTTAACTCACGGTAACCTTAACTCACGGTCACCTTAAATCAGTATGGCCTTAAATAGCAATAGCCTTCCGAGACGCACGAAACAGGAAAATAAGTGCACCAAATCCACTTTGCTCCCGAACACAACTTTCTTCTCCAACACAAAAAAATGGTCTATTTTCTGTGAAGAATGAAGGCCTTGACATTGAATTCCACGTAACACTAACAAATACGGATCATTCAAAATCCCAATGCTACATCAACATACAATGAAAATTCTTAACTCCAGAAATCAAATGCTTTCTTTCATGACAAAAACACAATAATCTTAATCCAATTTAATATTCAATAAAATAATTAGGAGGGAATCTGGCCGATCAAAGCGAACGAAAATTCTAGAATTCCTTTGGATGACGTGTTAGCCTTAATTAAGCAAACGTAGGTCCCACGATATCACGTCACAGCCCTCGTCAGAAAATAAAGTAAAATTATCAGATATTACGTGTGTGACATTGGGGTAGATCCATGAGAACAGTCGTGGCACAACGGCATGCAACTTTAAGTTCCCCTCAGCCATCTCCCATCTTCTTTGCCTGATTCCTGTCATATAGTTAGTGTGAGGAAGAGCCAAATGCTAAAGTGATGACGTAGTCCTTGCAGACTCTTTTGCGCCCACATCGATGTGCTGATTCCCTACAAGTCTCACATGCACAGGAAACCAGCTGAAGATCTTTTCGACATCTACCCGGATCGTGGTACCTAGACGTTAAATATATCCGGAACCAGGGGGGTGAGGATATTATAATGGCAATAAAGAACTAATGGCAGTTTGTAGGGCACCCTAGATCACAATCCGGTCTATAAGCCGGGCTCAACGCGTTATTTCCCCCTACTAACAGTGAATTTCAATCAACTTGGCTGTATAGCCAGACGCAGTGCCTAGAAAGAATCCCACTGACTTCAAACAGAAAGGATAAAGCAGGGAAACCAACTAACTTTTGGGACCTAGAGCTGTCCGTCTACTCTAACACGGATCCAGCGAAATGCATTACTCTAGCACTGGGGAAGATTTGAGAACCTAGGGGTTTATTGGAACAAATACTCAGAGGGTGTCCTTCCAGTAGTGGTGTCATAAGCAGAACAAGAGGAGCAACTGGCCCGTGAGCTACACCATGCTCTGGAAGGAGTTTCCTAAGCATAAACTTAAATGGCTTAAGAGTTGACTGGTATCTCTCGGTGGCATAGGCTCCGTCAAGACAACTGCAGATGCAGTGAAAACCGTTGGTGATAAAGGGAGAAGGTGGGCTTGCGCATACAAGCAAAAAATGCATTTTACACCGCGCAGAGCAAGTAACATCACTACACCATCAAGAAGTAGACTCTCTTTGGCGGATAAACCACTTTCCAGCCGAAGACCGGTGTGGTGGATTGATTCCAACTTCCAAAATAGACCCTCAGCGCTGATGCATAAAATTCCCATTCATAGTCAAACTTCGAACAAACAAAAGGTCGATAAAAAAGGCATAAGCCCCGTCAACACCCTAGGTATTGAACGTCGCGGAAATAAAAAGATCTATGGCAATGATACAAGAGCCACTAACACTGCGAAGATGAATCGCCGGTCGAAAACAAGATCAAGTAAATGGTGTGAATCCACCATTTCCAGGTGAATCCCGTTTACAAAAAAGTCAGGGTCATGGTGGAGCCATGTTTGATGGCCTAAGTGCACAACCTTAGTCCTAGTCAAGGAAAACCGAGACCTTTCTTAATTAGATAGCGAGAGATATGGCTCAATGGCTGTGTCTGTTGGAGTAGACGCTCCAGAGTTGCCCTCTGCGCCACACCAAAGGAGATCAAAATGTCATTCTCGAAGAGCGAGGCGAGAAAATCTGCCGGCAGCAACGAGGTGATACTGTTGATGATCAGAACAAAGAGTTTGAACCTAATGACACTGCCTTTCCGGACACCCTCTTTCACCTAATTTGAGCCAGATAAGGCTATCCCTACTACTACGCAGAATCAACGATCTCGCAACCCTCCGAAATAAAGGATTGATAGGCGCCCCCTCGCTTCTATGTTGTGAAGAATCTCCATTATAATGTATTGCCCGCCTTGATATACCCCCGCCGGGCTCCTTCGATTCAGTTTCTCCTAACTCTCATTTCCTAAATGCCAACCGTGGGCAAGTTGTCAAGCTATTCTTGTAACCACGCCTACAGGCACTGGCGCCCTTCTTCAGCGTCCATTCAACCGCTCTTCGATCAACTCCTGAAGCACGAAATAATCGAGGAGTGCCGCATTACAAAGGCTCACAGTATCTTAGGGATGCCCATTTAAACGGCTCTGCAAGAATAGTGTACGACATGTCTGCCGCTAGAGACGCTTACGACCCGCTCACTTTCCACTTGCCTTTGATCAGGAAGGTTTTTGATAACTCTCAAATTGAGGACTCCGCAAAAAAATTGGATTTTTAGGACGGATTCTACTACATTCGTCTTAACCCGCCCGCCCGTTACCACTTTGCTTTCGTGGTTTCCTCGCAGCACTACAGATTCAAGAGGCTCCCAATGGGAGTGTCTTGTTCCTCCTTTCTGATTCAAATAACTCTTTCTTAACTAGGTACGTAGTGGGCCAAGTTGGCTGGGGTCGCCGCACATACTTACCTCGATTACATCCTTGCGGTTGGGTCCAAACGGTCTCTCAGGAAATTCCTCACCCTAGACAAAGATAGCTTGGTAAACCTTACTATCGCAAAATGCATCAAGCGTCCTTCGAAGGGCCTCGCTTAGCTCGGCGTGGACAGCGAGCTGTGGCACTATAAGGTGCGCTTCACTACGGAACTCAAGGAAAAGACGGTGCTCGCCTTAAAATACGTTTCGGAAAACCCGGTTCCGCGCAAATGCTAGCTTTGCCTGGACGGTTTGCTTAACTTTTTTTTCTCCCATCAGTCGACTACCATTCCTCTGATGTCAGTTTTGTTTCGACCAGCTTGCCTTCATCTCTTCGGCCTCCGCTCCCTGTTCGTAACTCACAAATGAGTCCGTTGTCGTCTCCCCAGGGCTTCATCCCTCCAGATTGCTGTGGACACCTCCAGGTGGGGAATGGGCTTGACGCACGGCCCTCCCTCCCTGGCTTGGGACTGTAAGACGTTGGATAATAACATACTTGATCCTGTCGTACATATTACAGCCATGCATATGGTTCAGGGAACGCATCTTTCTTATATCCCTGCAACCTTTAATAGCCTCCCAGGAAATGTACCCACGTCCTTAGTTCACCTTCTCTCCAGCAGCTGGCAAGACTAGACCCTCTTGTGAGTGGCATTGTGCAGAGTCATGCGGCTAACGTACGGCCTTTCAACGGCCACTTAGTGGATTAAAGGCAACGCACACTCCTCCAGGCACTTGGTATAGACCCAGACAGATTAAAGGGTCATAAGGTTGCCCTTGCTACTTAGCAAACCAAACACCATGATGAGAACTCAGTACCTCTTTGGGAGAAAGAGCAAGTACTGGGTTGTTTTACGAGTTTACCACCTGATCCTACCATAAACTCTTCTCGTCTGAATACAAAAGTCAAAATTTGCTTGGCTTAAATGGATATCTCAATTTTTCAACTATTTTTCAACACGTTCTTTTCGCTTGTCCTTCAGCTTCCGCGAAATTCAGATGACATTTATTTATCTTGTATGAGTAGTAGCTGATTTCCTCACGCATTAACTGCTTGATGAAAGAGTATAATACTGCCTTGTTTCTGCGTATGGACCTCATTCTCCTACTGGGATCATTGTCAATGATGTCATGGGTCTTTAATAAAAATTTAGGTGTTTCTTTCGAATCAGAACGCTTAGATGAGATTTCAGAGCCGCCATCCCTGACTCATTCCACCCTATCCGGATCCACTGCACCGTCTTCAGATTGACACCCTAGCACTCGGAGATCTTAGCATTTTTAGCTCTTCGCGGGAATCCTAATCACCAGACTCGCCTTTTGTAGATTTTGGTAGGATTCACTTCAGGCATAGTAGTTCTTCCTTCACAGCCAATACAAAACTAAGTCTATGAAAAATAGATAAAGTACGCCAAAAAACACGCATGCGTGGAATAAATTGTTGCTAATGGCATCAATTCACCGACTGCAGACTGTTTATGAGTTGTTGATCATCCATGTCGGTCTCGAGGCTGGGATTCAATGAGTGTTGTGGGAGGGCTCAATAGGTATTAAAGGAGGGCTCAAAGGGTGATTAGGGAATAATGGTAACTAGAAAGCGATTAATTGACGCACAGGAAGGGCTCAACTAGTGCTCTAGGAACGGTGAATAAGTGTTAAACGAATATCTCAATAGGTGTTTAGGGGGAAATCTTGGCCGCAAAGTGTGTTTACTATATCTGTATAAAAAAATGGTGAAGATGCAAGAGTTAGAAATGTTTGGAAGTTATATAACCTGTGATCAATGCACTCTTGGACGTTGGGGTTAAGAAGGCATTCAATCCTGCAGAGGTCTGCTGCATTAATGCTGCCAAAACTCCTTTTGACAGCCTTTTGCGAAAGTCTTGTGTAAATTATAAAATATAAAAGTTATGCTTTGAAAATATATGGATACATGTATTTAAAGAAAGTCGCATCCACATTAAAGGTAAAACAATTAATTACTTCAACATAATAGGAAACTTTCAACTTGACAAATAAAATCTTAGACTAGTCATGGTCAAATGGTTTGAGAGTAATATATATCTTATTTTCATCCGATTTTAAAATTCACGTGGTAAGAATAATTATTTTAATATTAAAATAATTGCAGGCTTATTAAAAAGTCAGAATTAAAAAATAATAAGAAAAAAATGCATTCCATCGCTAAATATAAAATTGCGCCCTGGTTCTCTTCCCGTAGAAGGTGAGCTTTAATAAAGGTACATTGTTAGTTTACGGAAAGGGTTCTAGGATGTAAAATACAGTTAAATGAATGATAGCGTGTAATTTTATTCTATTTTGTAATATGTGTATGTAAAAATATATGTTTAGATCTTTTTCAATTTAACAAATTGTACTAAAGAAAGGAGAGTAACTAGTGTTGTTTTGCACCAAAGTAGCCTGAAAAGCAAGGAGATAGTTGCTAAAGGCATTGCTTCAAGGAGCACCATCTTTTGAATCTTAATGACTTTAAAACCACTGGTTACACTCCTGTAAAGAAATATTCTGGACGCCAAAGAGCTTCAAATAAACGACAAGATCGCCTCATGATAAACTTCTAGCTCAAGGAACGGGTTGCCGCCAGTGCTATTCTTGCTCACGATTTGAAAGAAGAAGGTGTAAACACTCAGCACGCACAGGGAGGAAGAGACATTTCAACTCAGGTCTCAAGTCTTGAAGGGCTGCCAAGAAGTGTTGTAGTCCCCAATTACAAGGTGGAGTAGACCCAACAAAAAACCTCAGAAATTAACCACTTCATTGGCCCTATATATCTTGAAATGGTCACACAAACACTTAAATAATAAGCCATTTATTAATAATTAATTAATGCAAAGTAAACTGTATACTTGTAAATAATACTAAACCGGTAGTCAATAATTAATGAATCAATGCAAAGCAAATAATATTCCTGTAAATAATGGAATACCGCTATGCAATCAAATCACTTGCTCTGACGCTAACACACACACACACACACACACATTAGAAAACAGGTGCTAGCCGCCGGTTTCGGCCTACGGCGATAAGGATTACAATTAAAACAATCGTTCGTACAAGTAATGAATCTGATACAGAGGAGGTCTGATCCAGCAGCTTTGACATCGACCCGTGAATATCGGTCTGATAAATAACAGTCAGATTTTCAAATTCGAACACTCACTCGTTGTACACGCACCTACAATAAATGCACACACATACCCTCTAGTCAAATAGGCTCCGCCCAGTTCTTGGATTGTATTAACGGAGCCACTCCTCTAATATTTCGTTAGGATAAATGAGTTTGTAAAAGACACGCATGGAGAGTCAGACAGAGAGGAAATACAAAGTCATTGATGCTGTTAAGACCGATAGCCAGATACAAGTACATGAGCATGCTACAGACTAGTAATTCAGTGATTTCACTTGCCTACAAACAATGGGCGGCCAGAATACCAATAATAGACCTCCAAAACCGCCATTCTCTAATTTCCTTACCTCCTCCAAGTAATAAGTCGGTTACCGTTTTGCCCAACCTATAACTGGATAACCAGTGGGCATCCTGTACATTCAGTTGGAGACAGATAGAATTCTACGGATTAACTAACCATAGCCGATAACCCGAAGCCAAATCACACACATCCCCCATACACTTATCTCACTAAAACATACCTTATTGATATGCTTATTAATAATAGAGAATTTGTAGGCGATAATCTAACTGGCAGTTAATAAACTGAAGCTAGCTAATTATGAGCATTTGTATGTGGTTAATGAACAAAAATGGATCAAAATAAGTCAAGATATCATGACGAATTGTGTCTCCAAGGTGACAAACGAATTGGAGCAGTACTGAAAACAAGGGAGATCATTGTAAATATTGATTGAGCACATCAACTGAATGTATTTAATAATAAAATGGGTTGGACCATTATCTTTTGTATTTTAACCTCAAAATTTTGATACAAACATTTAAACAAACGGCAACGTTTAATTAGTTCAATTGATAATTGTATATGAAAATATATACCAGTTTAAAAACCTCTGCTCATTACTGTAGTTCTTATAATTCTAAATCCTTGGAGTAGATATGGAAGACAGCATTAAGCTGTATTCTAACTCAATGTGAATTGCACAATTATAAACGTAAATAAAAATATATTCCTTGATTTTTAAACAAGATTTTGGTGGATAAATCTGACTATTTTTGTAACTTTCGTATACTCTTCGATACACTGAAATATAAGTTTCGAATCAGCCTCAACTTTAAAGGTAGTTCTTCATATGTTGCGTTGGTTGAAACATTTCATAATGAGGCAGATTTCTTGGCAGGTTATCTTCATGCAGGAAGTTTCCCCATACACGATCACTATCGTGTAAAAATTTTATCAATCATGATCACAGAACAGACCCTTTCGGCACATAACTAACCTCGCAACGAGATTCTGAAAAAACTTCGACAACAACACTTTTTCTATTTTCTTCATGACACTAAGCAGTGATCGATCAAAATCAATAATCTTAGTGCAAATTCGTCTAGCGTGAATTCGGATGCCGATAACCAGATCGACAGATTGATTAGATTGGTTCAAATGGTTGAATTTTATCCTTATTATTTCAATGCATTGCATCTCCCAAAGAGGAGAGTCAGATTTTCATGCAATGCCAAATAAATATTTGATATAATTATATAAAAAATATATTCACCCATATTATCGGTATCGATAATATGATAATATTTTCACTAACTGTTCACAAGTTCCACTATGGTGCCGCAATCAAAATCAGACATTCTGATTAGTGGATGTATTTTGGATAATATCAATTATTCATATATCACCTCACCTCCTTCTTCATCTTCGGTTATTCCTTTCTTTATACTCTCTCATTTCTTTCAAATACTATATCAAAAATGAAGAAACGAAGAAGACAGAAGAACGATGCTCGACCTTACTAGGAGTAAAGGCGACATGCTGAAGGCAGTATTAGCTCGAGCACTGACTAAAGAGGCTACCTATTGATTAACAATTAACTACAGATTGATTGATACTTTCGTCTCATATAATCTAACGAAAAGAAAGTTTCGACGGCAGTGTCACATCCTAGGAACTACTATACATTTCTTGTAGGTGAGAGTTGTCGTTTGATTTCAATTCTGTTTGTTAAAGAGCCACTAAAGTCAAAACTTTCCTCTTGATCTTAAAATACCATCAGTGTCTATCAACAAATTCAAATCTTGCACTAATTTAGGTACATTAGCATTTCAAGAAGGCCTTTGCTCTAAAAATTCCTTTTAAATAGAAAAAGATTTATTCTGCATACATTTTATAAGATGTAAAAAGGTTTTGTTTTTTAATAGCTAACCTGTCTTTCTTAAATAATTTAATGGCTGCAAACACTCTAGAATTGACTGAAAATAATCTATTATATGAGGAATACTCATTTCTATCAATATCACCTAATTCACTAGCCATTTTCTCTCCCACAACTAACACAATGGGCAAATAGTCTTCTTCCTTCACAGAAGATTGAAATTATCTCAAAGGAACTGGTAAGCACTCTAGTTGTCCCCTAGGTCACTCTATCCCCAGACCAGTAATCCAAACAGGATCATTAAGCCACCTATCTATTTTTTTCCAAATTTGGTCATGGAAAAAGGTTTAGTAAGTATAAACTCTATCAGTGACAAAGACACTTTCTTTTACAACTTTACCTGTCAAAACCCAAGAAAGAGCCAATTGATTGTCATTAAGAAAGGTGATTTTGTGTACATCACCATTAATTTTTTTATTTTAGACTATATTAAGAACGTATTGCATTCCCAAGTATATAGCAAGCAATTCTAGAGAAGGCAGGGTTTTGCTAGACATTGAAGAAAGTTTAAATTTCTTAAATAACAATTTAGAACCATTATTCTGTATCCATAAGAGAACAAATACATATGCTTCCTTAGAAGCAACTATAAATACTACTAAAGAACATTTTTCAGCTGAATTTGCCATTTTTCTTTGAATGGAATATTATTGGACATGGATACATTAAATTTATTAACAAAATGTTGCCATTTTATCACTAATTCCTGTGAAAGTTGCTCATCCGAGGAAAGTTCATTTTTACATAATTTTCTTATAAAGAGTTTGGCACTCACTAATAAAGGACTGATAATTCCAAAAGGGTCAAATATTGATGAAACAGAACTTAGGATTTCCCTCTTAGTTTTACCACTGACATTTAGCACAGAACCCTTTAGAGATAAACTATCTCTTTCTGGTTAAAAAACATAACCCCAAACTTTTGTTTCAGGTAGAGAGGTTATCTTGCTGTCTCATTCAAGATTATGTAAAACAATTTTATCATTACTACACCACTCTCTAAAAGTAAAGCCAGCTTCTGCCATGGTGTCTGACACTTTGTGACTAATGTTATCAATATGGTTCATATCATTATCTGTGTAGATCATATTATCTACGTGGAATTTATTAAACAGAATGTTCCTCTGGACCAAGTAATGTCACCTTTCAGCTCGATGGAATATTATATAATTTAAAATGAAGGGGGAACATAGCAAGCCAAAGATAATTGTACTATCTAAGTAATATTTATGATAAACTCTAAAGTTAAAGCAATTTTTATCAGACTCTTTGTTCAGTCTAATATTAAGAAAGGCTTTAGCGATATCTGCTAATGTAGCATACTGATTTGTCCTAAAATATAATAATAAACCTAAAACGTCATTTAACATGTTAGTTCCCTGATTGCTGCTTCATTTAACGAAGGCGAACCTCCTACCTTTAGGGAAGCATCAAACACTGGGCGTATTTTAGTATTATGTACCAACGGATCTGATCTAATAATGGGTCTGTGGGGGAACCATTTATGATTATCCGGGATGATAGGTTCAGATACAGATTCAATTATGCCCAATTGTTTATGTTCGTGAAAAACTCTAAAATATTCTTTATTAAAGTTACCATTTTTGTGGGCTACTCTTTTACAATAATGAGAAGGGACTTTATCCAAAATGTCCCTGTGCCAAGGTATGTCAACATAGTAATATCCCTCTCTTAGTACAATCGAGTTCTTAAACTTTTCAATTTCGTCTTCATCATAATTTGAAGTTTCTTCTTTTTAACCTATACTTTCCAGAGAAAACAAATTTTCAACTTTATATTTGATATCAGAGTCTCTTAATACATCTTATAAAGGATTAATATAAGTTTGCCTTGGATTTAATACATAGTTTACTGCCATAGTATAATGCCTCGAAAACATTATCCTTTCCTAGGCTTGATTTTAAACTGTTGCTTTTTTTCACATTGTTTAGTTCCACCAAATATTTTACTTTTATGGCAGTTTGTTGTACAAAGGACACATGAGAGGAAGTTACACCGGAGGAAAAGTCAACAGAGCATACCTTATCGTTACCCAGTTTCTTGGGTATATTTATGCAATTCTCAAAGGGTGAAAATTTATTATTCACGGGTACAGAAAACACATTCTTATTAGTTGGCACATTTACATTATAGTTATTACAAGATATTAGAGTTATTTACATCAACACCAGCGATCAATTTATTAGAAATTTCTGCAGTTAGAGACAGGATAGACCCTATAGGTATGAACCTATTTGAAACTCTCAGCATCTTACTACCCACTACTTCTCGCACTTCAAACACTTGAAAATGTTTTAAAATATCATTACCTAAAATTCCTGCAATTTTTACACTATCATTAGTATATTTTGGTAGATTCTGCCTCAGGAGTATACCCCTTTTGGAGTTCATCCAAAGATGACGAAATTCCGCTTACAGACAATTCCAATTGGAAAGATGGTAAACAAATAAATGACACCTTAGATATCCCTGAATTTGACAAAATAATATTGGTTTCAAAGGAATATTCACTTACTGATTCATTCAATCCTAAGCTAATCAGGGGTTTCTCGATAGGTGTGCAATAAATTCCATACTATTTTACTGTACTATAATGTAAGATGGATATTTGAGCTCCACTATCTAGCAAAAATGGTAAAGATAAATAACCTGATTGCGTTTTGCAGTTCAATGACAAGAGAGGGTTGGCAATATCTGCATAAGAGCTTACTGCTAGTTATTTTTTGTCTTCTTCTGTTTTTACATATTTAGTAGCGGAAAGGGATATCACCATATCAGGACACATGGGAGATATATGAGCTGAGTCAGGCATGGCAGTTCCTACACGGGAACATTAGCTTGCTTTGAAACCCAGGGAAATCCCTTTTAGTATGTTTAAATGACAGACATCTTGTACATAATTGTAATTCTATGGCTCATCTATGTCTGGCCTGGTAATTGCTATATTTTTTGTAATTCTGTTTGCTAAAGAGCCAATAGTATAGAGACGTATATATATAGATAGGTGTATATACATACATGCTTCGAAGGGATTGATTTCCTTTTGCAATCATTTTGGTGAATATTGCTATTATAATCAATTGGACAATCTTAACCTGTATATAATTTATAATAATTCACTGAATAAATTTTCCTTTGTCTGTGTTGTCCAACAGATGAATGACAAGTAAAATGCAAAATGAATGGCAAAATGAATGGCAAGTGAATGGCAAGTTTGTTAATGTGATTAATTCCCTCTTTCTCTCCTCGTCCAATGCCAAATGAAAAATGAAGGAGTAATAATAATAACATATCACCTATAAAAAAAACACGAACAAACTTGGGCAAAGATTACAAGTATTCTTGAACATAAATTGGACCTTACGCTGATTCGGCATGAGTAAGTTGAAATGGGTTGCAGAACCGTCCGTTCAGGAAGATTGTCAATGGTTAAAAAGGTTTGGGGTTTGTTAGAGGAGGTGGAGGTGGTTGTACTTTATTTCAGGAGAAAAAAAACAAGAAGAAGAAGGGTGAGGAAAAGAATAGAAAGGCTAAAAGAGAATAAGGAGAAGAGAAGTTAAGGAAAATGAAGAGGAAAAGGAAATTAACAAAGGTGACTGAATATTGTTACATTTATTGTTACATTTTTTACAAAAATAGAACTATCGAAACACCCTCTTAAATCTTGCAAATACACGCGGAAATTTCCATAATTGAGTGCTCATTTTGCCTTTACCCCATTAAGTTGTGCATTATTATTCAAATTTTATTTTCTTACTTAAAGTATTTAAGTTAATGTCAAAGATTTCATATATTTTGAGTTTAAAGTAATTTTTGCCCGACACATTTTCAATTTTCCTCCGAATAAAACTCGAAAAAATATATTAAATCGACATCATTTCCGCGCATTCATTGAGTTTACAGCTTGAAATTCAGGCCCAGGGGGATATTGATTGGTTTCTAAGGACCAATTCTTTCAGACAGAAATTTAGAAAGGATGAGACTGTAAAGAAAGTGGTAAAGACAGAAGTGGAAGATATACTGAGTTTTGCAAAGGTTCCCTTACACTCGATTTATATTCTTTCAAGAGGTTTACGTGTGTGATAAAAAAGTGCCCTGAAACAAACTTAAAGTTATTCTTCTGAAGTATGTGTACTAATGACGTCCTTTCCATTGTGTGCATGTGTATCCAGATGGAAGTGTAAATTATTTGGATATCTGCTCTCCTGCGCACGGTCTACAGCAAGTTCGACATCGCCACGAGACTCAACATCACCCGAATGACCGTACACGAAGAAGAGATGCTTAAGAATTAGAAAGACCTCAAAAATTAACCTCGTTCAGGCAGACCCTAGTTGTCAATTGTTTGGCTGTGAGAAAAGGCCTTCGAATGTGCTTCAAAGGTCAAAGTGACTGCGCTCGTAAAGAAGACCAACTTGGTAACGAGGGTGTCTGGGGTCGTGAAGGAGGAGAGCGACAAGAGCTTGAGGTGTGTGGAATGGCCTCTACTCACCGACTGTATGTGAGAACAACGTGGAGACTCTGCCCTTGTCTTCTCAACGACTTGAAGTGTCATGGCCATCGATTTTTTTTTTTCGATGAAAAACCTTTACAGTCGATCCGGTCATCAACGAGTGGAACGACCGCCTGGTAAGCTTCGGCCATGATTTTCAGAGGTCTGTCAAGTGTCCATGAACAAGCACACGGCTTTTGTGATGAAACTCGGCCTCGTAGCTTCAAATGGTGAGAAGATGCCACCGGTGTGGTTTATGGCCGTTTAAAGGCTCAACGCGGTAGAATTCAGGGACATCGTGGTCACGGAATTTTTACCCTGGTATTTAAAGATTAAGAAAAGGGCGGATTCTGTCTTTTAGTAGGAAGGTCTCTGTCTCACACGACGAAGACCTTGCAAGAGTGGTTGGTGTGGAACATGAACTTCTGTTCGAATGAGCTATAGCCGATTCTGTCGCCAGACCGCAATCCCTTCGACTGCAGCGTATTAGCACATTTCGAGGGCAAGCCTGCAATGTAATTGACAGCAAAGTCGGTAGGCTGAAGGCCCTCATCAACTGCGTGCGGCCAGCATGAAGAAGGACATCGTCCTCAACGTTTCTTGTCTCTCCTGGAGCCCGTGTTCACCGGAGAGGGCGGCCATATTGATCAATATTAAAAGATAAACACATATTTATTTATTAAAACAATAAAAATGTGTCTTAACTGCACAGATTTATTATTGTGCCCTTCTTGAGAGTGTCGTAACGATTGTCAAACGACTCTGCAATGCTTGGCATCTCCGAAAGTCCTCATGCAGGCCTTGGAGAGAAAGAGCGTTCCGTTCATTTATGGTTTTGTTGTATCAGAGGCATTATCCCTGCTACCCCCTTTGCCCCTTGCTGGGTTTAATTATGCAGGCTTAAATTAATATTGTTTTTATAAGAGATTCCTTTCATAGGTCAAAATTAAGAGTTTAATTTCCTTGGAGTTTATCGCTAGATTTGTAGTAAAATAGGAAGATAATTTACTACGGATATAAACCAATATTCTATTCAATCTGAACATAAAAGGAATATCTTTTGATTTTTTTAACACTGGGCACCATTCTAAATTTTGGCGTTTATGGCAGCTATTGTTTCAATGATTTTTTGACTACTTATTTTGGCTAGAGCCAACTATTATATTTTGATCATATTTGCTTTTGTCATATTTGCGCTACTTCCGTTGTTATGGTTACTAAATTATGGTTTTTAGATAAATTTTGTGCTGTAGTTGGACATTTCACAACTGATGAGGTGGTAATCTTTAGACAAAATCATTGAGAGAAAACTTCGCCCGGGTAGTGCTGCGTTATTACATAAATATCTATTGTCTTAACAAGGGTATCCATTGTTACTCTTGTGAAAATATCCGTGACAGGTCTAGCAGTAGAACGGATAGTGTATTAGCACAAAAGGAATCTTTGTAAGGCTTGGCGTTGCTGAGATACCGGAATAATGAACACAGGTCAGCCTCAATCCAACAGGAAGTGGAGCTTAGCAAAGTCCTCGTAGCTCCTGGAATCAATCAACTATGCGACTGAAGTTGGGTTTCTCACATTTGCAGTTTAAGCTTATTTTGGTGGAGTTGAGTGGACTATTACAGAAAGTTTGGTGTGATTGAAAAACTGCGCGATGCCAGGCTGTTAGTAATAAAGTTGTGCTTGGCCATAAATGGCATGACGTTTACAGTTACTTACTAATGACAGTTCCACCTGTTTTTAGACAGGTATAGTCATCAGATTCATTGCTAGTAGCAATGAAGATCGAAAAAGCAAGAGGTCCCAAAGAGTTATTGATGAAGAAGATACTATAAGAAACGGCACCATTCTTCTCGTTTGCAGTTAGGTTGATTTGATTTGAAAATCATCTCTCTTCTTCCTATTGTCACCATTATTATAGATGAATGATTGGAGAATAATTTCGTTAAGTCTTTAATTTGGAAAAAGAGATGTAACACCTCTATTGATTTATATTTGCTACTAACTCTCTCTCTCTCTCACTATTAGACTATAAATTGTATAGACTTAAATCTATAAGTTGCTTTGTATTAATTTACGCTTTAAGCCAGTCCATCTGTTTGAATCTGCAAAGTACAGCGCTCGATCTCTTTAAAGGCAAAATGCTTGTCTTGATGCTAATGATATTGTTTTCATATCTGACTTCTTTAGAAGGTGGTTTCTGCATCTTGCCTTGTTGTAACTTATGTTTTGTTTCTTTTTCATTTCAAGCAAATAAAGCAAAGTTTGGCTAGAATTTTCTTAACCTCCCTGCGGTCGCAAAAACACAGTATCCGCGGTATTGAATGAGTGTATTTCTTTAATTGACTTTCACAGAATTTAATCATTATTGGTATCAGAAAATAGATGAATTATATAGTAAAATAAATTATCGGATGTTGGAGAAAGGGTAGAGCTCTGCGGATATTAGTGTTCTTGCTTTTCACTTATAATTTAAAAAAACTCGCACGTGATTATTCCTAAACAAGAGATCAAAACTATACCAGCCCTGCTCTTAAACACGTAGATTTATAGCCATTTTAATGACACGATAGTGTATTTTAGAAGTGAAAGTAGAAATAAAATATATGAATAAAACGTAAGTAGCGAACTAATTTAAAAAATGCCCAAACCATTAAAACAATCAGAAAATAATTTCGACAGGAAAAAGGATCTAAAATTACTAGTAATGTTTTAATTATTAAACAAAAATGTTTGTTTAAAATCACCTAATTCCCCACATTAAAGTTATTTATAATTTAAAATCGTATCTTTTAATAAAGAGCCATTCTAGTCTGTGTTATTAATCTCTGATATTCTTCTTTATACAAAATATTTAAAGTTGGCCTCAGGGCACTGTTGTGTTGCTCAATGAGGGCATCAGTTTTCTTCTCAAAGGAACAGACAAAGGTGAAAAATCTGAAAAGCTTCCGAAACGAGAAGTATCCCTACTTCTAAAAGCGAGTCCATGTGACTCTTTATCCCTCCATGTCCTTCCCGAACTATGTTAGATGTCCTCCTGTTTGGAGAGCCAAGAACTAATTAAATTCCTCTTTTCACAAGTATGCAATTAATAGCTCGACCATAAATGTAACGTCATATTTTGTTGAGGTTTAAACTCACTAAGCAGGAAAGCTTGTAATTAGGGCCATATATTCGTAAAAATTATTTTCTATGGTCCCAAATTGTTACGCCTTTATACTTTGAAGTCCAAATTAATTCTAAGTACAAACAATCATTATTTTACTATATGCTAATCCTCACTCCATAAAATTAAAGTTCGTGGATGCAGAAAGTTTGTAGTTATCCCGTATATCCGAAAGTTTCAAATTAAATAGGAGTTTAATGAAGTTTATGAAAGAAAGAATTTGTTTCTTCATTAAATTGGTATAAATAACATGATAAATTTAATAAATCAAACTTATCCTTTTGTATTTAATTATCTACGTGCTATTCCGAATTTAATTCAAAAGTGTGCCCAGGACACAAAGAGATTTTCTTGCCCAGCCGATAACGCAGCTCCTCAAAGTGTGGGATGCGATAAAAAACCCTAACTTTTTTGCTTTTCATTTAGCGGAAATTCCTCCGTGATTAAAGATTAGGAGAGGCCATAAGACTGCGAGGAATGCCTGATTTAACCATGTAATCAGGCTCATGAAACAACACCTATGTGATAGAACCTATCTAGTGAGGAAAATATATAAAAATGTGAAAAGATAAGTAAAGCAAAGTTAAAGGTAGACAAAAGAAAAACAAATATCCAGAGGGAATGGAGATTTGGGGGTTGTCATGTGTGGATAATTCTAGGAACAAAGCCTTGCAGCGGAATCGTGATCTAACAGTAAATTCGACAATAACTGTGAGTAGAAGTGATGAAAATGGATCTGTAAACATGAGGGAGTGCGATATTAAAGGAGGATAAGTCTGGATGAGAGTACATGAAGATGGATAACATTGTATACAGGTAAATGATTACATTAGATGAGTCCCAACGAGGCTGGATGAGATTGGATGCAAAAGAATCTCATTATTGAGTGAAAAATGAATAAATGTGGAAGAAAGTGGATTAGGCTAGATGAGAATGGGTTTGCTGGATGAGAATGGATGAGAGCTATTATAGTAGAGTGCGGAGATAACCTAAAAGTACTGAGGTGGGATTATGGGGACCAGTCAATGAAAGTTTCGATTCGTCCACCGAGGGAAAATGAAAGGCATGCTCCAATTTTAGCGTAAGCCACACATATTTAGTAACCCCCATACATTTGCCCAACAAAAACACTGACCTTCAATCTGAATCACTTGCAAGTACTCAAAAATACACACATATTAACCTTCTGGAAACTATTTCTCCACCAGGGCCCTACACAGGTAGATATTGGCTTGCTAGAAATTCACACAAACCAATACTCTAGACTTCTCGTAACACTTGCCCATTCACCCACGTACAGACATCAACCTTTACTTAACATTTTATCTACCTGTCAAAAAGAGTCCCGCATTCGGCACTCTTCGCTTAAGTGTTTCTACACTTTGAAAATTGATTTATCTTTTTTGACTTAAAACAATCACCCGTGCTTCCAGCTCCACCTGAAACGAGATCACTCCGAAGAAAAGTCACCCCCAGCATGGTCTCGAATAGTACGGGGTTTAGCTTGGCGGACTTGCAAACTAACCTACATAATTTGATGCTCAAACTAAAATAATATTCATTATTCCTTATTCGGGTTAATGATAATTTGGCATTCCGCGCTTAACTCTGTCACATTGTAAATTGTCCAGATCTAAGTAACTATTCTTTTAAAGCATAAGTTGTTCCCCTTTTTGTATTAATATTTCCCCGTTTATTATAAATATTAAAATTATATTTAGGGGGTCTTGATATTTATATATCCTTGATTGCAACTTGACAAGCCGGTAGATAAATATGGGCCTATTATAAACGCACTCATCATAAAGGTGGCCTTCCACTCATTTAATTCCTCCAAAGCCTATCACAGGCAGCCTTGGGTCGGCTATTTGCCTGATCAACTGTACTCGCCCTTACCCCAAAAGGTTCTAAAGAAGCATACCTTGACATACGAGAGGGGGGGGGTCAATAAGTTTTGTGAATCGGTAGGGCAAAACAGAGGAAGGGGGATGGCTATATATGGGGGGTGTTAGGACAAGTTATGACAAGTCAGGATCTGCAGCCGCATGCTCCTCTCTTGTCTATTTAAGAAGCACTAGCCGATCACAGACCGTCAGTCACAAATTTTTCAACAATGGAGAAGGTTAAGCACCGCGCAGTGATCAAATTTTTTACCAAAGAAGGCATGAATGCAAAAGAGATCAATGAACGCATGGCTGCCGTGTACGCCGACACAGCTCCTTCCTATGCAACCATTGCTCGCTGGAATAGGGAGTTCCACCATCGTCGTGAGTCCCTTGAAGATGACCCCCGGCCAGGATGCTCGTTAGATGTGACCAACGCGAACAATGTCACCCGTATGGAGAGGAAGATCCTCGAAAATCGACGGGTGAAGTTTGAAGAAATCGAGTGAGAACTTGGAATATCACATGGAAGTGTTATCAACATCATCCACGACAATTTGGCTATGACCAAGGTCTCTGCCCGTTGGGTCCCTAGAAACCCCACGCCCCATGATCTGCTTTAACGTCGTCAAAGTCCACAAGGCCAGAGTTGCATAAGCTGCCCTACGGGAATGCATTTCAAGGACCTCAACCATCCCCCTTACAGTATAGATCTGGCCGCTAGCGACTACTTTTTATTCCGACAGCTCAACGCTGCAAAGCGTGGACGCCGGTTTGGGGACGATGAAGAGGGCTAGCTCACCCTCCAGGAGTGGATTAAACAGCAGTCGAGAGATTTCTGGTTGTCGGGAATTTGAAGCCTCAGGGACAAGTGGTGCAAGTGCATTGAAGTCGAGGGTGGTTATATTAAAAAATAATAAAACACTTTTCCTCATATCTCGTTTCGTTATATCCGAATTGAAAAACTTATTGCTCCCTCTCGTATAAATATATGAACTCATGTTCATATTTTTTTAGGGGGGGGGGGCAATTTTCATTTTTATGGGTACACGATATGTCAATTTAATTATTGCATATATTTTGTTTTAACATTATTTGATTTCTCTTCCTCTCTCCTTGTTCTTCTCCTCTTCGTATCTGCTTCCTTCTCGTGTCTCTCCTAATCTCCCTCTTTAGACTATCGCTTTATCCGTTAATCGTTTTCAACTTTTTGTCTCTGTTCTTGACTCTTTCTTCCTCTCGGTTTGACCTTGCTACCTGTTATAACTAAATCTTAATGTGAATTTATCCGTCCCTCTCCTACTTTCTCATTGGTGATTTCATGTCTTAGAGGCGGTCCTTTATCTTTTACTAGCTTATATATACACTAATTATATTATTTTCTCTTCTAGTTATCCTTGAGAATGAAATAAATAAAGTTTCAAACTACTTGGAAGCACCTTTTTCATTTTTCCTGCTGGACATTGCATTCATATATATATATATATATATATATATATATATATATATATATATATATATATATATATATATATATATATATGTATATATATGTAGAAGTCTAAATACTACGTACAGTAGTGTACGCAGAAATACTCCGACACTAGCTGCGCGTCCCTGCCGTATTCCAAATTCACCTTTCGCCTCGAATTTCCCCCTCCCCCCCGCCACTTTTCTCGCATTTGAGCCCACCAAATTCGAGACGGTCGTTCAGGAAAATGTCTGACGCTAAAAGACACCTGCTAGCAGATGAAGGTTCGAGTTTTCGCGCCGTCGTAAAATGCGACGTGGAGCGAAGGTGCAAAAGATTTACTCTGTCTGGCAGCAGATTAAAAGATCTTTTATGCAGCGATACGGATTTTATGAGAATTCGGTGCTCACTTTCGATTTCTGCTCGTGAGGGAAATAAATTGGAAACTTCTCCTTGAAGTCAGACAGAAGACTTTAGACCTACGTCGAGTGTATGGAGGTCGTTAAACAAAGGAAACAGTTCACCCGTTGTAGGAAAGAAACTTCGAGGAATTTGTGTGTTGCCGTCACGGTACTTGTAGGTGCCCAAACATCTTGCAGCCCCCCTTCCCTTCAGAGTCTAAGGATACACTTGAACTCCCTGTGTGGATTCCCTAGACGTAGCTAGGTATTCGCTTTTGGCTACCCACACCAGAAGCCGAATATTCGGAGAGTCACTTCGAGGAAGAAGTATTCCGATTTGAGCCACAGTTTGGCTCGACTTCATGATCCGGCCTAGGATCATTATATCACCAGTCTAGGATTACCTTCTCATTCGCTAACCTCGGACAGCTGGACTATGTGCGATCTTCGTCATTAGAAGATGATCTACACCGTTATTCTCAAAATACTTAGAAAGTCAAAGGTATCGTTAAAGTGAATTATCCTCTCCCATAACTTCACAAGTTTGACTAGAATTCCGATCCCAAGCCCATAACTTCGAGTATTAAAAGTGATTAATTCAGTGCGTAATTTAATAATATTTTTCCATTCATTCTCTCGGGTGCCATTAAGACGCAGGCATCCTAGGAGTAATTTTCAAGTAATACCTCACAAAATGTTGTAGACTTACTTATTCAGTGCAAAGATTAATTCTATTTTATACCTATATACGCTGTTTCTTATTTCTAATTCATTTACATTAAAGATTATTTTTATATCTGTTTGTTTTACTATTTTGGACGATCCTTTGCCAATTATTAAGCAATCCACACGGCTTGAATCTCAATATTACACCGATCCAGCCATGAA
Organism: Ceratothoa steindachneri; assembly: GCA_963969495.1. Taxonomy (NCBI): domain Eukaryota; kingdom Metazoa; phylum Arthropoda; class Malacostraca; order Isopoda; family Cymothoidae; genus Ceratothoa; species Ceratothoa steindachneri. Next base: position 235,387,556 of record OZ018317.1, read on the forward strand.
GGGCTTTTACTGAGTGGGGACACACTCAGGGGATCATTATTTTAATTTTTATCAAAAAGGAAGCACCAGGGTTATTCTTATTCATTGGAAGTGGCTACAGTAGGTGTATTGGATACATTTCACCTCCGCTTCACCTTGGTGCGGTAATAAAATATATGTCCAGGAAGTGGGACTGGGATTACCCACTCACTAAACCTCGACAATATATATATATATACAATCATTATATTCAAATCTGATGTCGGGTGTGAGGTTATTTTGTATTAAAGGAACCCTTTTCTTTTCAAGTACCAACCATCCAGTTAAGTTATCATTAACTAGTTTGCCAAGTTCGTTCAACGTTATCCAACGATAGTGCAACAAATTATTCTTCTTTTTTATTTTATTGTGGTGCCCATACGATAATAATTTTCCCAAATTTATTTTCTTTTTCTGTTTTCTTTCAGCGACGAGCTCTCTCGAAATCTTCTTTTCTAATCCGCGTGCAGGATTAAAAGCCCTATTAATACTGGTCATATAGGACTCAGTTTTCAATTGAAATTTATTTATTATTGATTGTGTTACATTCCTTGTGTGGGTATATCTCCGTCAGGATCTTTGGTACGATGGTCATAGCCCGATAATCTTTTTCGTGAGTTTCTTTTACGCGCTGAGCGGGCAGACTCATTTTTACAGCAGCGAGTAGAGATCCTTGGGTTTTCCAGCAAGGATCATATTGCCTACATTCAAGAGGAAGAAAGAAATGAAAGGGAAGAAAAAACGAAAATTAGAGAAGCTGAAGAGAAAAGCGAAAGACAAGAGAGAAAAGCCGAAGAGAAAAGAGAAAAATATCTAAGAGAAGCTGAAGAGAGAAGAGAAAGAGAGCAGAGAGAAATGGAAGAAAGAGAAAGAATTCGTCAGCACAAACGTGAACTAAACAGAAATCAAGTGCAAACTCTTTTCATTAGCTCAAGGAATGAATTCACCCAAAGCTCCTCCGTCAAGTTGCCAGTGTTTAAGGAAAGCGAGGATTTCAACACCTACTTAACTCACTCTGAGAAAACTTTCGAAGTGAACTACTGGGACATTTAAGTAGATGGAGTCGCTCGACTACTTTCAGTCATCGATACCCATCTTCGGGAAATTTTCATTTTGCTCCCCTCCGAAGCCACCCTTGATTACTCCACCCTTAAGTCGGAACTATTATCGGGATTAATCTGAATCATGATTTCTATAGGGCAAAGTTCCACCAGGCGAGGATACTGCCTGGCCCGACCTACCGCCAATTAGGATTCATCCTCCAGAAAATCTTCATTTCTGGTTGGACTCAGCCCAAGTCAACCGCGACTACGAGTCCCTATTTGATTTTGTCTTACGAGATCAGTTAATCGCTGTTCTACCGTCCGAAATCCGCTCATTCATGAAGGATAGACGCGTGTCTTCCTTCAAGGAATGTATCAAAGAGGGGGATGTGCACGCATCAAGCCACAACCTATACCTGAGGTAACTCAATAAATCGCATGACCCATACCCCTAAATAAAGGAAACATCTCCAAGTTCCTCTCGAAGAACTCACACAAGTTTGTGAAAGTACCTGGTCCCTCCAAACTCAAATAGAAACCCCGTTGGAACCGAAGGATATTAAGCCTCCCATCATTAATCTCCCAGCGGAGGATTTCTCTCGAATGACCATCGTATGTTTTTCCTGCGGCGTACTCGTTCACGTGAAAACCAACTGCACCCAAAACTTCCAATTCCGTTTTCTTCCTAATCAGCAAGTTGATCAGATAAGTGCCTCTCTCTCTCTCCTATCCGTCCGCTAGCCCTGAAACACCGGCATCTTCCCCAACAAGTAGTCCCCTGGGACAGCAAGTCAACTTTTTGTCGTAGAAAAGGTCCCCCGGTGGGATTGAGTTCGAATAGAGAACTGTTAATGATTGCAAAGTGTCATCCCTCGTAAGAGGCACCAGCTGCACTTAAATAATCGTATCATGAAAGTTTTTCCCTCCTGTGAGCCCCGACCACAATAAATTTGAGGTAGTTCATAACTACTTGGGGCGCGCAAATCAGTCCGGTGATATCTCGAATGTAAGTATTTTACTGGTTGAGCTGACGTGATTGCGCCTCCATTAAGTTCTGCGCCTTCTTGGTCGGCCCGAACCCGCAGCTCTCCCCTAACCCTGTCGCAAAGCACGTTGACACCAGGGCCCAGGCGTTAAAAGACACTGCCTCCCCCATGCCTTTAGAACACCCTTATGCCCCCAAATTCGCTGCCCTTCACAACAAACCATTTGCATGCACTCAGAAGGAGTGACCCACTCGCTATTTATGTATCCCCTGTTCGCATCTTCCCTAAGTCCTCTGACTTGCCCACGATGGATTACTGGCTGATCATTTTAGCCACAATAAAACCGCTCGGAGAATTTTCCGTTATTTCTTTTGGCCCAGCGCTGCCAAAGAAATTTCCGAGTTTGGAGGTCGTGTGACATTTGTCAAAAGACTTCAGCAAAAGGACGCCAAGCACCTGCCCCCCTCTAGAAGACCCTAATTTTCCCAGAGCATTTCTTTAGACTGGCCATAGATTTGATTGGCCCAATTGTCCCCGTCTTGCGAAGTTTTCAACCTTTCATCCCCTTTACATTTTTCCTCCATTGATTATAAGCGACCCTATTGCCTTACGCAGGATCTTATATCCAAATAAAATAATCCTGGATGTTCACAGTGGGACATAGAATTTGTTACCGTAGGAATCCCTGAGACCGACGATGCCATTAGCTCTTTTGGATCCTTCGACATTTAATGGTCTCCTCGCCCTCTGTTATTTTGAGGCATTTGTATCTGAAGCCTTAATTAATTTATGCCACGAGTTAACAATTTAGGTATTTTCTTCTCCATTTTATTTTTTGACTCATTGTATTTTAAAGGTTAATTAGTTTAGGTTAGGTTAAGACGGATTTATTTAAGTATAGACCCATACTGACTTAGTCAGAGCGTATCTTAAAGTAATAGATAGGTAAAAGCCATTGCCAAAAAAAACAAATGAGGTTAAGGCATGCATCGAAATCATCCGAACCCCTTCTTTATTGCAAAACAAAGAATTTTACCGTAAAGAATTAATTAAATAAAGGTCAGTGGCTGCCGTTTCAGTAAATATACGATGAGCTTTATATCTTATTTTTTCATCATCCTTTATTTGTTTTAGATAAAAACAAATGAAATAATGTTAATGAGAGACTAAAGGTCGTATTATTTGATCCCATAGCCAATCATTATGATTTAAGCGAGGAAAATTTAAGTCCCTTAATCGGGATTATCATCTTGCGCGAAGCCTTCTCTGGAACATGGCTGTGGCTCGTATTTAAGGTGGTGTCTGCAAATCCTCAGCAGATAGAGAGAACCCGAGCTTTTTGCCGTCCAGACCTTAGTATCTGTCTCCCGTGAAGTGATCCGCTCGCCCTTGTGCTCTCGTCAGAAGATTGTATTCGTGTAATCCGCTCTGATCAGAGGAAGATTACAGAAACACGTTTATATCCCGGAAGATTGTCCTGGGTTTCTCTCATCTCACTAGGTTGATTGAGACCTGCTGCCGTCCGCAGACGAATCTAGACTTCGTGATTATTTCTTCCTGGAGCCGAAGTAATCGCAACCCCTTTCGGAGTCTCTCTGGACGCCTTCACATTGAGACCCAATCGACGAAGACCTGGCCATTGTTCTCCTACATCCCCAGTTAATCCTCTAGAGGTAACAGGAGTCCTTTCCTCGTAAGTCCCACTTCTTGGTTCACAGTTCTAAGAAGAATTCCCCATTTGGTGTAACGCCAATAGACTTGCTAAATCTTTCATTCAATCCAACTTATTGAATCACTTACATATATATTTTCCCGTACCTAGTTTCCCTAAATTTTACCTGTCATGATAGTCTTTTGTCGTACTGATTATTATTTAGATTTCCATACATATATGTGCCCTTGTTCTTATTAATTGTATTAAAGTTTATTTTTGTAAAGGTGTTTATCTTTCGAATAAGAGTTAAGACGAACCCGGCAAACGGAATATAAGTAAAAGGTCCTTACCTATTTTTCCAATTAAACTGTACCTGAGCACAGCTCCTATAATGGCTGTCTTGCCTAGAGTAACGTGTACCTTTAGAGACTTTTTGGTCACTCACCTTGATCCCTCAACACTCCTTATGCACCTTTTAACGGCTTTATTGCGTTTTTGCATATTGTGTATAAGTGGTTGGGCCAACCTTCTGCCATTCAATGTGTGATACTAACGTTTATTCCTAATTTTTTTACTGATTATCTTATTTTTAACTTACAAGTGGTAATATTTTGTTAAATACTTTTCCGAAGAATCAGATTTTAGAAGCTCAAAGAGCTCAAATCATTGCATTGTCCAGAAAGGGATCATTACGAGTCAAAATTGCAAGCAAATTGAAATGCTCGAGAAATTGTTTACAACCAACCATTGAAAGGTACAATGAGACAGATTCCTTCCAAAACCATGATGATCAAGGTTGCAAAATGTGTACAAATCTGAGGGAAGAGAGGTTGCTGAAATGAACATATCTGGCCGATAGAAAAACACCTTCTTCTGAGTTTCAAGCAGCATCAAAAAAGGAGATATTAAGACGAAGAGTGAGAAGAAGTTTATCAAAAGATGGGCTTTTAAGGATGTAAGGCTAGGAAGAAACTATGGCTATCTCAAGTGAACAAGAAGTAGCGATTGTTTTGGGTAAAACAGCATGAAGATTGCACCGATGAGGATTGGGCTAAAGTTGTTTGGTCTGATGAAAGCAACTTTGAGGTAGGTTCTCCAACTTAGTTCCCATAATTTGTATTTCTCCTCAGATCTTTGGAACCCTTGGAGTTGTTTATGTTAAGGGAAGAGTTAAGGGAGCTTATGTTTCTAGACGTGTTGTCCCAACAGTCAAATTTAGAGGTGGCAGTGTAATATTTTAGGCTGTATGTCGTCTTCACGTCAAGATTTTTTTGTTCACTCGTTAGGGTAGAATGAATTCCAACACTTACACCAGCATCTTATATTATGTTTAACAACTTTCCATAGGTTCAATTTCCACTAATGACAAACCAGATGGTGTAATCTTCTAACAAGACAATGTTCCTTGGTTTGAAAAGAAACGGGTGACGTTTATGGACTTCCCAATCATTCTCCAGACCTCACCCACTTTAAACATTTGTGACCACACTTGCACACAACAATAGGGTGTACAAATGTTACTAAAGAAGTAAATTAACAGCCAATATTCATGAAGAGTGGCAGAAAATTGAGCTAACCACCCGTGCTAACTAAAGCTCATGTATGCAAATACACATAAAAGAAATTATAAAAGCAAGAGGAGGACATATCACATATTTATTATTGTTAGAATATACACAAAAATGTTTATTTTTATTATGTCAATCATGAAATAAATTAGTCTTAATCCTATTAACTTTTTTATACCTACATCATAATTATGGCCAAGGCTGTAAATCAGAAATTCAACGAGCGCAATAATTACAAACTGAATGCTTCCCCAGGGAAGGCAAATCTAAATCCTGGTCAGCAATCACTGATTGCCCGTAAACAAACCCCTCATTAGACCTCGCAAACACCCATTCAACTTTATGCAAACTAGGAAACAGATCGGTAAACTGATGACTTATGACTGCTTTGTAACCCGCTGCACATTCAGCATTTAAGGCTATGATTTCCAACCTGTTTTCAGTCTGGTACTCTTGATACAAAAATGGTATTAAGTGGCCGCTTTATTTATTATCTTGGAGGATTTGAGTGTCGCACCAACGATTTTGGTGCCAAATGATTGGTAATAAGGAATTAAATGTTTGCATACAGCTTTTATATATTTAAACTTGATAAAAGTGCAAATATTTTCGATTTTATAATGAATAATGCCAAGTTATCCTCTCATTAATTCTTTGATCGAAATAAACTTTTAATTTTGTTTATATGGATATTTTTAAGCACACAAAAGACTAGCTGACAAATGGTAGATGTTGCAAAATGTAGAAGATTTACCAAGATTATACTCGCAGCATGAGGATATTCATTCTTATTATATATAAAAAATTATCCAAGACAGTTTCTTATTTTAATTTAAAGTTTTTCACTGTTTCAAATGTCTATTACGAATGCTTATTTTTTTGTCCTTCATAAGTCATTTCTAGTCTATTGCGGTTTTGATTATTCTAACCTCTTATTTATAAAACACATATTTCGTATGGTACAGTTAATGTGATTGAGACAACTAAAAGTTGTAGTTCACCCTTATAGATTACTTTTAAAACTTCCTTAAGAGTCCTGATTAATACAGCTATTCTATAATTTTCAGGTGAAAAGGAAAAAATGAAAATGATTTGCAGTTAATTTATGTCTAAATCAAGAAGCGATTGTCTTGGGCCAAAGAGCATGATGATTGGGCTTAAGTTATTTAGTCTGATAATGTCAACTTCGAGGTAGGTTCTCCACTTTAGTTCCACCAATTTATTACGCTTGTACACATATTTATTGGATAATTATTTTTTTATTGGCTACCAAAAATGATGAGTAAAATTTATCGTCAGAACTTGGGAATCTTTGTAGCTGTTTATGTTCGTCGAAGTGTTGGGGAAGCTTATGATCCGATATGTGTTCTCCTAACAGTCAAATTTAAGGTGGCATTGTAATGGTTTTGGGCTGCATGTCGTCTTCAAGTCCAGGATTTTTCTTCACTTGTGAGGGCAGGATGAATTAGAACACTTACACCAGCGTATTAGAACAGGTTTATCAACCTTTATTAGGTAAACGTTTGAATGATGACATACCAGATGGTGTATTCTTACAACAAGACAATGCTCCATGCTACACATCTCGAGGGCTTATGATCAATCCATAAGTGCCATTCATCGAAATCAAGCACATTCTCAATCATAATATCCTTTCTCTTCTAATCATTTGTATAAATTAAAAAGAAACAGCTATTAAATTACAGTTATGGCCGAAAGTTTCTTTAGGATGAAATTTCCACCCAAGAAAGCCCCTATAAACAAATGATTATAGTAAACGACTCGCTAAGTATTTTGGTGGTGATACGAGCGCTTTTCAGTATGATTGCAAAGCATAAACGGCCACAAGTAAGGAAGCAACTCAGATATAGCAATAAATATGGTTCTGCAACCTAGAGCATACCTAGATCGTAATCTGTTCGAGAAATTATGCGTGCTCGTCTGAAAGAGAACCACATTGAGTCACAAAACGCCTACGACGCTTTAGCACTATGTGAATGGTGGAGTTAAATACTCTGTACTAATAAACCTTATTAATCCCCCCAAATTTTCCTGCTCGATCTGTGAGCGTAATTTAATTTACAATAAAAACGATTCCAACAAACACAAAGAGTTTATTCAATTGAATTGTTCAGCTCCGTCAGCTTGGTAAAATATATCTTTCCCTATGTTAAAATCCTTTCTTCTGAATAAACCTACTACAAAATGATTAAGCAGACATATATTTATTTACTCAGATACGAATACACTTAATCCTTCTCTGCTTCTGTAGTTTAGACTTAGAATTGTGTGGAATAAAACTATATAAACATCAAGGTGATATCATCAGAGTTAACTTCAACAAAAAAATTATTAAAAAAATCAGCAATGCAAGCCTTGTAATAGATTTCTCCACTCAATAATAATTTGCTGCTACAAGGAATTTCCTCCCCAAATGAACTTATGCAAGTCTAAGGCGGATTTCCAAATTTTGGAATATCAAATCCTGAATTGTAATACAGCATCGACAAAGGACGAAGTTGCGACACCAGAGATATTTTTATTCACCTAAAACTCACCTCTGCGACAGTAGCAATCTATCCTATTCTATTGCTGAGCAATTTCCTTCCGAAAGTTTACAGCGATCACGCCCCAGGACTGGGGTTTACCTCATTATGCCAGCAAACGAGGGAACTTTACCTTCTCACATTATATCATCTCATGTATCAAGGCGTCCATTTTAAATTAAAAACTTTAATTTCTCTGATTCGTCGCATAGCAGGCGAAATATTGTCTTTCATTTGCACCAAAAAAGAAGTGTCGAGTACGGTAAAATGGACTGAGTTACTTGACTCATTACGATATACAATGAATGCGCAGTTGTACAATGGAAGTTAAGCATTGTCCAAATAAAATCTTGAAGAAAAGTCGGGTGTAGAATTCTCCAGGCTTAGGTTTAATGCTTAAGTGCAGACATTGCTGCTTAAGAAGAAGATATCCAGCAACCGATCAATGCAAGATGAATTCCGACTCACTCAACAATGGCGATATTCACATCCATTCTCAACTGATTCCAGGCCCCTCTTAAATAGCTTAAAGAGGCAGAACTATTCTGAGTCCAATCACCCCCACACAGACACACATAATCTCCATTCATTAAGGAAGGTAAGCAGTCACAACGCCCATTAAAGTGTCCTCATTCTCGAATCTAGCTAGTTCAGAAATAAATGCCCTCCTTGTGTAGCATTAGTCCACCATTAGTTTCCTGCTTTAGCTACTCGTGATATTTTCACCTCCCCCAACTTTAACACATTATTTACGATCTCATATTTTCAAATACTTCCTGTGGCAGATTACTCTCATTAGTTTCCATTATGCTTAATATAATTAAAAAAATATTTGAATGAATAATAACAAATAAAGAAAAATAATTAGCCTCCTTCTGGATTGTGTCAAAGCGTCAATGTCACTAGGTAGATCAAAGAGCATCGAAGGTAGATAAACAAAGAAGCTTCTTCGAGCTTGGCATTTTCAGAGCCCCCCTCTTCCCCTAACATCCGGCCATGAACTCAGATCCTATGCATATGGTTGGACCGGTGATTCATCCTTCTACCTTTTGAGCCCAAACCAAGACCCACCTAAGAAAGAGGTTCATTATCTCAAATCATAACTATTCTCACCTCCAGCGAGAAAGAGATAAACCTAGGGTAGCTTGAATGAAATAGAGTCTCTGAAGTTAAGCAAACTTGTTTTCGACCTCCATTCCATCCCCGGGAGAAGTTTCTTCCTGTCATTTCGCAATCAATTAATAAAGAAGGGGGGAGGTGCTAAGAGTAGTTTAAAAAGAGAACTGGCGTATAACTCAATATACAAATACATTGTTCAGTAATAATTATTAATTTGTACAAAAAGAACAGTCATATAAGTGCCAGGGGCTATGGCGCTTATATTACTGCAAGAGAAATGCAAAGAGTACTAACACTAACTGCACTGAAAAGGCTTTTCTGAGGAGTACTGATGAGCAGTCTTCAGATAGTCGATTTTCAGTGCTCTTTCTCAAAGAGAAAAAGTAAGAACAAGGAAAATGAGTGTTTCCTCCCTTATTCAGGACATGTTTCTTGTTCTTTTGGAAGATAAATCTCGAAAATGAAAGAAAGGATTTGATGTAGTAAAAGAAAAAGAAAGATTTGCAAAGAATAGCCAATGATAATGTCCTTAATGACAGAAGGAAATGATAATTAACATGAAAAGATACAAAAAATAAACTTGAATATTAAATCTCAAAATTTCACTATTTACTGTAATTGAATGCAGGAACTCATAGATAACAAAAAAATATACAGAAAGTGAAAACTAAAGCTATAGGTTAGAAGGCAGGACAATGGGACAGTTTCCAATGTTGATGCTCAAAGTATCTAAAAATTACGTTTTTTGAATGAAATTCAAGTATGTTTATATAACCAACCGAGGAGCAAAATATAACTTGACTGCGGTTGGATGCAAAGATTCTGAATAACTTTACTTTTGCCTTATTAAAATCGAGAACGCCGTAGCCAAATATTGAAAACTTAGGGATTTATTGCCTTTGAAGCAAATTTACAAGTTAAGTCGTGTTTTTCTTTAATTTCTTTGCAGTTTTCACGTTTCGATTAATTTCTCAGTTAAAAATACTCGTAAATAATTTTGACCATGGAGGAGAGGGGAGAAGAATGTTTGCAAAATTAGTGTATGTATTGAAAAAAGCATAAGAATAATATATCAAGAACAAGTTCTAAACAGGTTATTAATTATATACAAAGTAAGAAACCTTGATTTAGGACATGTTTATAAAATTTTAAAGGCATAGTGAGAGAAATAGCTAATGATCTCCCAAGGATCTTTAGCCTCATGATCAACAAATGCCGTGTTGTGGGGTGAATAGACAGTATAAAATTTGCTTAAGAAATCTAGTGTCACTACCGCCAGACGTGAGTTACAGACAATATGAGTCAATCTGTTCGCATCCTAAAATGTCCACTTGCACTGTTCATTTAGTATATAAAATCATCGAGAATATTAAGCCAATTACAAAAGCTTTTGAAACACAGATGTTTATCCTCGCCGAAGCCGACAGCTTGTCACCCAACTTAGAAGACATCTGGAATTCTTACACCATTCAAACCTACCTATCTGTCACGCACGTGTAAGGCACCTCGATTATTATCCATACACTCTCTCGCTTGCCCCACACCAAGTGCCAGCCTTCACAGATTATCCAAGAAAGTTCTCTATCTACGCAATCAAACCCCTTTGATTTGGGGAAAGTAAGAAAGATTCTATGGGTATATCTTCGCAGTATATATAAATTGTGAGGATCATATGAGAATATTGTGAACTAATGATATTATAAAAATGAAAAAATGTATTAATAAATATATTTTTTTAGAAATGAGATTATTACTTCAATTATTCTTTTGAAAATGAATTTGCTAAAAAGAATTGGATATTAGAAAAAAATTGAATAATATTTTATTCGGTGAAGCAACTTTTCAAATATTAAAATATAAATTGTGTAGGGTCCGTATTCTCCATATAGCCATTTTAATTAGGTTTTTATAGCTTCCCGTTAAATTTCAATATTGAAAAGTTGCTTCACCGAATAAAATATTCAATTTTTTTTTAGCTTTTAAATATTCATCAGTCATTTTCAAAAGAATAATTAAAGTAATAATCTCATCTCCTAAAAAATATATTTATTAAGACATTTTTTCACTTTTGTAATATTATTAATTCACAATATTCTTTTAATTAAACATATAATAAATATGAGCTTTTATAAGAACTTTTACTTAATCAACCAGGCAATGGCTTCGCTACTAAAATTAAAATTTAAAATCTAAAAAAAACAGCCATGGTTAAATTTTCTGAACTTCACGATTTGTAATTCTGTGGGTTTTAAAAAAATCACGAAAATGCGATACTTATATTTATTTCTGAACTTCACCATTTTGTTTTTAGATATTATAAAAGAATTATTAGAAGTAACTTTGATAAAAAACATGTCATAACCACATAAGATGAAATTATTATACGAATACTCAAAAAATTCCCCTTTTAAATTATAGAGTAAGTGAAGTCAACTTTTTTATATTAGTTTAGTAAAAAATAGAAAATTAACCTAACGATTCAGTTAAATTAAAAAATATATATACTAAAGTTGGTTTTATTAACTTTAGTTGGGTGTTGTATTTTTTATTTGGGCAAGAATGGGGTGGGTAATCTAGATAAAGCCAAAGTTGGAGTGCGTTATCTACATAAGGCCAAAGATAGGGTACTTATTTTTTATATGGGTTACTTAGTATTCGTAACCTACATATGATCCAATTGTGAGCCTGTTTGCATAACCAACCATTTTATTAGTGACCTTGCAACCGCTCCATATAAAATCAGTAATTTATTCAACGATTAAACCTTGTATCTTTTTATATTAAACCTTCATATCAATGTTTGAGTCGGCCAAACTGCGATTATCAACGAAACAAGAATGATCTTCACCTGACTACCTCTTAAAACAATGTTGAGCCGTACCTGTTTCGCACTGTTGAGGTCAACGTCGTGGTTGACTTTGGCCGTCTTGTCTCGCATTGTGCTAAGCGCAATTCAAAGAGATACATTTACCCATAACGGATAAAATTACATCTTTCTTTAACATCCCGCACTACTTCAGTCTTTGTTAGATAAATATTGCCATTTTTTTAGAATCGTAGAATTCCCTTTTCAGTATAAGGATACCTCCAAGCTTTAGATGTTTTTTTTCTATCCCGAAGACTTTTAAGTTATCAAATGCATCATCTGGACTATTTCCATTACCAGCACATGAAACTTCAAGAAAACGAGTGATTTTGTTTGAAGGCAGCTTATCTTTCGTCGATGAGCCACTTCTCTTACAAGCGATGACATTACCAGTAAAGGAAAGTAAAGGTTTGGGAAATATGATGTAAATAATTTACCTTCGTGAGAGTATATATAAATACGTTCTAGTTTTATAGTTTTGAAATCGTACGGTCATTCGTGGTGATTTTCTGTTCAGGAATGGTAAGAGGTAGATATAAATTTTTTTGCATGAGCGGGGAGACTTAGACTTCTGCGCGACAGCTTAGTAATGAATAGGACACGAAAAAACAGCACTCACAGAGAAAACTTCAAAGACAAGCTGACATTCTGCAAAAGCCAAATGGACTGCGTGTTTAAATAGGGAAACTGAATTTATCTCTCTAGTGACTCCTCATTATCGTTATTTAGGACTTCTGGGAGATCAACCCTGACATGACTTCTGCATTAGGCCAAGAGTAGTGCATCCAGAGTTCATTCAAATATAGGACTCTTTCTCATTTACAGGCAATCACCCATCTCATCCTTTCCCCCAAACATCAGATTGAACAATTGAGGTTATCAGAATGTCTTTCTAGACGACCTGCTAAAACGATTTGAGTGCTTTTTGATGGTGATCCGTACGTCTTGAGTCTAATGCAGTACCAAATCATAGAATATAGTGGTGATAACGTGGTTAAAACAACTGCTAATTGAATTATTGGGTCCATCGCCATGAGACTCTCCTGACTTAAAACCTATCGAGGAGGCAAAATGATGCCCACGTAAGGACAACTTCAGAGCGCTGTTTAGGAAAAATTGAAAACAATCGCTCTAAACTTTTGTAATTTAATCGATCATGGTAGTACAACTTACAGAACAGAACACAAAGATGAAAGGTCAAGCGATAAATCCTATTACTAGCAATTATTTTTCACTTTTATTGTATTGAACTTTGGAGCTAATAGATATAATTTTGATTATCTTGAAAGCTATTGTAAAATAATGTGCAGTGATGGGAAACAAACTTTGGTAAATTCTTTCTAACGATAATTTTCGTTCATATAACATTTACGAAACCAAATAAATATAAGGGTCGAAAAACCTATTATATTTGAGATTACATACAAAGGGTAAAGCATTTCGTTGCACCATCATTATTTGCTGTAACTGTAGACAGATGTTTCTTATAAGAGTTGACCAAGTTAGAATACATATTGTAGACTTTTCCTGTAATAGATGTAATTATAAAATTGATTTGAGTCAGGAAATGGTCTATGCCATGGTAAAACAATAATATTCTTCTGGAGAAACCACTCACATTTCTTTAGCCTTAAGCTTCTGATCCATTTCTTGCTGGAACATACAATCAGCCTGGAACTACAAATCCTCCACAATTGTCTTCAATTTAGGCTGGTACTTGGCCTCATTCATTTTTCCATTAACTATATGAAGAGCACCTGTTCATAAAGCGAAAAGTACACAAAGATTAATGCTGCCGTGTCCATTTTTGCCTGTAGGGATGGGATTCTTCCGATCATAGCTTGTTAAATCGAGTCATCAAACATGCCAAAATCTCATTCCAGCCAAAGAATTAAATTTCGGTGTCAACAGAATAAAACACATTTATTTAAATTCGATCTTGCATTTATATTTGTTCATTTGCTAACTTTCTTCGTGCTAACAAGTCAGATTTTCTCTTTAGAAAATTAATCCTGCGTGGTTAGCAAATTCTGAGAGCTTGTTTAATGACATCACTACTAATAATTCCTTTCGTAATAATGTCGCAGCCATATGTAACTAACCTTATAGTTCTTCCTTAGTTACCAAAGGGTTCGTCAAAATCGCTCTCGGCATCCATCTCCAACCTTGTTGAGATATTTTTATTGGATATCAAATGCATCGAAAGTTTTCACCTCTCCTGATGGTTATTTTTTGTAGCAATTCAACCTACAGTTCTGAGAGGAGCAAGTAAAGCTTTATAAATACTTCGAAAATCTTTGCCTTTTCTGCAGGGTTTAATAATGCAGTATGAAGCTAAGAATAACTGAGGTTATACAAAAAACATACAAGTACAATAATGTTGAATCCTTTATGATCAATCAACATCTTTCTAGATCTTAGACCCCCAAAAATCTGTAAATAGCCTAATTTAAAAACCATTTCCTCGAATGTACAAATACTTTTAACATCGTTTTTATCCTTTTGCTCACAAATATAATATACTCGTTCTAATTAAAATATTTTTATTTATTCGTTTAGACATCAAAATACGTTAGTTGTAGGTTATTCATTTTTAAAGGTTTTAATATATATTAAATAACGTATTATATATTCCAAAATATTTTTTTCACCTGCTTGTATTAGATGTTGTCTAGTAATTTGAAACACTGACGCATGACCAAATTTGCAAAGGTAAATAAAAGCTCTCTAGTCGATTTTAGGGATAAATCTAGTTTCTCTCCAGTTCGCTAAATTAACTGAAACGTTTATAACTTTCAATAAACGAGAAAAAAAGAAGTTTGATAACTTATTTCTAATAGATCTCTAAAGATTTCGCTCATTTAAATTCCTTTTGTTAGAGCAAATAAAAATTTAAGAGTTTGGTTTGCACTTAAATTCTTAGGCAGAATGTGATTCCTTCAAAAATGTTCTGACTTAATATTCTTTCCTGATAAGGATCTTCGTGGGAATATTCAGGAATTCTATTTTAAATCAAATTAAAAAATAACTTACCCCAACTTTCTATAATATTACGGTATCTCAAAAATAAACAGAGCTCTCCTTATGCAAGTTTAGCTCGGGTTGGCGACCTAATTTAGAGACAAAGGCACGTTTTAAAAAATTCAGAATACCCAGGAATTCTGGAAAACAAGTCATTATTATTTCACAAACCTAGAAATTGCAAAAACACTTCAGTATTTTACGATTATGCTTGACATTTCACGAGGAAATGAATGAAATCTTTAAACGTAAACTAAATTGTCCCGGTCACTTCACTGTCAATAAATGACGTCATAAACCTCTCATAAAAGAGGTTAGGAGTTTACGGAAGATGGGATTTCCTCGCGGCCATACTTTTTTATTTTTATTTTTTCTCTTAGGAGTTCAGCTTAAACCTTTGCTGTGTGATTATATATATTAGTTAGTGCAGAAAGTTCTGAGCTATTGCGTCAGTTGTATCTTTGAACTTTTCATGTTACAGCTGTGTTTTGAGGATGAGTCATATGTTAGCATCAGTTGCAGCGAGGCAACCTTAGGGCTACGTCTCATCTAAGAAATCATTATATCTTTTAGTTTTGTCTGCTCCTATCGAGCTCAAATATGGATAACTAGAAGGCTAACTTTTGGGAGGCAATGTTTTTCTTCTTTAAAATGGATAATAATGGTGCAAAAAATATTTAAAACTCTTTGTAATTGTGATGGCACAGTAAAAGAATCAACAATTCAAAGATTGTTTGCAAAATTCAAGAATGGAGATTACGGTTTAGAAGAGGCAAGTCACCTTTAGAGGTATATAGCGATCTTTAGAAGGTAAACATTTATTCCAACCTATAAATTAAATAAAATTTGAAGAAATTGAATATAGAAATTCACCAGATAAGGTAAGAACTAGTCAACAAGAAGGAGGTTATATTCAAACAAGACAACGCCAGACATCGTGTGTCGTCGGCACCTACTTACCTACACAAAGTTGCATAAGCTTGGCTGGGATCTTTTACTTAAGCTATCGTACTCTCCCACTTTGACAATCTTACTTTCATGTTTACCTCACTGAATGATTCCTTGATCAAAGAATTGTTTATTGATTTAGAGGCAGTCAAAAACTAGCTGAATATCTTCTTTTCCTCTATGACAGCCCAGCTTTAGTCGAATGGAATTATGAAGCTGCAGAAAGGTTGGTATGACGTCATTAAAATAATCGAGCGAAATTCGATGAATGCAAATTATTGTAATATGAATAAACTTATTTTATTTCCATCGTTGATAAACACTCAGAACTTTAGAAGGTAAACATTTATTCCAACCTATAAATTAAATAAAATTTGAAGAAATTGAATATAGAAATTCACCAGATAAGGTAAGAACTAGTCAACAAGAAGGAGGTTATATTCAAACAAGACAACGCCAGACATCGTGTGTCGTCGGCACCTACTTACCTACACAAAGTTGCATAAGCTTGGCTGGGATCTTTTACTTAAGCTATCGTACTCTCCCACTTTGACAATCTTACTTTCATGTTTACCTCACTGAATGATTCCTTGATCAAAGAATTGTTTATTGATTTAGAGGCAGTCAAAAACTAGCTGAATATCTTCTTTTCCTCTATGACAGCCCAGCTTTAGTCGAATGGAATTATGAAGCTGCAGAAAGGTTGGTATGACGTCATTAAAATAATCGAGCGAAATTCGATGAATGCAAATTATTGTAATATGAATAAACTTATTTTATTTCCATCGTTGATAAACACTCAGAACTTTAGAAGGTAAACATTTATTCCAACCTATAAATTAAATAAAATTTGAAGAAATTGAATATAGAAATTCACCAGATAAGGTAAGAACTAGTCAACAAGAAGGAGGTTATATTCAAACAAGACAACGCCAGACATCGTGTGTCGTCGGCACCTACTTACCTACACAAAGTTGCATAAGCTTGGCTGGGATCTTTCACTTAAGCTATCGTACTCTCCCACTTTGACAATCTTACTTTCATGTTTACCTCACTGAAAGATTCCTTGATCAAAGAATTGTTTATTGATTTAGAGGCAGTCAAAAACTAGCTGAATATCTTCTTTTCCTCTATGACAGCCCAGCTTTAGTCGAATGGAATTATGAAGCTGCAGAAAGGTTGGTATGACGTCATTAAAATAATCGAGCGAAATTCGATGAATGCAAATTATTGTAATATGAATAAACTTATTTTATTTCCATCGTTGATAAACACTCAGAACTTCTTGAACGACCTGATATCACGAGGTGTGAACATAGGAGTCCTTAATCATTTTGTCTTTATGACTTTGAAATGAAGATTGATGAATAGTTCTAAAGGTATTTATTTATTTGAGTATACTAGTTATTCATTATGTTTAATTTTAAAACACACTATATTCTTAGCACTATTATAAATATAATAACAAATGTTTGGTAAGGTTTTTTAAGGAATTCTTTAATGTAAAAACGCAAAAGTGTAAGGTGGTATAAATGGGTGAGGCAGGCTCTAAAATAGAAAGCAAAGAACAGGTTACGAATTTAATCTTTCTGTGATAAATTACTAATCATCTTAACGACAACAATCTTAATTAGAATTGCTTAAATCAAAGAGGCATTGAGTTTTAAAAACCAGGCAACTTATTGATCTACATGATGTCAGAGAGAGAAGGTTTATCCCCCCTCTCCTAGAACCCGAATTCTCCTAGTGGCGTTTGAGAAGATACACCTGCACAGCCAGACAACCCCAATGGAGCTGCGAGATTTTCGCGGGACTGTGTAATCCGTTTGGGTTCCATTCCTCGTCATCGCACCATCTGATCGGCGGCAGATCCACAGCGCGAAGGACCTTAATGCAAAGATGTAACGCCGCCTATACTAATCCCCCCGCCCTGGCGCGCCAAGTCTAATGAGATCCCCGTCCCTCTTTGAGGGTCTCCCCAGCAACCCGCTTCCGCCCCAGCAGTATAAATCCTTCGAGATAAGTTTTGAGAAACCAGTACCATACAAACCGTTTTCGTTAGTAGCTACGTACAGTCTCATACACCATGCTTCGCCCCCCACCGGCTCTATAGCTAAATAGCTAAGAACGTGACGCGTCATCTCTACAGGCATCTATCACTCGGTTATCGACTTCATTCAACGACTGGAATATTCCCTCGCTCATTTCTCAGCGAGCTCAAAGAACAAGGAATCTTACAAGTTCAATTTTGCAGCGCCCTGTTCACTCGCCGTATTCAAGCCTCCAGTCAATTAGGCTTTACGTGAGTCTCCCCGATAATTGCACTCTCCCATTTTCTCTGGAAGCAATCACCGTGCATCCTCTCTCGGACTCTCGTACCCATCGCGTCATTTTTACCCTCCCGTCCTTGTTTGCTATTAATATTTTCTTTCTATATAGTAAAGTTATATATTTATCTACCATTAGTTTCTCTAATTCCAGAACCTCTAAGAATTGATTATTTAGGCCAACTGCAGTCGATTTTGTTTATTTAACCCTCGCACTGGGTTCTGTATCCCGATTTTCTGGCTTGCCCTACTCACGGTTACCCTACGGCAAAGGCAACTTATTGATTTTTCAGTATGGAATTAGAGGCAAGGAGATTCTGTATATTCAAATACCTATAACAACGCTTTGTCATATAAAATATAACTGTTGTTGATACTAAAAAATATAGAGGCACGCAAAAATATTGGATACATTGAGCATATTGTTAATAAATTTGAGAATATATAATACTTTTAAATTACCTTTTACTTGCTATATTATATAAATATTTACCAAGATATATTAAATTTAACCCCACTTTGCAGTAGAAGGGAGAATTTTTCATATGTTCCGTGTATCCAATACTTTTGCTAGTCTTTGTATATGAATGCAGACTTTTTGAGGTGAACACAAGGTTTCACTAGTAATGATGCAGTGTTTTTATTTTTAACCAAACGAGAAATTACACATAACGATAAATGATCGTGAGTAAATGGAATTTATTTCTAAAGATCCCATTTCCTATGCTCAAATTCTTTTGATGAAGAAAGTTATGTGAATTGATTTTTTTATAAAGGCATTACATCACATGACTTGGTACCGAAAGATATAAATAGATAATTCTGAATTTGATTAACCAAAATATTGTATTTAGGTTTCAAACTTCTGAAACACAAGCCAAGCGAAGAATTTACTTAAACTAAAATGGTACCAATTTTTTAGAATTAAAATGTGTTACTAATACTTTCTACCCAGACACTCGAATTTTCATTATTGATATTTAAGAGGATGGGTTTCAAATAAAGTGAACGTTACATTATCAATCTTAGCTAAAAGAGAAGGAAATTTCTTTGATACAAGTTCTGAAAGAGTATTCTGATCGCATTAGGGAAATAAATGTTGATGCCGCATTTTTAGACAAATTCACGAAACTTGCAGTAATGAACATTGTCCAGCTGAACTTAATCTACTGGACAGACGGTTAGTTTGTGAAATCCTACACTCGCCACTTTCCTTGATTTCAAACTTTTGGTGGGAATAAGACGAGCGCACAAAGTTAAACAAGTATACAAGAAAGTTCTAAGAAAATACAAAATTAACAAAAACAACAGGAGAATTTAGAAAGTAATCTCGGTATTATTTGAAGTTTATAGACTGAATAAATTTGATGAAATACCAAAGAAGAAACAAATATTTAAAAGAGCCTGAAATTGAGCAACATGATTTGGATTAAATTAAAGTTACGGTGCAAAAAGATTCAAATTGCTTTGGTTTGGCGTTATTTTTTCATGTAAGCTTTTACTAAGTCATCGATGAGTCTATTCTTTTTCCACCTAAACTTGATGCAAAATTATATATTCATCTTTGCTGCCCTTTAATACAATTCATGATACTTAGATGTTTTTTTATTAAGTCTTCCTTTTCTTCCTCACTATTTCCTTATATTACTTCCAGTTTATACATCGTATAACATTTGGGTAAGACTATATTTGCTCTGAGATGAATAAATATTTGAGGATTGACTTTTTTGTTAATTTTCATTTTCCACTAGATTTTTTCAAAACCTTTGACATTTAAAAGAAGTTTGCTTCAGAAAAGGACAAAGTTTGTTTATAATAAGATCAGCGAAAACCTAGACTTTTATAAAGAAAAATTAATTAATCCCAATTAATTCATTTGAATGCTACGAGCTTCAACTCATTATTGAAGAGTATTATTAGCTCGTGCATGAACAAAGTTCAAGAAGTTTCAATCCCTCATCGGCTTACTCATTATTATACTCCAAACTTTAATATGTAAATCAAGTTTAGAAAGTTTTTAGATCTTAAAAAATAAAATTGATTAAAATCAGTCCTATGTAAGGGTCGAACCTAGATTTGTTGTTTCAAAGAAGTAGAAGATACAAAAGCATTTTAATGAATTATTGTAAATAAAAATAAAAGTAAACGCGAATAAGTAACAAGCAGAACGCATACGTACATAGTTAATCTCTCAGTTAAATACAGACCTCTCTTGCAAAAGCGAAAAAAAAGAAATACTTGATTGCATAGAACCCCGATGGACAGAAATCAATGGATTCAACGCCCTTGATACAATACGATGTTCCCTCTCAAATGAGTGGAAACGAAATGGCACTCATAATTAGCTCGAATATTTAGTGGGTTATACTAACTTGATAAAGTGCATAGAGAAGTGTCAAGAGAGAAACCATTTATTTTTCGGGGGTTAAAAGAACAGTGGACAGAGTGCTGAAGTTTATGAAGTTGAAAAATCGTCTTTGAAGGGTTTATAGACAGATATGGGAGTGCCAAACCAACGCCGTTAAACACAGAGAAAAATGATTAATGAATAAGTGAGAGAGCAAAGGATAATAGTTTCAAAATTCGATCGTGAGCAACAAAGAGCTTTAGTTGATCATATCGTTTGGATTCATTTATTTTATTGTTATTCGATAAAATATTCCAATAAATACTTATATTTTAAAATGTTGCTTAAGTTAGTAGGTTAGGATTATCTTCATTTCTATCCTTTTTGCTTGACAGTATTTCAATTCTTCCACACCTTTTTGTCCAATGATTCTGCTCCTCATTTCCTTAAATAGTGACAGTTACAGTCATTTCATCAATCATACTTTGCTTCCAACTACAGTATTTTCACCATATTTGAAGCAAAGTTCGATGTACTTTGCGAGTCACCAGATATAAACAATGCATGAACACTTTTCTCAAATAATTTTAGCTTGAGAGTCCATCGCCGATATTTTCTATAAGAACATAAGAACATAAGAAAAGAAGGAGACTGTTCATTAAGTGTAGTTAGTTTTTACGTCAGGAACAATCTGCAAAAGATTCAATCATTATCTTAAATTTTATATCAATATATAATTTCGTATAGTGCCTTTCTTTACCCTTAAAATGTAATGTAAGATTTTTTATCCCTATAAATTCATGTTTCTATCAATAGCTTAAGGGTACTTTTTAATAACCAAGGGATACCTCAAGATTCCCGTTAGCTGCACTTATGTTTGTTATAGCATTTTTATGAAGGTAGATTTAGAATGGTGAAGGGCCGATGGATAATTTCCACTAAACGAAAGCTGGATCTTGGTCGAAATTAGCAGAGAGGAACTGGAAAATTTAAATTGGATTCCCGGCAATCTGTCCTTCGTGGTGTTGCATTAAGTTTTGAATATGAAATATTTGATCTCGCAAAGAACAACTGTTGGTTGAACTAGTGGTGTAAGCACAAATAGTACTGAAAATTTTCTCTTTTTTGTATCTTTTGCTCTCTCTCCTTTGGATTTGGTAGTGGAAATGTTAGCTACTCACATTAAAGGTTTTGGATAAAATGTAAATATAACCAAGTAAGATGATGGAAGCGCCAATTATTCGCTTTTGAATTGTCCTTTTCACCTTTTGATACTAATCCTTTTAAATTCGTAAATTAAATTCGTGATCCCTTTTACATATTATTATTGGGGGGATTATTAATTTTCATTCATGTTCCTTTGCTTCTTTTCCCCCATTAATCCTGCTACCCTAAAGCCTCCCTTCTTGGAATCTGCTGCCAGAATCCACTGACAGTAGTATACCTACAATAGTAATGTGACAGCTTCTACTTATCTACAATTACAAGGGGCGGTCAATAAGTTTTGCAATTTGGATATAAAGAAACGAGATATGAGGAAAAAAGTTTTATTATTTTTCAATATGACTACCCTCGACTTTAATGCACTTGCGTCAATTGTCCCTGAGGCTTCGAATTCCTGACAACCAGAAATCTCCCAACTGCTGTTTAATCCACACCTGGAGCTGGGCATCTTCATCGTCCCCAAACCGGCGTCCACGCAGTGCAGCCTTGAGCTGGCGGAATAAAAAGTAGTCGTTAGGGGCCAGATCTGGAATGTAGGGGGGATGGTTGAGCTCCTGGCATCTTCACTCGCGCAAGGGAGCTTGTGCAACACTGCCTTGTGTACTTTGACGACTTTAAAGGCGATCATGGGGCGTGACGTTTCTAGGGACCAAACGGGCAGAGACCTTGGTCATGGACAAATTGTCGTGGATGATGTTGATAACACTTCAATGTGATATTCCAAGTTCTCGCTCGATTTCTTCGACCTTCACCCGTCGATTTTCGAGGATCATCCTCTCCATATGGGCCACATTGTCCTCGTTGGTCACGTCTGACAGGCGTCCTGGACTGGGGTCATCTTCAAGGGACTCCCGACCATGGCGAAACTCTTTATTTCAGCGAGTAATGGTTGCATAGGAAGTGGCGGTGTCGGTGTACACTGCAACCATGCATTCATGGATCTCTTTTGCATTCTTGCCTTCCTTGGTCAAATATTTGATCACTGCGCGGTGCTCAACTTTCTCCATTGTTGCAAAATTTGTGACTTGCGATCTGCGATCAGCTACTGCTTCTTAAATAGACCAGGCAGGAGCCTGCGGCTGCAGGTCCTGCCTTCTCCTAACTTCTCCTAACACCCCCACAAACAGCCATCCCCCTTCCTCTGTTTTGCCCTACCGACTCGCAAAACTTATTGACCGCCGTCGTAAGAGGAATTAGTTATGTATTTGATGTAACCACTTGGAAACATGTAATGACTCCTCTTTCGCAGACATTGCCACAAAATGTAAGTTAGCCTTATACAATCGATTCACTGACCAAAAATACATAGGCCGAAAAATTAAATTCATACTGAGAAAAGTCTTGAGGAATAATGAAGTGATATAATTGTAAAAAAAAAACTTCACTTAAATTAAAATTGTTCTTTGCAGGATTTATTTAAGGTCGACTCGACAAATTTTTTATCGATGAGATTCGGCAAGAAAGTGAATAATTTTGTGTTAGTTCGGTTAATTTGATGATTAAAAATGAACTGATGGATGAAACGAGCTTCGAAATTTACCTATTCATGCTGCTTAATTATTTATTAATTGATTATAATTTATTAAAATTAAAAATTATTTCGGTACATTAGGGAAATTGTATTATATTCTGGAAGGGTGAAATATTGCTCCGCGTGAACACCATCATATTTTTTCCATACAATGACTTTTAAATCTGCTGTAAAAATATTTTTACTCTGTCTCTTTTTTTTATTGTAGCAAATTCTTTATCAACGAATTCCGGATCACAAGAGCAAAGGGCAAATATATAAAGGAGTAGAAACGGAATTCTCATTTTGGGGGAAATTACTAATGGATAGAAGATTAGACGTGTATTGGATAAAGATAGATAAAAGAATTAAAACCTCAGGGCGTATGATGTAACATAGTATCCCAAAAATAGTAGTTTACCTGCTTTTTCCAATTTGTAAGTTAATTTAATTGAAGGTACTGGATTATTTAAATTTAAAGGGAAATTATTTACATTACAATCAATAAACCAAATACCAAATTTATCACTTACATACCGGTAACCGATAATAATACTAGAAATGAGGGGGGAGAAGAAGGAGTTAGTTTCCCAATGTTCCATAAATGAATTGCCTGAAAAGGGAAAAAGAAGGTTTACTTTGGTCTTACTAAAGGGACTGCTAGACCATTCACCATTAAAAATAAAAGAGGAATTATGAGACAAAGGTTGGCATTTATTTTGTAATAATATCATAATTATTCAGCCGATTAGAAATTTGAAAACCTTATGTTGTTTAACATTCTCTTTCGAATGGTATAATTGCCAACGTCTTCGTGAGGTTAGCCCAGGAATTATTTCCTTTCTGCAATAACATCATAACTATTCGGCTGATACTCAAGTAAACTAGACTAGGATAAAATATGCTATATTCTGCTAGCAAGCCTAAAATAGACTATACTATGCTAGGCTATTATAGGCTATTCTCTACTATGATAAGCTATGCTAAGATATGATGTACAAAGCTAAGATATAGTATACTAATTAGGTCTATGAAATGCTATGCTAGGATAGCATATAGAATGTTAGGCTAGACATTACTAAACTATGCTTAACTAGGGTATAATATGATAGTATTAGTTATAGTTGTCTAGTATAGTTAATGCTAGGCTAGGTTATACTATGCTATGCTAGGCTAATCTATGCTAAACTATACTAGGCAAGAAGGGCTATACTATGCTAGGGTAGGCTAAAGTATAATAAGCCAGGGAGTGATATGCTCTGCTATGCTAGGCTATGTTAGGCTATGCGAGGTAATACTATGTTAGGTCACGGTAGGCTTGCTAACAAAGGGTATTATAGGGTAAGCTATGCAATGGTATACGAGTCTAGGGTATGGTATGCTATAATAGTATAGGATATACTAGGCTATGCTATTATATGATAGGCTTGGCTATATTATGTTAGGTGTGGTTATGCTCGGATAGGCTATACCAAGCTAGGCTGTCGTATGCACGGAATTTTTGGCTAGTCTATAGTATCCTATTCTAGCTTGACTATACTAGGCAATCCTAATCTAGGCAATTCTATGCTAGGTTCTGGCATGCAATGCTAAGCCATACTTGGTTAGGTTAGGCTATAGTAATCTAAGCTACACTAGTCCAAGCTACGCTGGGCAAGGCTATACTACGCTAAGCTATGCTAAGGTTGACTAAGGTCTACTAAGCTAGGCAAGGCTATACTAGGATAGGATACGACAGGTTAGGTTATACTAGGCTAGCTAGATTATACTAAGCTAGGATAGGTTAGGCCCTGGACAGCGAGGCTATTCTATTTTAGGCGAGGCTATCCTTTGTTTTGTTAGGCCCTGCTATACTATGCTAAAACAAGGTAGGATATACTATGCTATACTTGGCTATGATATGCTATGCTCTACTAGGCAAGTTTAGGCTAGGCTATTATAGGATATACTAGGCTAGGCTATGCGAGACAATAATACGATATACTGGCTAGGCTATTTTCTACTATGCTATGCTAAAGTATAAGGCTATACTATGCTATTTTAGGCTACCTTAGCCTATGTTATGTTATACTATGCTGTGAAATAATATATATTATGCAATACTATTATATGCTATACTATAATGTGAAATAATATTCTATAATATACTAAGCTCTAATCTGCTATGGTATATTATTCTATACTATGGAATAATGTCGTATTAGTGTGTATTCATCTTTTCAAATTTCTAATTACATAAATGAGGGGTGCTCAAAATTTGCAGCTCTACTTAGGGATTCTAAAGTTGTGTTTTTAATTTAATATAATTTTAGTTCTACTTGCTTAAGTACTTAAAGATTTAGACTTATTTTTGTTATCTTGGCGAATTAAATTACTATTAGAATATTACAAATTATATCTATTTCACTTTTTTTTCTTATTTCACTGTTTCTAACATATTAATCAGTGTGCTTAAGACTACTTAGCCCCAGTATTACCATCATACCATTGGGATTTGACCTACAATTTCTTTTAAAATTAGGACAAGACTGGAGATATTCACACATTTGAACACCTAAATTGAAAATAGCAAAGTTGTTGCCCTCTCAATTTTAAACTCTGGTTGACGTTCTGAAATGTGGATGTAGGAAAAGAAACTACTCAGCAGCCAATCTTGTAAAGGATATTTACCCTAAAGTGCTTAAGAAGTGGGAACGAGGAAACAGTTCTTTTTTTGCCACCGTTGTAAATTGAAGAGTCACAATCTGAAAGAGATCCACAAGAACTGGGAGTAGGCCAAAAACATATCCCTTGGGAGAGGAAAGCTAGAAGCCTAAGACACTTTCATTACAAAACTAGACAACCTGTTTTTATCCTCAGGGGCAAGTGTAAAATTGTTCTTGGCTATGAATTTGGCTGCCATGGTTGCTAAAACGAAACTCAAATTAATTTAAATCCCCTGTGGAGATGGAGCTCTCTGTGAAAGAACTTGCTTTCATTTAAGGCCAGAGAAAAATGATTACTTCTTTTGGACCACATCATGTTTGCAATAAGTAAAAGGTACAAGAAACTGATTGAAGAAGAGTTGCTTACTATAAGTGGGCCAATGTTTCAATGCCATCAAGTGAAATATTTTCTCTCCTGAAGAAAAGGAAGAACAAATAGCTGATGCTCAAGATGGAATGGATTGAATTTATGAAGTAAGTACTAACCACATCTTCATATTCCATTAAAAGGCAACCAGGGAATTATTATTATTTTGGTAATAACATACTAACTATTCCGATGATTCTAACGAAATTTGAAAATCTGATATTCTTTTACATTCTCTTTCAAATAATATAATTGCTAAGGTCCTCTCAAGGTTAGCCCGGCAATTATATTGTTTTGGCACTAACATCATAACTATTCGGTGGATTCTAACGAAATTTAAAAACCTTAAGCTGTTTATATTCGATTTCGAATGATAGAATTGCCAAGGTCCTCCCAATACTACTTCGAGAATTATTGAAAGTTTTGAAGGTCGTAAGGTCATAAATCAAAATAAGTGAGAACATGCGATCTCTTTGGTCAGCAGACCTTGTTTTACTGAACAACCGTATTTTAATTTCCTATAAGTTAATTTATCTTTCAACCTATTGTCTCTCTTTTGTACAATAATCTACCCTATCCAAAAATTTGTCCACATTAAGATTTAACTGCTTAAGTTAAAAAAAATTGTCTATCACAAATTTTATATTGGACGCAATAAAACAGCAGAGAAGAATTTTCTAGGTCTGTAAGATGGCTTAAAAGGACTAAACAAATTCTCTATGAAGCTTTTTGGTTATAAAAGCATCAAAGACATTCTTTATTTTTATAAAGCAATTGTTTTTCTCGTTAAGCCATAATACGCAACCATAACCATACCTATATTCTATATTCCTTTTCCCGCTTTTTCAATTCGTCTTCTTTTTCATTAAATCTTTCACTATTGCCTTTGCTTAATTCAAGACCTAAAACTTATTTTTGAGAGAATTATGTTTTACGTAAGTTGTGAATTTACACATCATTAGCGTATTTTTATAGGTTGGTCAAAATTTACCAAAATAATTTCCCAATGCGCCTCTTTATAAGTTATGGCGGATTCACTTCTTACAAGTTATCCCAAAAGTTTAGTCTCTCTTTTTCGCTATCATTTAAGTAGTATTTCCTTCAATCCTATTAAAATACAGTGTCATTTCATTGATCATCTTAAATTTATACTTCAAAATGAGAGTTTCGATTTAGTGATTTTGCTGTCTGGTTACCAAAATCATTTAAAAATATTATGTCACCTATTCTTAATCATATGCGCATAAAATTAATAAAACTTTCTATCCAAAATAGCTCTTTCAGTTTCACTGGTTATTTCTATATTTAGTTCTATTCTATGGCCATAGGGATGCCTCTATTATAATTGTTGACCTGTTGATCTATTGAACTCTTATAACTTTTCTTTACTCCATCTTTTCTAGAAATAATATCACTTAGCGCTATGTATGCGATAGTTTTCTATTTGGTTTATTTAATGTAAGGCCTACAATTCCTTAGTGATCAATTTTTCCTGTACCTTAATATAATTAAATTACGAATTGGAAGAATCCCGCAAACTATCATGTTGTATCGTAGGCCCAAAGGCTTTATGTTTTTTATTCTCCGTCTATCGACTCACCTTAAGAAGCGACACCGTGCCTTATTATTGTGCTCCCAAGCTGATAAAAAGCTCTTGTTAAAAATATTTTGTGATTGTAGCGTTATATATTCCGTACGTCTATCGCAATGATATAATCGCCAACAAGGAATATGAATATCACAGTTTTGGAGAAAACTAGAATTTGATAGAGGATTACAAAAGAATTATCACTTAATATTTTACTATTTTCGGGAATTATGTTCAAAACGATTTCCAAAAGGGCAAGATCGTTCCCTAAAAGGAGCGAGGTCTAGTTGAGATCTCTGATGCTTGAGCTTATCCATCCATATAAATAAAAGCGAATATGTATCAGTGCCCATCTCAAAAACAGGTTCACAAATAATTAAAACTTTTTGCATACAGATGGGGTTTGTGACCATTAGTAAATACATATACTTATTTGGGCCAACGAAACACTGTAGGAACTGCGTGGCCCACAAAAAGTGGGTTACGAATATGTAACTGAAAGCTTTTGAAAACGTCCTAAGCATGAAGTAAATTTTATCATTAGAAATGAGTCTTTTGTTCAATCTCAGAAAGAGGGTATATGTGTAGATAGGCTCTTTAGCAAGGAGAAGGATGTAGGAGATAGAAGGTTTCTAAGACAATTCATAAGGTATCAAGAATATGCAGAAAGGTTTTTTCTAATGAATGAGTTTATTTTAAAGTCAAGTGCTGTTTGTTCAGTAAATTCTCTTCAGTGCATCAGTCTAATATTGACCAATGTCGGCTAGAGAAGAAACTCTTTGACATAACTTGAAATTCTAGAGGATAAGAAATATTTATACCCAATAACATCAGGCCAAGAAAATCAGAAAAATCTTTAAAAAGCCTATCAAAATTTAAAAAGAAAAACACTTCCGAAGGCATAGATGATGTTCCTTCCAAATTTTCAACCGGACACAGGGATAAGTGCGATGTCTGCGGGTTGCATTAAAGCATCTTTCGTTATTCATGTGGGAGTGCTTAATAATGCATTTGCCCAGACCGACAATGTGCATAATTTTATTCTTTTTGCCAATCAGTTTGATTTGGTTTATGAACGCACATCTGGGGAGAGCAACCTTTTATTTCGTACCCTTGCCAAAGCTTTGCAGAAACTCGATATTGACGCAGACCATCTGTTGCTCAGAGTTCTTGCTTAGGAACTGTTGGAATCGAAAAAGAACGTTTCTTACTCTTTCTTGCTACATACTCAGATGACCCTGAACTGGCCTTTAAAAACTACTTGCAAGTACCTCGATCTGTGCAAAAATGGGAGGGCTTACATTTTCCATTCAATGGTATACCCATGACATCTCACTTATCAAAAGAGCTTTCTTTCATTAATCAAATCTAAGAGTTTTTCCACATTAACCTTGAATTTTCTTGCCACAATATCGTGTCTGGAAGGTAGCAGATTGTCCAGGAAGAAGAATCGCTTGCACTTCTTTCCAGATGGGATTACAGATAAAGACAATAAATAAGTTAGGTTTGCCATAAGGTCTTACATAGGAAATTGAATTCTGTACTCTCTCCTGCATATAACTAGGACCTCCAGTAAAAGAAGAAGGCAAAATCACCATTTTTGCCGCATTATAGCAGGGCTATCACTTAAAACTGCATCTTTTAGTTGGAAGTAGTCCTCTGCTCAAAGCTTTATCTGCTGCAGCTTGATGGTTACTGTCTTTCTGACTCAATCTTGGAATACATATCAACTAAGAATTGATTGAGAAGCTGTTTAAATCTCAAAAACAAATTAAAATGTTCCTGCCTCACCATTATTCTATAGGCATAAAAAACTTAAGTAAGATATTTTCTTGTTATTCTTTGTTCAAGTTTTGGGATCTCTTTGCATCAAAAGAAAATTATAACCATTAGTTCCTTACCAGAATATCAAAGGGTACTATAAGGAGTCATAAGCTTTATGAGTCTCAGCGACTTTCTTTAGATTTTCAACTTTATAATTCAGAACAATATCCTTTTTTTTTAAATCTTGTCCTACAATCAAAAGTCCAACTTCATTTGTTGTAGAATTAAATCTTCGTTTATGTTCACCATTTGGAGATCTGTATGCTCTGATGATCAATCTGACTTCTTCATCTCTACTTCTTTCCAAGTCTGGCTTGAATTTTCTGATATAGACATTGTTTTGATTTCTTATCCTCTTGATTTTTAAGTTATGTCAAACATTTATTTCTCTAATCCGACATTGGTCAATATTAGACTCATGCACCAAAGAATAGCTTCTGAACAAACAGCAATCGACTTTAAAATAAACTCATTCATTAGAACAAACCTTGTGCAAACAACTGCTAGTTTCTAATAATTCATTTATAATATTTAAAAATAACATTTTGAAGTTCAGAAATAAATATAGGTATCAACTTTTTGTGATTTTTTTTAAACTAAAAGAATTATAAATGGTGAAGTAAAAAAGATTATAAAAGATTTGGCATGGAAATTTTTAGAGCAAATATAGATGGAGGAAAAAAAGAGAATCATGATAGGCCGTATGCCAGAGACCAAGAGTCTGCCAGCTAAGCGCAAGCCCCTGTTCTGTAAGGAGGAGTGGTGAAGCTGCTCCTCTTGTTTCTAATGATAAAATTTCTTTCATGCTTATGGCGTCATCAAAGACTTTCGCTTACATAGGCGTAGCCCCCTTTTTGTGGGATCCGGGGGTCCTACATAGTTTTGTGGGCCCAAATGAGTATATGTATGTACTACTGGCTCTAAATCCCGTATGGCATGCAAATTTTTTTCAAGATCTGTGGAGCCTTTTTTTATGGTCACGCACACACATTCGCTTCACTAACTCTATAATTTAAGAAGGGGATTTTTTTGAGTATTTGAATAATAATTTCATATTAGTTTGGTTATGACTTATGTTTTTTATCAAAGTTATTTCTAATAATTCTTAAATAATATCAAGGAAGTGGCGGTGTCGGTGTACACTGCAACCATGCATTCATGGATCTCTTTTGCATTCTTGCCTTCCTTGGTCAAATATTTGATCACTGCGCGGTGCTCAACTTTCTGAACTTCACCATTTTGTTTTTTGATATTATTTAAGAATTATTAGAAATAACTTTGATAAAAAACATAAGTCATAACCAAACTAATATGAAATTATTATTCAAATACTCAAAAAAATCCCCTTCTTAAATTATAGAGTTAGTGAAGCGAATGTGTGTGCGTGACCATAAAAAAAGGCTCCACAGATCTTGAAAAAAATTTGCATGCCATACGGGATTTAGAGCCAGTAGTACATACATATACTCATTTGGGCCCACAAAACTATGTAGGATCCCCGGATCCCACAAAAAGGGGGCTACGCCTATGTAAGCGAAAGTCTTTGATGACGCCATAAGCATGAAAGAAATTTTATCATTAGAAACAAGAGGAGCAGCTTCACCACTCCTCCTTACAGAACAGGGGCTTGCGCTTAGCTGGCAGACTCTTGGTCTCTGGCATACGGCCTATCATGATTCTCTTTTTTTCCTCCATCTATATTTGCTCTAAAAATTTCCATGCCAAATCTTTTATAATCTTTTTTACTTCACCATTTATAATTCTTTTAGTTTAAAAAAAATCACAAAAAGTTGATACCTATATTTATTTCTGAACTTCAAAATGTTATTTTTAAATATTATAAATGAATTATTAGAAACTAGCAGTTGTTTGCACAAGGTTTGTTCTAATGAATGAGTTTATTTTAAAGTCGATTGCTGTTTGTTCAGAAGCTATTCTTTGGTGCATGAGTCTAATATTGACCAATGTCGGATTAGAGAAATAAATGTTTGACATAACTTAAAAATCAAGAGGATAAGAAATCAAAACAATGTCTATATCAGAAAATTCAAGCCAGACTTGGAAAGAAGTAGAGATGAAGAAGTCAGATTGATCATCAGAGCATACAGATCTCCAAATGGTGAACATAAACGAAGATTTAATTCTACAACAAATGAAGTTGGACTTTTGATTGTAGGACAAGATTTAAAAAAAAAGGATATTGTTCTGAATTATAAAGTTGAAAATCTAAAGAAAGTCGCTGAGACTCATAAAGCTTATGACTCCTTATAGTACCCTTTGATATTCTGGTAAGGAACTAATGGTTATAATTTTCTTTTGATGCAAAGAGATCCCAAAACTTGAACAAAGAATAACAAGAAAATATCTTACTTAAGTTTTTTATGCCTATAGAATAATGGTGAGGCAGGAACATTTTAATTTGTTTTTGAGATTTAAACAGCTTCTCAATCAATTCTTAGTTGATATGTATTCCAAGATTGAGTCAGAAAGACAGTAACCATCAAGCTGCAGCAGATAAAGCTTTGAGCAGAGGACTACTTCCAACTAAAAGATGCAGTTTTAAGTGATAGCCCTGCTATAATGCGGCAAAAATGGTGATTTTGCCTTCTTCTTTTACTGGAGGTCCTAGTTATATGCAGGAGAGAGTACAGAATTCAATTTCCTATGTAAGACCTTATGGCAAACCTAACTTATTTATTGTCTTTATCTGTAATCCCATCTGGAAAGAAGTGCAAGCGATTCTTCTTCCTGGACAATCTGCTACCTTCCAGACACGATATTGTGGCAAGAAAATTCAAGGTTAATGTGGAAAAACTCTTAGATTTGATTAATGAAAGAAAGCTCTTTTGATAAGTGAGATGTCATGGGTATACCATTAAATGGAAAATGTAAGCCCTCCCATTTTTGCACAGATCGAGGTACTTGCAAGTAGTTTTTAAAGGCCAGTTCAGGGTCATCTGAGTATGTAGCAAGAAAGAGTAAGAAACGTTCTTTTTCGATTCCAACAGTTCCTAAGCAAGAACTCTGAGCAACAGATGGTCTGCGTCAATATCGAGTTTCTGCAAAGCTTTGGCAAGGGTACGAAATAAAAGGTTGCTCTCCCCAGATGTGCGTTCATAAACCAAATCAAATTGATTGGCAAAAAGAATAAAATTATGCACATTGTCGGTCTGGGCAAATGCATTATTAAGCACTCCCACATGAATAACGAAAGATGCTTTAATGCAACCCGCAGACATCGCACTTATCCCTGTGTCCGGTTGAAAATTTGGAAGGAACATCATCTATGCCTTCGGAAGTGTTTTTCTTTTTAAATTTTGATAGGCTTTTTAAAGATTTTTCTGATTTTCTTGGCCTGATGTTATTGGGTATAAATATTTCTTATCCTCTAGAATTTCAAGTTATGTCAAAGAGTTTCTTCTCTAGCCGACATTGGTCAATATTAGACTGATGCACTGAAGAGAATTTACTGAACAAACAGCACTTGACTTTAAAATAAACTCATTCATTAGAAAAAACCTTTCTGCATATTCTTGATACCTTATGAATTGTCTTAGAAACCTTCTATCTCCTACATCCTTCTCCTTGCTAAAGAGCCTATCTACACATATACCCTCTTTCTGAGATTGAAAAAAAGACTCATTTCTAATGATAAAATTTACTTCATGCTTAGGACGTTTTCAAAAGCTTTCAGTTACATATTCGTAACCCACTTTTTGTGGGCCACGCAGTTCCTACAGTGTTTCGTTGGCCCAAATAAGTATATGTATTTACTAATGGTCACAAACCCCATCTGTATGCAAAAAGTTTTAATTATTTGTGAACCTGTTTTTGAGATGGGCACTGATACATATTCGCTTTTATTTATATGGATGGATAAGCTCAAGCATCAGAGATCTCAACTAGACCTCGCTCCTTTTAGGGAACGATCTTGCCCTTTTGGAAATCGTTTTGAACATAATTCCCGAAAATAGTAAAATATTAAGTGATAATTCTTTTGTAATCCTCTATCAAATTCTAGTTTTCGCCAAAACTGTGATATTCATATTCCTTGTTGGCGATTATATCATTGCGATAGACGTACGGAATATATAACGCTACAATCACAAAATATTTTTAACAAGAGCTTTTTATCAGCTTGGGAGCACAATAATAAGGCACGGTGTCGCTTCTTAAGGTGAGTCGATAGACGGAGAATAAAAAACATAAAGCCTTTGGGCCTACGATACAACATGATAGTTTGCGGGATTCTTCCAATTCGTAATTTAATTATATTAAGGTACAGGAAAAATTGATCACTAAGGAATTGTAGGCCTTACATTAAATAAACCAAATAGAAAACTATCGCATACATAGCGCTAAGTGATATTATTTCTAGAAAAGATGGAGTAAAGAAAAGTTATAAGAGTTCAATAGATCAACAGGTCAACAATTATAATAGAGGCATCCCTATGGCCATAGAATAGAACTAAATATAGAAATAACCAGTGAAACTGAAAGAGCTATTTTGGATAGAAAGTTTTATTAATTTTATGCGCATATGATTAAGAATAGGTGACATAATATTTTTAAATGATTTTGGTAACCAGACAGCAAAATCACTAAATCGAAACTCTCATTTTGAAGTATAAATTTAAGATGATCAATGAAATGACACTGTATTTTAATAGGATTGAAGGAAATACTACTTAAATGATAGCGAAAAAGAGAGACTAAACTTTTGGGATAACTTGTAAGAAGTGAATCCGCCATAACTTATAAAGAGGCGCATTGGGAAATTATTTTGGTAAATTTTGACCAACCTATAAAAATACGCTAATGATGTGTAAATTCACAACTTACGTAAAACATAATTCTCTCAAAAATAAGTTTTAGGTCTTGAATTAAGCAAAGGCAATAGTGAAAGATTTAATGAAAAAGAAGACGAATTGAAAAAGCGGGAAAAGGAATATAGAATATAGGTATGGTTATGGTTGCGTATTATGGCTTAACGAGAAAAACAATTGCTTTATAAAAATAAAGAATGTCTTTGATGCTTTTATAACCAAAAAGCTTCATAGAGAATTTGTTTAGTCCTTTTAAGCCATCTTACAGACCTAGAAAATTCTTCTCTGCTGTTTTATTGCGTCCAATATAAAATTTGTGATAGACAATTTTTTTTAACTTAAGCAGTTAAATCTTAATGTGGACAAATTTTTGGATAGGGTAGATTATTGTACAAAAGAGAGACAATAGGTTGAAAGATAAATTAACTTATAGGAAATTAAAATACGGTTGTTCAGTAAAACAAGGTCTGCTGACCAAAGAGATCGCATGTTCTCACTTATTTTGATTTATGACCTTACGACCTTCAAAACTTTCAATAATTCTCGAAGTAGTATTGGGAGGACCTTGGCAATTCTATCATTCGAAATCGAATATAAACAGCTTAAGGTTTTTAAATTTCGTTAGAATCCACCGAATAGTTATGATGTTAGTGCCAAAACAATATAATTGCCGGGCTAACCTTGAGAGGACCTTAGCAATTATATTATTTGAAAGAGAATGTAAAAGAATATCAGATTTTCAAATTTCGTTAGAATCATCGGAATAGTTAGTATGTTATTACCAAAATAATAATAATTCCCTGGTTGCCTTTTAATGGAATATGAAGATGTGGTTAGTACTTACTTCATAAATTCAATCCATTCCATCTTGAGCATCAGCTATTTGTTCTTCCTTTTCTTCAGGAGAGAAAATATTTCACTTGATGGCATTGAAACATTGGCCCACTTATAGTAAGCAACTCTTCTTCAATCAGTTTCTTGTACCTTTTACTTATTGCAAACATGATGTGGTCCAAAAGAAGTAATCATTTTTCTCTGGCCTTAAATGAAAGCAAGTTCTTTCACAGAGAGCTCCATCTCCACAGGGGATTTAAATTAATTTGAGTTTCGTTTTAGCAACCATGGCAGCCAAATTCATAGCCAAGAACAATTTTACACTTGCCCCTGAGGATAAAAACAGGTTGTCTAGTTTTGTAATGAAAGTGTCTTAGGCTTCTAGCTTTCCTCTCCCAAGGGATATGTTTTTGGCCTACTCCCAGTTCTTGTGGATCTCTTTCAGATTGTGACTCTTCAATTTACAACGGTGGCAAAAAAAGAACTGTTTCCTCGTTCCCACTTCTTAAGCACTTTAGGGTAAATATCCTTTACAAGATTGGCTGCTGAGTAGTTTCTTTTCCTACATCCACATTTCAGAACGTCAACCAGAGTTTAAAATTGAGAGGGCAACAACTTTGCTATTTTCAATTTAGGTGTTCAAATGTGTGAATATCTCCAGTCTTGTCCTAATTTTAAAAGAAATTGTAGGTCAAATCCCAATGGTATGATGGTAATACTGGGGCTAAGTAGTCTTAAGCACACTGATTAATATGTTAGAAACAGTGAAATAAGAAAAAAAAGTGAAATAGATATAATTTGTAATATTCTAATAGTAATTTAATTCGCCAAGATAACAAAAATAAGTCTAAATCTTTAAGTACTTAAGCAAGTAGAACTAAAATTATATTAAATTAAAAACACAACTTTAGAATCCCTAAGTAGAGCTGCAAATTTTGAGCACCCCTCATTTATGTAATTAGAAATTTGAAAAGATGAATACACACTAATACGACATTATTCCATAGTATAGAATAATATACCATAGCAGATTAGAGCTTAGTATATTATAGAATATTATTTCACATTATAGTATAGCATATAATAGTATTGCATAATATATATTATTTCACAGCATAGTATAACATAACATAGGCTAAGGTAGCCTAAAATAGCATAGTATAGCCTTATACTTTAGCATAGCATAGTAGAAAATAGCCTAGCCAGTATATCGTATTATTGTCTCGCATAGCCTAGCCTAGTATATCCTATAATAGCCTAGCCTAAACTTGCCTAGTAGAGCATAGCATATCATAGCCAAGTATAGCATAGTATATCCTACCTTGTTTTAGCATAGTATAGCAGGGCCTAACAAAACAAAGGATAGCCTCGCCTAAAATAGAATAGCCTCGCTGTCCAGGGCCTAACCTATCCTAGCTTAGTATAATCTAGCTAGCCTAGTATAACCTAACCTGTCGTATCCTATCCTAGTATAGCCTTGCCTAGCTTAGTAGACCTTAGTCAACCTTAGCATAGCTTAGCGTAGTATAGCCTTGCCTAGCGTAGCTTGGACTAGTGTAGCTTAGATTACTATAGCCTAACCTAACCAAGTATGGCTTAGCATTGCATGCCAGAACCTAGCATAGAATTGCCTAGATTAGGATTGCCTAGTATAGTCAAGCTAGAATAGGATACTATAGACTAGCCAAAAATTCCGTGCATACGACAGCCTAGCTTGGTATAGCCTATCTGAGCATAACCACACCTAACATAATATAGCCAAGCCTATCATATAATAGCATAGCCTAGTATATCCTATACTATTATAGCATACCATACCCTAGACTCGTATACCATTGCATAGCTTACCCTATAATACCCTTTGTTAGCAAGCCTACCGTGACCTAACATAGTATTACCTCGCATAGCCTAACATAGCCTAGCATAGCAGAGCATATCACTCCCTGGCTTATTATACTTTAGCCTACCCTAGCATAGTATAGCCCTTCTTGCCTAGTATAGTTTAGCATAGATTAGCCTAGCATAGCATAGTATAACCTAGCCTAGCATTAACTATACTAGACAACTATAACTAATACTATCATATTATACCCTAGTTAAGCATAGTTTAGTAATGTCTAGCCTAACATTCTATATGCTATCCTAGCATAGCATTTCATAGACCTAATTAGTATACTATATCTTAGCTTTGTACATCATATCTTAGCATAGCTTATCATAGTAGAGAATAGCCTATAATAGCCTAGCATAGTATAGTCTATTTTAGGCTTGCTAGCAGAATATAGCATATTTTATCCTAGTCTAGTTTACTTGAGTATCAGCCGAATAGTTATGATGTTATTGCAGAAAGGAAATAATTCCTGGGCTAACCTCACGAAGACGTTGGCAATTATACCATTCGAAAGAGAATGTTAAACAACATAAGGTTTTCAAATTTCTAATCGGCTGAATAATTATGATATTATTACAAAATAAATGCCAACCTTTGTCTCATAATTCCTCTTTTATTTTTAATGGTGAATGGTCTAGCAGTCCCTTTAGTAAGACCAAAGTAAACCTTCTTTTTCCCTTTTCAGGCAATTCATTTATGGAACATTGGGAAACTAACTCCTTCTTCTCCCCCCTCATTTCTAGTATTATTATCGGTTACCGGTATGTAAGTGATAAATTTGGTATTTGGTTTATTGATTGTAATGTAAATAATTTCCCTTTAAATTTAAATAATCCAGTACCTTCAATTAAATTAACTTACAAATTGGAAAAAGCAGGTAAACTACTATTTTTGGGATACTATGTTACATCATACGCCCTGAGGTTTTAATTCTTTTATCTATCTTTATCCAATACACGTCTAATCTTCTATCCATTAGTAATTTCCCCCAAAATGAGAATTCCGTTTCTACTCCTTTATATATTTGCCCTTTGCTCTTGTGATCCGGAATTCGTTGATAAAGAATTTGCTACAATAAAAAAAAGAGACAGAGTAAAAATATTTTTACAGCAGATTTAAAAGTCATTGTATGGAAAAAATATGATGGTGTTCACGCGGAGCAATATTTCACCCTTCCAGAATATAATACAATTTCCCTAATGTACCGAAATAATTTTTAATTTTAATAAATTATAATCAATTAATAAATAATTAAGCAGCATGAATAGGTAAATTTCGAAGCTCGTTTCATCCATCAGTTCATTTTTAATCATCAAATTAACCGAACTAACACAAAATTATTCACTTTCTTGCCGAATCTCATCGATAAAAAATTTGTCGAGTCGACCTTAAATAAATCCTGCAAAGAACAATTTTAATTTAAGTGAAGTTTTTTTTTTACAATTATATCACTTCATTATTCCTCAAGACTTTTCTCAGTATGAATTTAATTTTTCGGCCTATGTATTTTTGGTCAGTGAATCGATTGTATAAGGCTAACTTACATTTTGTGGCAATGTCTGCGAAAGAGGAGTCATTACATGTTTCCAAGTGGTTACATCAAATACATAACTAATTCCTCTTACGACGGCGGTCAATAAGTTTTGCGAGTCGGTAGGGCAAAACAGAGGAAGGGGGATGGCTGTTTGTGGGGGTGTTAGGAGAAGTTAGCAGAAGGCAGGACCTGCAGCCGCAGGCTCCTGCCTGGTCTATTTAAGAAGCAGTAGCTGATCGCAGATCGCAAGTCACAAATTTTGCAACAATGGAGAAAGTTGAGCACCGCGCAGTGATCAAATATTTGACCAAGGAAGGCAAGAATGCAAAAGAGATCCATGAATGCATGGTTGCAGTGTACACCGACACCGCCACTTCCTATGCAACCATTACTCGCTGAAATAAAGAGTTTCGCCATGGTCGGGAGTCCCTTGAAGATGACCCCAGTCCAGGACGCCTGTCAGACGTGACCAACGAGGACAATGTGGCCCATATGGAGAGGATGATCCTCGAAAATCGACGGGTGAAGGTCGAAGAAATCGAGCGAGAACTTGGAATATCACATTGAAGTGTTATCAACATCATCCACGACAATTTGTCCATGACCAAGGTCTCTGCCCGTTTGGTCCCTAGAAACGTCACGCCCCATGATCGCCTTTAAAGTCGTCAAAGTACACAAGGCAGTGTTGCACAAGCTCCCTTGCGCGAGTGAAGATGCCAGGAGCTCCACCATCGCCCCTACATTCCAGATCTGGCCCCTAACGACTACTTTTTATTCCGCCAGCTCAAGGCTGCACTGCGTGGACGCCGGTTTGGGGACGATGAAGATGCCCAGCTCCAGGTGTGGATTAAACAGCAGTTGGGAGATTTCTGGTTGTCAGGAATTCGAAGCCTCAGGGACAATTGACGCAAGTGCATTAAAGTCGAGGGTAGTCATATTGAAAAATAATAAAACACTTTTCCTCATATCTCGTTTCTTTATATCCAAATTGCAAAACTTATTGACCGCCCCTTGTAATTGTAGATAAGTAGAAGCTGTCACATTACTATTGTAGGTATACTACTGTCAGTGGATTCTGGCAGCAGATTCCAAGAAGGGAGGCTTTAGGGTAGCAGGATTAATGGGGGAAAAGAAGCAAAGGAACATGAATGAAAATTAATAATCCCCCCAATAATAATATGTAAAAGGGATCACGAATTTAATTTACGAATTTAAAAGGATTAGTATCAAAAGGTGAAAAGGACAATTCAAAAGCGAATAATTGGCGCTTCCATCATCTTACTTGGTTATATTTACATTTTATCCAAAACCTTTAATGTGAGTAGCTAACATTTCCACTACCAAATCCAAAGGAGAGAGAGCAAAAGATACAAAAAAGAGAAAATTTTCAGTACTATTTGTGCTTACACCACTAGTTCAACCAACAGTTGTTCTTTGCGAGATCAAATATTTCATATTCATGTCCACCTGGCACTCCGGGAGGCTTTATTTTGTAATTCCTCTACACCTATTATACCATTGTACAAATATTTAATGGAATCAACTATCATTGATAAATATCAATGATGAATACGCAAATAAAATATCGCTAAATCATGTTGGAACAAATTGATCTACGATGTCTTGTTGCCTTTGCATAAAATGTTATCTCACTCTAGTATAAAAGATGATATAGACATTGTACCTGAGTATTATCGATATGACCATCAGGCTGAGTCTTAGACAGTTGCTGAAGGTCACAATCAAACGCAAACCTGAAGAGTATCGAAAGTTACAAGAGCTGAAAGAGCTTGTCAGAGAAAGTCCTCTAGAAATCCAGATGACAGAAAAAGAGGATAGAAGCTAATGAGG
Source organism: Ceratothoa steindachneri (assembly GCA_963969495.1). Taxonomy (NCBI): domain Eukaryota; kingdom Metazoa; phylum Arthropoda; class Malacostraca; order Isopoda; family Cymothoidae; genus Ceratothoa; species Ceratothoa steindachneri. The sequence continues at coordinate 235,428,153 of OZ018317.1, forward strand.
AAAGGATGAGAAGAGTAAGGGCTTCTGAATACACTTATCAAAGACACGCTAGAAGAACAACCAACGCTGCACCATGAGACAAGTGAGAGGTGCATTTTTCTACAATCTATATAGAGCAACATTTAATTTCGATCCCAAGGAAGATACGACGTTGTCTATTGGAAGTTTGAAAAATGAGTGTAAGTATTGCAAAGAACTAAAGTCCAAGGATGAGGCCAATGGACTTTGTTGCAGAAATGAAAAAGTTGATTTAGAAGAACTACCTATTGAAAGTCAACTATTACTGCTTTTCTATGATATCTTTGGAACTAATGATGTAACTTTGTCAGGGTGGAAGTCATCATTCAGACACCAAGGCCAAATCTATCACAAACTGGTTCAATTTATCTTTTGCTGAATGAGACAAGCATGTTTCTTCAAATCTAATTCATTGAGGACCATAAATTTCAAGCACAGACCAAAGCAAATATGTTTAGGAATTGACTACTAAACATACTCCTCAATTTCAAGGAATCCCTTCACCAAAATGTCTATATCAGTGAATTCAAGAGAGCTTTAGAAAGAAGTACAGATGAAGAAGTCAGATTGATCATCAGAGCAGACAATACTCCGAATGATGAACAACAAAGAAGATTCAATTCTCTTACAACAAATGAAGTTGGAGTTTTGAAAGTAGGACAGGACTTTGAAAAAAGAGATTGTTCCCAGAATATAAAGATGTAAATATGAAGAAATACGCTGAAACTCATAGAGCTTATGACTTCTTTTAGTATCCTTTGGTATTCTGGTAAGGAACTAATAGTTATAATTTTCTTTTAAAGCAAAGATATCCGAAAACCTGAACAAAAAATAACAGGAAAATATCTTCCTTAAGTTTTTTATACCTATAGAATAATGGTGAGGCAGGAAAAATTTCAATTTTCTATTAAGATTTAAGCAGCTTCTCAATTAATTCTTAGTTGATATGTATGCTAATATTGAATCAAAGAGACTGTTGTTCATCAAGCTGCACAATGAAAAGCTCAGAGCAGAGGACTACATTCACCTAAAGGATGAAGTTTTAAGAGATGGCACTGCAAATAATGCTGGAAAAATGGTGACTCTGCCTTCTTCTTTTACTGGAGGTCCTAGGTACATGCAAGAGACAGTACAGGATGCAATTTGCTATGTCAGACATTATTTCAAACCTGTTTATTCATTACCTTTACCTGTGATTCTACATGAAAAGCAGTGCAAGAGAATTTTCTTCTTGGACAATCTGCTACTGACAGACCTGATATTGTGGCAAGAGTATTCAAGCTTAAAGTGGACGAACTCATAGATCTGATTACTAAAGGAAAGCTCTTTTGATAAGTGAGATGTCATATTTATACAATTGAATGGCAAAAGCGAGACTTGACACATACCCATTTGTTAATTAGGCTAAAGGACAAAATAAGTTCCAATGAAATTGGGCTTATTTATAATCAGTGCAGAATTACCAAATCCTGATACAGATCCAATGTTGTTTTAAATCATCAAAAAGAATATGATCCATGGATCATGTGGTCCTGTTAATCCAAATATATCCTGTTTGGTAGGAACAAGCTAAGGCAAAAAATATCCAGGGGACTTAATTAAGGGAACACAGGCTGATGCAAATGGATATCCAATCTATAAAAGAAGAACAGCAGAGGATTGAAGATATTCATTCGCTGTGAACAAAAATGAAAATGAAATTATTATAAAAAACACATTTGGTGGTTCCGTAAAGTTCCTTCCTTTGCAAAACATTCACTGCCCACCTCAATGTACAATTTTGCAAAAGAGTGAAATCGATCAAATATGTTTGTAAGTATATAAACAAACGTAATTATCACGCAGTTTTCAGCTTAAAAAATCATAATTAAGTTGAACAATTTCAAATGAGAATATATATTTCCAGTAATGAGGCAGTCTGAAAAATACTTTCTTTCCCTATTCATGACCAAAGTCCCTCAGTTGAGCACCTGACGGTGCATTTGGAAAATGGTCAGAGAGTCTATTACACTGAGGAAAATGGCACATAGCTGGATGAAAGGCCAAAATATACTACCCTAATGGCGTTTTATAACCTCTGTACAGAAGAGGAGTTTGCTAAAACACATCTCTATCTTGGAGTATTTAAATATTTTACCTCCAAAGAAGGAAAGATTTAGAGGAGTAACCGAGGAGAACAACATCCAACAGTTCCAGTAATCAGATGTAGTGATGTTCTTGGTAGAGTATATACTGTTCACCCAAGAAATTGAAAATGTTTCCTTTCAAGATTATTATTGCATCATGTAAGAAGACCAACTGACTTCAAAATGCTTAGAACGGTTAATGGAAGTTTAATAGAAACCTACAAGGAAGCATGCTTCCCTCTTGGACTAACAGAAAATGATGAAACTTTTGAAAAGGCAGCTACCACACAGACTCCAAAGAAAATGAGAGACTTATTTACTGTGATGATTGTCAACTGCGATCTATCTAATCCATTGGCTCTCTGGGAAAAGTATAAGTAAGATCTATCTGAAGATTTTCTCCATTAGTTCAAGTTACAACAACCTGGAGTAGAAATGAGACCAAAAATTGCAAATATTGCATTCTGTGAGATAGAAGACAAAGATATATCCTTAACTCAAAGGTATTTGAGTCAATTTGTGATCCTGAAACCAAATAGATACATTATTGAGGAACTTACTGTCATGATGCTGATCAATGAGCCACTTTTAAATCAAGATAATAAAACAGCATATGAAATAATCCTAAGAAATGTAATTTCTGCCAAGGGTGAAATATTTTTCTTGGATGCTTGCAGAAAGAACTGGAAAAACTTTTCTTATAAACTTGATTCTATCAGCTGTGATAACTCATAGAAAGATTTCACTTGCAGTAGCCTCATCTGTCATTGCTGTTACACTTCTACCAGGAGAAAGAACACCCCATTCCACATTCAAGCTTCCATTAAATTTGAATGTTAAGGAAAATCCAATCTGCAGTATCAAGAGAGGAACCACTCTGGCAAATCTTTTGCAAGAAACCTCAGTTATTGTTTGGGACGAATTCAATAAGGCTCAGAGAAAGGCTTTTGAAGCTTTAGATAAAAGACTGACGGAAATTAGGCAAACATCCAAGTTTTGGGCGGAGTGACCCTTCTTTTGTCAGGAGACTTCAGACAAACTCTTCCGCCAGTGATGAAGAGAAGAACATCAGCTGTTGAACTCAATGTCTGCTTAAAGAATTCTTACCTTTAGAGTCATGTTCAAAGAGTGTCCGTCAATAAAAACATGAGGGTTCACCTACATGGAGATGTCAATGCTGGGATATTTACTTCTTAACTTATGGAGCTAGGAAATGGTACAGTTGAAAATAATTCAGATGGGGATATTTCACTTCCAGGAGGTTGTAGAATTTTGGTGAAGGACATTGAAGAACTGCAACTTAGGGTTTATTCAGACCTATTGTATCACTTTCAAAATAAGAACTTGCTCTGTCAAAGGACAATTCTAGCTCCCCAAATGAAACAGCGCTTGGCATAATTGGAGACTTCTTCAAGACTTGCCAAACATCGTAAAACTTATTTCTCTTATGATTGCGCTGTTAACCATGACCAGGTAACAATTCCATTAAGTTCCTTAATCCTCCTAGAATGCCTTCCCATAAGCTTTCCTTAAAAGAAGGAGCACCAGTGATGTTGTTGAGAAATTTGGGTCTCCCGAATCTATGTAAGGGAACAAGACTAGTTGTAAAAAAATGATGCCTCACCTTCTTCAATCTGAAATTTTAACTGATCAAAGGAAAGGAGAATTGGTTCTCATTCCACGGATTCCACTGGTATCTCCAGATATGCCATTTGAATTGAAAGGCTGCAACTTACCTTTAGAGTCAGCTTTGCAATGTCTATCAACAAAGCTCAAGGCCAGTCTCTGAAGGTTTTGGGACTTCATTTGCTATATAGTCCTGCTTTTCTCATGGCCATCACTATGCTGGATGCTCAACAGTTGGAAATGGGAGAAATCTATTTATTCTCACTCCTAATAGAAATAGAAAGACAAAAATTATTGTATATCCTAGAGCTTTGCAGTAGTTGACCTTATTTGGATTACTAAATTTTAGTAATGTCTACATGTTTTATTACATTTAAATCAAAACAAATTGTGTGGGATTTAAGAGTTGATCTCATTTTATAATGTTAAATCAAAAAATTTCAATCCCTTTTACAATAATTTTCTTACCAGGGGTACCCAGTTGATCTCAGTAAGATGTATTGTTAAAGTCAGCACGAGAAATGTAAGAAATCTTTGGGGGGGATTAACATTATCAAGTTTACTTATAAGAAAGTATTACAGGCTTCTTAATGCAATTAGCCTCTTCATTATTTTAAAATGAATGTCTCAAATAATATAAATAATACATCTATGAATGGTTTCTTCTTTCGACGAGGACGTACGTGTAAATTTAAAAGGGTAAAACATCCAGAAAAAAATGATGTTGGATATCTACTTCTCAGAGTGACGGAATGCAAATGGGCCTCGAAATGATAATCATATAAAACCGAATAGTGGTGGGCACCCAAATGATAGTCTTTTTATAAAATAAGCCAGGCATTGGCTTCGCCACTACCCCTTGCGATGGGAGCTTGCGCTTCGGTATTAAGATTAAAATTTAAAATCTGAAAAAAAGCAGCCATGGTTAAATTATTATAAATTTTCTGAACTTCGCCAATTATAATAATTTTAAAAAGGAACTCTAAACTAAATTTCCCCTCTTTCAAAATATCACGTTGCTAAAATTTTGAAAGAGGGGAAATTTAGTATCTGAAAAAAAGCAGCCATGGTTAAATTATTATAAATTTTCTGAACTTCGCCAATTATAATAATTTTAAAAAGGAACTCTAAACTAAATTTCCCCTCTTTCAAAATATCACGTTGCTAAAATTTTGAAAGAGGGGAAATTTAGTTTAGAGTTCCTTTTTAAAATTATTATAATTGGCGAAGTTCAGAAAATTTATAATAATTTAACCATGGCTGCTTTTTTACAGATTTTAAATTTTAATCTTAATACCGAAGCGCAAGCTCCCATCGCAAGGGGTAGTGGCGAAGCCAATGCCTGGCTTATTTTATAAAAAGACTATCATTTGGGTGCCCACCACTATTCGGTTTTATATGATTATCATTTCGAGGCCCATTTGCATTCCGTCACTCTGAGAAGTAGATATCCAACATCATTTTTTTCTGGATGTTTTACCCTTTTAAATTTACACGTACGTCCTCGTCGAAAGAAGAAACCATTCATAGATGTATTATTTATATTATTTGAGACAGTCATTTTAAAATAATGAAGAGGCTAATTGCATTAAGAAGCCTGTAATACTTTCTTATAAGTAAACTTGATAATGTTAATCCCCCCCAAAGATTTCTTACATTTCTCGTGCTGACTTTAACAATACATCTTACTGAGATCAACTGGGTACCCCTGGTAAGAAAATTATTGTAAAAGGGATTGAAATTTTTTGATTTAACATTATAAAATGAGATCAACTCTTAAATCCCACACAATTTGTTTTGATTTAAATGTAATAAAACATGTAGACATTACTAAAATTTAGTAATCCAAATAAGGTCAACTACTGCAAAGCTCTAGGATATACAATAATTTTTGTCTTTCTATTTCTATTAGGAGTGAGAATAAATAGATTTCTCCCATTTCCAACTGTTGAGCATCCAGCATAGTGATGGCCATGAGAAAAGCAGGACTATATAGCAAATGAAGTCCCAAAACCTTCAGAGACTGGCCTTGAGCTTTGTTGATAGACATTGCAAAGCTGACTCTAAAGGTAAGTTGCAGCCTTTCAATTCAAATGGCATATCTGGAGATACCAGTGGAATCCGTGGAATGAGAACCAATTCTCCTTTCCTTTGATCAGTTAAAATTTCAGATTGAAGAAGGTGAGGCATCATTTTTTTACAACTAGTCTTGTTCCCTTACATAGATTCGGGAGACCCAAATTTCTCAACAACATCACTGGTGCTCCTTCTTTTAAGGAAAGCTTATGGGAAGGCATTCTAGGAGGATTAAGGAACTTAATGGAATTGTTACCTGGTCATGGTTAACAGCGCAATCATAAGAGAAATAAGTTTTACGATGTTTGGCAAGTCTTGAAGAAGTCTCCAATTATGCCAAGCGCTGTTTCATTTGGGGAGCTAGAATTGTCCTTTGACAGAGCAAGTTCTTATTTTGAAAGTGATACAATAGGTCTGAATAAACCCTAAGTTGCAGTTCTTCAATGTCCTTCACCAAAATTCTACAACCTCCTGGAAGTGAAATATCCCCATCTGAATTATTTTCAACTGTACCATTTCCTAGCTCCATAAGTTAAGAAGTAAATATCCCAGCATTGACATCTCCATGTAGGTGAACCCTCATGTTTTTATTGACGGACACTCTTTGAACATGACTCTAAAGGTAAGAATTCTTTAAGCAGACATTGAGTTCAACAGCTGATGTTCTTCTCTTCATCACTGGCGGAAGAGTTTGTCTGAAGTCTCCTGACAAAAGAAGGGTCACTCCGCCCAAAACTTGGATGTTTGCCTAATTTCCGTCAGTCTTTTATCTAAAGCTTCAAAAGCCTTTCTCTGAGCCTTATTGAATTCGTCCCAAACAATAACTGAGGTTTCTTGCAAAAGATTTGCCAGAGTGGTTCCTCTCTTGATACTGCAGATTGGATTTTCCTTAACATTCAAATTTAATGGAAGCTTGAATGTGGAATGGGGTGTTCTTTCTCCTGGTAGAAGTGTAACAGCAATGACAGATGAGGCTACTGCAAGTGAAATCTTTCTATGAGTTATCACAGCTGATAGAATCAAGTTTATAAGAAAAGTTTTTCCAGTTCTTTCTGCAAGCATCCAAGAAAAATATTTCACCCTTGGCAGAAATTACATTTCTTAGGATTATTTCATATGCTGTTTTATTATCTTGATTTAAAAGTGGCTCATTGATCAGCATCATGACAGTAAGTTCCTCAATAATGTATCTATTTGGTTTCAGGATCACAAATTGACTCAAATACCTTTGAGTTAAGGATATATCTTTGTCTTCTATCTCACAGAATGCAATATTTGCAATTTTTGGTCTCATTTCTACTCCAGGTTGTTGTAACTTGAACTAATGGAGAAAATCTTCAGATAGATCTTACTTATACTTTTCCCAGAGAGCCAATGGATTAGATAGATCGCAGTTGACAATCATCACAGTAAATAAGTCTCTCATTTTCTTTGGAGTCTGTGTGGTAGCTGCCTTTTCAAAAGTTTCATCATTTTCTGTTAGTCCAAGAGGGAAGCATGCTTCCTTGTAGGTTTCTATTAAACTTCCATTAACCGTTCTAAGCATTTTGAAGTCAGTTGGTCTTCTTACATGATGCAATAATAATCTTGAAAGGAAACATTTTCAATTTCTTGGGTGAACAGTATATACTCTACCAAGAACATCACTACATCTGATTACTGGAACTGTTGGATGTTGTTCTCCTCGGTTACTCCTCTAAATCTTTCCTTCTTTGGAGGTAAAATATTTAAATACTCCAAGATAGAGATGTGTTTTAGCAAACTCCTCTTCTGTACAGAGGTTATAAAACGCCATTAGGGTAGTATATTTTGGCCTTTCATCCAGCTATGTGCCATTTTCCTCAGTGTAATAGACTCTCTGACCATTTTCCAAATGCACCGTCAGGTGCTCAACTGAGGGACTTTGGTCATGAATAGGGAAAGAAAGTATTTTTCAGACTGCCTCATTACTGGAAATATATATTCTCATTTGAAATTGTTCAACTTAATTATGATTTTTTAAGCTGAAAACTGCGTGATAATTACGTTTGTTTATATACTTACAAACATATTTGATCGATTTCACACTCTTTTGCAAAATTGTACATTGAGGTGGGCAGTGAATGTTTTGCAAAGGAAGGAACTTTACGGAACCACCAAATGTGTTTTTTATAATAATTTCATTTTCATTTTTGTTCACAGCGAATGAATATCTTCAATCCTCTGCTGTTCTTCTTTTATAGATTGGATATCCATTTGCATCAGCCTGTGTTCCCTTAATTAAGTCCCCTGGATATTTTTTGCCTTAGCTTGTTCCTACCAAACAGGATATATTTGGATTAACAGGACCACATGATCCATGGATCATATTCTTTTTGATGATTTAAAACAACATTGGATCTGTATCAGGATTTGGTAATTCTGCACTGATTATAAATAAGCCCAATTTCATTGGAACTTATTTTGTCCTTTAGCCTAATTAACAAATGGGTATGTGTCAAGTCTCGCTTTTGCCATTCAATTGTATAAATATGACATCTCACTTATCAAAAGAGCTTTCCTTTAGTAATCAGATCTATGAGTTCGTCCACTTTAAGCTTGAATACTCTTGCCACAATATCAGGTCTGTCAGTAGCAGATTGTCCAAGAAGAAAATTCTCTTGCACTGCTTTTCATGTAGAATCACAGGTAAAGGTAATGAATAAACAGGTTTGAAATAATGTCTGACATAGCAAATTGCATCCTGTACTGTCTCTTGCATGTACCTAGGACCTCCAGTAAAAGAAGAAGGCAGAGTCACCATTTTTCCAGCATTATTTGCAGTGCCATCTCTTAAAACTTCATCCTTTAGGTGAATGTAGTCCTCTGCTCTGAGCTTTTCATTGTGCAGCTTGATGAACAACAGTCTCTTTGATTCAATATTAGCATACATATCAACTAAGAATTAATTGAGAAGCTGCTTAAATCTTAATAGAAAATTGAAATTTTTCCTGCCTCACCATTATTCTATAGGTATAAAAAACTTAAGGAAGATATTTTCCTGTTATTTTTTGTTCAGGTTTTCGGATATCTTTGCTTTAAAAGAAAATTATAACTATTAGTTCCTTACCAGAATACCAAAGGATACTAAAAGAAGTCATAAGCTCTATGAGTTTCAGCGTATTTCTTCATATTTACATCTTTATATTCTGGGAACAATCTCTTTTTTCAAAGTCCTGTCCTACTTTCAAAACTCCAACTTCATTTGTTGTAAGAGAATTGAATCTTCTTTGTTGTTCATCATTCGGAGTATTGTCTGCTCTGATGATCAATCTGACTTCTTCATCTGTACTTCTTTCTAAAGCTCTCTTGAATTCACTGATATAGACATTTTGGTGAAGGGATTCCTTGAAATTGAGGAGTATGTTTAGTAGTCAATTCCTAAACATATTTGCTTTGGTCTGTGCTTGAAATTTATGGTCCTCAATGAATTAGATTTGAAGAAACATGCTTGTCTCATTCAGCAAAAGATAAATTGAACCAGTTTGTGATAGATTTGGCCTTGGTGTCTGAATGATGACTTCCACCCTGACAAAGTTACATCATTAGTTCCAAAGATATCATAGAAAAGCAGTAATAGTTGACTTTCAATAGGTAGTTCTTCTAAATCAACTTTTTCATTTCTGCAACAAAGTCCATTGGCCTCATCCTTGGACTTTAGTTCTTTGCAATACTTACACTCATTTTTCAAACTTCCAATAGACAACGTCGTATCTTCCTTGGGATCGAAATTAAATGTTGCTTTATATAGATTGTAGAAAAATGCACCTCTCACTTGTCTCATGGTGCAGCGTTGGTTGTTCTTCTAGCGTGTCTTTGATAAGTGTATTCAGAAGCCCTTACTCTTCTCATCCTTTCCTCATTAGCTTCTATCCTCTTTTTCTGTCATCTGGATTTCTAGAGGACTTTCTCTGACAAGCTCTTTCAGCTCTTGTAACTTTCGATACTCTTCAGGTTTGCGTTTGATTGTGACCTTCAGCAACTGTCTAAGACTCAGCCTGATGGTCATATCGATAATACTCAGGTACAATGTCTATATCATCTTTTATACTAGAGTGAGATAACATTTTATGCAAAGGCAACAAGACATCGTAGATCAATTTGTTCCAACATGATTTAGCGATATTTTATTTGCGTATTCATCATTGATATTTATCAATGATAGTTGATTCCATTAAATATTTGTACAATGGTATAATAGGTGTAGAGGAATTACAAAATAAAGCCTCCCGGAGTACCAGGTGGACATATACGTTAAAGTCCCCCCCTCCTCTGCGGAGAAAGAAAGAGAGTTGAGCCACATGAGGAGAGAAGTGGGAATGTTAGCCGGTGGAATAACAGTCAAACGGCCTACCCTAATTTATATCTCACTGCCGTATAGGTAGTCGTGAGCGAGCCACTGTGCCAAGGTGACCACCAAAGGCCATTACACAGCGCTTAAAGAATCCAATTACCTACGAGATCCGGATGCCTGTGGTTAAATCGCAATAAAAGCGGTGCCAGTGAAAAGGAACACCAAGGATGGTGACGGTTGGCGGTGCCTCTAATTAAAAAGCCGACTTGAGCACCGCGGTGCCACCCTCCACTTAATCCCTTGCTCTCCCCCCTTCAGTCTCACCCCTCGCTCTCCCCGTGCAGCCTCGCCCCTTCACCCTTAGATCGGGTAGACACCAGGCTATAAATAGGCCCCCACAAGGAAAGAGAAAGGATTATTATTCGGTGAGGGACGATAGAAAACCAGTTCGAGAAGATCGGTCCTTCGCCCAATTTCGAAATAAATTATAAACGTCACGTTTTGGATTGGTACCATACCAAAGTATCCTTTACAGACTTAGAAAAAGTCTGACTAGAGAAAAGAAAACCCGCTTACCCTCGAGTGACTCTCACAGCGCAAGCTCTGTAAGAGTGAGATGAGAAGAACTAACCCCAAACGAGGTTCCATTTGTTAAGTACGGTAGAAATCACCTCTCATACCCTAAAACCAGTTGGGCGCCCGGCATTAAAGACAAAGATACAAATAGGCTTCAAGAGAATCCTGAAGAGAACTCCTTGAGCCAGAGAGTACAACTCCTCCCTCCGCTTTTTAACGCAAATCCGAAGAAGTGACATCGTGTCCCTTACCCCCTCCATCTCGTGGAAAATCTACCATCGCCCGCTCCAACATAACGAAACGGGATAAAAGCCATCTAGTGACATCCGGCAACCTCTGATCTTTTCTTTTATGTAAGTCAGAATGACCATTTATATTTTTATTGCTTTAGTATGAGTTTATTACGGTACTCAAATTAACTAAAGTAGAGACAATCGTTAGGTAACCCCGTCATCTGTACCGTTAGAGGAGTAAAGCTTAAATTGGAGTTTAATGCTAATCTAAAAGGGTCACTATAAAATAGCTAATCGGCAATTGGTTTGTTTACTTGAAGCCTATTTCGATTTGGACATAAATAGATTTTGTAATAGGCCTGGTTTCAAGTATGGTTATCCTCGTTAAACTTCTTAGGTGATTATAAATATTTTATCTTTTTGTAGTTATTTGATAAATTTAAAGTATATATTTATTTTGGGATAATTCTGGTGTTTCAATGGATCCTTTACGTGCTCACCGGACTCTCTCCTTAAAAATGTATTAAACTCTTTTACACTCTCTCAACAATAAAATAATTAAAATTACACTCAGCTAATATTGAAGTATTGTTGTATTGCATATGTAATAGGGTCAAACTGGTGCTCTAAAGCAACAAAAACAATACCTCGATAATAGGCTTAGGCAAATAAATGGATTCAATGTGGTCCATCCATTTTTGCCCCAGGTTGAAGTGCGTGGAAGTAGTTTTTGAAGGCCAGTTCAGGGTCACTCGATTTTGTACCAAGAAAGAGTTAGAAACGGTTTTTTTTCGATTCCAAACTTCTGAAGAAATAACTTTGAGGAACAGATGATCTGCCTTAATATCAAGTTGTTGCAAAGCTTTGGTGAAGCAATGAAATAAACAATTGCCATCTTCAGGTGTGCGTTCATAAGGGAAATCAAACTGGTTAGCAAATAGAATGAAATCATGCACAATGTCTTTGTGGTCAACTGCATAAATTAACCATTCCCACATGGCTGACACAAGAAGGTTCAATTCCACCCGTAGACGTTGAACTGATCCCTGAATCTGGTTTTAACTTTTTGGGAGGAACATCATTTATGCCTTTGAAAGTCTGCTTCTTTTTAAATTTGGAAAGGTTTTTCTAAACTTTTTCTGATTTTTTTGGCCTCATGTTCTTGGATATAAAGATTTCTTATCCTCTTTAATTTCATGTTATGTCAAAGATTTACTTCTCTTACCCGATATTGGTCAATCTTAGACTAATACACTAAAGTCTTTGTGAATATTTTAAAACTAAAAGAATTACAAATGGTGAAGTTCAAATAATTTGTAAAAATTCTGGCCTGGAAATTATTAGAGCAAATTTAGATGGAGAAAATAAAGAGAATCATGATAGGCCGTAGGCCAGAGACCAAGGGTCTGTCAGCTAGGCGCAAGCTCCTGCTTCCTTTTGTTTTTAGTGATAAAATTTCTCTCATGCTTAAGAGTCATTAAAGAGTTTCAGTTACGTATGCCTAACCCTCCTTTTGCGGACCCCCGTGCCCCTCAGAGTTTTTTTAGCCTAAATGAGTATATGTATGTAATATTAGCGACAAACCCTATCGGCATGCAAAATCTTTACAAAATCGGTGGAGCCATTTTTGAGATGAGCAAACACACACACATTCGCTTATATATATATATATATATATATATATATATATATATATATATATATATATATATATATATGTATATATATATATATATATATATATATATATATATATATATATATATATATATATATATATGAATCCATTCAACCACATTGAAAGAGAAAACAGAATAATTTTTCCTTGCAGTAATATTTTTATTACCCCTTTTTTGAAAAATCCGTGGACGGAAGCGATTCGAACCATGCACACTGAGGCAGCAAGCACTGCTTTGATCACAGTTAAAAGTATGCCGTTAGTACACTACGCTACGCAGAGAACCAAAAAAAATTCTCTGAATAGAATAGCTTTTAAGGAACACTTTCGCAAGCTCGAACGGAGATATGAAAGAAATAGAAAATTAATTGGGAATTCAAAGAATAAATAAGAAATAGTTAAACGCGTGGCAGATATACAAATGTATATATCTCTCAAAGTAGCACGAGAGAATGATAAAATGAATCCATTCAACTATGGAAAAATTATTCCGTTTTCTCTTTCAATGTGGTTGAAAGGATTCATTTTCATCATTCTCTCGTGTTACTTTGAGATAAATATATATATATATATATACATATATATATATATATATATATATATATATATATATATATATATATATATATATATATATATATATATATATATGATAGAGTTTTAAAAAAACTACTTGATAATCTCATTGCCCCCTCTTAACCCTGCATAAAAGTTCCTAATATGCCCATATATTTACCAATTTTAGAGATTGTCCTTAACTCTATAATTTAACTTGGTAAATTTTTAAAATTTTTTAAAATGTTTTTTTTGCCTAGTGGACAAGTAACCTTTCATGTTTTTGAGTTTAGGTTTATTTGAAACTTTTATTCGCAGGACTGTTTTTTGTATGTTTCGAGCTTTTATCAAAGTTCTTTCTAAGAGTTAAGAAAAAATAAATATAATTATCGAATGATTTGGAATGAAAAAACATACAAATCGTGAAGTTCAAAAAATGTATTCAAATTAGGGCTTTGGCGCTTTTTTACTATCATTTCGTATATGAACAAATTTAGATGAAAAAAGAGATCTGACGAAGGTTTTTCTATATATCAAACCGGGTGAAATAACTTAAATAAGAGGTTTCAGGGTATCTATGTTGAAAAAGGGGCTCAGGGTGTTAAAATAAAGTCTTTAAAGGGGATTAAAAAAAGCAGTTTAGAATAGCATATAGGCCGTAGGCCACACGCCAAAGGAGTGCCTGTGGAACAAAGTTCTTTCTGTAAGAAAGAATACGAAGCATGCTTGTTTTTTTTTAAATGATTCTTTTAAAAGGAATATCCTATTCATTTTTAAAAGATATTTTCCCCAAATCAATCTCCAAATAGTTTATATAAAGAAATTATCGATAGGAGGATATTTAGCAGTAAAGATCCCATCTCTTTGGAGTTACGCATTGATGGTGTTTGTTTATTTTAAATGTCCCAGCTGTACTAGAGCCTCTTACATTGGCAGCATTCTCATGTCTCTCGGAGCTAGGTTCTTTGCTCATATGGGGATTAGTTAGAGCACAAGCAAAATCTTAAATAAGATGGAGAAGTCTTCTATTAGTGAACACTCTATGAGCTGTAAAACTTACATTTCTATGTATAATTTAACAACAGCTAACATTGCCTAAGAACCCTTGAATCTATATATCTCAAACACTACAAACCTACACTCAATAAAGATTTAAGTGCAATTCTTTATTAATTAACTAATTTAGCTACATTGTGTTAGTTGGTTTGTTTCTTTAACTAATGTTTGATTAGTTGATGTTACTCCCTCCCTAGCGGCACTGTAACCTATTAATTATATGTAGAAGTCTAAATACCCCATACATTAGTGTATACATAAATTCACCGACACAGCTGCGTGTCTTTTCCTTATTCCAAATTCGCCTTTGACTTCGAATCTCCCTCACCCCTTTTCGCGCCCTCATAAACCTGAAGCTTAAGACAAGTAAATCTCGGATGACGGCGAGGAGTAAATATGTCTAGCAGCAGACAAAAGGTCTTTCGCACAGCGATAAGAATTTTATGAGAATTCGGTGCTCTCTCTCGATTTTCTCTCATGAGAAAAATAAAAGGGAAATTTGTTTCTGGAGTCAGGCAGGAGATCTTGGACCTTCGTTGTGTGTGGAGCTAGTCCCCAAAAGGAAACAGTTCGCCCTTCGCAAGAAAGAAACTTCAGGAAATTGGTTGTTGCCGTCACGGTACTTGTAATTGCCAAACTTATTGCAGTCCCCCCCTCTCCCTTCAGAGGTAGAAGTCACACAGGACCTCCCTCTGCGGATTACCCTAGACCCATTTAGGTAATCATTTTGGCTACCCACTCCAGGAGCCAATAATCGAACGGAAACTTCGAGGAGAAGAATTCTGATTGGAGTCACAGCCTGACTCGCCTTCGCGATCCGGCCTAGGATCATTACACAAGGACGCCGATCTAGAATTTCCCACACAATCGCTAACCTCGGACGACCGGGCTAAGTGCGAACATCATGAGAAGAAGAAGACATTCACCGACACCCTCCAAATACTTACGAACTCCAATGTATCGTTAAAGTGAATTATCCCCTCCCCTAACTTTACCAGTTTAACTGTTAACTATAATTTCCATCTCGAGCTCATAACCTCTATTATTTCAAGTGATTAATTTAGTGCTTATTTCCATAATACGAGTATTATTGAATTCATTCTGTCGGGTGCAATTAAGACGCAAGCATCTTAGTACCTAGAATTCAATCGTAATCCCCAAGAAATTATATATGCAAAAATTAATCCTGTTCATACCTATATACGCTACTTCGTATTTTTAATTCATTTATATTAAAAATTATTTTTGTATCTGTCGGTTTAACTATTTTGGACGATCCTTTAGCAATTAATAAGCAATCCACTCTGCTTAATTCTCAATATTTCATACATCCACCCATGACTGGGTTGTAATTAGTGAGAACACACTCAGGGGATTATTATCTTAACTTTTATCAAAAGTGGCTAGAGTAAGTGTATTGGCTATACTTCACCTCCACTTCACCTTGGTGCGTGATTATAACAAGTGGGACTGGGATTACCCATTCACTCAACCTCGACATACTACCCCCTTGTTAAACCCACCCTTCACTCTCTAGAATGGATCTAATTTAGTAAGTACCAAAATTAACCGTTTTTATATTAAATGTTTTTAACTCATACAGTTTTTATAAGATTAAAAATAAAATTCAGATTTATTTTCTCTAACTATTGCCAAGACATATTTAAAATTTTAACTTATAGTACATTTTATTGATATTTTATGATTGGTCACCTTTTAAAATAATTAAATGTCTTGTTGGCCTTTTCATGTTTTCTTCAAATGTATTAACTTTAGTAAACTTATTCTAGCCTTAAGATGAAAACTTTAAGGTTTCGAAACGTAGTGAGAAATTAAAAGATGTTTCATCCGATCCTCGTTGCTCTGTGATTTATCCTCAATATTAAATGCACGCTTCAGCTCCATATATATATATATATATATATATATATATATATATATATATATATATATATATATATATATATATATATATATATATATATATATATATATATATATATATACTAGCACATTTCAAAGGACCTCTTTTATGCTAGTCTTGTTTACCGTCATAGATAACCGAATATTTTTTTTAATATAACACCGCTGTCTTAGACAAATACATTCGAAAAATTATTTTAAAATATTCAGTTCTCAAAACGCGGTAAACGAGAGTAGCATAAAGCGAGTCGTATAACTCCATGAACCTGTAATTTGATACAACCTCATCGCCAAACGATTACACTTATACATAAGCAACGTACGCATGAAAATTTGTAAGAATGAATCCTGCGCTAGCACGTTTAATCACCAAATTGCAGGATGAAGCCCGAACGATGGTTGGGAAATGCATCCAAATATCTCAGAATATACTAGATCAACTTAAGAATTAGTTACATGCAGAAGGTACTAAATGAAAAAGATAAATACCCTGACCATGTAAAAAAAATAGATAACTTTTCGATGGAGCTAACTTTGAAAAGCCAAAGCAGAGACCTGAGTAACTTGAAGGATAAAAGGCAATTTACATTGAATAATGGAGAAAATTCTCAGATGGAATTTATAATATTCTGATTATCAAAGATACTCGGCACTTAGAAGCGCTCATTGCTGATAAATAATATGCAATGAATTATTAATTCCTGATAAGTTCTAAATGTTGTATACTTTACTTCTTGGGTGATTCGAATTCTTTCTAATAGCTAATGCATTAGGTATTTTGAAAAGATCGTATATTTCCTTTTGTTATCTGTGCAAATATATACCAAATATATATATTCATTGGAATTATTGTAAATTTAAATCTTTGTTACCACACACACTATATATATATATATATATATATATATATATATATCTGAGGTGTTCGGTAACTCTTGGGGGATTGCGAAAGCAATAAGCAATGGTAAATAAGAGAGAGAAGTAATGATGGTACAGTCTCTGCGATAGAGTATCTCTGGGGAATACCACATCTTACCCATTAATTTACTTAGACAATCAGTGAACTTCAGGATCGAAAGGAAAGTTTGTCTCAGAACCTCAAAGAACATTAATGCACGGGGTATGAGTAGAGCTCCTAATGAATTTTTAATGAATTTTTAAAAAGATCCAAAGAGAAATTTTCTAAATGAAATTGGAGACCCTTCTTTTATCCCTAAAATCAAACTTTTTTCAAAGGAATTAGAAAAATTATCAGAACCTATACAAATTCAAAGCCTTTTTTATAGAAATTAGTTTCTTTTTAGAAGGTTATATCTGAATATCCCTGATTATTAATTTTAAATATAAAGAAAACAATTTTCTTCTCTTTTCTTTGAGTGCACCAGTACAGACGTTTGCTCATTACAAATTCTTTTTATCACCGATCGTTTTGGCCATTTCTCACATTATTCTACTAGGTGTTTTGTTTGTTTTATGATTTGTTTCCTTTTCCTTTGTACTCATGTTTTTATCTAATTTCTTTATATTATTTCGGGCAGATCTGCGTTTTCTCGTTTCGCCGCTAAAATGAATTTCGTTTGATTTATATTGCCTGTTTCTCTTCAGTTTAATTATGTCACGGTCTGCTGTTTTCAATGGCTTTTCATCTTACTTTGCTTTTTTTTCATTCTTGAATAAGGAGGCTTGTAAAAATATATATTTTCTTTGTAAATTGGCTTTATACGTATTCAATTATATTTTATATCGTTTTTTCCCGCTCATTGAAATTTACGTAATTGCTCCACGGACTAAATTTTTTCTAGCATAGCGACGAGATCTTTCCGGCCTCACCTCAAACTTTAGATTCGAGACAAAGGATGTAAGAAAGAATGTTTGCTCGAAGCGTGTTCGGGTGGAGGAATTGAGTTTTATATAGAGTGAGATAATGAGAATTTCATGGTTATTTCTTGATTTCTTTCATACAACTTCTATACAATTCCTTCCTAAGCTAAAATTGTAGTCTAATAAAAGGCAAACTTGCGGGAGCTTGGGGGCGATTCTCCTAATTTTAAGAGATGAGATATGCATGTGAAGATTTGTTGAACGTAGATACGCGCAAGCAAACGAGAAGCTAATATAGACGTTAACTCGCCGAGTTCTCCAAACCTATCCTTGTTCCACAATGAACATCGACATTATGTAGCAAGAGGGTTCTAATATCTTTTGTATTTGAGAAATCGTAATCTCATTTAGAATATTTCTGGATGAAGGATCGTTTTTACTAAATAAGTAAACATCCTCACATTGCATTAAACTTAGTTCCCATTTTCCTCATTACTTATTCAAATCCCTCTTCCATATTGAATCATGACGCCACAATTGACGCTGTATGGTGTAATGAGAATAAAACTACTTCTCCAAAATCGAAAAATCAACTCCTAAATAGCAGACAATTGCCAATTGTGCAAAGGAAATAAAAAAAGTGTCCAGTTTAGTTCTTCTTCTCTACTTCTCTAGTTTCTCTTACACGTGTAACATGCACATTTTGCTTTCAAAACATTATTCATTTTATTCAATACCTCACCTGTTTTTGTGTTCTTATCCTTTTTTATAAATCCGATTTATTCCAAAACCTTTACTCTTTACATTTATCTAAGTTCTCATTATTTACTGCCCGATTTTATAGCGTTGTGTCCAAGGATTACTTCCTTCAGTTAAAAGTGGTAAGATGTATTAATTAAATAACTTGCCATTTTGACGTATGGATATGTATATTCATAGTATATAGTTAAGCTTTTCAAACAGCCTGCAGCATAATTGTATTTTTTATACTGATCATCTTCATCATATATTCCTTAAGTGTCACGAGCTGGGTTAAGTAAACCTTGTCATATTCT
Organism: Ceratothoa steindachneri; assembly: GCA_963969495.1. Classification (NCBI taxonomy): domain Eukaryota; kingdom Metazoa; phylum Arthropoda; class Malacostraca; order Isopoda; family Cymothoidae; genus Ceratothoa; species Ceratothoa steindachneri. The sequence goes on from OZ018317.1 coordinate 235,447,208, forward strand.
TGGTCTAGAATTTGATCTTCAATTTAAACTGTCATAAGAGCTTCCAAACCTTTATCGTTATTTTTGTCTCTATAAAGTTTATTTTTAATCCTATTGTGTACCTGACTTGTGATAATCTCTTTGACTCTATTTCTTTATTATAATTGAGGCAAATAATATAGTGTTATCTACTAAGCGGCTATGAATTAAATAACAGCCATTAACCTCATTCTCATTAGTATCTTTAGCAAATTCTGCACATATTAATATGCACTAGCCCTACCTTTGTAGAATGAAGAGTTGGAAAGACATTTTACACTACATATTTGCTACCAACTGTCAAGCATGAAGATGGCTCTCTCATAGTATGGAACTACATTTCTTCGTGCTGGTGTTATAAGTTTTAGAGACATCTATCCAGAAATTGAATCTTACAACACCAAGAACTGATGTTATACTTCAGCAGTACAATGCGCCGTGCCATACATCTAACCGCACACGAAATGATTTGGAATAATGTGGCCCCTCTTAGGGCGTGGCTACCCAGGCCCAGACTTAAATCTACTAAAACACTTATGACGAGTGCATAGATAACAAAAGACGTATCAACAAAATAAATAAAAGGGAAAAGTATGAAACAAGAAAAGCTGAGTGGTAAAGAGAGCGTCAGGAATTTGTGAAAATTTGGTTAAATCGTTTCAATGAAGAATTAAGGCTGTAATTAAAGTAAAAGTATTAAAATTATTAAAAATGTTAAATATATAATAAATTTACTGAATTCATAAATCACAAATATCTGCTTATATTATAGGATTGATTCTATAGAGTGCTCTATATTTTAGGCTTAGAATATATTTATATACTATTTATAAATATGTACGAAAATAATATGTATTTTACTAATCTGTTAGAATATTTTCAATTGACAAAGAGCTTTGTATCAGTAAAGAGAAGTAGAGAAAAAGTGCTACGAAAAACAGAGTAAAAACGTTTAATGGAACGTTTTTCTGAATTCTCATCACTTTTTCCGTGATTTTGGAGAGTTTACTTTTTAAGTAATTTCCTTCAAAGTTTTATTGTAATTGTATTACATAATTTATTGTAAAAGAACAATAAAATAGGCTTTTTACATATCTAATAATTATTTTCATCTTACCAGATAAAATTAGACAGTTATCCATGTGTCCATTTTTGTGATCTTTCGCTTACTAAAGACGTTTATTCTTTTCACCTCAGATATCCATGATTTGATTCTCGCTTTGGATCATTTTAACTCCTGTTCTTTAAGTCTCCTTATAAATATTCTGGATGATATTTTTGAAATTAAAACCGCAATGAAATTCCTAAGATGTTTAGATGTTATTCCTTGATTTTGTAGTGAAGTGTAAATGATAGATATCTTCTCTAGTTTATGTCAGACGTTTTCTGGCACTTCTCTTCTCTGATACAAGACTATTAGTCTCTTCACATTCTTTTATATTTCTTTGAACAACATATCTTGAATATTTAATTTTTGCCTAAAATTCTACTTCTGAACAATTAAGTATAGGTAAGCTGGATCTGTGCTCTATGTGCTTATGTGATTTCTATAGTTTTAGTTATATTATCTATCTAGAAAGATATTGAATATATATTAGTTGTTAATTTAAGCTGAAACTAGGAAATATTGGATGAATTCTGATTATAAACCAGTATTCTTTTATTCATTTCAAACAACTTAGTAAAATACTAGGTAAGGTCTCACCTAGAATACGTGATACAATTATAGTCACTTTATGCACATGAAAACATCAATAAAATGGAAAGAATTCAACGACGGGCCACTAAACTAATTCTTTCGATTAGGAATAAGTCGTATATCGAAAGATTATATGTATATATTCAAACTATCGACTCTGGGAACTAGGCGATTGCGAGGTGAGCTTATCGAAGTATTCAAAATTTTAAATAAATTTCAAAACCTAAACTATAAATTTTGTTTTAAGTACGACCATGGTAACACACGTTATAATGGTTTTAAACTGAAAGGACAGAGGTTTCAAACGAGCATGGCTAAGAAATTTTCACCTTTAAATCATCGACAAATGGAACACACTTCCTGCCGAGGTAGTAAATGCTAGTAGGGTGAATAGTTTTAAAAATAAAATTGACAGTTATTTTACGAATAATTATATTGTTTCTATACAAAGCCCTGTTGTGGATTGAATCTCGCGTCAGTGAGCATCGTGGCAACAATGTCCAAAGAAAGACTAATAGCATAGAATGTGACTGGAATATAAGTGGACTAAGTACTCCTTGCTTGCTCCCTTTAACTATGTAACTAATTAAAACATACTTAGACAATATGCTAACAGAGTAGTAAAATACACATTAGGCTCTTACATATTAATAAACAATACGATAAATTCTAAGCGGTTTAATTAAATATGTTAATTATATACATCTATGTGAGGTTCTTTAAATTATTGTCCATGGGATTTCATATATGTACATATATATATATATATATATATATATATATAGTAGGAATATGAAGACTCACGTGATTACACTAATCATATATTGGCCGGATATTTCGGACATTCACTAGGACTATCTTCAGCGACTGTGTCGACTAATGAGAAGGGGAAGGAATATTAAGGATAACGTTTAAAAGAATGGCTAAAAAAGCGGATGAAGACAAGTTTAAATAATAAAATTGACAATTATTGAGATTAAAGTAAAAACATAAATAAAAAATATAGAATTAATTAATACTATCCAGTGTAATTATAAAAAATAATAAAAAGAAGGGAAGTTATAACATAAACTGACTTATATATCAAATATTAAAGGTAAATGGAGTAAACAATAAAATAACCTATTATATTAAATTATAAAAAAAAAAAACCCGAAAACATATTAGAATGAATTAAACAGCGTGACTAACCTTTATCGTGGGAGTTGAGAAATCAACTAACTAAAGATATTAAAACAACTAACGAGATTTCTTAGTTTGGTCGGTTGGCTAGTTAATCTATTGAAGTGTTGGAGGGTTATATAGTGAATAATTTAATTTAAGAGGAGTAATTATTTAGGTTTGGATTTATTTTATTGATGTACAGTGACTATAAGATTTTCAAATCGAGAGAAGTTAAGGCTGTAGATAAGATGGTAAATGAATCAGAATTAAGAGGATAATGATGATAGTCAGAGTGTTGCCTGATGGAAGAGGCGTTATGTTTAGAGATGGAAATACCAGTCGTATGAGTCAAACCTAAGTGTTTTGCCATCTTGCAAATAATTAACACTATGTTTGAGGAAATCCGCCTACACGGAAACAACAGGAAAAGGAGGTACATACGACTAAGAATTATACGTATAGGAGTGGACGAAATCATAAAAGTAACGTGCATACGACTTAGAATGACATCATAGAAAGGATTGACATATGTACATTGATAGAAACCCTAGAAAGTTCTAAAACTAGTAGGTATAGAAAAATAAAAGTTTGTGAACCCAATGTAGAAGAAGCTACAATAGACTACAACAGACAGATCGAAACACAGTTCAAGAACCACTTCTCAAAAATCTTCTCTTTTACCCAGGAGGAGAATCAGAATCACAAGGTAGCTTTCGAACAAAGGTTAAAAAAAAAACTAGAGGCAAGAGAACCCGAAATCCATCCGCATTCACGGGTAGACGAAACCCTGCAACAAAGAAACGAGGGAAACCGCTTTACTCTAGAAGAACTTGAAAGCAGCCCTTTGTTTATTCGAACCTAAAAACCCAAGAATAAGTGGTATTCATAAACAACTTAATGAATGCCCCAGACGAAATTTTAACATCATTACTCAAAATCATCAACGCATGCCTAAACCCAGTGTACTTTCCAGCAGCGTTGACGACAGTGAAAATGATATTTCCACCTAAACCTGTCAAAGCAAAAGGGCACATCGTAAGCTAGCCACCGATCTTGCTGTTAGAATTTATTGGTAATCTGATCGAGAAACTCCTTAATGATAGGCCTAAACATTTCTTGGAAGATAATGAATTCAAAATAACATCCAACATGGATTCCTAAAACATATCGGGACCGAGACAGCAATGGCAATCATCACTGAAAAATTCGCCATTGAAATTGTAAGAGGAAACAAAGAGGATTTAACGCTAAGCGATGTTGACAAAGCATTTGACGAACTATTGGTGCCAGGACTAAAGCTAAAATTATCTGACCTCCGACTAAATTCAAACCTCTGCAGTTATCTTACAAGAAGGAGAGCAAGAATTTATATTTCTTGTTTCACCGGCGAAGCCTTCACCTTAAATGTAGGGGTGCCTCAGGGGGGAGGGCATTCCCATGTTCTATACCGTGTATACGAGATACCTCCTCGACCCATGGATGACTGCGCAACGTATGTCCAATTGGCAGACGTTATCTTTTAAATCATTACCAGCAAGCGACAGAACCAGAGAGATATTGTGCATCAAACTGCTCTTAAATTTCCAAACATCAATGATTTCGAAAAAGGAAATAAAATTAAAACAAACACGGATAAGTTCCGCACGATTCCAGTGAAAAGATACAAAGTCGACCAAATGACCGAGAACATCATATATCTTTACAATGCCGAAGGAAAAGACCTCAGCTTGAAGATCCCAAGAAAAGGATACAGCTCGCATGAAAATGAAAAAATAAACTCTCCGAAAACCGTCCTATCCTCCCTGTATAGGTTCTATAACCTGTCAGCAAATAATAAAAGAAAATTATCCTCGACATTAGTACGCCCGTTATGACCTACCCGATTATTCCACTACATACCTTAGCAAAGACAAAGATCATGCAAATGGTACAAAACGAAGCGACCCACTTCATTTCGTGATCCTAAGGGATAGAAGGAAAGCCATCAAGTAATCTGCATCAAAGATGCACGAATGCATCCAAAATCTATCGCGAAAAATACGAGAAAACTTCCCAGACAAAATACTCGAAAAAATTCCATTTACGGAAAGAATATCAAACATTAAACTTTGAGTAGCAATTCAAAAGAGATAAAGAAAATTTTCCAAACGTATAGAATGACTTTACAGATACAGCTCAACCACGAAAATATGTGAAAAACAAAAAAACATATAAGTAAAATGAATAAAACAAATAAGTACATCAAATATCGAAGAAAAAAAAAATCATTAGAATTGGCCGAATAATTATGATGCGTTTACTAAATAATTCACCTGTTAAGCTTAGATCATTCAAAAGAGAATGAAAAACAACAAAGAGGTTAGAATTGGCCAAATCGATATGATGTTATTGCCCAAAAGAAATAATTCCCACGCTAACCCTAGGGGAACCTTGCCAATTATATCATTCGGAAGAGAATGTAAAACAGCATGAGGATTTCAAATTTCGCTTGAATATGTCACATAGTTACAAGGTTATTACCAAAACCCCAAAAAACGCAAAACGGTGACCGACCGACAAAGGAAGATATACGAGTAGAGTCACCCGCGACTAAACAATGTCTGCTTACCAGGAGTCGCGTGTTCTTACTTGTCCTGATTTAGGACCTTACGACCTTCAAAATATTTCCCAGACTAACGTTGGGAGGACCTTGCCAATTATATAATTTAAAGGAGAATATAAAACAACATAGGGGTTTCAAATTTCGTTAGAATCGCGGGAATAATTATGCTGTTATGGCCAAAACACAATAATTCTCGGCCTTACCTTAGGTAAACCTTGGCGGTTATCTCATTTAAACTGAAACGTAAAACAACATAATGGTTTCAAATTTAGCTATAATTGACCGAATAGTTACAATGTTATTATAAAAACAAAAACAAAGCAAAACGGAAGCAATCGACAACTGACCGAGCGACATAGAGATGTATAGTCGCCCGCGACTAAAAACAGACATAACAGCAATTGAGTTCTCAAAAAAAACAGAACCATATATAAAAATCAAATATTACAAAGCTAAAATACACAAACAAAGGCCCGAATGCTGAACTAAAAAGGAACCTAATATAAACTAAAGAAAAATAACCTCAAGAAAAAAACATAAAACACAAGAACAAAGGCACATATGCTGTAAATATAAATAATATAACGAAAAAAACAGAACAATGTAAAGCAAAAATGTTAGCCAGGCAATTTGGCACATATCATCATCACCGTCATTATCATAATTTATTACAATCACACCTCCTTATCCATATCATTAACACCAGTCATCCTTCATTTACAAAATCGTTTACCCTTTTATACCCCTTTTCCGCACTTTCCACTATTCTTTTATCACAATCCCGGCATAAATTCATTATTTGCTGCTTACTAAACAATTACTTCGCTGCTAAAGGAGGCAACGAGAACAGAAACTTTCAAACAATTACCACGACTTCCGCCTGAAGATGCCTGAACAAAGGAAAAGGCTCACGGCCAAAATGTGTAAAAAATCTAAATATTTCAAATAAGACCAAATATAATGGATCTTTCTCTGTTGAGTTTTAATCTTCAGCCAGCCTTATATAAAAGGCTGCATCGACAGTTGGAAATTGTTAAAATAAAATTGGGAAAGTCGAAATACAACCTGGTATTTAACAAAACATGTATAGAAGAGAAGCTACTCCAATCATACAACTATATCAAAACTTATCACCCAGCAGCTCCACTTGAAAAGGTTACACATATGTACCGCAAGGAACATGTCAAAAGCAAATTCTACTAAATCGTGAGAGAATACAAATTTGGAGAATAATATCAAAAGACTAGAAGAAGAATTCTTAGTACAGAACACAGAAGATGATCAAAAGCGTCAAATTCTCATGGAACTTTCCCAGAAGGTGAAAACTACCGACTTTACCGAACGAAATTTAAAAACCATAAAACCCCCAAAACACCCCAATTTATCGCAGAAGGAACTAAACAATGCAGAAAGAACAAAGCTCCCTATTAACACGAGAAATGAAAGAGTCACTCAAAAAATTTCAAGATCACAACGACATCATCATTAGAAGAGCAGACAAGTCCATCATTTTCGTCCTAATTATTAGAGAAGAATACATGCAAAAACTAAACACTATACTACGTGATACCTCAGAAAGGCAAAGAATTACGAGAGACTTAGCGGAACAACTGAAAAAAAATAATAATATCCGAAAACAACAGTATCACCAATCAAATCCAACTCTTTCCTATTAAAGGTGAATATAGCCCTGGATAAATCTACGGAAATGTCAAAGTACATAAGCAAAATAACCCCCTTCACCCAATCTCTCTCAATTAGAGGAAACCCTTTTAACAAAAATTACGAACCCACCCCAAATTTACACAAGATTTGTGGATCACATATACCTTACAACTAAGGAAGAATATCAATTACTACAACTCAAAAGAACCTTAATATCGCATTCCTTTCTCAAATTCTTATAGAATTTGAGTGTAAACGGCTGTATTCCCTTCCTGGATGGAGACGTAAAACAGAAAGGTAACGGAAACTATATTATCACCGTCTATGGAAAATAAACAGACTGCGGTCGATGCCAACGCCAAAAGTGAAAGCACCGAGATATATAAAAAATCGGTAATGAACTAATACATAAGACCTATGACGAAGGAATACTATAAAACATAATAAAAATTAACACTATCCGAGAAAAAGATAATAATAATCCAAATAAACATATTAGAAAAAAAGATTCAGCAACCTACTAATGAAAAACAACCTCTGTGAAAAAGAATCAATCCTACAGGCTACAAATGTGGTATACAAATTTGAATGCATCATGAGGCATGCAAGCTTCATCTAAACAACCAATATATAGTTATGACCACTACTACCCTCAGCCGACGCTTAAAAATGTACTTCCAAGTAAGAGTTATCAAGGGACACTACAATGAACAAATTACAAGAAAGATCCTTGTTGAAAACACTACCATCCTCAGAAAAACTCAGATCTCCACCGCCTGAAGATTCTGGTGGATCTTCTTATCAAAGGACCTGATCACACAGCGAACCATCTCGGAGCGAGCATTGCACCTTTTCTGCTAAAAGAAAAGTGAACCATACTCTGACTGCAAACTACAAAAGGCATCAGAGAACGAAAACGAAATTCATTCTTTGCTGGTCACCAAACAATTACCTCGCCACTAAAGTAGGCAACGAAAATAGAAACATTCCTTCAATATCGCTTCAACAATATCCAAGACTACTGTCTGAAGATGCCTTAAGAAAAGCGAAAGTTCAAGGCCAAAATTTGTAAAAAATCTGAATATTTTAAATAAGATGCATTAGAAGGTTGTAACGTGCTAAAATAAAATTTGTAAAGCCCAAATACAACCTGCTTTTAACAAAACATATATAGAAGAGAAGCTACTGCCATCATACACTGATATAAAAACTCATGCATGATCCAGCAGCTCGACATGACGTGAAGTAAGAGGTCCATTTTAACGAGAGTATTATTTTAGCGGCCTGATCTTAGCGAGGGGGTCTTTATTCATTTTATTTATTTATTTTATTTATTTATTCCATATTAATCCAATGTACAGTATAAACATAATACATTTTAAATCTTAATGATAAGTTACAATAAGTACTTATACATACTCGTATATATGTATATACATACAAAGATTAGTTATGGGCCCAAAATAAGTCAGTGACTTTTAGGGCAGAAACTTAAAACTTAAGACTAAGCATAAAATTATCAAGAATAAAATCCCTTCATGTTTATAAAAATATAAACAACTTAGTATACATTTGAGAACCTAACCATTGTAAAGATTGTAAATAACGAATAATTATATTATTTAAATTTTGAGATAAATTAAAAAACTATTTTTTTTATCCAGAGATTATTTCAAAAGATCTGTAGTTAACATAGTCAACAGTCTTATATAAATAATAACATATTTATAATGTATAAATCAAAGTAATAGTACACAGTATAATAGTGTACGGTAACAAATAAATACACAATAACAAAAACTGAATAGAAATTTAGTAAGCCGAAATTATATTGTTTTTAAGAGCTTTTTTGAATTAAGCTAAATTGGTTTGGGATTTGATATTGTCGTCCAAGCCATTCCATATTTTGATATATTTGTACAGAAAGCTACATTGGGATTTTGACTTTGAATACAAGGGTAAAATAAATATTGTTTTATTGCGGGCTTAGTGATTATGGGTATTATCAGCTGTTTGTAACATATTAAATATATAGTTATTATAGGAACACTTTATTGTTTTGTAAAGGAACAAGGATGTTTGAAAAACAAAGAGATCATTTAATTTTAGAACTCTGGCTGGATTCTTTAAAATATCGATTAGTGTGCTCTTTGTAGTCAAGTTGATGGATGGCTCGAATTGCTTTTTTCTGTAATATGACTTATTTATTGAGATAATTTTGATATTTTCCATACCAACTCTCTATGCCATATGTCAAGTAAGGTTGCACCATTGTCATATATAAAGAGTGGAGAATAGATATAGGAAGAAACTTATTTAATTTATATAATATTCCAATCAATTTTGATAGTTTTGTTGAGATATGCGTAATATGTTGTTTAAAACTCATATTTTTGTCAATAAAGATGCCTAGGAATTTGATATGAGTAGTTTCATAGATTATTCCGTTGCCCATTTTAATATGGGGCAATTCAATAGATTTTTTGTAAGAGAAAGGAATATATTTGGTTTGATCTACATTTATTGATATTTTATTAACATTAAGCCACATGACGACATTTTCGAGTTCTTTATTATTGTAGATGCAATGTTGCTCGGTTTGTAATATGGCAAGGGAGTTGATAAGGCACTATCATCTGCGAATAATATAAATTTAAACAGAGAAGATGATTTAACAATATCATTAATATAGATTAAAAATAACAGTGGCCCTAGCACGGAGCCTTGTGGGACTCCAGTTGTAATATTAAGGTGGGATGAGTCATAACCATTGACGGGGATAAATTGCTTTCTTTCAGTTTAATATGATTTGAACCAATTTTGACAGTTGCCTCTAATTCCGTACATAGCTAATCTGGACAGTTGAATATTATGGTTGACACAATCGAAAGCTTTTTTAAAATAGAGAAAAATTGAGAATACAATGTGGCCCTTTTCAATGTTATCATATAAATATTGAAGGTGGTTAATTATCGCGTGAATCGTTGATTTCTGACGTCTAAAACCATATTGGTGTTTATACAACAGTGAATTAGATTCCAGAAATTTAAAAAGTTTATTGAATGCTATTTTTTTCAAATATTTTACTGAACATTGTAAGACATGAAATAGGGTGGAAATTGCTGACGTTTGTGAGGTCTTCGACCTTTGGTAACGGTGTTACCCGAGCAACTTTTAATACACTTGGCAATATACCCTGCGTAAATGATTTATTAATAATTGATGCTAAAATTGGAGCAACTATATCAGAGATGTATTTTGAAAATTTTAGTAGAGATTGAATTAATACCTGATTTTTTATTTTTTAGTGAATTAATGATTTTTTTATATTGGCTACGCTTACAGGAGAAAAGTAGAAGGAATTTGGTACATTAATTTTATTAAAATACGAAAGAAAAGATTTATCGACTATTTTGCAGGAGCCTGAGATTTTTTTACCTACGTTGACAAAAAATTTATTGAATTCATTTGCTTTTTCCTTATTGTCATCAACTGGTTTACCGTCAATGATAATTTGTTTAATTTGGTTTGTTCCTTTTAGTAATTTCAGGTTTTATCACAGAATTGATTAATTTCCAAGTTTGTTTTATATTGTTTTTCGTTTGATTAAATCGTTCATGGTAATAATTTTGCTTGGCTATTTTAATTTGGTTATTAACTTGATTCCGAAAATTTTTATATGTGTGTTCTGGAATTTGACTAAGCTTATAAAGAGAAAAGTATTTTTGACGTTTTTTGATGTTATTTATAATTGCGTTTGTTATTCAAGGTCTGGTTTTGTGTTTATATGATATGGTTTTAGATTTTAGAGGACAATTAAGTTTAAAAGCATCGTTTAGCCTTGAAATTAACTCTTCGGTAGCAGAATCGATGTCATTTATATAGGAAATTTCATATAGATTCTGATTTAGAACATAGTTATAGAAGTTTGATAAGGTATTTTCGTTAATTATGCGGTAGTTTATTGTACGGTTTTGATAAATATTGTTCGAGTTGAAAAAAGACTTTTGGATCATGAATATAGGAAGATGGTCCGATATGTCACAAAAGAAGAATACCGGAAGAGTAATTTTCGGGGTGAACTCTAAAAATATTGTCAATTAGTGTTGCTGAGTTTTGGGTTATTCTTGTCGGTTTTGTTATAATTGGAAGTAAGGAATGAGAATAAAAAGTATTTAGGAAGGACTGAGTTGATGCGTGGTTTTAAAAGTTTAATAGATCGAAGTTAAAATCTCCTGTAATTATTATGTCGTCATAGTTTGTAAAATTGAAGTAATTGATTAATTCACTAATCTTATCTATAAACATCTTTGGGTCACCAGAAGGAGGTCTATATACGGTTCCAATGATTATTGTTGTACCATTTGATTTTACTTCGATAAATAAAGTTTCAATATAGTTATAGGTAATACTAATTTCGTCAACTTTTTTAGTATTGAGTCTGTCAGATATATACACGCTTATGCCTCCCCCTATCTTGTTTACGTCGCGTAGTGAATGAAAAGAGCTATAGTTTGGGACATTGATAAGGTGTTTATTATTATTTGTTAGCCAGCTCTCGGTGAATGGCAAAATGGAAAATTTATAATTAAGTGTTGACAAAAATATTGAAAATTCATCAATGTTTGCGTGCAAAGATCGAATGTTAAGATTTAAAATGGACAGGTCTGTTTTTTCAAATGACAATGTAGTGTTAAATTTATTACAATCGTAGTATTGGTTTCTTACGATATTTTCTTTAAAATTTAGATATAATTCATCAAAATGGTTTATGCCTGGATCGTTATTATTAAAGTCATCGAATTGTTCAAATATAAAGGTAGTTCTATTGGAATTTAAAAATTAAAGGTTACAAATTTAAATTTCGCATAAAATATCTATAAACAGTTTAAATACTATTTTTATGATAACTTTAATAAGAGAAAAATGAATAAAGTATGTAATACAATTAAAATAGAAGTAAGTGAATGATAGGTCAAAACATGGTTTGTTTGTTTTTGTTTTTTCATCTAAAACAGTAATATCCCTGAAGGTATTATTACTAATCGTTCCAGAGATTCTCACCATTAAAGTCTGCAAGCGTCGAATTAAGGTGTTCTGACAGAAATTTTTGGAGGGCAGCTCGGGTATTGATAACTATACGTAGGTCACGGCGACTGGAGGGTGATGGCAGGAAAACGTTGATGAATCCATCTCTGGTAGTACAGCCGGCGATCTTTGTGGAGAATTTCTTTTTAGCTTGGCGGAGGACAAAAAAGATTTTGTTGCGATTTGGAGTCAGTTGTTCGTTTACATAGAATGAAGGTTTGAATTCTTTGCATGCTGAGAAGATATCACGCTTCAGATCACTTCTGTGCAACTTCACAATTATGTTTCTTTTGTCGGGACCTTGTACTTTAGGCTTGGGACCTAGACGATGAGCAACAGAGATGTCAGCTTATTGCATTTGTATGTGGCAGTTATCCTTAATAAGTTTGTGGATGATATTGCTGCAGTTTTCATTATTGGTAGCTTCAGGTATATTGCCAGAGAATAATATCGTATCTCGTCTTTCATAAGCGTCGGAAGAATCAACCTTTTCTTCTAATTTTTCGACTTTTTATCTCATTTGTTCGTTATATTTTTCGAGAGAGATGATTTTTTGTTCTTGTTTGGCAAAAGATGATTCAAAAAACTTAAAGAGAACGTTCATAATGTCTTTGGCATCACCTTATAGCGTAGATGAGGAAATATGGGTCTGCAGTTCATTAAAATTAACTGGTTCGTTTAATTCGTTTTTTCCTCTTGTAATTGGAGTATTTTTTTCTTTGTCTGCCTTCCTGAGAGTAGGAGGAGCAATTGTTTCTAAGGATTAATGGAGAAATGTGACAACAGTGCTTATGTGCTATGGAGTTTGTTTAATTACTGGGATAGACAGTAATGTTTAATTGGTAATATTTTTACTTTGAAGGTTGTTCTAGTGCGAAGGGCCTTTTTGAAATGGCAATTTTAGCGAGGGGGTCATTGAAGCAAACATTTCATTTTAGCGAGACGGATATTTTATGGAAAGAGCATTTTATCGTGATGATCATTTTAGACATACATTTTGTTTCGATCGCGTCATCTTAGCGACTGTGTCTTTTTTACGAGAGGGTCATATATCGAGATGGTCATTTCAGAGATAGGTTCAGTTTAGCAAAGAGTAATATTGGTTAAACGGGCCTTATAGCTAGATTACTATTTTTGTTTGAAGATAATTTTAGCGCGAGCGTCATTTTAATGTAAGATGCCGCCACTTTTGGCACTGTTCTTTTTCCCAACATATAATAACCGGGTCACCAAGAGACTCAATACCAATTACTATGATAATAATCAGGAGAGGTTTCAAGAGAAGTTAAAGTCGATTGAAACTCTCTAGAATCGTAGAAATAAAATTAGCCTTCATTTTTTTTAATAAAAATAACAGTGAAGCATTTAAGACGAAAAAGGTTATTCTTTGTTTGGCCGTTTTATCTTTGCCATCAAAACCGGGATATTAGTCGATAAACAAATAAAAAGACGTTTCAATTTTAAATTTATTAGAAAATAATTCCCGGACTTTAGTTAAATGAATAGAGATAAAGGTCTATTAAAGGAATGTTTTTTTAACAGGTTGCATAAGAACATTTGGGGAGGGATTTCCAAGGAAAGATAGTGCAACTCATTGCAACCGATCGGAGATTCCACAAAATTAGAAAGTAACCTAAAGTAATTAATTTCTCAATAACAGAAGGTAAAGATCGCATTGAAGAACAAAATATTGAATTTAAAATCCAATTATTCCCTTTAGGTGCTGGATAAATCTTCACAATTTCTTCAAATCTGCGGAATAAAATAAGAGATAGATAGAGAAAGAGTAGGAGAGATATAGTAGAGAGAGAGCAGCGGTTGCAGGAGGAAGGGCAGGAACAATGGCAGAGGGAGTGAAGTAGAAGGTAAGAACAAATGAGAAGAAGGCAAGGAAGTGGAAGAAGAAAGGCAGGTAGGAAGGGAAGGAGTGCTAGAAAGTGAGAGAGAAAGAGAGTCTGTGAGAGATGGTCTAAGACGGTAGAGAGTGATATATTTATATATATATATATATATATATATATATATATATATATATATATTTATATATATATATAGATATGGAGACGCCCCTCCTCCCCTGCTTTCGAAAGCTTGCTGTTTATAAGTGGTTAGTTAAATCGTCTTGTGGATTTGAAGACAGACAGTTGAAGTAAACATTCGCATTGGTCCGAGACGGTCGAGGGTAGTTATATTGAAAAATAATAAAACACTTTTCCTCATATCTCGTTTCCTTATATCCGAATTGCAAAACTTATTGACTGCCCCTCGTGTATATATATATATATATATATATATATATATATATATATATATATATATATATATATATATATATATGTATATATATATATATATAGATATAGATATATATATATATATATATATATATATATATATATATATATATATATATATATATATATATATATATATATATATATATATATATATATGGAGACGCCTCCCTGTCGAAAGCTTGCGGTTTTTGAGTGGTTAGGTAAATCGTCTTGTAGATTTGAAGACAAACGGTTTAAGAAGACATTCACATTGGCAAACCGTTAATATCAGTAAAGGAAGAACACATCAATGGCGTCCTATTTACACATAAGCACTTCTCTCTATTACCTAATCTTATAATTTCCGTTTGATCCTTATCTTCCTTCTAATTAACAGTATCTTCAATTGCATACGACTCTCCTAAACTTTATTGATTGCCTTGGACACGTTAAACGCTGTCTCTCTGGTCATTTACTCTCTATTTGCTCTCGCACGGTTCAATAGGATGACTTCTTGGTCCAGCTTCGGAATGCTCTTTTTCATAAGGCCAAATTCATAGTTTTTCCTTAGGCCGTGATCATCGAAATATTTTGACAGTCTGTTTTTCATTATTTTTTCGAATACCTTAGCAAAATAATATAGTAGCGAATAAGGCGATAGTTACTCACTTGAACTAGGGGTTTAAAATTTGACTACCTCAGATATTTTAAGACAATGCTACCACTGCTTTAGTTCTCCTTTTAGTTCCTTGGAATAATATTTTCTATGCAAGACTTTATCTTTTAACAGATTACGCTTTCGTAAGCTTTGATTTTGGGGGTTATTCCTGCTTATAAATCCAATTTCTTTATTGTGATACATACAGCCTGCTGACGAAATCATCTGTTCTATGATTCTATTTTCCTGGAAAATATCTGTGAAAACTGAAGATGTCTCTCTACATATCATGAGGGAAATTTTCAGGTCCGAAAGTATCATTTGAAATACTTTCTGTGGAGATCTCTTCCTCCTGAAGCCCTTTTAATTTCGAGTGGGTCCAGGTTTCCTGGGCGGCGATCCCCCTCTCCGAAGAGTTTTTGTTCTGAAGATATTTAACTGTGGAAACTTTCCCACTCTGCACTAGTGGGAGAAGCACCCATATCCCTTATAATTCTATCTCTCTTACTTTCTCAATTGGCACTCACCTTGATCACGCTATTTATGTTGGCCTAACCATGAAAATGGGGTGCCATAAATGGGTTCCGGCTCGTGACCGCGAATCAGCCCCCTTATCTTTTCCTAACCTTGTTCCTTGCCCGGGTTCACTATACCATAGTACCAACTGCAACGCTCTCCTTGCCTTAATCAATATATGAAGTGCTAGTGAGAAAATGTTAGAGTTTAAAAATGTGAAAAAGCGCCAATGATCAGAATCCGAAAGAGCAGGCCTTTTGGGGCGTCTACCTCTCTCAAGAGGAACTGGAGGAATCTCCAATCAGCCCCAAGATCGCATATATTTCGTCCCTGAAGTTTTCCTGAGAAATTCCTTTTTTTCGCCTCATACCGAAATTCTTTCGACCTCTACCAGTTTACAATCCGCGATCAAGAGTTCATCAGACTGAGTAAATTAGATAATATTTTTTCTTATATATTTGAGGGGCAGGGACGTGTCAATATTATATTTGGTATAATTTCTTGTATATACGATTGCATCATATGAAATCTTCATAAAATTATTAAATTCATGCCTTTAAATACTATGGAATTTAATTTGCCTACTCATCATCATTTCGAAAATATTTAATAAAGAAAAATAGTTCTCTTATTTTAATCAGTAGTGTATAACATTATAATTTTTGGAGGGTGGAATTCCACTCATCATACATATTTCTGTGGCAAATGATATTCTTACAGAAATAGTAAAAACATCGGAGGCTGGAATCATAACTTTGCACGAATAGGAGAGTATAGGACGTGTGGATCCGAACTGTTACGTCAGATTTTGCGCTGCGATCAAACGTCAACGTGGCCTCTCTTGAACAGATGTGATGCCGTCTGCACGTGTTACCATCTGTCTCCTATCATGTAATTATTTATCTAGAAAAAAATGTTTATTGTGATTTCCCTTTTATTTAGATCCCTTTTACTACAATCAATAAATGGTTTCGGTCTAAATTGTGAATATTAGGCTAAATGGTCGTTCATGATTTTGCAGGATAGTCATAAGCATACTACTGACCGCTCTCTGACACTCACTCTCCTCTCTCTCACTCACTCACTCACTCTCTCTCTCTCTAAATATATACACATATACAGTATAGTGTTTTTCCCAGTTATACAACCCATACTATGCCCCGAAAACGCCACCGAGAATTTGTTATTTTCATTTAGGAATATCCGCAGCTTTTGGATGTCGATGATAGAAATGAAGATGCCCTTTTTGATTTGGATGATGAAGACGAAGAATTTCTTGCAGATGCTGCTCCCGAACGAGGTCAGAAGGCTACGCTTGCTAAAATAGTATAGTTACGCGCAGATCTATTGGAACCCATTTCAAATTTTGTAATTTAACGAATTTTTATATATCACTAATTCGAAATGTGCATATTTATATTATATTTAATTATATTAGCCTAAAACCAACGTATTATAATGTATAAATGATAATAAAAAACTATTAACATTAAACACCATGTTCAATGTTAATAATTTGTCTAATTATCATTTACATTAGCTTTAGGCTAATATACTAAATATAATATAAATATGTACAGTTCGAACTAGTAACGTATTACATTCGTAAACTACCAAATTTGAGAAGTGTTACCAATAGATATGCATTCAATTTTAGATCCTCACCAAAGCTGTTTTGAGACAAAAACCAGTAATATAAAATGGACAAAAACATTTCCACTTGTACCGCTGGTGGATATAATACCATCAGATAAGGATTGGGGAATCTTACTCCAGTATGATGATATGCCTACACCTTTGGAGATATTCCAAGATGTACGCAACCTTCATGACCTTATCTCTACAATTTTGGTCCCATAAAGCATTTTCTACATGCAGCAGAATGAAAAAACTTCCAATATTGGTAAGGAGGAAATCATGATGACTTACTATGTTTTACCAGAGCTACATGATAACTTTTCCAATGAAAGTGATTTACGTGTAGAACCAATCGCCGGAACTATGACAAAAGACAGATTTTACGCTATTAGAAGAGCCTTGCACTTTGCCGATAATGCAAAAGCCCAAAATCGGCAGGACTCTAAGTATGACAGGGCATAGAAGGTTCGTCCACTTATCAAACATTTTAATACTGCCTTCCAAAATGCTATTGTACCAACTTATTATCAGACAATTGATGAAAGAATGACGATATTTAAAGGTCAAAATATCCTGAAACTGTACATGACAGAAAAGCTCATCAAGAGGGTATTCAAACATCGGTGCTGCATTGATGCAAAAATGGGTTATCTCTTTGAATTCGATTATAGGTTGGGAAGAAAGCCGCAAACACCGAAGTTGGTTTATCTAAGAGCATTGTCATACAGTTAACAAAATCATTGGCAAATTCAGGTTGCTGGGTGTTCTTTGACACTTTTATACCATACCAGGATTAGTATATAAACTAATGAAAGAACATCAAATTTATTCTTGTGGAACGGTGAGACAGAATTTCAAGGTAGTTCCAAAACAACCTAATGTTGGAAAAGAAATAAGGAAAGGAGATATTGATGCTGGGTATTGTGATGGAATGTCCATGGTCAAATGGCTTGATGATACAAAGCCTGTCATAATGTTATCTACAGTTGATTCTGGTGCTTCGAAGAATACTGTCTTCGTCAAACACCGCAGAAAGGCCAAAGTGGTCGAGTAGAAATCAAGGTTCTAGCAATGGTACAACACTAAAATAGGTTCATGAGAGGAACTGATCGCTAGATCAGAAAACCAGTCTATGGGTTCGACCGAAAAAGTCCAGGAAATTACTATTGCAGACAATTTTAGGACTGCATAGACATGGAACTCGTGAATTCCTTCATTGTTTACCAGAAATTGGTTGAAAAAATTGCTTAGAACAAAATAAATAAGATATCAAAAACAAACAAAGATTTTCGACGACCATTTGCGATCGGCCTAATTAGAATTAATTCTTCCAGGAAGATAGAACCTCCCCTTACTCGACAATTAAGAAGTCAAACCACAAATGGACACAGAATTCACTATGCAGAATGCCATGGACGTTGCAGACAATGTTACACCGACGATAAAATCGATCATAAAGGATTTATCAGGTGTTTTGAATGCAATGTCTATCTCTATCTAAACAAAAGCCGCAATTGTTGGGAAGCATATCATGGAAGTCAATGATCAGTACATTTTCCTTTTCTTATCATTTGGGGAATCAATTTATTACTAATAAATTTATGTTTAGTGTTTTGAAAACTAAAGTTTATATTTGCATCATAGCCTTTTTTCAATCTTCTGTTTGCATTATATGGGGGAATTACAACTCAATCATAAGGAGAAATAGTAGATTGTGGCTGATATTTATTTGTACTAACCAGCTCACAATGTTTTATGGTAGGAGTGGTGAAAATTAATCAACCAAATTTCCACTTTATCTCCATACACTATTTAGGATTCTGATGTTTCCCCCCCAATCGGTGGGATTCCACCCAAATTTTCAACACCTTAGTACTAATGTAAAATAGGATGACCAAACTTAGTAACACATAAGTCGTGCATAGCTATAGAATAACTATCAAAGCCACACCTCAATATTAAAAAAATAAGTAAATATAATTTTCGGAAGGGAAAGAGATAAGTGCATGTTTTTAATTTCTTTCTTTGATTCTCCTTTCATCTAAAAGGAGATGGCAGAGGGTGGCTGTGGCGGAGTGGGACTTACTTGATGGCGACACATTATATCATCGATTCGTATAACGGAAGCAGTTTAATTCGGACCTGTTTGGTTTTCTGCGGTAGCCCATTGGTCTCTGCTAGGCCCTTACCATTAGAGCGACAACTAAATTTATATGGCCTACTTTTAAAGCTCTCTCCTGTGGGTTCAACATCATGCTTTTACGCTCGGGTGGATTAGCACAGTTGCGCATCTGTCCACTCCAGAGCACCATGAGTACTGTTCTCTTTAGGATAATCGATCTATGTACATTTACCCAATTTCATTTCCCAACTCCTCTCCCTTCACACTCCGTAAACCTCTTTAAATAGATTCTGGTGGAGAGGCCCACGTTGGATTTTGCTTTTTAATTTAGGTTAATAATAATTATTTTTTAGGTTCTGTTACACCCTCCGCCATCCTGTTAAAAGTAGTATTGAAGGTTAACATGGTTTCTTTCAATTCATTTTAATTCATTGTCTCTCTACCTTATTCACTTCTTCCACTAATTTTATTCTTGTTCCGTCTATTCTACTCTATTCCCAGCCCTAAGAAAACCCAACCAGAAAGGAAAGATGGCCTTAATCCGTTTCCACAACTTATTAATCGTGTCCAGATTTTATAATTCAAGCAATGGTAATTAAAATCATTTCCATCATCACATTTTAACTTTCTTTCTATCATTTGGGTTTGATGTAATAATATTCCCAAGACATTTACATTTATACCTCGAATTGCATCTACATTCACTTTACACTTTAATTACATCCTCATTTATCTAATTTACTATTTTATATAGAAAAATATTACTATAAGTTCCATGTTGTTTTTATCACTATTATATTCATGTATGTTACTCCATTTTGTCCTTTACGCTTCTGACTTATTTTACATAGCAAGAATACGCAAAATTTCACTAATCATCCTTATCCACACAAACATTCGTCTCTTACCATTTACCTAATTCTTAAATTCCTTTATTTACTCTTTTATATCGAAACAACCCTTTTGACATCCTCACCCACACATTCGTGCTTTTAACAATTTTTCCTTACGTGCTCACTTCTTTTATATAGGAATACTAGAAAAACATTAGAGTTAACATACTCACCCACACATCCAAACTTTTTATGCCCTAGCTTTCTCCTAAATATCTATTCTTATTTTTTACTCCATATCTTTTCTTCATCCTTTCGCTTATATCTTCAGGCTAATTATTTTACCTATAAGCTCATGCTTCTTTCTCCCTTTGCTACTTCTTCACTTCTATAATAAAATAATATGCAAACCACCACCCAGGTACTCATGTTGATTTCACCCTTCCTGTCATATTGCTTTTTCTTAGAATCAAGACCACTAAGAATTCTCAGCCCCTTCTTCGCTCTAATTTTCATGACAAGAGAAACTCAAGGTCCTCCATTAGGAGACATGAGGCAACTTAATAACATCTACCCGCTATCTGCTAATTATGCGTTAGTAACCTTTATTGCCGTTCATAATGGCTGCTTATATCAATAAGTCGATACAATGTAGCTTAATATCTCGCCATAATATTGAGTAGGATGACGGACGAAGCATACGACCTTCCTGAACATTTCAGAAAGCGGTAGGGTATTTTCAGGAAGATTGTTGTATAGTTCTGTCTGTTTCCCTAAAGACAAGACCTGCAAAGGAGGAGACAGTCAGTTTTGACGGTGAAGATAGAACGAATGATTAATTTTATGGAACTTGTTTACTAGATAAGATGTAAAGATAAAATTATGATTTCATCACGTAAAAAAATCAATAGTGTAATTATAGCAGGTTGAAGGAAATTATTGGACGGGGGTAGATTAACCGTGTGTCCTTTCCCATGGCTGACGCCCTCACGGCCTGCTTGCTCGCCGATGTTAGCTCCTTCGCCGAGAGGTACATCAGTGCTAGTGAAATTACCACTACATTACTGTTTAGGATTCAACATGAATGGTATCTTTTTTTCCAGTACTATAGTTGTGCCGAGATCAACCATCACACTCATATCTCTCTTCATTCGTAATTTTGTCTTTCCTCTCGTGGTCCTTTTCCACTTTTTTTGGTCTTATATTTTCGGTCTCTTTCTTGTTTGATATGTATGCATTTCGCACATTTTCTAACTGTGCGACTCATTCTCTCTGTATTTGGTTGTCAGCCCATTCCTCCTTTTTATCGGATATTTTCTTCTCTGCCAACGTGATCTTCTTACTGTTTGTTCCTAACTATCTTTAGTTTCCTTAAGATCCACAAGTTTTCCTAGAACGTGTGGGTTGCACGCGACGTATTATTTCGTGCCAGTCGGAGGCTCGAGCTGTTTTGCATAAACGACCACGATTTCCTTTGGAGAAAATCTAGATAAGCTTTGTTGGAAAAGAACATGATACCTACTGTGAAACGCGGCGGTGGTTCAATCATGTTGTAGGGATGTTTTGCTGCTGTAGGTACTGGCTTAATTTGTGTGATAAAAGGCACCATGAATTTCGAGAGATATCATCAAATTGGATGAACATGTAAAACAATTGGTGAGGAAGCTTAGTCTTGGCAAAGAATTCGTCTTCCGACAGAATACTGATCCAAAGTACACGAGCAAATCAATGCAGAAATATTTTGTCAATCAACGCTTTAAAGTAATTAAATGGCCTGTTCAAGATTGAGGCATAAAACCAAATGAAAATTTATGAAAAGAACTGAAGTCTCTTGTTCATTACAGGTGACTAAGCAGCATCACAGAGTTGAAGTCTTTTGCAGTGGAAGAGTGGAGTAAATTCATAAGAAAACTTGCAAAAAGATTGTTCATACCTACAAAAACGTCTGATTGCAGTAAGTGCTGCTAAAGAAAGTAATACCAAGTATGAATTTATAGTTTCCAATAATAGATATGTAATATTTATGAATTTTGCTAATACTTTTGCTTCCTGTGTTTTTCTAATAAACACCATGTTCAATGTTAATAATTTGTTTTATTATCATTTACGTGTGATAATATATTGCTTTGAGGCTAATATAATTAAGTATAGGGGTCTTTTCTGTTTGGCGGCAGCCGGATGTTTTGTACCAAATTTTCACCAACGATGCAGTTTTGAATGCTGAATACGAACATAATATTTATTTTGGGGAGAAATAAAAGGAAGTATCTAAGAAAAATGAAATTTCAAACTGTAAATTTTAGTTTGTCCGATATATTTTGAATAAAACGAAATAGAAATAAAACGCGCTTAAACTGCCATATGATTTCCCAATACTATTGTTCACTCCCTTTATTATTTGTTCAAACACCATTTGTATTTAGATATAACTATACATAATATTTTTTTTAAACAAATTTTCATTTCTATTGCTTTTTCACCACATAAATTCACATAAGTAGGAATCGAGCATCTCATGTTGGGTTAGGTTCGGTTAATCCTATATTATGCATTTCTTACCTCTCTTAAATAATTGTTGAAATCAACTGCTGTACATGGCGCGGTAAACATTAGGATCGACGGCGCGAAGGATGGGACGCAAACTATTTCGTCCGTGTTCCAATATGTTTCACCTTTTTGGAGTAAATTCAAGGGGACTGCTCGTGGGGGGTTAGCACTGCGGAGAGACTCCTCTACGATGATCCTTAGTTATAATCAATTAGGGGGGTGCTGGGGGGCACAGCTTCCCAGTATATAATCATAATTGTGTATAGAATAATGTTTTAAACTAGTGCGCATTAAAAAAAAAATTTTAATACCTCCTTTCATTTCTCCCAAAAATAAATGTTATATTCGTATTCAGCACTCATTTGGTTTTATGCCTCAATCTTGAACAGGCCATTTAATTACTTTAAAACGTTGATTGACAAAATATTTCTGCATTGATTTTGGTACAAAACATCCACCTGCCGCCAAACAGAAAAGATTCAAATATAATATAAATATGTACACTTCGAAATAGTAACGTCTATAAATTCGTAAATTACAAAGTTGAGATGTGTTGCCAATAGTTATAGGCTCAATTTTATATATTTGGCACTGAGTATCTAAGCCTCAAATAATTAAATAAGATTTTTCAAGTGAATAAAGTACTGTGATAGTATATTTAATTATCTATGTATGTGCTGTTAATTAGCAAACATTTCGTTACAAGTAAAGAATTGCAGTATCTGCAAAATCCGGAAACTATTCATAACCCAATCTAATACCACAAAGGTTTCTCCATAGAACATGACCTGTTTATTGCCGAGAAACGAACTATGGATTCAATAAGACAATATGTTAATAAACACGCACAAAATTACAACAAATTAAATAGAAAAATACATGAAATATTACTCTTTTTACGAAAATCTGCAAGCATAATATATTTAAGCCCTATACAACTTAATAAGTAATATTCAATATTTTAACTTTATTGGTTAATCACGTATAGTTCAATTTTTAACTAGGTTAAAACAAACTTAGGATGGATATTTGTCTCACTTATATTTGGCAAACTTATCTAATTCCTGAAAACAAACATTGATTTTATAAACTTTATATTATAGAACATTCAAACTGGGTGAGGTTGGTCGACTGAAATATACATTACACTATTTATTTTAGTTTCCTTCAACCAAGAAGACTACAATGATTATACAGATGTTGAAGATATGGTCGTTTTAGAAGAACCATCTTTTCCCTAGTCTAAGCTTAGGATCATTAATCTTTTGATTCTATGAAGCGTATAATCTATGTTACACAGAAAAAGACCCATGACATAATTGATACATCTACAGTATTCTTTTTACCTTAGGAACATTGATGTTGGAAAGATTATCCTCAACCTTCTACTCCAAACATACTTGCCATCAATTTGCTCAAGAACTCAATATTCATTTCATCGGAACATAGCATATGAGTTCAACAATTTGAGTACTTCATACGAGCTTTCAAATGAATGTTCCCCAGCAAAGGTGAATTCCTCTGACAATGTCCATGCATTTTTGTATCCACTAAGTATTTTCTAACAGGTCTCAGATTCCTCGAGAATGTGCTTAGCGGAATTTTCAGACGACGACCAGAACGAAAGCGATTTGCAGTTTTGGTAAATTCTTAAAATTTCTTGTTAATAACTGCACTCTAGATTTAGGGAGAATGAATTCAGCAGAAATTTTATACCTCATATTAGATTTAAATTTTACAATTATTCTCAAATGGATTGCTTGGGACAGTTTAATTTCTTCTGCCATGATGATTGCGTGTGGAATTAGACGCTTGAGAATGCCAAACTCCCTAGAGAATTGCTGCCGAGTCCAAATTATAAATAGGACAGAAAAAGTACTCACGTGACTTCGAAGCTGTGATAATTAAAAACAGAAAACAGAAATATACATAACGATGCAAAAATCATATCGTGTGAATATTTTTAGCTGTAAACTTTGGTAAAACGGGTTATTACTCCTTTAGTTTTTATCAATCTTATTGATTTTGGGGGTGTTTGACTATGAATGCATTTCTCTAGAGGGTCCCATATGTTGTCACCCTGAATAAAATGTTTATGACCTATGAAAAAATATTATTAGGTATGATTAATTAGTGTACCAAATGTAGTGGTTTCGAAAGTTACTTTAGCCCCTCCCTGCCCAAAACGTTTTGTTACAGCCAAAAATGTAAGAAATGCATTTAAAATAATGTCTGACATGTCATAAAATAATGAAAACTGTCAGTATCAAATTAAACTCTATACTTGACTTAAATTATGCATTTAAAATTTGGTAGGTATAAGAATGTAAGCTTTATTTATACTTTAAAAAAACCAAGTAGTGTATCATGAAAGACGAACAGAGAACGAGTTTCACATTACCATATAAACTAGGCCCATGCTTAATTTAAACTAATTTAATCACCCCTTCACAAAACACTTCCTTAATGCGGGCAGGCAAATGTAACTTCTCAGGTGGCAGCCACAGAATTTAGAGCGCGCCTCAAGCAGAAATACGCGATTTTTAACTAAACATCCATTTATTCTATCCGTGGTCATGGTGATGATATGTATTATGGCATTTTTTAAACATTACCTTCTCACTATTGGTCTGACAAACCTTAATATTTTCACAAGAACTGTTGCTGTTTTAATTGCAATTCATAGCCTGGCTTACTTGACCGAAATACAGAAATAGCAAAGATTTAATTATTATAAATCGCATTAAAAAAGAAGCACAATACATGGAACTTTCAGGGATTGAGGCGTTGATTCCGAATCTGAAAAAAAATCAAGTCTGGCTTCAATAGTTTTTGAGTTATGGAGAATCAAACGTTATTCGTGCAGACATGACTGCTTTATACATATAATTATATTTTGTCGTTTTTTGGTACTATCTTGATGCTTGGCTAGAACAATATATTAACATTATATGGTCTTATTATAATAGGCCAAAACGCTAAAATTACTATATTTAATGCGGGTTAATGTCATTTCTATATAAGAGTAGATTTAAGGAGGTTTCTCGTGTAGTTTATACCAAAGATCAGAACGTGTTATCGAGGCTTCCTTCAATGTGGACTAAATTGCATCTAAATCGGAACTCCATTTCCCAACTAATCAAGCCTACTCTTATTTAAGTTCGCTTAAATAACAGGCATCGTTTCGATTTTGCTATGCTTAACCTAGGTCATTGCATTTTGCGTGCATCTTTTATAAGTCTATAAATGTATATTAATATCTATGCATTATTAATACATCATTCAGTTACGTTGTTATATCTAAAGTAGTTGAATGAACATTAGCAAACAATATAAAGAAAAATATTAATTATTAAAATATAATTATTTCTGTATATTTGAAGATATTATTAAAGTCTGTGATATTAAATTTACTTCTTTGTAGCTCTCTTATATATGTCAGTGTATGCAGGCACCGTTTACTACGGTGTGATTGTATGTTTGAGCCTAGATGAACAGAAATAAACATTCAACATATATGCATAAGTAATTACAACTCTGAGCAACAACTTTTTCTTTCTCGATAACCAATTTATTTAATGTATCCCTTTGATAAGTTTTCCAAGAAGGAAAAAAACGGGGAAAATCTGAGTGGTATGTGGTTTTATCAAACGGTATTATCAACATTTAGCAAACACAGCTTTAAAACATTCGGCACGAAATTTACCTTTTATATTATTTTTATCTTTACGCGGCCCGAATTATAAAATTTCCTTCTGAGCTTTTTTAGTTTATTTTTTTAATTTTAAATCCTATTTTAATTTTAATGTAAAGTTAGAATAAATTGAGCTAGAGGTGATTCCTTAATAAATATATACACTTAGCTTCCAAATTTCAAGTTGATGTACGTTATAATATTTCTATTTGATAACCGTTTTAAGCCAAATTCATCTTATACATTTCTTTTTTATTTTCCTGTTGGCCAAAATGAAAGCAAATGCCAATCCTGTAACAGCTTCCAGATCATCAGCTAGAAAATCCTTAAAAGGCGTTAAGGAATTACCCAGAATGCCTATAAAGGTGCCTACATAAACTGACATAAACTTCTATGTGAACAATAACAATAGGCTCTGTGATTTTATCTTAAATGGTGTACTGACCTCTAAACTTGATTATCTCTGTTCTCATTTACCCTCCAGGAGCAGATCGAAGGCTAGATTTTAGATAGAATAGGTATACTATCATTTATAAGCATACCTTTATTTGATCCCTTCCCCCCTAAAACAGTCATTAGCCTTCGTTGAGGAACAGATGATCCGGGAGAGTGGTGGGGTCTCTTGGCCTAAAAAGAACTAAAAATAGAGCTATGAAACCTTCACTCAATTACACTTGACATATCTTTACCAGTTTCTTGTTTTATTTAACATATTTCTTTCTGAGATACACAAGTTACTTTATACCTTTCATAAATGAGAATAACTTATATGGTAAACCTGCATTCAATTTTTATATTTTTTCTTAAATAAACAAGGAGAGATATGCCATTACAAAGACACAGCGGTGACTCAATTTACCTTGTTTATTTGTGGTCGAAAAGAGGATGTTGAAAAAAAATGGATGAGTAAGTTCGAAAATGCTTGGATGTTCATTTCAAAGATTAGAAAATTAAAAAGAGTTATCCACAAAGCGACCGATCGATATCTTTCGATGCCCATTTCACATAGAATTGAGTCTTTGCAGGAGAGAAGATCCCGGATATTCTCGATTTGAATAGGTTGAATTAAGGGGAGAATAATGTGTGGTGACGTCTTCGCCACCCCAACGTAAAATTCAAGATCTAAAGTATGAAGAGTAAAATAAGTAAGGGAGAGAATGTATCACTTATTACGGAAGAGGTATGAGAGTAAGTAAATTTGGCAAATAGAGTGTTGTTATGTTGACGTCCATCAAACAAATATATGTGTTTGAGGTGTTAGTCTAAGTGAAGGAATGAGAACCAAAATGCAAGGAGTGAGATGAAGGGAAAATGGTGTGAGAATGTTCCTGTGAAAGCTTCTAAGAATTGAAATATGGGAAAGTCTGGAAAGATCGCATGAAATGATGATGCTTATTTGAGTATTGTTAGCAAGACTGGATGGCTACTGACTGATTCGAGATGCATGAGGGTGAGTAAAAGTGGTTATGGAAGTAAATTGAAGGTGAAGATCTTTTTAAATTTTAGAGTAACGTCAAATTGCTCTAAATAACTAGGGATGATAAGGAAAATAATAATATAATACCTAATTCTTAATAGCGAAGATTGACAATGATTTAGTTGACGTGAGTAAAAGCGTAGTCACTAAAGTTATGATGACTGTTTTAGAGTGAGGGGTGGTGGATCTGAATACTTAGGAGGCTGTACGATGGATTTTATGAAAATAATTTGGAGCTAGAGAAAACAAAACTAAATTGAATTTGGTGTAAAATTAATTCCCCTGACTTCTTAGTGAACAGAAATTCACTCTCAAAGATAATAAAGAAACCGAGAAAATTCAAAATAGAAGAAAGACTAAAAAATGCATTGATTGATAATGATAACTGTTAACTGAAGGAACCAAGGAAAGTAACTTAGAAGGTAATTAGCTCTGGTATCCAAAATACGAGGTCTAACTTGATCCAGGATAATAGAGATAAAGTCATAAAATGCATGAGAATGTAGAGTATTGTAAAGGAGAAATGCGTAGCAATTCTACAAATATTGAGGGTTGTAAGTGAGTTACTGAAAGTGAACGTCACTTTATATTGTGATGGCTATCAAGATAATTTTACTGACAAGTTAAAATGATTTAGTCCAGTGAAAGGAAAGTAAGGAAAGAGCAATTATACAAAAGGCTGGTTTCATATTAATCTTATGAAGTGTGGAAAATGTCGTGAATTAGAAAAGCAGTTGTAGCAGCAAATTTTGAAAGTTGGTCGCATAAAAGGTTTGCATTAATAGAAGGATAGATGTAAATTTAATTTTTAACTTTTTAAAATAAGTAAAAACCAACTGAAAATGTTTTTATTAGAGTTGTGCCTTACCTTACCGAAGTGCCGTTCCCTGTAGACGTTGGCCAACATGGAATTCCACATCTCTCTGTCTCTGTTCATTTGTAGCATCTATCCAGCCGTTTCCGTCTTCCACTGTCCTTACTCTTCCATCCACATAGTTTTCTATCTTTTCTGCTTTTTTCTCTTTTTCCTAGGATTCTCAAATTTTCTATTTTCCTTCTCGCATAACATATCTTATAAATCCCATTTGAATTCCAGTAAGATTTTTTAAGAATTCTCTTCCACTTTCCATTTGCCTTAGTACCTTTCATATGATATTCTCTCCATCCACCAGATCTTCAACATTCTCTGCCAACACCACATCTCGAATACCTCCAACCTTTTCTCTATTTGCTTAGTAATCGTCCAAGCTTCTGATCCATACAAGAGCACAGACATGATATAGGTTTTAACAGTTTTTTTTTATCTTGATAGGTTTTTAGTACATAAAATATTCCTCAACATCTGAAATGCCTTCTTTGCCCTACAGATTCTTCTCTTAATTTCCCCGTTAGATCTTCCATCTTCCGTAATATAACCTCCTAAGTATCAAAATCTTCTTACCTGCTTCTTAGCCTTGTCATTAGCTCTTACCATGCACTGAGGGACATGTGCCTGTTTTTACTAATTACCACAACTTCTTTTTTTTCCACATTTATTGACAGGCCTTTTTCTTCACTCCTTCCCTATACCATAAGAAACTATTAATTTCAGGGTTAAAAGAAAATGTATGTGAGGTAGTTGACTCAATTAGACTACTCTCATGTGCAAGTACCCTAAGCGTAGGCATTTATATCATCCTGAAACCCTCCATAAAGAAATAGTCTCCCATTCCTTTGCCTGGTTCTTAAGGTGTGGAGGCGGGTTACGTTGCATTTTCAAGATTTGAAAAGCGGCTTGACCTTGATGAGGGGGATGGCTTCGTAAAAAGACTGGTAACATCGAATATGAGTGAGAAGGTGTTAAGTATGAAGACAAGTAATTGGTTGAATATAAGAAGTAATGTGTGTAAGATTCGATTTTATTAGAGGATGATGGATTGGCCATTCATGAAGGCTGTACCAAGTTGTTGTTATTTCGGATTCTTCCTCAGCTATTACTGCAAAGGAGTGGTAAGAAAAATTAGGATTTGTATGGTATTTGTTATGGTTTTGCAATTATGGAGAATTTTCGTTACTTTTATGTGACTTTTTAATGTAGACCTACAGTCTATTTACGGAACCAAAGCAGTAGTAACTATAGCTGAAGACCTATGCAGCAAAATCATCCGAAAGGAGATTCCGGAAAACCATACACTAAGTAGTGTAAAGTTTCCAAAGATCCAAGGATGGTGGAAATTATCAAAGAATGTATGCAGTGTTGTTAGGTTTGCAAGAAGGAACACGCATCACCCCGTGCGTGGTCTATTTGCTGGGAACGAGCTAAAGAAATTATATTTTTTGTAAATAATCCTCAAGTACTTTTTGAGATTTCCATAATTTAAAATAGGTGTTAACTTATATATAATATATTAGTTAGGGGTATAAATAAAATGTTCAGGATTGTAGATACAGCAATGTATGAATGTATAGTATAGCTTAATATTATTTCTAAATGAATCGGAAGATATGTGCATCCATTATTTAGGGATGATAGGAAAAGTAGGAACTGCCTTTGCCCCAGATTGGATGTCTATCTGCCAAAATACGCGTAGGGATTCGTAAAAGATACAGGACTACCACTGAATTATAGATATATGACTAACGCGATAATTCTTATAAAAAGTTATTCTTAATAACTAAGTTTTAGGAGGATGTTTAACTGGAGTTTCTATATCTAGGTCGCCATTCACCCCATCATCCTATAGTTAGAAGAGATTTTTTTACCCCTGTGCAACTATTCCATTTATCTTCGAAAACTTTAATTGTGTTTCGAAACCCAAGCTATGCTATCTTTCCTTGTGACCCCCCTCCCCTACCATCTTTATTTTCTATTCTCATTCTGAGAATGACGAGTGCAGTCAACTATTTGAATTAATTTTCCTTCTACTAGCGACATTTCAACGGATTCTTCATCTCAACTAGGCGGTGTTACTGTGTGCAGCCAGCACGGGACTCTAAATCCTTGAAAAGTAACAATAATTAGTGCAATTCTTGAGTTTTGATATAATCAATTCCTGAAACTGTGAGAAAAATCCGTCATGGCTCGTCGTTAAGATTGGCACAGAGGTATTAGAGACCTATAAAGAATGCCACCACTTGACTTGCTAAAAATGTCTTAATAATTTCAAATCCTCCTGGTTTCATGATTTTATTACTAACTTTTATGATACTGTTATTCACTATTCTCTTGTGACTCGTAAATTTCTACATATGACTTAAGTTGAAAGCCACTGGGGATTTAGCGAATTTGTTTGTAAGATTTTGCTCTTTAAATTGATATTTTTTAGCGTTTCATCCACCAAACTTTAGGTCAGAATCGTATATCATCAATTTCCTTGATAATTTTCCCAATTATAAATAAGTTTTCATGTAAACGATGAGGTCGAAGTAATTTCGACCTCTGAAAATATGACTGGCAGCTCAAATCTATTTCTTTTGTCACACTAATTTTTTTCTGCTTTTTTCCTTAAGAGGCGAAAGTAGAGATACACATTCAACCTAGATTTTCCCGATTGTAGCAGGTCGATTGATTATTCAGAGCCTTATTTTCTCCACGCTCCTACGCAAGCATAAAACTGAGCGAAGTCACCCGGTAAATGAGATCATTTATATTGTAAAACAAGCTCTATACACGCGCATCCTCCTGGTCCAACTACGTTGCAACGCTTCCTAATATCAGACGAGGGATGAATACACTTATAGCCTAATCTTAATAGAAGTGTAGCTAGCTAGTGATTTCAACATAAAAAAAATCTATTCCTTTATAGAGATAGCTATCATTTCCGTTATAGGAATATTTAAGCTGGTGTTCTCTGCCTTTATACATTCGAAAGCGTTCATGTTTTCCTTTATGGAGTTTAATTAGCATAAATTTACATTTTACCACGTCAGTTTGCATAAATAGACATGCCTACTAGTTTGTTAACGGACTTTCTGAATTTCAAACGACTTTTTCGGCAAATTAACAGATATATTTCTCGATTCTCCTAATTGACTAGCTACACACTTATCTGGAACTGTTCCGCTTTAAGACCCTAATTATTGCATAGCGTTTAGTGGTATGCACCCACCACATACAAGAAACTTAGTACCTTATAATTTTGCGTTTCTTGTCTAACTCAATAGGTTTTGTGCCAGGTATCTCAGCAGATATTTGAGCTGCAAGAATAATGGCAAAATTATAGGGAGGGTAGTTTTCGTATCCTGATATTTTCAAACTTCCATATTCTTACTTAAGCATGGACGCAACAACCATGATCACGCGTTCAGATCTTGACTTGATGCACAAATGTCAGTCAATAAGTGTATCGAAAGATCTTCTCTTAGCCATATTTTAAACTATTGGCACTTCATGGCACCCATCCAAATAAATACATTACCTACCACTTGCTTTCCATCGGGCTCGCTAGCAGTGATTCAAAAGTGTAAACTAAGACTTCGAAGTTGTGTGTACCAGGCATACACTTCCTGCTCATTTTTCTTGTTATTTTTCCCCCACAAGGATGATCCTGGTGCAACTAAATTTAAAATCCTATGCAGATACTACAAGTAACTCAGTTTCTTCTTTTCTCGTTTTACAGTCTAAGCTAACATACCAAATTACAGTTTTCTCATCAGAACTAGACGAGCGCAATCACTGTAAATATCTCTGACAAAAGACTAATCTTAGCTTCATTCAGACATTTTAATAGCACTATAATTGAGGAGCAATTTTGCTATAAAACGAAGCTGCTTCATTTTGCATTGCAGCAACAACGTTTAAAGCTTCAACCATTTGGTAAGTTTTACGGTAACTTTTTACATATTAATTTCTCGGAAACCTGGCAATTCAGAGCTTAAAAATTACAAATAACTTTACTACTACTTTGTTAGTCCTCATTTCCACATTGCAACTTATCATTAATCAGATTATTACTCATTGGCATAATTAGCTTATATTTTGATTTTGACGTGAACTGCCGTGATGATCTCACTGTCCCGCCAATTTAATTGCCCTTCAAGCTCACCAAAAGGTAATACAAGGAAAAGGTTTAAGAAGACAGAACTCTTTGTGCTATCCGGTTAAGGGTTATTTTCAACTGTTTTTTTTTATTAAAACCATCAAGTAAATGAATTTATTGGCGTCGGGCATCAGTTAGCGCCATGGAGACACTTATCTAAACACCTTCTCACTTTAAATCCTTTGTCCATCTGGGATACATCTTCACCTCAAGTTTCGCTTCTTCCTCTCTAGAGTGTGTCACCGTAGTTTTCCATTTTTAAAATAAATAAAATAAAAAAGCTTGGATAATACCACTATTACACAGCTTGAATTAATTCAATCTTCATCCTATTTATGTATACAGTTTCTATTTTTTTTCACATTACTATCAGGTAATATGAGTAAAGAGTTTCTATTAACCCTTTACTACGGAGTACTCTTCTCTATTATGCAAATTGATTTGTTCCTATAGAACTTCCAAATTTTGATTTAAAACTGAGAATTATGGTTTTTCTTACTTCTCGCCAAGCACCATGCCTAGTCGTCGCTTTTTTTTCTAATCTGCCATCCGATTTGGCGCTGGGGGGCGCCATCTAGTAGCAGAAGCCTCATTTAGCAATTCAAAGGGTCTTGTAAGTGATTTGACTATGGGAAACTATCAATGCAATAACCATTTATCATCTTATAGCAAAACGCAGCAGATCATTGGATGGAGTTTCTCTCTTGTTTTCAATATTGCTTCTCCAATAATGAAATATGTCCCACACATTTAAATAGGTTCTATGGAGCACTTTTTGTTGGTATGACTAAATTTTCATCACTATGCATTTATATGATAAAATTTATTGGTGGATATGGAATAAATGAGAGAATTATGTGTTGAACCATCTCATTGAATATATATTTGTTTTAGAGAGAGTATTTTTAACAAAAGTTTGTATAGATCATGAAATTATTACAAGAATCCGCCGTCTAAATATAAAGTAGCAGTCTATAATAAGATTCATACCAGTTAAAACAAAATTCTAGGAAAGCTTACTCTTATATATTTTGAAGTATAAATTTATGAAACTTATAAATTATGACTATATTATATGAAGGCAATAATAAGAAGTTTTGACATAGGCTTTTATATCAGTTGACTGAAAAATACACATATCTATTTCTTTATGTGGAACTCAACAAAGCACTGGATGTGCAGTCCCACATCATATTTGGAGCACTTAGTCTTCACATTCTTCTTACAGACACCAAACTGCCGTTGAGTATCTCTCATCACAAGATAAAGATCCGTTCAGTCCTATCGTGAATGCTCAGGTGAAGTTAGGGAAAAAAGTTTACGAGGTTTCTCTGATGGTTTTATGAGAACATTGACAATTTCCGATAGAAACTCTAGCTATGATATCGTGTGAATCTTTCTCACTATAAAATTCACCCATTTATAATTGAGCCATTGAGCATAAAACAATACAGAAAAGTACCACGCTGGGATCCTAAATGAAACAGTATACTTTCCCCTAAACTCATCAAACAGATCTACACCTCCTATTCCTTTGTTTAGCTGAGGGATTACTACCCCTTCTTTCTTATTTTTTGACTACCCTTTGCATTTGCCCATTGGAAGAGATGCACTATCACTTCTGTTTGTTCCCAGTCTAACATCGCTGTTGTCATTCTATGCACAAATAGCAATCTCTTTTCTTTTCCTGAAACAGCTCTGCCTCCCTCTCCCATTTTTCTTAATGACTGACACTGAGACATCCTTTAGTCTGCCCCGACGAATTGTACTTATTAGACAAATATCAGCTTCCTGCACAGATTGGAGAGAAGGTAGTTTTGTTAAAAAGTTGTCAATATGTACACTGCTACCCATAGGGACTGTTTATTTGGCCAATGCATGAAAAACAGATTCATCCACAGGCATTTCTTTATTCTATCGGAAATTCCGTAGCAGTTATTCATGAGAGCATAGCCCCCCCCCCCAATCATGTAGCCAAATTTCACGTGGTTCCCTGTAATGAATAGTTCGAATCCATGTCACCCATAATATGGTTCCATGGCTTCATCATTAGCCTATGCCATAGGAAGTGATTGAGAGATATCCATGAAGAGCTTGTTGGAATGTTTAAAAAAGTGGGAATCATAAAGATCTTATCATCTAAAGGCTTCGTTGACTTGTCCACAAAGTGCAGGCTTCGCTTGATCTCATCAAATCAGTTTATTTTCCTTCCACACCGAGTTACATTCAGATTTCTGGTGACTGCCTTCTAGGCCCGATACAGCCGTTGGTTTGGAATTGGGCTATGACCTGATTTAAGAGAGATTTCAAGTACATGATACAGTTCCTCTTTGGTAACACACAAATCTTTGCCAAATTTAACTTGATGAAAACGCTTTCTCTCTGTCATGATCACCTCAATCAGTTCTTTGTCCCAAAAGTATCTGAATATGTTCACAGGTATAAATCATCCATCTGCCGATTTTTAAAAAATAGATGGTATATGTACTTCATACTAGCTTAGGGCATCACTTTCATCACAAATCTGAAATTCACATTTCTTCACCCATAAAGATGATTTGAGCGTTTTTTGCTTCTTTCTCCTCGGTGGGCCAAGTTCTGCCACATAATCATCACACTAAATCTCTTCCTTTCCTTCAAAGATTGATGCTCCCACGCAGAAGAAGGCCCAGTGGGGCTATTTCGGGGTTTATATGCATGTGTCAATTTTTCGTTAGCTCAACATCTCTTAAGCATCTGAAAGAGAAACCAGATGTTCATAAGAAGGAAATTAGAAAAATATATTCCGATTGGAGTAATGTTGAGCCGGATTTGGTGTGGTTGGTCACTGGATATAAGTGGTTCCGATTTTGGTCATCTTAATGGCGGCTACCATACGCTGTAGTCACACGTAATTCAGAGCCGACGTGAAATGCCCCAAATGGTATTTATATATTCAAAGAAAGGTGCTGTCACAGAATACTCAATTGAAATACATGATTGGAGACAATTTTAGCCGATGAGTAAAATTTATTAAATAAAAATGAACAACGAAAAATGAATGATTAGCAAATGATAAATTACGGTTTCTAAGAGTAGGCGCTATGCAGTCCCTAGCTACACAAAGCATTATATATTAAATAAATAAACCAAAGTTGTGTTGCCTATAGCTTAAAACTTTAATTTCTAAATTATGTGAAACTATAAAATAATAAATACTTGCGTGCAAATCCGATACTAATTTGTATGTAGTTCAGGATTGCGAAAAGAACAGAAGTTGAAATACATTTTCTCGATAGGTCTTGCATATTCATATAACGTAATTTGAGTGACAAGATTGATATCTTTTGAAGTTCTCTCATCAATATGGTTGATATTATGTGCATTTTCTCAGGCATTATTTTATTAGCGTGTCACTTTTGGAGAGTTTTGAAATATATTTCGTGACATTAAAGTTATATGTTAATTTTATTATCTGTTCACTTTTGATAACAAATTCAGGATCCATCATAGAGCGCCTGACGGAAATTGTAAATCATCATTTTGTTGTGAATTATAATGTATTTGCATGCAGGTCAATTACAAATACAATTTTATATTAAAAATTACTCTAATAAAATAATAATTTGGTAGTAAATGCCAACCATAGGTACCATTTGAAGACAAAACATTTCCTTGAGTGCAAAATTATAAACAAACTATTTAAAGCGAAATTATAAAATAAATGCTCTTATTATAGAAAAATTCATGATAATAAATAAACAAATAACAATAAACAAATCACTTATTTTGCTGAGATGCAAAACATTCCAAACTAAGGAATGGTTCTCTTTCACACTCTGGACAAGTATGAATAGACCTTATTAAGGCGTTTCCGTACTTCATAAACTCCCCTTTTTTCTCTATTAATTTTCAAACAGCTTTCATAGCACAGCAATCAAGAATTTTTATTACTAGCACCTCAAATTTCTTATACCACTTCCTACCTTTCAGAAGAGTTGTGGCATAAGAGGACAGTTGGTCTGACAAATCTATGTCAGATATTCCCTTGTTACACGCAAGTACAGCTGATGTTTTTTGTGATCTTATATGTTTACATTGTCTTC
The DNA here is from genome assembly GCA_963969495.1 of Ceratothoa steindachneri. Lineage (NCBI taxonomy): Eukaryota > Metazoa > Arthropoda > Malacostraca > Isopoda > Cymothoidae > Ceratothoa > Ceratothoa steindachneri. The sequence continues at coordinate 235,484,308 of OZ018317.1, forward strand.
ATTCTCTATGGGGTCCCACGTTGGCAAAAGGTTTCTTGTTCATCTCCATTCTCCTCCCTGAATTCCAACATTTATGGTTTATGTGTCATGAAAAGTAATCTAACATCTATCTTATCCTTTGAATTCAGCACCAAAGTTCCATTTCTTTCTTCTTTTGCAATCATGTCCCCTTTTTTGAGCAAGGTATTTAGTACATTTTGGGGCATAATGTTTAAATTCTAGCGTAATGTCAAAAATCCATGAGTTTTCATTTTGTGAATCGAAAGAGCTAGATCATAACTAGTGTAGAAATGTCTATGGACAATGTCGAACTTGATTCTGAAGTTTAGACATCAAGTCTGTGAAAACCCTTTTTGCTATTCCCATCTGTCTGGTACCTTCCTTTTTTCCAAATAAAGGGGAAGGTTTTATGTATATCCTTCAGGCAAGCAGAGCTTTAGTTACATTATCACATACTTATGAGCTCTATTTGTGGATATACTAGAAAAAAATAATTTTTCCCCGATAAAACCAGAGTCTCATCTACTACTTTATCAGCCCTAGGAAAAAAGACTTCCTGGAATTTCCTTACCAGACAATAAATCATAGGCTTAATTTTCTCCAAACGGCTGGCACTCACAATTGTCGTGTTGTCGGCAAAATAAAAACAACTCAACAAGAGCTCGAACTTATTTCGACTCATTGTCTTCTCTGTTAGGTATTTTTATATAAATGATTACTCTTCCAATAGTATGCATTTGCCAGATTTCTTACCAACTCCATCCCCTGGTGAAGCACACAAAGCTTGGATTTATTCAGATATTCTTAGTAACCCATTATTGTCTCCTGTTATCTGTATTTTCTCTCTATGAAGTGACTAGTTTTGAATATAAATTAGTTTGTTCAAGCCATTATTCCAAAATTTCGTGATTCATGAACAGTTAAAAGGCTTCAATTGCTGTTATGACACTCGGGTACAGTTTCCTTATCATCGCTTTCTTCGTCATTTTCTTCCATACCCATTGCATCCAACATTCCTGGTAAATTGTTAGTTAGACACTGATCATCTTCAGCAATAGATTTAAATTCCTGAAATTGCACTTAATCGGATCTCAAATTGAGTCATTTGAAGCGCCTTCAGAAACATCATTCGGATATCTGTCAAGTCTTACGTTAACTATCATACATTTCAGAGATCTATGTGTCTACTTATTTTAGGTTTATGAATTAATTTAGTCTGAAATAAAGAAAAAGCAGTAAAATTTAATATCAACCACAATAGGCGACATCACTACATATGGATAACAGAGCTCACATTCGTCCACTATATCTGAGTGACCTTGCACGTGCAGGTTTCTTCAATATTTGTCCACCATATGAAAGTCACATGGCTCGTGCAGAAAACTTTAAATTAATAATAATAATGACTATAACTCAGTAGTTTACCTGAATATCGCTCAATGGGTATTACCATAGCTAATATATTATTATTTATAATCAAAATCGTACAAAAATCAAAATCGTACAAAGATTATACTTTGACTTGGCAGTCAAAGTAATAATAATAATAAAAAATAATTTTAACCTACTTATATTGAATAAACAATCTAAAGCTGCTACAGGGTAAAGAGATGAAGAAAAAAGAAAGATATACAAACGATACATTTCAAAGGACTAAAACATATTCAGCAAAACCCTAGGAAAAGTTCTTAAAGATATGAGTTTTGAGGCCTATTTTAAACGCATCAACAATCACCGGTTCTCTCTGATGGTCAGAAAGATCATTTCACGGGCTAGGGGTAACAAATCCGAAGAGTTTGAATCACCAAACAGACACTGTTAAGTTAGCATGGAGACTTTGTATTCAATCCTATGTGAGAAAGGATGCCAGTGAAGAGTTTTGAGGATGGTGTAATGTGGTCATATTTTCTCACTTTCACTATGATAGTAGCAGCGCTCTTTAGGATATAGAACAGTTTTATGGGAATTCTTTTTTAGAAATCTCGTGGAGAAGAGCATTTCAATAATCCAGCCTTGAAGAGATGAAGGCATGGACAAGCTTTTCATCATTTGAGAGTGAGCAAGGGGCAGAGTCCTGCCATGTTCCTGTCCTGGAAGTAGTAGGTCTTGCGGATACGTTTAATGTGGACTTCGAAGGTCAGCTGGGAGTCTATTTTCACTCCCATTTTGGTAACATAGGGTGAAAGGTGGATGTCGTGGCCAGATAAGGTGATGCTAGTGATGGCGGATGACCGGATCTGATGTGGGGTGCCGATAAGAATGGTTTCTGTTTTGGCGCCATTTAGCCGCATAAAGCTGTACCTCATCCACGCCTGCACCTCCTCCAGGTATTGTTAGCGTTGATTAGTCATTTGGGTTAGTCAATGCTGGACATTAGAGCCATCTCCATTGAGATGGGCTTGTAGGCTAAGAAGCACAGGTCATAGACCTGCAGGTTGTTGATGTGGCCTGTATTGGGGATAAACACGTTGAGAGTATAAGATTTGACGTGAGTTGGTTCATTGACATGTTGTGTCAGGTTAAGGCAGTCTAGGAGATCAGGGAGCTTGGCCACAGAGTGAAAGGAGTGGATGTTTACATGAATGTTAAAATCGCAAAGTATTGTGATATTTGCTGAGGTTGTGCAGAGTGTAGAGAGGACATGATACAGCTCAGGAATGAAAGTGGCTATAGGTTTAGGTAGCCAGAAGATGAATAGCATTGTCATGGAGAAACAGGCTATTTATTTAAATACAAGGCATTCGCTGAATAGGGAGTGTCATGGGTAACAGATCAAATTCCTTTGGTAGATGACAACCAAGCCACCACCACGGCGACCAGTGTTACAGGCTTCCTCGAGGTAGCTATAGCCAGCAAGACAGGCTTCATTTAGGGCGAATTAAGACTCTGCTCCATGCCATGATTCTGTAATTTTTAATGAAGACCGTTTTTTTGCCAAGAAATGGTGCATTTTGAAGATCAATTTTGACCTTTGGTCGGGGGTCTCTATGGGCCTGAAAAGATCAAATTCCACTCCCTGTTTTCGTTCTCACTTGGAGTGAGGTTGTCTCAGAATGTCCCTAGTGCTGCTGTCTGTCCAGATGGAGTGGATGGATTTGTCAGACTGCTGATGTGACACAAACACTGGTCTGTTTCCTTTGTTTTTATAGGGGGGGGAGTGTTTCTGTAAGGGACGGAAAAGTAAAAAATCCACTCCAAGTTTTCGGTCTTGCTTAAATTGCCCTGGTCTCACAATGTTTTAAGTGCTGCTGCCTGTCCAGATGCAGCAGGCAGCTGATGTAACATGAACAATCGCCTGCTTCCTCTTTAGGTACGAGTATGTAGGGGTAAGTGTTTATGTAAGGGCATGAGAAGGCTAAGATCTACTCCACGTTTTCGTTCTTGCTTGGAGTGTTAAATATTTATGGACAAGTAAAGAAAGAGTTTTTAAAACAGGATTATTATTTTAAAATTAAACATTGTGTAAAACCAGAAGTAGAATGACAAGGAATTCTATGAATAACGATGAATGACAAGTGAGCTACCAGGATTAGCAGGGATGAAACAAAAGTGAATTATTCAGATGGCTGAACGATAACGGACTAAGAATGGCAATTGTGAAAATATTCCTATCCACATATCTATTATAGAAGACCTTCCTTTTATAGGAAAAATATCATCAGAGCTTTTAAGCCTTTCTCGGTAGCGTGAAGGAACAATGGTTTATAGCGATCTTCAACTAATTAGGTTTGAGAAATTTGATTTTTGTCTGAGTCCGATCATTTGCTGCTTATTGATGAATTTTGTCCTATATCTATATTTCTATGGAAGTGTTTATTTATGTTATTTATTCAACCTAACTGAATAACTAGTAATCGAGATTAATGTACAATCGTCATTTTAAAGCCGGGGCTGGAATATATGTAATGGAATATGTACTTCTCGCACGATTATTGGGTCGAGATAGTTCTTTTGTTTATATTAACTTTGGCAATCATAACTCTTTATAGAGATAAGACGTGATAGGAAAATGTGAAAATCCTCTGAACCTGAAAATAGATTCAGAGAGGACTAAAGTAATGGGTGTCGCCACATAGCACTCTGCCTTTGGACATATCAACCAGAAGGGAAAGTGAGGCATATATTTCCGTTTTTATGAGAATGTCCTTAACAAGATGATAGATAATTTTTACAATTTGAAAAGCAAAGTAATAGAGGGTAAGGAAAAGGAGATTCCTTTCCTCTCAAAAATTAATTGAATCTTTCATATTGCTCTTTATAGTGCACTTAGCTTTAACAAAATACATATTGCGCATTCTGTAAAGCATATAGAGGATAAAAAAAGACATGGTTGCATAAATATCTAGTCCTGATATATAATTCACTGAGAGAGAATTGTGAAAATAAAAAATAACACGCCCTAAATCATTTTTTGTAATGAATATTATTGTCGGCCGCCATTAACTAAAAGTGTCATGAACCGAGTTTTAAAGGAATTTAAAAATTCAGAACTCAAGACAAGATTTCCATTCATATTTAAATGATATTTTGACATTATTTATTAAACTTGTGATCTCGCATGGCATCCTACTTTGTGCCTTTCCTTGACAATTGGAGACCGGTTCAGGAGAGCTGCGTGGCCTTCTGGGACTTTTGTCCTTCCTGGTCTTCTTTGAGGAAAATCGTGTTTCGGACCTTCCAGAAATCTTATATAACCTCCTGATTTAAGCTGGGTTGACTTTCTAGTGGCAACCGAGGGTTGTAATAGGATGTCCAAATCCAACCTTAAATTGAATGTTGCCTTGAAAAGAAGTAAGACCGATCGAATCCTTGTTTAAAGGGGAAAAATATCCAAAGTCCTTCGCTCACTAAATCTTGCTCGTTTTATTTAGGCTTTAATTTACTAACCATATTTCAACTACTGAGGCTGAGCTACCTCATTTGGCTTTTGTTTGGCGAAAAGAACCCCAAATTTACGATATTTTCAACCGCTTTTGTGGGGTGGATGTTTGAGTTTTCATCGAAAAGGGGTTTCAAGTGAAGATTTCTCTCCACGTACCAAGTTAGCAATGAATAAGTGCTCTGAAGGTGAATAACCTGTATCGCCCTCAAAAGAGTGGGAACTGGGGAATATTAAATTTACACGTATATATTTCACCCCTAATTCCCAAGTAATTAAAAATAATATACCAAGTGGGTATTGAGATCCGAGATCAACAAAACGTATAGATTGTAATAAATGGGCATTGAACTGTTCGATGGACAATATTTACAGACCATTATCCTCAAAACGTAATTAAAAACCTGAAACCTCATGCAGACCTTCACCGTTGAACGAGTTAGAGAGAGCAAACTGGCTACGCACTAGAGAAAGAATTAGCGTAAAAGAGCGCATAGGAGTCTGAATAGAGAAAGACAAAAGTGGCCAAGTCTCGGCAATACACCACTCGACAATTTCAAATCTAAGGAATTAGGTTGGTCAAAATTGTGGTAAAATGATAATGGATAGAATACAATAATTGATTATAGGAAAAGATTTGGCGATACAAATAAAAAAATACGAAAACTACTGTATGTCAGAAGGTCTATTTTTCGCGAGGGAAATTATTTTTGTCTTTATTAGGGACAGATTTGAGGTTGCTGAACACCACAAGGCAGAATTTTTCCCGCAATAATTGATTACGAGAATATACCTTAAGCCTCATATTTCCTGAATTTTTATCAACTAACATTGACTAGAGCTCAGAAGAATGGGATATATATGCTCCTTGACTCAAAGTGACCATGGTGGAGTCGCGATTTTTACCTGCTAACAATCACGTCACCCACAGAAATCATTCTTATAATGACTGCACTGAAAGCTGCCTCAGATGTAGCGGGGAGAGCGTTGTTGAGGCAGCAAGGATATTTTTTTAATCAGAAATATTCAGTGCGGCCATTCTGAGAAGGAGTTTTGTAAGTGGCGGGATTGGTGGCCAAGAAAAAAAAAGAGAGATGCAGTCAAAGATATTCGGTGGCACCACCATGGCGGCGTCGTGGTAAAGCGCTCTACGCCACTCCTTGTACCTGATTTTTACAGTGGAGTTCAGAGCCGTCCTTTAGAAAGATGTTTTGCTATAGCATTAAACATTCGCTAGAAAGGCCCCGAAACGACTCTGTAGATAAAATTCACTCATTTAGAAGGTGTCAATTGTTGTAGATCTCATTGTTACGTGAAATAGGCGAGTTTATAGAGCCCAGTAGCCTGTCCATTAGGGGAAGCTAAATAACTTACTGGCACGTGCAATAGCCCCTGCAATATAACCCCAGTGGCACGTCCAATAGATGATGCTGTAAATCCCACTGGCAAGTCTTGAAGGAGATGCTATAGAGCTCACCGGCATATGTGCCGTTGCCATTGAGGGATTTTGTTTTGTATCTGAATGTGGATTGTTCACGTTCTTGATCTGGTCCCTTATCTTTAACCTTACTTCCATGGGAGGCCGTACCAGAAGCTATAACTACGGACATCTTTTCTCTTGGAAACATTGAGACGCGGATGCCACTTCAGCACGACAATTTTAGTAAAACTTTATGCCTGGAGGTTTCAGAAATATACTTATTTAATTTATATTTATTTTTTGTAATATTGAAAAAGTAATATGTTTTTTATAGAAATTTAACTCATATCCAGATGATTAACAATGTTATATTGATCTTTACTCTCCACTGGTCGTTTCGAATTGAACCGTGAACGCCATGATGTTATTTTGGCCAATTCCTATCAGACCAAAACTTTATTTAAAACTTTAAATTAATTTCCGCATTTTTCCTAATGGGTTGCAACTCAATCATTCCATAAACAAGAATTCTCAACCTCACCCTCCAAACAATTAATTCCAGTCCAACTTCTTTCTAATTCCTGGTTTCTATTTAAGATAAAATGAGAAACAATGAATCATATTTAAGGGGGCTATTATAATTCAACAAATAATTTAATCATAAAAATATAAATGTGAAATTAAATAACATTAAAAAGAGTTTATTTTAAATTATTTTATTCATTGGGTTTGAACAACTTTCTGGACAAATATTGACCGAAAATTACAATCACACTCGTCCCTCATAAATAACATACAAATATCAATATATGATACAAACCTTCTACTATATATTTTCTTTATCCTTAAAACGCTGTAGTGTTATTTATATTATTTTAGCAGGTTTATCCTCATAATAGCATCCAATAAATGATGAAATATTACCGATAAAAAGAACAAACTGAAAATCGCGTTACAAAATTATTTAAATCGGAACTTGTGAACAGTGATGCAATAGAGAAAGGAATTGGTTACTGCTGCATTGTTCAACCACCCCCTCATGCGGTAGGGGCGTTGTCATTGCGGAGCGTAGTGAATTTTTGTAATGAAGTACCTTTATTCCGTACAAAGATGTTTTAAGTACTACAAGGAACAACATACAGGGTGCTCAAGGACTTGGGAAAGCTTAATACGGCAAACAGGTAGGAAGAAGTTGGGGTATTTAATCTCTTATATGAAAAAGAGCAAATTTTGAAGGGGATTCTGTATTAAATGGGTTGATTATGGAGCAAGAATTTCGCACGTGAGCCATCCCCCCACCCCAGTTAAAAAGAGGGTTTCAACTTTTGAACAAATGTAGGAGGTGAAATTGTGAGAGCGAGTGATCCAGAGAGAAGGGAGTTAGAGTCATCAAAACGACGAGTGAGAGAGGCGTGTATGGCAATCATTTGCCGTTGCCTCAGAGGTTTTACCTCTATTATCCTTAAAGGTAATGTTCCTTATTCCATCTCTTTCCTCACAACACGAAGTTTCAAAGGTCTTTCTCCCATTTTTTGCGTCATTCATTGAATGTAGTTGATCGTTCAATGCAATACCATTATACAAGTGTAGAAGCTCCACCAGTTTCAACCAGTCCGCTGAGACAGTATATTGGTTGACATTAGGCAATTCTACCTTGCAAACATTGTCGTCGCGCTCAACCACCAGAAAAAGGCCAAAATAAAGTGATTCCAGCGGCTTGCGAATTCGATCGATTGGGACTCACACATGCGTCGCTTCTCGAAGAGCTTCAGGTACGAAAAGCCTCGGCACCAAGTGCAGGTTCTTTCAGTTGCCTGTGTGAAATCGACTTGTGTAATGGTTATAGTGAATTTCTTAATGAATTTTTAGTCTTTTATTGACGATGAAGATGAAACCAAGTGCGTTGAACAGAGTAGTGTGGTGTCTGTAAATGCTGTGAAAGTCCGAATGGCCAAGAGTACTATCGAAAGGGCTATCAGCCATACATGTCTACGAGGCATTATAGAACGCTTCATATTTCTATGTTCTCTTTCCGCTATCCCGTTAGTGGTTAGACGGTACGACGCGATGTGGAGACAATGGAAACCAACGAGAGCTGATATTCCTTGAACAAGTCGGTCTCGAATTGGGCTCCTCTGTCAGTTACCACATATAATGGGACTCCAAATCTGGAAATTCCTCCGTATAAGAAGGCCATAGCAACCGTCGCAGCACTTATGTCTGGAATCACTAATGCTTAGTCAATGCATCATAGTTGATATCCGTTATGCGCCACCTAGGATTGCCCAAAGAAAGATAACGGTGATAGTGGTCCAACTATGTCATTTTGCATGGTCTCGAATATTGACGAGAGAATATTAATGAGAAGCCATGGACTTTCGTGAGCTGATCGATCTTGGAGAACTGACATGAGTGGCGCTCTCGCGCCCAGAGCAAATGTTGCGATCGATTTTAGGCCAAATATATCTAGACGGAGGGATGCCTTAATAGGAGTGTCACAGAACAGAGGAAGAGAAAGTGGGGGAGGGATACGCGCCGTCTTGCCGTTCAATGGAGAGGGAGAAAACAGACACCTGGGCGACCCTTTTTTTCTGCACTAATGGAAGTGCGAAATTATGAGACGCCGTGAGACGCTGCAGTGCCCTTGAATGCTGCCATCACAGAAAGCTGCGTTAAGTTTGAGAGCCCCCCCAAAGCGTGAGAATATTCTCGTCTGCTGATGCCATGGCTCCAGAGCCTGGAACTTTCACCTTCTGACGGAGGGGGGAAAAACCCCATTCGAACCCACTATAAATCCCCTGAGCCAGAGTTAGAAGTCATTATCCGCCGTCTGCCCTGCCCCGTGAATATATGCTGCCCGCCCGGCCCCATCAGTATACTCTGCCACACCCCGTCAGTACCCAACATTAGCGTCCCGTTGGACTCTGCACCATTCTCGCAGAACCCATCAAGCTCCAGGGTTTCTCGTCAATTGACGTAAGTCTACCTCGTACTACAACCAACCGCTCCTCGAACGCAGCCCTCTCAGCCTTGAATCGTGTTTTTCTCGAAAGCAAGATCTAAGTTCATCCCGTAATAGTCATTGTCAAGAGACTATTAATTGGAATTTGCGCTAAGGCAAGAATTACTTCCTCGGACCAAATCTGTGAGGTAAAAGCAACGCGCAACTCTCCTACCCAATTTCTCTCTCTACCCCCCCCCCCCCCACCATCACCTCCAAGTCCAACCAAAAAGATGTCTTCCCATGGAAGATGTTTGCTACACTATATAGATGGTAAGGGATATCTATCGGTCTTCGTGATTGAATTAAGTGCGTCAAAATCACCGAACACTCTGTAATCGGTCGGGGACTTCTTCAGGACTATGTGAATAGGTTAAGCCCACGGTGATTTCGAGTGGAGCTAAATCCCCTCGTTCAAAAGTGCATCGAACGTTACTTTGCTAACTTAAAGTTTCTCCATTGAAAGAGGCCTCAGTTGCATGAACGTTGCTTAAGCACAGCTGTTCTCGATTGTGTGTGCAACGGAGTTATTTGGTGGTAGTGCAGGATTAGTATCCGAACGGCTGTTATAGGCTTTTTATTTTTCTAATACAGCCTTGAAACTTGGCGATATATGCTGGAGGTCATTAATAATTAAAGGTCCTGCAGTTTCCCCTGATTGTCTTTTTTTGATACCAGCCTAGTTTGATTATCGATAAGGACACCGCGCGCACAATCCACCAAAAGATGCGGTATCCGCGACCAAAAATAACCACCTAAATGACCGATGTAAGCTTTGAATAACTATATCTGCGTGAATTTCGCCTTGCACTTTTATTTTCCCCCATTAGCCGTGGCAATACTTACACTGGAATTATCATCTCACACATTCACACCAAATTAAGCTGAGTCATGGATACCGTTGCTCCTGTATTGATTAAAAATTCTCACTTTATCTTATCTAATTTCGCGGCGACCTCGAACACTGACAGCATGACAGCAGTCGCACTTGCAACAGAATGCCGTGCTAATTTTCCAAAGGGGCTAGCGAAGATGGCCTGGAAGACAGTGGCATTTGCATATTTTTCCCTTATTTCAGCCATCTTCTCCAAGGCTTGCAGAATTTTTCACTCTCTCCAAAATGCAAATAGGATCGACATACCACCGGTCTCTGGTTCCGGCGAAGAGGTCCCAATCCTATCAGTATACTATTCGCACCATAGTCGTTTCTACGCCTCACAAAGTTAGAACTATTACCAAAAGGGGACGCACCCATAGCAGTAAACAGAGAGTGACTGAATACTGTACCTGGTTAGCCAGAGCGAGAAATTACCACTTACTTTCTTGTCATCTTTGTGTACAACAAGGCACTGTGCTTTGTAAAATGACATTAATTCCTCCGTAAGTTTTCATAGCTGGGCAAGGGTTAAGTCATTTGGGTGCGGTGGTGAGCGCAATGTTTCACGGTAGGGACAAAATAAACTTGTGCCTCACTAGTTGTTCTCCAACTCCTACCTCTAGAACTGTTATTCTTAGTTCCTCCAGATCGATTGAAGGTCGACCAGTAAGTAAAGAGGAGGCTATGCGCTTTAGGAATAACCTAAGTTTCGTCCTCTCGAACAGCCCAATTACTTAGGCCTTTAGAAGCTGTGACGTTCCATGTTGGCTCTACATCATCTTGCAATTGAACGCTACAATATTACCTAAATTTTGTATGCAAGATTGGTGACCAAAATAAGAACTGGGCTCCTCACATATGCTGCAACACTTTGTGTTACTAACCTTTGCATATGGTTGAAGAGGAAGAGGAAAATAATTCCTTTTGCGGTGCTAATGACGTGGTGGGAGCCAACAAACCATGCCAACAATTGTTATTACTGCATGGTATCTTTAGTACATAAAGTCTTATCAAAGAAGAAAAAGGAGTCCATTGGTTATCCAAACTATTCTTGAGCTATTCGCCCAGCTCCCCGTGGAGAAGGTCTACCTGTTCCTGATGCACCAACCCGTATCCTTTAAGTCAGATAAGGAAGGTGCTGGGGAAGAAGCACAGAAGTATGACAATGCTGGATTACAGAGTGACCCAAATTTTGATTAATCACCTTCATCTAGGCCACATCTTTTAAGACAAGGGGAACTCTATGACCTTGTCAGGGATCTGTAACTACCCAAGAATAAGGTAGAGCTGCTAGGGTGTCATCTTCAACAGTGGAATCTCCTAGCAGCTGATGTCAAAATTTCATGCTTATCAGCAGTAATTCAAAAATTCTTTCGTAATGGAAGGTGATTTAGTAGCCTGCAACAATATTAATAGTCTGATGGAATCACTTGGCATCGAGTACGAACCTAGACACTGGAGGCTGTTCATTGGTTCGCCAAAAACGTGTCTGAAAGATGTCTTGCTGCACAACGGCAATAGTGAAATATCTGTTAATATGGGCTATGTAATACATATGAAAAAGTTATGAGAAGATAAAGCATATTTTGCAATGCATAAAATATGATGAACATTAGTGTTGCTCTGTGGTGACTTAAGGTTGTTGCTCTTTTGATGGGCTTGCATCTCGGATACACAAAGTACTGCTACTTTTTATGTGAATGGGTGTTTTAGTCCTCATTCTAGAGTATATTCTGGACTTTCTCAGGGTTGCATTTTATGGCCTTTGCTTTTTATATTATATATTAGTGACATTTGGTCTAATATCACTAATAAAATTCTAGCATATGCCGATGACAGTCTCTCTGCTCATGTTCTATTTCTTGCAATGAGACTGAGTGTTGCAGACAGCCTCACTGCGGATTTTCATAGAATTTCTTCCTGTTTCTTCAGGAATGAATACCTTGGAATACCTTGCCCACAAATATTGTGACTGCTCCTACGCTTGATAAGTCTAAAAGATTGGCTAATGTCTTTTTGTTGGGTAACCGTGGGGCTGTTTAATTCCTTTTCCTTTCTTTCTTGCTGTTTTTTGACCTGCACTGACACCTCTTTGTAGTATAATTTCCAAACTTTTCAATGTGGCTCTTTGCATGGTCTATATAATAATAATAATAATAATAATAATAATAATAATAATATCATGAGTGAGTGACTACCTTGTCAATCGTTGGAGCATGCAATGATAAAGGTTCAACATCCACCTCTCATTAAACAAAACAAACCTTTGCTACCAACACTACACATAAAACTGGGGCTCATGAAAACTTGTAAAATTATGGATAATTCTCGTCGGGGATTCAAGTATTTAACAACAAAATTCCTTTCACTGAGCGATGCAACGAAAATAGAGGGAGTTTTCTTCAATTCTCAGATTCGAAAGCTTTTTAAAGATGTTGAATTTGAATTAGTCCTTCATGTGGAGGAGAAAGTTGTTTCAGGAAGCATGAAAGTTAGTGTTGAAAGGATTTCTCGGAAACACAAGCGTTGGAAACTGTAAAGAATTGGTGAAAAACCTCGTCAAGGATTATACGAACATGGAATGTAACATGTCACTTAAAATCCACTTTTTTGACTGACATTTAGACTTTTTTTCCAGTACCTGTGGGATAGTTAGTGACGAACATGGTGAAAGGTTTCACCAAGATATTACAAAGATGGGAAAGCGTACCAGGGTAAATGGTGCGCAAAAATGCTTGCAGACTATTGCTGAATATTGGCAAGAGATGATTCTTCAGCCTACTATAAGCGTCAAGCAGAAAAGGCATAGAATGGATATGGATTAGAGTTTTAAACATAATGACACATACTGTACGTTAGGATAAAATAAGCAAATATTACATGCAGTGTATCTTTACACCTATAGCCAATGTCAACGTCATATTTGGATTCAGTGGATGAAAATACATCAGAATTAACTAATCTCATTTAAGAAGCAGACAACTTTAAAAAGATTGTTGACCAGTATTTCTTGTTGAAGGGTTTAGCGGGCTAATATCAATTTCGCTACATCGACATTTCAACGCAAGACAAATCCACATTTGAACAATTAAGCACAATAAATTCAAACAAATGAAAACACCGTCCACTGATATTATATAAATAAAAGAATCCAACTTGCCATGAGTCATGTTAGCAAGTTTACTTTTAATTTTTATTCTAAGTTTATAATAAATTACTTGAAGATCGGCGTTATCTGTAGCTCTCTTATTTTGGCTTTCTCAAGTAAACATGGACTTCCACCATATCCCTATTAGAAGTTCATATTTTCATAAAAGTTCAAAGTCATGTATTGCTTAAAGTGAATTATGATAGTTCAGATAGAAAGTTTATAAACTGAACCAAATCAAAGGTTTTTAAGTGAAATATTAGTAAACTATTATAAAAATAATCTAAAACTAGTGTAAAAATAATCTTAACAGCAAATAGTTATGTAAATGTAAACAAACTTGGAAAAATATATGTCAGGCTATGGTCAAGGTGGGATCAATTTGCCCCAAACCATTTTACTTGATGGATGTAATTGAGCATTATTCTCTTCTTCTGAGGTCGAGCTGCATTCATTTCTCTTGAAGGACGAAGATTTTGGCTGTGGGTCTTTGTTTGTAACTTTCGAATGTCTGGTCAATGAGAGAAGGTTAATTATTGCGTGTTTTACGAGGGGTTGTCAAAATTTTCAGCCATAAAAATTGTTGCAATGATTGATGGGTTTAGGACGGCAGCAAATAACCAAACCCTGCATCCTAATACTGTCTTGGATCGAACTTGAACATCAGAAAGTCTATGAAGTCGATCACGATAACTCATTTCGCCAAATTAATCTAAAATCAGTGATTATGTTATCGCCCAAAAATTTCTTTTACTTGCTATTTGTGCTCTTAGGAATCTTTAATTACCATCCTTCCATTTACAGATATCAAGCTACATAGGACTGACAAAGGTTTGGAGTTTTCTGTCTACAGGAATCCAAACAACAAAAATAACTTTATCCACCATCTGTCGGCCTACGACTCTCGCACCCAAATGGGCATCGACATTGGCTTCATCCTCGTGCAAATATAATACTAATGGAAAAAACTAAGAATGATAGCTTGAGACACAGGCAACAACAAATTAAAACTTTATAATTGCAAATTATACAATAATACCAAACTGAAAGAGATTAGCTTGATCTTCATGAAACCTAGCAATCAATTGGAAACCTGCTACTTCTTTCCACTTCTCTCTACACATTTCTTCTATCCTCCCATTTATGGGATAAATACTTTAAATGTCAGAGAGGGTCACAATGAAAAAAGAATAGTAAAATATATAATACACACCATGGTTTGGAATCCACGTAAAGCTGTAGGCCCACCGACGAATTAGGTCAACTGTCAAGTCTTCTACGTTATTTCAAGCTCTGCTATCTTTAATCATTACCCTTTCTCTTCTTCTCTGCCTCCTGGCGCATTAATTAGTGACTAAGTGTTCCCTTCCCGCTAGGCTTCACTGCTTTGTATTAACTTTTCATTATTAATATTGTCTAAATGTGATATTTTTACCGCTCTTCTGCCTATATCAGGGCCACTTAGCCTAACATTTTACCCCAAATCTTTTTTTTTTACTTTGCCATCAATCTTTTCTCACTTTGAAAGCCTCAATAATCAATGGATCATTCTTCCTGCTGCCACTGTTCATTGAAGATATCCGAAATAGGAGTTTTGCTTAAACCCCCATTCTCATAAAATAAAACTTTTAACCCATCCTGTGCCTCATTTTCTACCATATATTTATGTAGAGAGAGAAAAGTAGAATATACTGTTTATATATATTCCTTAAAGTATTAGGCAAGAGAATCAATCATATGAATCTATATTCAAAGATAATAATGGAAAAATAAGCTGCTCTCGCCTTATTCTTTTTTACACTAGGGACTTATCATTCAACCTGTTTAGCCCTTCAAATTTTTATGTTCTCGGTCACCCCCTCCTTCTCCATTTTCCATTTATGGGTCCACTTCTTTAGTAAAGGGGATCTATACTTTGGTTAATCTTTGAACTCTTCTTAGCGTAATATTTGTTTTGAGGATTTTGTGGATTTAGGAAACGAGACAATCCCATATTGATTTCGGGATTATCAACATTCAGCATCATTCGGGACGAAAAAGCTGAAGATTGGACCCTCCACATCAAATTCATTCAGTAGCGGGACCAAGAAAGATACGAATGCAGGGGAAGGATTTGTTACACTCTTTTTTTACTTTAAAGGTAGACAAAATATTTAATTTAACAAAACGTAAATAAAAATATTACGGTGGCTTCGTTTATCGAAAACTGGGTTCGATAAAATCTCTATGAAAACAATTCTCCCATGAGGTCTCTAAAGAGCTATCATTTTCAAAATTCTTCGGGCAATTTTATTTTATATCGAGAATATCTTCGTTCAAAACAAGTATATTAGCACCCAGATATTCACGAGTATATCATCTAAACCGCATTCAAGTGATACGAGGGGCGGTCAATAAGTTTTGCAATTCCGATATAAGGAAACGAGATATGAGGAAAAGTGCTTTATTATTTTTCAATAAAACTACCCTCGACTTCAATGCACTTGCGCCACTTGTCCCTGAGGCTTCAAATTCCCAACAACCCGAAATCTCCCGACTGTTGTTCAATCCACTCCTGGACAGCGAGCTGGACATCTTCATCGTCCCCAAAACGGCGTCCACGCAGTGCAGCCTTGAGCTGGCGGAGTAAAAAGTAGTTGCTAGGAGCCAGATCTAGACTGTAACAACAAGGAGTAACAACAAGGAAAGAAGGTACCCTAGGAGACCTTACGGTCCATTCAAAGAGGGTACCTTTAGACTAGCAATTGAGCGGGCACAAGGCTGCTCAATTGTTTTGCGTCCCTAAACGGCCACTTTTCAAGACTTTGTCTAGTCTTGACTTGAACTGGTCAACCGATTCACTGTTGACAACTTCCACTGGAAGTGCGTTCCACATACCGCAGATACTGTAGGTGAAAAAATTTCCACACAGATTGCGGTTGTAACGCTTCAGTTCAAGTTTGAAGCCGTGATTGCGCGTCCTGTTCTCACTCAGTGTGAACATATCCCGGTAGTCAACATTGTCGAACCCTCGAAGTATTTTAAAAACTTCGATGAGCTGACCACGCAGTCTACGGGTTTCCAGCGAGAACAGATCTAATTCCTTTAGTCTATCCTCATAACTTTTATGTCGGATAGAGGGAATCCGCTTGGTTGCCCTGGCTTGTACGCGTTCCAATCTCGCGATGTCCTTTCGCAATGAAGGACTCCAAAATTGTACGGCATACTCCAGGTGCGGTCGGACAAGTGAGTTGTACAGGCACAGTACAATCTCCTGGTTTCGATAACCAAACTGGCGCTTAATATAGCCTAGCATCCTTTGGGCCTTTTTCTCCGCCTCAATGCACTGTTTCGAGAACTTGAGGTCACTAGTGATTGTTACACACAAGTCCTTCTCAGTGCCGGTGGATTCCATAGCAGTGCCCTTAAGGATATACTGAGATTGGGGGTTTCTGTGGCCGATATGCATCACTTTGCATTTCCCCACGTTAAAAGGCATTTGCCACGTGGTTGAGCTACTCGAATCCGTACTCGTGCAGGGCAGCTTGTGCAACTCTGGCCTTGTGGACTTTGATGACGTTGAAGTCGATCATGGGGCGTGAGGTTTCTAGGGACCCAAATTGTCGTGGATGATGTTGATAACACTTCCATGTGATATTCCAAGTTCTCGCTCGATTTCTTCGACCTTCACCCGTAGATTTTCGAGGATCATCCTCTCCACTCGGGCTACATTGTCCCCGTTGGTCACGTCTGACAGGCGTCCGGGACGGGGGTCATCTTTAAGGGACTCACGACCATGGCGGAACTCCGTATTCCAGCGAGCAATGGTTGCATAGTAAGGGGCAGTGTCGGTATACAGTGCACATATGCGTTCATGGATCTCTTTTGTATTCTTGCCTTCGTTGGTCTAACATTTTATCACTGCACGGTGCTCAACCTTCTCCAATGTTGAAAGATATGTGACTGACGATCTTCGATCAGCTACTTCTTCTTAAATAGACGAGGCAGGAACGTGCGGCTGCAGGTCCTAACTTGTCATAACACCCCCAAAAACAGCCATTCCCCTGCCTCTGTTTTGTCCTACCGATTCGCAAAACTTATTGACCGACCCTCGTAAGTTTAAATTTTTCCTTTTTCAAAGAATACGTTATAAATAATAGCAATCGAAGGAGCTCGCTCAAGTTCTCTATCTTCTACCTATCTCCTGATTTAGATCAGCGTTCTTTTTTGGACTTGGTTCGGGTGAGTCGTCCTGGAACAATATTAATATATTTCCAAAAAGAGCACTACAATATTTACCACAAAAGGGATTTAGCGATTGAATAGAGTGATTCCCATTAATTTTGTATTGGATTGAAACCAAGAATCTCTTTTGTCACCGCCTTTAAGATTTTGATTATTTTATCGCAAACAGCGTCCGTTATAAATCTCAGTGTCAAATTAATGGAAACTGTTGTTTAGTAAATACAGATCAATATATTCTATTGCATAGGCGATACGAAATTTTACCCCAAAGATGATTATATGTTTTTATTATTTTTAAGAATTAGTCTTTTTCCTTAGTCATTTTAATAATTTAAGAATGACTTGCTAACACAAGTCTATTGTGAAAATATGGGAAAGAATGGAAGCCGAGGCAAAAATTAATGGTGAACACGATTAGAACATACTTTGAAATGATTAATTAATTACGCAGGAACATTTAGCTCAAAGTGAGTCAATGAGCCTGAATATTCGAGAAAATTCATGCTTCCTTATTTGGAAGAAAGGTATAGGTAAGATGATAGATATGAGGAGATCAAAAGAAGATAGTTGCCGAAATTACCTCAATATTGATGATAGTCTCTTTTATTAAAATTCAAAACAAAATAACATAAATACTATTCACTTTATCCACGTAAATCTATCCACTTTGTTGTTATCACTACAGTTATTGGTTTAGGAAGCGACATTCAGTGACATTTTATCACCTGAAAGTAATACTCTGCTATTTCCTTCGTTACCGGTGACCAAAATCAAGATTCTAAACCTTTTGATTAACTCCAGGCGAAAGCGATATTTCTCGCTCAGTTAATTAGTTAACTGACAAGAACATGATAGGTGATTCATATAAATTGATAAGTAAACATCTTAGTTTAATTTTTGCAAGATACAGGTTAAATAATTACCTTAATTGTAATCTCAAGATTTGTTATATTTATACAGGGTAAGAAAGGTTAGGAGATAAACCTGGTAGATTTAGAATTTTATATTTTTATTTAAGGAATTAAGGGAGAGTGGCTTTAAAATTTGAAAAGAGAAATGGCTGAGTCCCGTAGCTCTCTTTAAATTTTCTGAACTCCCAATCCTGATTCGTTGGAAGAAATAAAATTGAAACAAACACAAGTTGTTTATAATTTCAACCCGAGAAAATGTGAATAATATAATTTCAAGTATAATAATTAAATAATTCAGACTTCAATTTTAACTTACGCACAAGGATCCATCGAGTCGCCGAATATGTGCCTACCTTTAATCAATGGGTAAATTAGTTGGTTCTTACTTAAAAATGAAGTGTAGAATAAGTGCGGATGACCATACCAAAAAAAGGAAAAGAGAGTAGGGGAGAGAGATAGAGACATTAGATGGTATATATCTCATTCCAGATTTGTTTATCTTTCCAATCTCTCCTTTTCATTGAATTTAATATTGTTCAAACATTGATATAGAGATAATGATTATATCGTTATATTTAAATAGGTGAAACAATCTTTCAGCCCATTCAATTTCTCTGTCTCCAAATCAATGTTTAAAAAAAAATCAACGTGAATCAAATTGTCTGTGGATTTCAAAATATCGTTTTCATCAGAATATCATTAAATTCCCTCTTATTTCACCCTTGCTTTGGGGACTCGGGAATCAATCCTTGTCAAATTAGTCGCGAAATCATGATCGGCGGAGAAATTGAGAAATTCTCTCAGTCAATTTATCGCCGCCAAATTTCTTCAAAAGATATTAGGACATAGAGATCCCGGTGGAGGAGGATAGCCTAACCTTCGTGATCAGTCACATATCTTCATTTAGGGAAAGATCAACGATGGCAAAAGCCAACGAAGGAATCTATCGCAGAAAGGTCATAAGGATCGATCTGGTGAGAATGTGGTGAAGACGACGAGTGGAAAATAGGTTCACACCAAATACTTCTCCATAATTGGGGCAAGGAGAGCACACAATCATTCAGATGTCAGCTGCAGCCTCGGATTTCATGACAAACTCAGCAAGGAGGAAATAAAGAGGAAGAGAGCAAAAAATTAAAACGAAAGAAGAGGGAGAGAAAAATGTTTAAAAAAGTGAATACAAATTTAAATATGGAAGAAAGAATGAATGACGAAAGTGACCTAAAAGTAAGAAATATGTAAAATAAATAAACAAATAAAGAGTAAAAGGTATATTTGGAGAAGATAAAATGTGAAGAGTAAACTAGAATTAAGGAAGAAAATACATTAAACAAAGTTTTCTTGCTGTTGCAAAGTTAATGGAATAAAAAAGAGAAGCAAAGTCACATTTATGGTAATTGCTACTCCTAACTCCTTTTCTTCTAAACCGACTTTCTTCTGGGGTAATTGCTATTCTGATATCTATTTGTTCATTAACTCACCTTCTGCTATAGGCGCAATTACTCATCTTATCGTTTTTTTTTATTCTTGACCCACATTCGCTTTTTAGGTTAAGTGCCATCCCGATCTCCATTTTCTTCTAGACCCATCTTCTTTAGTGAATGAAAACAAAGACCATCCGGATATTGAATAAAGGCTGTTAAAGACAGCTTCAGTCAGGGAATAAAAAGCAATTCCTCTATCTTTCTCTTTCTCCGACTTAATCTCATAATAACCAGAGTTCTTCGTTGCCATGACGAGGTCAAAAGAGGGTAAGTGATTGGTGTGAGGTATCAGTCTGATCACGTTGAGGACCTTCTCGAGAGAGGGAAGCATTCTCTTATTATCTCTCTCGTTTTCTTTTTTCTCTGAAATGACGAAGGAAATTTAGATTTATAATTCATAGCTATTCCCTTGTCTTTAACCTAATTTTATCCCTTCCTTCATTTTTTCATTCGTGTCCATTCTTTAGAGAAATAAAAAAAAGTAAGGAAATAGTCGTAAGGAAAATAAAAATGAGAGAGATAGAGTAATAGTAAGAATTAGAAAGCGGAATAAAAGGGGAGGTGCACAGCTTAAAAGAGAGTGTAAGGGAGAGGCGAGGAAATGAAAGATCAAGAAGAAAACACCAAAGATTTCATCGCTCACTGAATTTATAGAAAGAAGTAGTTAAGAGATAGGTAATGAGAGATAGAAGCAGAAAGACGAAGGCCGAGCTAAAGAGGGGATAGATAAAGAAAATTTTAAAAGAATACCCGTTAAGGATTCTCGCCTGGGCCACATCGACGGAGGAATCGATCCGAGGATTTGATTATTCCCATGTGGCAAATTATATTCCTCGAACTGTGATGGTGGGAGAAGATTTACAGGATGAATTATGGTCCTAAGGACGATTCCTAGGGAGAATCTGAGTCCGAGGGAGGGATCAAATGGAGACTTAGGCTTTGAGTGAGGATTTCCTCTGTCGTGGAAGAAAAGCACATTTCTATACAAATACAGTTTTGAAGTAAGTCTAAAACAATTATTTGACTAAACAACAAGAAAAATAATAATAATTATAATTATTATGAGAAGTATTATTAGGATTTAAACTAAGAAACGAGGACAAACTAAGGCATCTTAATTAGAATGAGTGGAAGAAATGTGAAGTTGGAAGCTGAAAATAAGTAAAAAGTACATAGCATCAAGACTGTTTTTATTTTTTTCTTCAAAAAAAACCTCCTTTGTGATAGATAGAAGTAAAAAACAATGAGATCCCTTCGTTATTCTTTTGTCCAAAAGACAAATGAATAAAAAGATTAAAACCAGTTGATAAATATTAATTAATATATGGTCTGGAATTAATTTGTTTGCTGTAGCTACAAAAAAAAATTCTTTATAGAGAGGACCATTGGTTCAAAACTTTTATGTAATCATTTGTTCTCCTTGCGAGAGTAAATATATTCTAGGTATTTTTATACCAGATTTTCCTTGTTATTCTAGAAGAACGTCTTGATTATGTTCTTTTAATATCAGATAACAAACGAAGTGATTAAGAGGAGATTATTTATTATTCATTGGTACACGAGCTAATTGGAAAATAAAAAAATAATCAATATATAAGTAAAAATAGGAAAAATAAACACTATCACGTTTTTGGATGTACCATAATACGCCATTTCACGACTGCCTGTAGTAGGATATAACACGCAATGTTTGATCTCCGTCAATCATTACTCAAATGTGAAGAAATCTATAGGCAGTTGAACCTCAGAATTCTCTTCCAGTTCTTTTGTGTGACGAAGAAGGATTTCTAATTCTTTTATTCCGTTGTCAGAATTCTTGATCTACAGGATTTTACCACAAGGATCTTTTCGAATTTTATCTTTGAATCCAAGAAGGATTTTGAGATGAATTTTTCGTCACTTTCTCTACAACTCAAAAAATTTTTGAGATTTTTATTCAGCTTAACTCTGGAGCACTCAACATGGGTATAGTTTGCCCAAGGCTAGTGACGCCTTGTGCATTTCTCTCCCTTTCTCCCAAGGCAGGATGTTGGAAGTCGGTGTAGCTTCAGTCTAGCAAACGCTCTCATATAGTTAGGCCATGTCGGTCCACTCCTCTGCTTGGATTTCCCACTAGACCCCTGTTTGTGTACCGTTTACCCTAGTTCAGGGCTAATTATAGTAAAAAAAATACTGGGAAACGTGTACCCGAATTCAATGGTAATAGCATACAAAGAGAAGTTATAGTGATAAATTTCTCCCTTTCCAGTATGTAATTCTTATTTTGGGTGACTAATATTACGAACTTGTTCCTGAAATGGCGAAAGAACAAAACCTGAGTGTGCTAAATATTGGTGAAATTCTCTTTACTCCAAATGATGACGATGAAAATGATTGTGTTGTAACTGATGTACTTCACGACAGTGAGAATGATAAAGAATACGTTCTAGAGCCAGATGAAATGGCTGAAAGTTCAGACAGCGTATCTGGAAAAGACGTTCCTCGCCGACGCAAACAAAGGCGGGTGGTGGGAAGACAAAGAGGCCTAGGAATCTACCCCAACCCATCGCCTCCTACCCTCGCTACTACAGCTGATAAGCCTACCGCTGTCCCATCTTGTTACTCTGCTGCTGTTTTTGTACAGTTCCCTGCTGTCATCAGGCTCTGATGATCATAACGACCCTTGTTCTGCTGCTGCCTTTCGTGCTGCCATCCTTGTTGCTGTTCGTGTTGCAACCCCTGCTACTACTGCTGCTGCCACTCATGCTACTGCCCCTGCTGCAACCCATGCTGCTGTTCCTGCTGCTCTCCAGCGAGAACGTCGACGACCTGCAGACGATGGGGAGTTGCTAATGACCTTTAACTCTGCAACAGTCAAAGGTCGCTCAGGCTATGTATGGCACACGCGCGAGGCTTCAGTTATCTGCAGCAACCAGGACAGCAGCCCTAAATATTGTGGCATCAATTAGGCCATGTTCCACACAATTAGCTGTTACTGCTACCACACCTGAAGAGTGTTTTTGCCTGTTTGTGACTCATGTTATGGTGAATCTGATTGTGGAGTTCACCAACAAGAAGATTGTTGTTGTTGCCAGGAAGTACATGAGAGGGACAGCGGCTGTACAGCAAACAACAGCAACAGAGATACGTGCCCTGTTAGATATCCTTATATTCAGTGCTTACAGAAAAGATAACCACTTGAATACTAAGGAGTTGTGGTGCCCTGTCTCAGGGGCTCCTTTCTACAAGGCAGCAATGTCTTAGGTGCGTTTTTGCTTCCTGCTGCAATGCCTCAGCTTTGAAGACATAGCCACACGGGAGAAGAGGCGGGTCAATGACAAATATGCCCCACAAAAACTTCACAGTAACTGAGGAATTGCTGGCTTTTAGGGGTAAGTGCCCTTTTAGGATGCATATCCCAAATAAGCCAGCAAAATATGTGATAAAAATTGATATAGTGTAGATGTGGAAACTAAGTACATGGTACAAGGTATTCTCTGCCTAGGGAAACAGGGATAACAGCAATATATGGACTCAAACTCGGCCACATGTTCACTAAAGACCTCTCACACTTCTACCGCCAAGCCAACAGAAACACACCACCGACAACTGGTTCACTTCTGTGCCCCTCATACAGGACATGCTCAGTAAAGAGCATGAAAGATATGACACTAGTTTATATGACCATAGGACACAGACAAGCCAGAATAATGTGTTCCTGCCATCAAATATGTACACACAGGCATTGATGGATATTGTCAGTGGGAAGCCCGAAATCATTGACTTCTATGATGCAACAAAAGGAGAGGTCGACACGTTTGACCAGATGTGTGCAACTTATAACTGCAGCCGAAAGACAAATAGGTGGCCATTGTGTGTGTTCTTTGGGATGCTGAATGCCAGTGTGATAAATTCGTGGATCATTTACCAGAGCAACACTGCCAGGGTGAGATGCAGCGCCATGCAGAGACGGAAGTACATGCAAGAATTGGCTCTGCAACTCGTCAGTCCCTCAGCTGAGGAAGGACTCAACACCCCAACACAGCATCGACAGGTGAACTGGTCCTCAGACAGGTGTGCTCCCTCAACTTTCCCTCTAACACGGCTGCAGGTGCAGGACCATCGGCAGCTGAGATGAGGGAGCCCATGGTACGGTGTAGCAAGTGTCAGTCAAAGGCAGACAAGAAGACACGCTTCAGGTGTCTCAGCTGTCGCCAACCTGTCTGCCCAAGCCACTACTTCCCTTACTGCTGTGATTGCTTCTGAGGCTGAAGTTGGTAAGAAACATGAAATGTTTTTTTTTTCGTGTGGGTGTGTGCATTAGGTTCATTTTATTAGCCACCACAATCTAATACCAATAAATAGTGGAAAATAATGAAAAGTTTCTATATCAGTGACTGGAGGTTGCAATGAATAGACACCAATGGAGATGCTTGGCTTGAGCAGTCTTAGGTCATAGTCTGTATTGTATATTAGTAGTCATTTCCAGGTGGTTTCACTGGGTTTTATAAAAAAAACACATTATATTGAACAATTAGGCATTTTTCGTGTACTGAAAAAGGGTGTTTTTACCATTCTCTTCACTACAGTTTGTGCATCGTCAGTGTCATGGGGAGTCCCTGGGAGGAGAGCCTGACATCCTTGGAGGCCTGTGCGAACGTTTAAGCAAATTCTATGGAAGGGTTTTTTTAGGTGAATTTTTCACCAAAATTATTGAAAATTTATACTTTTTCACAGTTTTTTTTTGTATTTTATTAATGTACCTTTCTAAAAGTAATGACGGATTTTTATTACTTTAATTAGAATTTACCTGCCTTATATGTAGTTAGTGTGTACATAATACGATTAATAAATTTATATATTTACTATTTTTCTTTTATTTTCCCAAATCTGGTCTAATATACCCGAGTTCAGTGACTCTGTAACAGGGAAATATCTTCAGTGCTCCAGAGTTAATATCAAAGATATTGGCACACTTTCCTTCTAACAGTTATTCTCAAACTGGGGTCCGGGGTCCTATATGGAACCGCGAAGCGGTTGCAAGGAGACTGGGAATAGGTCATTAAGTTGAAATTATTAGGTATTATGGATTGTTGCCAAGTCCCATTTTTTATTTTCATTTTTTTATTTTTTTTATTTTTTGTAGATATCTATGTCTGAATTCGTTAAACTAGGGAATTAGAGAGCACTGCATAGATAGAGTTTTATTTCTAAGTATAAGAGATGCAACACGCTAAATGTGGTTATCACTTAATTATTTGGGGCACTAATTTTGCTTACGTCTGGCAGTCAGAATGGCAGCGTTGTGGTTGGAATGTAGGTGTTATACAGTTTGCCTGATTGTATTTGAGTTGATTTTATTAGAGGAGTAACAATAATAAGCGATGCTGGTTATACCTTGGAATCCAAATTATAACCAGCATCACTAGATTAATTGGTGAATGTTACAGTGATTGGTAGAATTGCAGTCTCACCTGCTTACAACTCGTTGATAAAGTTTTGGACTTTATCCCTTCCATTCAAGTAGACCTCTAATTTTGGCTACACTTTGTCAGGCGTAATTTACACCAATTAAGATAATCTAACATTCAAACTTTGTATGTTCGATTATCTTAATTAATAGGCGTATTAAATCTAGTTTTTAATTTTTAACCTATAAATTATTAATTCGTTTTTCTAATCATTTTTTTTTATTTTCCCTTTTTCAGATTTATAATGGCTCGAAAATGATGAGATATGATAATTCATATATGAAATTAGGTTTTACTGTAAGAAAGTCGAGTGGAGAAGAGAATCCTCAGTGTATTTTTGTTCTGAGGTATTGGCATCCATTTCTCTATAGCCTAGCAAGTTAAAGAGACACTTTGGAAACGAAGCATCCCTGGTCAATAAACAAAGTTTTCGATTTCTTTAAACACAAAGTCTAAAAATTGTAGAAATTTATCCTTGATGACAAATAAATGTTTTCGCAGAAAACTAAGGCTGGTCTGAAAGCCTCTTATGAGGTTTCAAGGAAAATAGCTGTGGCCCATTAAAATCCCTGAAATCGGAGAACAGTCAATATTACCTTGTTGCAAAGATATCATATCGAATGTGTTGGGAAGTTCTTAACTCGAAAAGCTAAAGCATGTGTCCCTAGTAAACGATACTGTTAGGAGGCGAATAGCGGAGATCTCTGATAACATACTGTCGCAGGTTGTCGCACAGATTCAGAATTCGACTCTTAACATTTTTGCAATTCAGCTTTTGATGAAACAACAGATGTCGCCAACTCAGCCCAACTTTGTGTCTACGTACGATATGTATAGGACAAGCCCCCTGGAAGACGAATTTTTGTTTTGCCAAACTCTCAGCACCAGAATAACTGCAATGGAAATATTTAACAAAGTAGACCGTTTTTTGGAGGCGAATGGTATCAAATGAGAACAAACCATTTACGTGTGTACTGATCACGCTCTCGAAATGCTTGGTTGCCGTTCTGGCTTTCAAACTTTGGTTATGCAAAAATTCCCAGATATTATTGGTACGCACTGCACTATTCATCGCCAAGCCTCAATAATGAAAAGTGTGCCTGATAAGTTGAACAATGTTATCAGTGAAGTGATTAGAGCAGTTAACTTCATTAAAACGAATGCACTCAACTCTCGTTTATTTGTTGAGTTATGCAAAGAAAGTGATTCCGAATTTAAAACACTCTTGTTGCACTCACACGTTAGGAGGCTTTCCAAAGGGAAAGTTTTGAAGAGAGTTTTCATACTACATGAAGAAATGCAGCAATTTTTGCAATAAGCTATAAAAGACATGCACGCAAAATTCTCCGATGTCCGCTTTCTTTAATCCCTGTTATTTTTGGTGGACATATTCGAATTTGTGAATTCCATCAATTTTGCGCTGCAAGGAAAAGAGATCGGAGTGTTCCTTTGTCATGAAAAATTGACAGCTTTCAAAATGTAGCTCGAACTATGGAATTTAAAGTTAGAGAAGAAGAACTTTGCCCCATTTCCACAACTAAATACATATATTGATTAAAATGAGCTTAACGTCAATGACGATATACTTGAGGTGATGAAACAACATGTATCAATTCCTAGTGAAGAAATTTCTCATTATTTTCCTGACCTACAAGAACTTGAAGAATACTATTGATTTATCAACAACCCGTTTGCACTCTGCATTAATGATATGCCTTCGGAGGATAATTTATTTCAAGAACAGTTTATTGATTTGATTAATGATGGGGGTGCAAAACATATTTTCCGTGAAACGTGTTGTAGTGATTTTGGGTCTGGGGCACAGTCCTATCCCAATTTTGCAAAGATAGCTTCAAAAGTGCCAATTCCATTTGCAACCACCTATCAGTGTGAGGAAGCGTTCTCCACACCACTTGCCATCCAAACAAAATTTCGAAACATATTACAAGCGGCAAATGACAGGAAAGTTGCACTAGCGTAACAAATCCAAACCTAGAAGAAATGGTTCAAGAATGCAAATGCACCAATCCCTTTAATCTACATTTGATGATTAAGTTTTCCATTTTCTCAAAAAACAATAGATTGTCAAAAAATGTTTTTGTTTCAGTAGATTAAGATTGTCATTTTTAATAAATAATTGTTGGCCAAAAATGTTTTGTTTTAGTACCCTATATGTATGTTAATTGTATTTAATTTAAAAGAGTCCACGAGCCATCTAAAGAAATGTAAAGAGACCAGGACCCCTAAAATCTTTAAATAGAGTTACATAGATACACAGATCACACGGGCCTTACGGCCCAGACTAAGGTGATCCGGCCTTAAATCTACAGCCACTTACACATAGAATAGTAGAAGTAAAGGATAGAAAAGTTTTAGGCTCTCCCCACCCTCCACTCCCTCCGGCAAAAGCCGTACATGAAATAATTTGGGAAAAGTACCTTGCAGGTGTAAAAAGACAGTACCTGAAGGAAATTTGCATTGAATAGTAATTAAATGAAATGAATATGAAAACCACTTACATAAACCTGAAAGAGTTATATTTTTGTAATATTATTTTATTTTTTAGCTTATGCTAAACAATTCCAATATTTTTTAAGTGTTTGTCTAATCTCATTTTAAATGAATCTATAGTTCTGCTGTCCACTACTGCGTTTGGCAAATTATTCCAATCATTAATAATCGAGTAAGTGAAGAAGTTTTTTATTACATCCATAGTGGCTCTTTTACCCTGAAGTTTTGAATCATGTCCACGGGTGAGACATTCCCCTGTCAGTGTGAACAAGTTATTGGCATTAACGTTGTTAAATCCTTTCAGTATTTGAAGCACTCTATAAGCTGCCCCCTTAGTCTTCGTTTTCTGACGGAAAATAGATTAAGTTTTTTTAGCCTCTCGTGGTAAGGTTTGTTACGTACTGACGGGATAAGTTTTGTCGCTCTGTGTTGTACAGCTTCTAATTTATCTATGTCTTTTATTAAGTAAGGGGCCCAGAACTGTACAGCGTATTCGAAATGGGGCCTGACAATACTTTCATATAGTGGCATAATTATCTCCTCGCTTTTCTAAGTAAAGTTTCTTTTTATAAATCCTAGTTCTGTGTTAGCTTTGTTTGCAGCAGCTGCGCATTGGTTTGATGTTTTTAAGTTTTCTGTAATTATTACTCCTAAATCTTTAACCTGCGGGGTTGTGTTTATTAAGCCGCCTTGCATTGTATAGGTGTATTTTTTGTTTTTTGTTCCGCACTGAAGGATTTGGCATTTGTCGATATTAAATGGCATTTGCCATTTCTCAGACCATTCGGTAATTTTATTTATATCAGCTTGCAGGCTAGCCCTGTCATCTTCGCATAATACTGAGTTACCTATTTTCGTGTCTTCTGCAAATTTAGATATGATATTATTTATTCCAACGTCTATGTCATTGATGTATATAGTAAATAAAATAGGCCCCAGGACTGATTCCTGGGGAACACCGCTGGTAACAGATACCCAGTCCGATTCCACGCCATTTATTATCACTCTCTGCTTCCTGTTTTTTAACTAGCTACTAATCCATCCGTATATATTACCGTTAATTCCTAGCGTACGCACTTTGTTCATGAGTTTCTGATGGGGAATTTTGTCAAATGCCTTTTTGAAATCTAGGTAAATTATATCTAATGATTTAGTATCGTTATATAGGTTGAAAAGGTTATGGTAAAAGTCGATTAGGTTTGTTAAGCACGATCTCTTAGACCTAAAACCATGCTGGCTATCACGTATAAGGTTATTGTTTTCGCGGAACTCTACTAGCTTGTCTCTAATGATCGTTTCGAGCAACTTTCCAACTATTGAGGTTAAGCTAATGGGTTTGTAATTACTGGCCTGGTTTTTACATCCCTTCTTAAAGATAGGTGTGACGTTAGCTTCCCTCCAATCATCAGGGATGCTTCCATGCTCGAGAGATTTGTTAAAAATGAGAGCAAGTGACTCTGCTAACTCATTATGGACATGTTTTAAGATTCTCGGGTAAAATTTATCAGGACTAGGAGTCTTGTACGAGTTCATTTTCTTTAATTTATCAATTACTAGTTGCGGATTTACTTCCAGGCTCCTTAGTGATGGGTGTCTGACCTGTATAGACTCGTTGTTATCGTTATTAGTATATCCTAAGGTGAAGACTGAACTAAAAAACTCGTTAAGATATTAGCCATACCCATATCATCTGAAATAATTTCACCCAACTGGTTTTTCAAGAGGCTAACCCCGCTTCTCATTTGCCGATTTCTATTGATATAAGTATAGAAGTGTTTGGGATTAGTGGTGCTTGCTTTCGCTATCTCGATTTCGTATTGACGTTTCGTTGATCTTATAAGTGGTTTAACCTTTCTTCTGCTAGTGTTATATTGTTGGTTAACTTGATAGCTTCTATTGTGTTTAAGAACAACTGCTTTATAAAGATTTTTATATTTAAAGTCCCTATTTCTCAATGTTTTATGTTTACCTGCGATTTTTCTTTTGACTGAAAATAAGTATAAATTTGATACGCTCCAAAATGGCAACATTTTCTTTAAACGCAATAAATAAACTATGAAACTCGAGGAATTTAATTAAAAGTTAAAATATTCCATTTTATTTCATCTAAGCCAACGTTTATTTGTGTTTAAATGCGAATTTACTTATGCTATAAAAATGTTGTTTCATTTAATGACAAATTATTTTATCACATCATCGCGTTAATTTATTTTGAACAGACTCTGATTTTTAAAGTGATTCAGATAATACAATTTATGAAAAATTTCGAATAATTTATATATAGTATCGACAATCCGAATGAAGCTTTTGTAGAATCCTCCTCCTAAGCAAATAAAATGTTTTAAAAGAGTTTTTACAGGATGCCACTCTGATGTTTATGTAAGGAACTTGTTTTATCAATTA
Organism: Ceratothoa steindachneri; assembly: GCA_963969495.1. Taxonomy (NCBI): domain Eukaryota; kingdom Metazoa; phylum Arthropoda; class Malacostraca; order Isopoda; family Cymothoidae; genus Ceratothoa; species Ceratothoa steindachneri. The sequence continues at coordinate 235,514,616 of OZ018317.1, forward strand.
TTGGTACTTCAATGCTAGTGAAAAAACGCAGGTATATTATTTTAGGTAAAAAGTTGAGTCCTAATTAATTAATAAGTTTAAAAGATGGTCATTAGATGGTTTCCTAAAGATCGTTTTCATTACCTAGATTTATTATTTCTTAATTATCGCTGATGATAGCCTAATATTCTTGGGATAACTTTAATCCCTTTTAATTATTTAAATTACCTTTTATTTTAGAATATTTGATTCCAATATTTTTATATTTATACAATCGCAATGACAGCAAATATAGGCGTGTTTGCTAAGCATTTGCTTTATCAATTCTTTCCTATCAGTGTATAGTTATAGATAGCTCAGTTTTCCGCCTTTGCCCCCTCCACGCTCACGGTGTTTTTAGAGGCTCGCCACGGGATTGCTCCTGCCTTTTCTTTAGAGAGAGCTCACCCCGCTCTTTAGAACAGAGTGCGAATTAGATTTTTATTATACCTCTCTCCTCGCTCCTCAGCTTTTATTCATGGTCTCAATGTTATGTTATTTATGGTCTTCTCCTTTCCCCTATCTCCTTTCCACTTCTTTGTCCTTCACAAGTGTGGGTGATTATCCATGAGAGTATTAGTGCGGGCATTGTAGTGTTTGGCTGAATGAATATGTGGGTGCTAATGCGTGATTTAGACTTAAATAATTTGAATTTTAACAGCCAGTGCACCGCTTCTGCCTCATTGAGGTACGTCGTTCCATCGCCAAACCGCGCTAGGCTGGATATCGTAGTTTTCCGGATCGCAGCTGCAAAGCACGAATGTCTTTACGACCTCGAAGAGAAACTCCCTAAGGCATTCTCCCTTTTTTAAAACGAGGGTCTTGGTTGAGGTGTGCGCATCGGCTGACTCAGTTGCGTAGGCGGGTTCTGCACTGCGCGTGACTGTCCCCGCTTAAAAAATATACTGGTTTGCAGAAGTTTTTGACTTCTGCTCTTCCTGCTTCGAGATCTCGTTCTATTTATTATTGCTTTCTGGCATCAGATCCGTTTTCCTCAGAGTAGACCCTGACTAAAACTGCCACCTCTTCTTGGTCCTTCAAACTAATTCCGATATTTCCCGATCCAAACTTATATTTTTTATCTTAGTTAGGATTTTGATTAAGGGTGCGCTGAACCGTGCGACATTTCGTCCCATAACGATAAAGCTCTGGTAGAGTAGGTAACGTCCCGCCCCCAACATAATACTGTCTGACTTGAAGACTTGAACGCTCTGAGATTGCTGTCCCATCTAAATCAACCTCTACCAATATTAAAGTGGTATTATCCGGTGTAACAAACTAATGGTTTGTGACATTATGATGATTTAGTTAAAGGTTGCTAGCCAGAGGATCATTGATATTCATAGAAAACAGCAAACCATTGGAGAGATTTGATTGAATACACCAAAGATGTTTCTAAGATTTAATCGTCGGGCTCTCCCACTGCATATTAAGCCTGTTACTTAAGAATAATAGTCAAATCCTATATACCCATGTGTTCGGTTATGTAATAACTGCTTGCTGCTAACCCCGTGTTTGCGTGGATTGCGCTTACATCTGAAATATTGACTATTGTGATCATTCTCGCTGCTGTACAAACTGTGGCGAGTCAGATAGTGCATTTTCTACAATCTGTTGCATATTTCTCTTTGAAAAATAGTTGGTAGGTCTCCGTTGTTCTGCTAAGCGGGAAGCCTTGTGACTAGTCCAGGATAAATTCTTCTCCCCCGTTGCTAGGTTCTTAGTCGTCCTACGCATGGCAGCGGAATTTTGTCTTGCTCGGCCACGTATTCCGTATAATACTACCTCATCTGGTCTGCATTCTTTCATAGATGCCGCAGCACCACCCTCCGCTGTATTACCCTTTTCTCCTATCCTAACCCAAGTCTTTTCTCTTAGTATATCCCCTTCCTACTCTCCATTTATTGCTCTCACGAGGGCAGAGCCTCTCCTGATGTAACTCTGGAGGTTCTTAACGCCATTCAGGCCGATATTGAATCTGAAGAAGCGCTCCGCTCTAAAGTCCTCATGACATGACAGAGGAATCCTGGCCTAAGTGTAAGGGCTGTCCTGACTTTTCCCCTTACTCTCAAAGCAATTTCTCAAGAGGCGAGCATTCAACCCCTATAAAATCTCAAATCTCTACCTTGGTTTAAGTACACCCTATTTATTAATCTCTTCTTCTTAACCCTGTTCCTTCGATACCTCTAACTGTAACTTCCACCTACTTTCATTCGGCGGTTGTGAATACTTTACACATAGTAATATACATACACCCACTCCCAGAAGATAACCATGCTTTCAATTTTCCTTTATCCATACTGATTCCTTGAAATAACTATCATATACAATATAATTCCGACCTCGATTCACACGTTGGTTGCACGCTCTCTTTTAGCAGTGATGATTCTCCAAGCCCAAGGTTTAACAACAACCCTAAATCTTTCTTGTCTCAACCATTACTTCAAGGCCACGGCCCACTGATTTTAGTCTGTCGAAAAAAAGTTAGCTCTCACAATACAATTCTCCGTCCCTCAAAATCTAGTGGCCTTGCCTTTCTTGGGCTCCTCTCGCATGGTACCTGTTCATGTGGGCTTCTACGCCTGCCGTACTATCTCAACCGTGGTCGCTCACTGCCTAGTTTGAAGGCAGGGTTTTTTTAATGGACCTAGCAGTGGATTCTTCTCAAATGTTAAAAATTCTCCTGTTTAATATCTGAAATAGCCCATTCTGAAATTGCTTGTAGGAAACCGAACTGATGTAAAGTCTTTTACCAAAGATTCGTTATTTCCTCGTATTAACTCTCTACTACCCTCTGGTGACGTGACCCATGTTGGTATCTCGCTTCCAGTGAACAGTAACTACTTTTGCATCCTTTAAACTCTGCAACTCCTCCAAACCGTATTGACCGCAATGAACTTAGAGCCATTCGCCAGCAAACATTAGGTCCAAAGGACATATCTTTGATCCTCCTCTTCAACTACCTCTTCATCTCAGGTAAAAGAGAAAATTATGAAAATCAGGGGTCGGTATAATGATTACTCCACCCCTGGTTTTGATAAGAATGTCTGTATCGTCTGCGATCCCGCCAGCGGAGACGATATATTGGCCTCCTCTTTGCTAATGTTAGCAGCGTTGACGATACCAGGCGGAGTTTAAAAGTATTAAACCCAGACTGGATGGCGAATCCCTGTGTTTCTCACCGGTAACCCTGGAACCCTACAGATTTGTTTACCACTGCCGTAATGCTTTCAGCACTCTCTCTGTGCACTTCAATGATTACAGGCCTACATAATATATATATATATATATATATATATATATATATATATATATATACAACTTCCACGAGCATCACATTCGCCTACTTAATTACTACTGATAGATAATTTTAACTGGATTTAGATACAGGGATTCAATCCTACTGCGTGGAGTACGGTGTTGATCCTACCATTTCTTAAACCAGGTAGGGTCGGCTTGTCGTGTTCCAATTATATTCCAATAGGCCTCACCAACTGCCTTAATAAGTGGTTAAACAAAATAGTAAATAATCTCTTGCAGTGGTTTCTAGAGTACCATTGCCTGCTAATTCAATACTAATGTTGCTTTCGTAAGAAGCATAGTATGAAAGGCCATCTTGTTTGTATCGTGGGTACTCTTTGAAAGCCTTTCTAATGGCTGCTACGTGATGGCTTTCTTCTTCGTTATCAAGAAGGTTAATGACATCATGTTGCGCCATGCTTTTACCAGCTATATGAAAGAGAATTTAAGGGCCCTTTACCAGTTTTAATCTGTATTCTTATAAATATTCGCAAGTTCCAGTTTAGAGTTAGTAAAAATTATTCCGTGTCTTTGTTAAAGATAAGAGTGTTCATTAGGTGTATTTAGTGGACTTTATTCTCTATAGCGATAAATAGGCTGGTATAATATCTTCCCACATGGTTGTTTGCAACGTTATTTGTAGACAACCTTGCTCTTTATTGCCCCATCTTAGGGTGGGTATCCGCAGCGCGCCGCTTCCAGTTGGCTTTTGATTTCATCCAAAGCTGGGCCATTCAAAGACAAAATCGATGAACCTCTACGAGCACCAAGTTAAATTATCATTGTATATTAGAGCGTAATCTCTTTGAATTTGGCTCAGAGATACGGTCCTTGAGGATGATGCTGCTGGATCCCAAACTTACTTGGTCTCCTCACCTTCGTTAACTGTGTCTAGAAGGTGGACCTAATAAAAATACTCTCTCATATATTTTTGCTGAGCAATAGGCTCAATTTGAATAGGCTATACACCTTGCTCGTCCAATTCAATTTAGACTACGGTAGTAATATGTATTCCGCAGTTTCTTCCTCATCTCTTCGTATTTAGGATCTTATAAGCAGCATTGCCCTCCGTCTATCCAGTAAGGCCTTACGTTCTCCCAATATGTCCTAGATTTATGTTGATTGTCGTAGAATGACCAGAAAAATATATATGTATACTATATTGAGACATAGTGGGCGGTCAAGGTCAATTTAGTGACCTCCAATCGTCTCCCAGCAGCGGAAGACAAAGGGAAAGCTAATAGTTGGGAACGGGGTTTCCAAACAAGTGCGTGGGAGAATTTAAGTACAGAATCGAGTGTAAACGGCCGTTACTGTAATAAAGAAAGCTGCGAGGCTCTGAGCCAAACGATAAAATTTTGAAAGAGAGCTAATCCAAAAGCTGGTCCTTCAGGACGAAGTTGAATAGTGCTTCATAATCGTGGGAGACTTTAGACGAATCGAGACAGGAATTGAAATGCCTCTAAAGCGTATAGCCAAACTAACGAAAGGTTTGATGGGTTTACTACGAGCGTATCTAAGTTTAGCGCAGTAAATATCTGGGGTCATTTTATACGCAGCCAGAAGTTCCCATTTCAACGTCAAATATTCGATTGTCGCATCCGACGGGAGCAATATGAAAATATCTCGGAGCTGGGAACTTAGCAGCGACAGGAGTTTGGCAACGCCGTCTGATTCGATATCCTAGTTGAAACCTCGAATATTTTCTCGAATTGCGTTAAGTAAGACCCAAAATCTTCATCTTCCTTGTAAACTGGGAGCTTCACACACGCAGTTTGCAGGAAGTAATTTACCGAGTTGATGGAGAGCGTCTCGATTCTCGCTCTACTCATCTCTAATTCATGTTTGCGGATTCTTTCTCTTTCTTCTTTCTCTTCTCTGTCCCTCTCTCTCTCTTCCGCCCGCGCTTACTCTGTCTTTTCTCTCCGATCTCTCGAAACTCTCTTCCTCTTATATGTATGACAAGAAGATCCTTGCCGGTTAGTCCAAGGGATTCGCCTTGTGATTTGAATTGGTCGAACGAAATCAATTTATCGCGCATTATCGAACTTAAAAAACCACCACAAAATTAAAAAAAGAGAGACTCAACGGGATTTCGACCCGATTTAACTTGATACACACACACAACACGATTATTATTTTTAGTATAAGCACACGAAAATAAATGCCTCACCGAAATTGACGTGAAAGCATTTACCTCTACCCAATTAACACAAAGAACAATTCTTACTGAGCCTCTCACGGTCTGAAAGGATAAAATTCCGCTGGGGAATAAATGAGAAGTACAGTCTCGAAAAATTACACAATAACCATACACGGTAAATAGAAAATGGGTACACAAAGAAAATGGTTTGCTAGTGTCAAATGGGAGATTACAATGTAAATGATTATTTTTCCGTACTTACTTAATAGCAAAAGCCTTCAGCCTTATAACAACTTTAAAAAAGAAAACCTGTGAAAGATCTTTAAATTACCCTTTAAAAACCCTTCTAAATCGGACAACCAGTTCTCATAATATATATATTTGTATATTTAGGTAGGAGTTTTTCTTTTATGCATGTTTTATTAAAAACCAGGTCTAGTTAAACCTTGATTAGCTTCTTCTTAGCTCTTCTAATTTTGTTATTATTCTTTTTTCGTCTTGCGAAAGGTTATAGATAAGTGTTCCGATATTCATGGTTTATTTTTAGCTAGCTGAGCGAACCTTAAAACTCTTTACGGATTAACAGTCAATAATGACCGAAATCATATTCCCAAATGTACCTTTTCTAACTACTTGTGGGCAACCACATTCCCACTACTTTTCATTATCTAAATTATCTTTAGTATATAAATGTTATGCCTTTAAATGTTGAACCAGTGTAAAATTACTTGGCTCCGAAGATGGTCAAACGTGACCGAAAGCTCAGCTAGCTCAAAGTTAACCACGAATATCGGAACACTTATCTATAACCTTTCGCAAGACAAAAAAAGAATAATAAGGAAATTAGAAAAGCAAAGAAAGAAGCTAATCAAGGTTCAACTACACCTTGTCTTTAATAAAACATCATATATATATATATATATATATATATATATATATATATATATATATATATATATTATATTTTGACAGAGTGGGTGATCTCGGTCAATCGAGTGACCTTCGCTCGTCTCCCAGCAGAGGCAGACGAAGGGGAAGCTAAGTAGTGGGGAACGGGGTTTCCAAACAAGTGCGTGGAAGAATTTATCTACAGAATCGATTGGAATTGGCGTTAGTGCAATAAAGAAGGCTGCGGTGCTCTGAGGAAATGGAAAGTATAGTAACAAGATAATTTTTAATAATTACAATAGGTACACGATATAAACAAATGGAAACGATTGCAAACGGATACTTAATCTTTATAGGAAACAGACTAAATAATTACCGGGAGTGAATAGAGAGGCTCAAACGTGAGCGGACTAGTGGTTTCTGTTGAGCCAATATACGAACATACACTTTACGGGTTGACTGGTCAAGAAACCAGAATTAAGTCGCTGGAGCCTAGCTTGGGGATTTAGGCCTTATAAGACGACGTGGGGCATGGGTGATTGAACGAGTAAATCGTAATTGATGGAGTTTAATCTCGAGGAGTGAATTCGAGGGAGTAATTGAGACAAACGAGGTTAAAACCGAATCCAAGGATAGCCAATTGACTGGGGCTAAATTCCTTCCGTGAGAATTTTTGCTTTCAAGCTCGAGAAGGGGCAAGGAAGCTGAATCGATTAAATGACGGTTCTTGTGTAGAAAAGCGGGCTTATGCTACTTGTTCCCGGCTGTGGCTAGCATTAAATATGGGCCGGCCGGAAGTGAAATGTCTCAGGCAAAGGAGGGGTCTATCCTTAACTAAACAATGCTCTCGGGGGATAGGGATAAACTCCAATGCGGTTTCTTGATATCGCCCGGAGAGGCGGGCAGCGTCTTCTTGCGCCCGCGCGCTTGGGATTCTTATCCCTGCCTAATCGGCTGAAGCGGTTCGATTCTCTCACGGTTCCCACGACTTTGTTCAGCGGTGCTCGACCTCATGGCTTCTTGGCCTCAGGGCGCTATTATGCTTCATTCCCAAAGGTGATGCTGGCATTTCTCCGCTCCATCACCACCGCCTCCAGGTCTGTTAAAGGTAAATATTCTGTATTAAGTTGATCCATACCACAAAGACCGTCTTCTCCACATGATCTCTCCCAGCCTATGACATGTCTCCATTCCTACACCGGCCCGTGGAATTTCGTGTAGTAGAACGTTTTCTCTCTTCAGGTCCACACAACTAATTCTTTCCATTCTCGTTCCGCCTTTCCCCCGGTAGACTTTCTTTTTCTCAAACATTTGCATGGCTACCTTTTCACATGCAGAAGTCTCTAGTGTGACACGTGCTATGTTTATTGTACATGCCAAATCACATACTTTTTCATGTCCTTAATTCAGTAATGGCTTGATTTTGATTGTATAGGTTTATTGTGCAATAGCGTACATTTATACATAATCATAATACAAATAATAATAAAATAAAAACAAACAAAAAAACAAAAAGACAAATACAGTAATAATATGATACAATAGTATAAATACATGTATAAATGCACACATTGCACAAAACGGGCAGCCCGTCAGTGTTTGGCGTGCAGTAAGACGTGGTGGAGCGTCCCACGCGTTTCTTATCTGCTGCAAGTGGGTGGCGTCGGTCTTCATCACCTGTCGCCCGGCTGGGCGCGAGCGGCGATCAGCGCGGAGGGGGTGTTGTTCTCAGCACCTCCAGCAGCTCGTTAGTTGGGGTGTAGAGGACCACCTGGGCGGCTCTTGCCTCTCGCGCCCTGAGTAGGGCGCCTCTTACAGGGGGAGGGGCTGGCGCTCGCTCTGGCCTGAGGCGGGCGGTGGCTGGGCAGGAGAGGAGGTAGTGCACCAGTGGGCGCTGGGAGCGGCCGCCGCAGTGTTCACACCTCCCTGCCACAAAGTCGGCGTGTAGCTCTTCCCGCGTGGAGTAGCCCAGCCTCACACGCTGTAGCAGCACGCCGTTCGCTCTGGGCTGCTGGAAGGATGGGTTCAGTGGGCGATAGGCTGTGGCTGCAGCATACCACGCCGCTTGCCTCTTGATTGCTTCCCATTCTTGGTGCTGCTGGTGGGCGTTGTGGGCGGCCCTGCGTTTAACCTGCACCTTGAGCTGCTGCAGGCTGGGGCGCACGGTCCAGGTGATGATGGGGCCGTGGGCGGCTCGCTTGGCAGCCTCGTCGGCAGCATCGTTGCCGCGCACGCCAACGTGGCTGGGAATCCAGTGGAGCCGGACACGCCTGCCCTGAGCTGCCAGGTCCTGCAGGGTGCACAGGATGGTGGTGGTGAGGTGAATGTTGTCCCGGGTGTGGGCGTGGGCGTGCTGCAGCGCCTGTAGTCCCGACCGAGAGTCAGTGTGTATCACCACAGTGGCCTCCCGGCGGAGCAGAGCGTGCTGGAGGGCGTGCAGGATTGCTACCAGCTCCGTCTGGAGGGTGGAGCAGTGGTCTGATGTCCTCCACGCTTGCGTCAAGCCGCTCGTGACGAAGGCGGCGCCGGACCTCCCGCTTTCGGGGTCGACGGAGCCGTCGGTGAAGTACACTGCGCTGCCTGGCTCCGTGACCTCAGACATGGCCATGAGGGCGTGCTGGCGCAGCTCCTCGGTGAGGCAGTTCGCTTTGCTGTCGGGCAACTGTGTGGCAGGGAAGTGTGCGGCGGGGGGGTCCCATGGTGGTGGTGGAACGTAGGCGGGGTTGGGGGTGTCGGGGTCGCGCCACAGCCAGTTCCCTGCCCGGTTGAGGGAGCTGGTTGCTAGGCTGACCTTTACGAGCCACCTGTTGTTACGCAGGCACTCGATGCCCTGCACCACGGCCATTCTGAGTCTCCTCTGCGCAACACCTTCCACGTCGCGCTGGAGCACTCTGGCCACCCGACAGGCCACCATGCAATCCACCCTGGCTGTGAGGGGCACCAGGTTGGCCTCACTCTGCATGACACAGGCACTGCACCACCTGGGTGCCCCTAACATGGTCCTCATGGCGGTGTTTTGTATTACCTCCAGGCGCTGTTGCTGCTGCCGGGGCAGCGCTACAAGGACCGGTGCACTGTAGTCCACTAGGGAGCGCACTGCCTGGAGGTAGTAGAGGCGGAGGACGGGGAAGGTTGCACCAGCGCTCGGCCGCGTCATGGCCCTCATCACATTCAGCCGGGCCTGCGTCCGCTGCCTCAGGTGCGTGACATGCTGCGTGAAGGACAGCCGTCTGTCCACCCACACTCCGAGGTACTGGTAGGAGTCGGTCCAGGCCAGGCCGACTCCTTGGACGCGAAGCTGCTGGCCAGCAGGTGTGCAAGTCTTGATGGCCATGGCCTGGGACTTCTCTGCCGAGATCTTGAGCCCCAGCTCTTCGCACTTGGCAGTGATGAGGTGCAGCGCTTCTTGGGCCCGCGCGAGCTTGTCGCCGCGCCCGGTGACGACGAGTGCCAGGTCGTCGGCGTAACTGAGGAGGATGGTTCCTTCCCGATAGGGGAGGGCGACCAGTTGTTCCATCAGCACGTTGAAAAGGAACGGGCTGAGGATGCCGCCCTGGGGTGTCCCGTTCTCGAAAGTAAGGTAGGAAGACTTGTGGCCCTGGAACTTCACGCGGGCTCGGCGCTGGTGAAGGTAGTCCTGGAGCCAGCCCAGCAGTCTCCCTCGGATGCCCTTCCTCACAAGGGCGGCCAGTATGGCGCGGGGGCTAGCCAGCTCGAAAGCCTTCTCGAGGTCAAGGAAGACTACGATGGTGGGCTGGTTGTTGGCGTGAGCCAGGAGGGTGATGAGGCAGTCCGCAGTGCTCACCCCCCTGGTGTAGCCGAACACGTGGTGATGAAGGCTTCCCACGCTCCACTGTAGGCGAGTCAGCACCATCTTCTCCGCCGTTTTTCCGGTGCAGCTCAGGAGGGAGATTGGCCTGAAGGTGGTGTGATCCTTCGGCTTGGGGATGGGCTGGATGTCTGCGTCCTTCCAGGAGGGCGGCAGACGGCCTGCCAACCACGACGCGTTCAGAAGGGCTAGCAGCGCGGCGTCCCCGGCGGGCCCAGCGTGCGCCAGCATAGAGTACCGCACTCCGTCGGCTCCCGCCGCTGTGTCACGTCGACGTTTCGCCCTGGCCAGCTCCTCGAGCGTGAAAGGCTGGTCCGTCGCGTGCGGCTGGCCCCGCGCCTCCCTGACCTCTTCGTCGCGCTGTGGGCGTAGCTGCTGCTGGAGGTAGCTGGTGTGGGGAGGAAGCTGCTCGCTAGAACCCCTCGCTGTAAAGCAGTTCGCCAGCCGATCTGCCTCTTGCTGTGGGCGTGGGTGGGCAGCTGGGCGGGTCGGGGCGGCGCCTGAGGCCTTCCTGAAACTCCCCCACAGCTGGCCGAGGGAGGTGTGTTGGCTGAAAGAGGCGCACCACTCCAGCCACTTTGCCCACCATTCGGCCAGGGAGGCTTGGAACTTTGCCCAATCCGCCCTCCTGACGTTCCACTGGGGCGGCGGGAGAGGAGGAGCTGGTGGGGCCACAGTGAGGGTGGTGAGGGTCCCGTAATGGTCGCTGGTGAGGGTAGGGTGGACCTGCCAGGTGGCACCGGGCTGTAGGTCGCCCGACACCAGCGTGAGGTCGAGCCGCCCCCCATGGACGTGCGTGGCCTCCCCTGTGTTCAGTAGTCGAACGGCAGGAACTTCTTCGAGCAGGTCGGCCAGGTGGCGCCCGGTCACGTTAGTGGGTGACACAGACTGCAGCACGGGGTGGTGGGCGTTGAAGTCGCCCGCTACAAGGAGGCTGGAGTGGGATGCGAGGGAGAGCAGCTCCCCAACATCCAGCGGGTACCGCTGGCTCCTGTATATATTGTATACAGTCAGAGTGAGCGGCCCCAGCTGTAGCTCCAGTGCCAGGACCTCCACGCCGTCACCACAGTACACGGGTGCGGCGATCCTCTTGTGCGGGATGGTGTTTCGTATGAGGGCTGCACAGCCACGCCCATTTCCGTCACCAGCCGGTAGCGAGTGGAGGGTGTAGCCTGCGACTCGCCATTCAAAGCTGGCGGGCGTGAGAGTCTCCTGTAGGAGAACCAGGTCCAGGTCTTCTTGGAAGACGGCTTGCAGCAGCTCATGTTTCTTGGGGCGGAGCCCCTGAACATTCCACTGCAGCACCCTCAGCGTGGGCGCCGGTGCGTGGGCTGGGCTGTCAATCCGTGCCTCCATCTTGGTTGTGGGCGTGCGGTGGGCGCAGAGGGTGTTGGGTGGGACCTCTCGGCGTGGTAGATGATGGTGGGGGCTGGAGGGCACCCTCTGTGACGGCGGTTAACACCTCTTCGCGGAGGAGTGCGTCGAGGTCCTGCTCGGTGGGGGCTGCGGTGCCCTGCCGGCGATCGAGCAGCTTCTTCACCAGCTGTACGACACACGCGAGGATGACGTCCACGATGGCTCTGCCCTCCTCATTGAGTCCCTCGCAATAACCTGGGGGTCCACGTTGAGACCCTGTCGCTGGTTGGGCATTGGGTAGCACCGTGGACTGCTCCTCGTCTGGGCGGGCGCGGCGGGCCCGACGCCTGTGTCCCTTCCTCCTCTGTGGCTTGGGGACAGAGGGGGTGGGTTGCTGGGTGGAGGTGTGAGCGGAGTTGCTGGCTGTGCAGCTACTAGTACCCTCTCTCGCTCCCTGCCTGTCCTCTTCCCCTGTCTCGACCTGACTTGTGCCAGGCTGTTGAGGGGTAAGGGGTGGGTGGGAAGCCCACGCCGGCCTGTTTGGTGGTGGCGCTGGAACAAGGCGTCGGTTGCCTTGTTGCTGGGAAGGCCCACGTGGTTGCCCCTGCCTTTGCCGCTCCCCCTCCTGTGTACCCCCCAGTCGTGTGCCGGGCAGGCCGAGAGTCGCGGGTTGATGGCTAACCCACGCCGACCCGATTGGGGGTGGCGCGGCAATGAACCGACGCTCTCTTCTTTGGGTTGGGGGGGCACGTGGTTCCATCTGCTGCTGCTGCTGCTGCCGCCGCCGGTGACCCCGTGGCATCCTTTTCTGTCGCTCGGGGCACTTCGTGTTCCAAGCGTGGTGCCCCTTGGTGCAGTTGGGGCACCGTGCCGTGGTGGACTCGCTGGCCTTGAGGCGACCGATACACTCCTCCGTCGGGTGCGCTTGGCTGCACACGCCGCACTTGACGGAGTTTTGGCACATGGCCTGGAGATGCCCGAAGCGCTGGCACTTGTAGCATCGAACAGGCTCACCTTGGTAGGGGCGCAGGGCGTAGCGGCCCCAGCTGCCCAGGTCCAGCTTGGGTGGTGGCGGCCCCTCGTACACTACAAGGATCTGCCTGGTTGGGACCTTGTCTCTGTGTGCGAGGAGCCGTGTTGCCGAGAGCACGTGGGGGTGAGCCTCGACGGCCTGGAGTGGCAGAGTGGTCGGATACCGTTGAAGTACCAACTTGTGCCTCTTCACTCTGGGGTCGAGCAGGATCACTCGATCCCCCTCCTCGGCAAGGCGGCGCAGCATGGCCTCCGACCCATCGTCCTTCGGGGTGAGGACGTATTCGCCGTTGAGAGTAGGGCGAATAACTATCCGCAGGCCAGGGTGTGTTCTCTCCAGCTCCGTCACAGCCTGGTAGGCACTGATAGTGTTGCTCTGGTGCACGAGTTTAAACTTGTGCCGAGGTCCTCGTCGGGAATGAGACACTGTTACCCAGCCTGCCTCATTCTCCTGCTGGGCCTCCTCGGTCTGGGGGCTCTCGTCGATGACGAGGCGACCGCTATCATCGCTGGGGGCCTCCTCTGCCTGTGAGAACTCCGGCTCCAGTGTTCGGGCGGTCCTCTTGGGCGTGGAGGTCTCGTTCGGCGAGGGTGGACTTAACCCATTCCGCGTCCGCTTGGCAGACATCGGCGTGGTGGATATGGACGCCGACCCTTGCATCGTGGCGTCACTCTTGTTCGCCCATCAGCGCCACGGGTGCAAAGGGGAGAAGAGAAATGCTCTTTACAAGCAGGACAGGAACAGGAGGAATCTCCAATCAACCCGTCCACGCTTGCTTCTGTCTCTTTTGAGAGCCACGGAAACAGGAGGAATCTCCAATCAGACCGTAGCTGCTCTTATGAGACAAACGAGGCAACCTTCTTCTTCTACTCTCACGGTTAATAGTTACCAAATGGTAACATTCTTGGGCGATTAACTCTGGTGAAGTGGTGATGACTCTTCGATGCTTGTCCGTCTGCTTCTTGTTGCTTCCTGGTGTGTTAATGGCTCAAAAACAGAGAAGGTTATGGTGACTGCTGTTGTCTCAACGGGTTCTATAGTCGTTCTTGGGGGCAGCTTACATTTTTCTTGCCGAGCTTGTTGCAATTTTATCCGCCTTACGCCCTTAATCTACCTTTACTTTTACTGACATTACGGTTTTTATTATTTCTAAGAGCATATTATATGTTCTTCTTTCTTTAAATCTTGACCATCTTCTTTTCTCCATAATACATTCCTGGTTGTTCAAAAACTCTTCCAGATATTAAGAATACCAAGCGGGGCGATGAGGCAGTTCGAATTGCGGCTACCTAGATAGCGACTTGTTTTGCTTTAGGCGGTCCCTTATAGCCTTTGAATCAGCCACACACTAAATTGACATTTAGCGAGTAGTAATGGGCCCACTTTACTCTATATGCCCAATCTGTTCATCACCTATATGAATACGTCATCATTTGGTCGACTGCCAGCCCAAATCTGCTTTCCGGCTGGAATGTTTCCCATCTCTTTTACGCGTCCCATGTAAGGATTCACTGCGCTTCTCTAAGCAGAGGGTCGCTTTCTTAGCACTAATTACCTCTTTGGATTTCTAATATGGTCTATTTTTATCTGTTTTACCGCTTTTAATTTTACCTCATAATTCACTAGAAATGTAAATGTTAGTAAGCATGCATGTCCTTTTTGCCTTTGTGCGATGTATTAGGTCCACCCTCACTTCGTTTACAATTTTAGTTAGGATATGCCTGGGCATGGAATTTGTTTATTGGCAGGGAGCCTTCTTTATAATGTTTATCGCTTTTCTTTGAACCTTAAAACATTTGGTATTTTAGGGCCTCATATTTTTATGCCTTGCCAAGCCATAGAATTTTAAGATTTCGTAGCTATATTCTGCTCCAAAGATTAATAATAATAATTAATTTCCGCCTTTGCCTTCTATGGCAAGTGAATATCCCTTTATTCAGAATACGTATATATTTATATGTATACTTGCCCTATTAATTAATAAGTAAAATAAAAATGTCGCCAAATGTGTTAGTTTTAATTTGGAAAAGAAAATGTCAAGAAAATTAAAAAAAAACAACTAGATGAGGCATCAAAATAAGTAAATAGAGAAACTCGCTACTCTGCCTCTCCCTGATTGTAACCCTCTAGGTCAAGAAAAACATTCTCTCTTTACCAAGTTTTTTTTAGAAAACATAAAATCTTGTAAGTAGGGCGGCGATTTGGCTCAGCTTTTTAATGGGATTTATTTTTTTTATGCAGCTAACAAAAAGTCATGCAAAAGACCGTGTTCTTGTAATGATTGGCCCTTTGAAATCATGGAAGTCTGTGTTGTGGGGTGATGTCTTAATATTAATGAAAAGAAATCATTAGTTAATAATTGTTTTTAAGGTCAAGGGTTTATATATGTTTGATGAAATGCAGGTGTGACTGAAAAATGGGCGGTCTCGGGTTGATATCCACCTTCAGAGGATTATAATATGTCGAACGGTTGTCTTAATTATCTGAGTGTCATTGATTGGCTATTGTTTATAGATTGTGCCATTATTACCGTTTCCCGTTGGTTTTGGTTGCGCAATTTGGTCGCTTGTAATCTCATCAGCTTCCAATCTTGTTTCGTTAGGAAGGACGGATGAAAGTCTTTGGTGTTGACTTGATCGGATAATCCAAGCAAGTTTCTCTTGTGACATTGGAAAATTGAGGATGTTTGCAATCCTGGCCTGTCATCCAGGGCAATTTGTATGTTAGTGTTGAAAAATTCGCGCCAAGAAATTATAGCTAAGCTTGAATATACGTGGTTTTATTTAGGAAGATTTGCGGTTTTCTGTAGTGGTACGAATAACATTTGTTGGCACTGGCACGCTACATAAAAGAATGGGACAATGAGCCTTGTGTCTTTATGTAGAATGATTGATTTGGCGAATATAGTGATTGATCAATATAGAATGAAATTCCTTTAATATTTATATCTTAAAAATTAAAACAGAAAAAGTTTGGTAATGCGGTATTAATTTACCTTATTTAAAAAACATTAGAATGCAGCATATATTGATTATAAGGTTGAATACATTTCTTTCTTGCTTAGTAAAAATAAAAATCGAAACCCTTGAGTACAATGGGTACAGTTGACAAAAAGGAAAATCAACTAAATGAAACATTTTTAGTTGCTAAGGTAAGGGGTTACAATTAGCAGAACTTGTGCTATGAAAGAGCATTAGGTAGGAATATGAATACGAAATTATGATTTATCTAAACGTTGATATTTATTTTTTATTAGGGTAATTTTGTATTTTAAATCCCATATCACGACCTTTTTCCAAAGTCTTGTGGCAGAATTATTTTTACTCTCGTGTGGTGGCGGATGAGGGTGTTCTCATTAGTGTCTCGGATGCTTGCAAATGTTTTGCTCTTGTTGACCTGCAATGTGTAGGCATGCTTGGTCATTTGAAATATTATTCAGGGACCTGTGCATGAATGGTATAAACTGGCTCGAATTTGATTGTCTTTGAGGAAGACATACATTCAACGCTCCAGGTCTGTGTTAATAAACTTTTCCAGTGATGCTAGTTTCCTTAAGATCAGTAAAGTGACCGAAATCATCTTTCATTGAATTTCAAGGACGAATTGGTGCTGTAGTAATTCGTATTCTCGAGAGACAAATAGGTCTCTTGGGATTTGCAATGCAGAGTTATACGCTAATTTAGCTGAGGTTAATACACTCTCCGCATTTGGGGAGTTATAAAATGCTAAAGGAACGGCAGACAGCTTTTGAAACGATATATTTGGGGGTCCTATGGGAATGAGGAAACACTACAAATGTTGTTGCATGGTTCCAGATGGATTAAATGCGCTTAGTGGTCGTGAACTATTTAATTGTTGAAAAAGTAAATATTGAAATTGCAACTTATTGCCTGATATTATCTGGACAGGCACTCCAAAATTGGCAGAGTAATTGTCGAAAAGGGCTTCACTTACCAAATCTGCCATGTTCTTTAAGAGGAGATCCTCTATCCAATTAGTGAAGGGACAGTAGTCGTCAGGAGATATTTGTACCCTTCATTAGTAGTGGAGGATCGTCCAAGAATATCAATGTAACTATTTGGTAGCGTCAATCAGGTGCAAGGAACTGTATACATCGTGATTTTGTATGTTTTGATATAATAGTTTTTGGTAATTTAGACCTATTTTCAACCATGTGCATACTTTTTGTTTATATGTATTTTGCAATGAAAACCAATCTATTATTAGTTTCAGTGATGGAAATTGTCTTAAACATCAAATAAATTACGGAAATAGTCAATATTTTAAAACTGAGCAGAGATAATTTTAAACATTTGAAGAGATCGCAAACGAAGGAATATTAAGAAGAGTATAAGACGATCATAGGAAGTTGGAGGTAAAAATAAAAGTGTGTTTGTAATAACGCGAACTGCGGAATAATCGATAATTTACATACTATAATGGTACTGTTAAGTTAACTAACTTACACGAAGAGTTTAGATTAACATCTTGAATTGCGAATGATGTAAATGGTTGTTGTAGTATCAGCTGAGCGTCAGAGATGATGGGTCGAATAGAAGAACAACCCGTGGATTGTGCTTGCGAGCAATGTGCTTGATGTTTTGGGGTTTTAGCTGATAATATTGGCGGCGATAGTTCCCATGATAAATGCTCGGTGGGGTGACAATGAAACGCCCCAAGAAATGCTTTGCAATGCGTCAGGACATAAAAGTTATTTATTACCTGCGAGAATAAGTTAGAAGTGTTTAGTGGTTAGTGAAATGCAGAGAGCTTTATATGGAGTATTAAATTTCTGGCTTTCTTACAGTCCCCGTAAGAAATTATTGTAATAATACGACCTTCTCGATTTTTGATACATCTGTGATCAAAAGCAAAGGAAAGCTCTATTTGAATTACATCCTTATTATTGAATTAAATTTGAATGAAGCCTCCTAGTGCCGTTGCCAAACAAAATTTGGCCGACGTTGGTTTACGATTTTTAGATTTTCAGTGAAGGAAATGAGATTACTGGCGCAATTTTTAAGAAAATCCCTGATAAAATTGAATAAGTAAAACACCTCTGTAAGTCTTGCGCTAAGTTTGGCCGTGAATATTCCTATTTGTGGCATTCTTGGTATATCAAGTGGTAATCAACATTGGAATCTCCAAAGCGATTGGACTTTCTTTGGAATGGCATTTCGAAATATTGATTTGTAATTCATGTCACTTGAATCGTGCAAAGAGTTTGTTTAATTGTTTTATACGCTCTTTCTACCATTTGTTTGCTATTAACAAGAAGTAAAAATCAGCATAAACAAGGTCAGGTAACACAGTTTATGGATTAAATAACATTTAAACGATTGCAAACAGTTGAAAGTATTAGAATAATTCGAGCGTCGTTGATATTGGCTATTTATATGTAGTCGTATTTTTCAACAATTGGGATCTAATAAAATGTGCCATGTGCGTCTACCTTTGAGAAAATATTTTTATAGGGCAAACTGTCAAATTAGTAATTAAGGCAATTGATAATTGCCTTGACTGCGTTTAAGTTAGGTACCGTGAAATAGTGAGGGAGTTGGGACCATTATTGGGCTTATAACAAGTACTATATCAAGTTAGAAGAAAATTATTTATTGAATTGTTGAAAGTGAGAATAAAAGGGATCCAGATCCTTAGCTTTTAGCTATCATAATATTACTGTATTGATCTCGGCATTTATTACTCGTGCTCGCTTCAAATCCACAAAAATATTATGGCACCAAATTATCAAGCACTATTTACAATACAAAATTTGGACTTTACCCCCCAAATTCCTTCATTAAACGAGTGAAATATTAAAAATATTTTATCTAAAGGCCTATTAATTAGGATGTACCAGTTTTTAAAAGAATTCTTGTAGTAGGTAAATGTGGTCGCCTGAACTAGCTAGATTACAGATCTTGTGTCAATGAGAAACCTACTGCAGGTGATGAAAAGCTTGAGTGCTTGACGGGATACATTGTCCACTAAAGTCCTGTTTAGTAATTTTCCAATCTGTTTTGACTTCGAAGGAGGCAGCAGTGATACTGGTTCACAATTTACAATCTGCCTAGCCTATTATAAGAAACCGCCGTAAATGGTCTTTGTATCCCAGCGGGTGGATGTAGATCGTCCACTGGACGTGCTTCTTCTAACATCAATTTTCTAATTTCTGCGTGATTATGTTAAGAAACTCGTCCTTGATACAAAACAGAGTTGCCTCTAATTTCTTTTAGAGATGCTTAAGGCGTCTTCGCAACCGAGCTCACCCTTGCTTGGTTATTAGATAGCTTATGTTGAGCAACAGTCGTCACCAGATGGTTCAATGGTCTCGGGAACAAAGATGTTTAGCGCCTCTTTGGATTTGTGAAAGAATGCGCGAGACGAGGATTTCTCGGAGAAAGTAGGGGTTCAAATTATCGCTTAAGGTCTCTTAGAGACTTAGGAAGACAACATCAAGAGGCAAATTAGAGAGCTCACTTGACCTTGCGATAAGCTGAATCTTCTGCTCCGTGGTGGGGATAAATTGTTCTAAGATAGTGGCTTGAAGGATCGATTATTCAGTTTGTTGTGGTCTCTCAAAAGGGTTTAGGGACTATCATTTATCAATTATACGCAAGGCAACGAATTACAAAGGATTTTAGTTTTCTGACTGTCATAAGTAACCATATTTACTCAGTAGAGGGGTTAAACCTGCTTGAAACAGGATTTTGGTGATACTGACTGGTATCTATTCAAGGAAAATACTCATAATACATCTTATTATATCCGTTGCGTATCCATATTGCTGAACTGCTTGTTCCATGACTTGGATGTGAAATCCTGCTAACAAATCCTGGCTGTTGCAAACTTTTGCATGCTAGGATCACGATTATCACTCCGGTGTCACCAGATTTAATATGGGAAAGGAGATACTCTCGTGCAGCAATCTGCCCCTTCTTGATTCTCCAAAATTTAAAAAATGTCTTCGTCTTCACCTCAATTTTATTTGAAAAGAGTCGCTCGAAATGTGGTAGGTGTTCAGCACATAATTATGCCTAGAAAAATGTACACCAAGTGAGTTAACATGTGAAATCTTGAAATTGGCTGCTGTAAGGTCATTTCATAAAGTTTTAACAATCGTCTGATATTAACTTTTGAATCGCAAACACAATATGAATAATAGTAATGGTAGCAAGGCGTTAATTAATAATTATTTTTTTAGTTTAATGCTTTTATAGGTATTTTTGCCTGTGTATTGGCTTGGATGGGAGCTCTAAATTTGACCTCTTTCAAGAAAACCCGTGGAAGCTCTACGTCCAAATTGAAGACCAAGTCATTAGGCTTCTTTCCATCAAAAGTTCGCACGTTCTTAACGAAGACAACGATGAATGACCCCCTCTTACAGCCTATTCTACTGTCTCCCTAAAATCGATAAATCAAATAACACTCTATAACCGATTCTAGCAACCTATTACCTCCCTACTTTTAAAACCGTACAACTCCTTGGCCCACCTTTATTATGCCACTTCCACAAACAATAAACTCAAAAATTTCCTACACCTTAACAAACTTAAAATACTAGATCCCAACTTAAATATTGCTCGTTTTGACATATCCTCCATATAAATCAACGTCCAACTTTTAGAAACAATAGTTTTCTTTCTTTGACCGTCCTTTCCTCAACGCGGTTTTCAAAGTTTTTAGGGAGAAGAAATAAAAAAATGCTACTTTCATTCTCTCAAGGAAACTAGTTCTCATATAACGGAAATATGTTTCCCCACATAGATGGCCTCGCAATGGAAAGTCCTATTGACGCCCCTCTCGCAAATCTCTTCATGTCCAACTTAAAAGCGGAAGCACTTGACTAATTCCCATTATAATTCTGTCTTGTCTTCTACAGGAAATACGTAAACTACGTAGTCGCCCCTTTCCGCTCCAAAGTTCATCAGATAAATTCCTAGAGTACATAATTCGATTTCAACAAATATTAAATTCATGTAGGAAACGGAAGAAAACAACTACATTCCCTTCCTAGACCTAGAAATAACACGGACAACTGACGGTTTCTCCACTTCCATTCACCGAAAACATACGCATACGGGAACTGAGCTGCATTTTCTTAGTCATCGTTTCACTAAATTCAAACTCTATAAAACCTTACATTCTCGCTCTTACAAACTTGCGTCATCATACGTCAGTTTTGAAAACGAGGTCACTTTCAGCACTAAGTATTTCCAACAAATAAGGTATCATTCAAACTTATGCTACCAATCTCTTCGAACTTTTCTTAAGTCCACGTTCAAACTGAAAGCTTCCTCATACAGTCTGTAAAAAGAAACTTTTTGTACCTCTTTTTTATATAAGACCCCTCAACTCATTCATCTAGACCAGTGATTCCTAACGTGGGCGTTGTTTAGGTATAAGGGGATGCTGTAAGATGTTGATTGACTTAGGGGGCATTAAATGCACACTAGTGGAGTTTGGCATTTATTCAATGTTATCATATCAAGTTTAAATATTACTCAATTATTGTAGCATACCTATCTGTTGGACCTGTAGAAATCTATTGAAATACTGCGATTCTAGGGTAAGTAAAATATCTGCACAATTGATGTGGTTTTAGGGGCTTGTATTCTTGCTAAGTTGGTGCTACACCGCAGGGTTACCAAATTAGCTACTTCGTAGTCATACTTTGCGAAAATTCACTAACTTTTAACTCCATAGCCATGAAAAAATTAATGTCCATACTTATGTAAGCGCAATTATAAATTTTACTGTTATAGAGATTTAAAATTCTCTGCATTATTTGCATAGCTTAATATTATAAACTCAATGTATTAAAAGTATTGTACCACTATTTGTTAATACCTCTTCACACATCATTTTGTTTGCGGTGATGTGTTTAATGCAAACTGTAACTGAAAATGTTTGTTGATAACGTTTCAATTAACCTCTGATAGCTGACTTATATTGTGCTATAAGTTCTTTAATAATGCCAAACATGCTTAAGGTTCGATTTGTACCTGTATAAAATAAGTACACAAAGCTTCCACTCATTATTGTTGCTTAAACTTGATCCGTTTGGTTCTTGTAAAAAACATGTACGTAACAGGCACACTCTTTTAGGTCCCCGTGTGTTTTGGATTTCTGTTAGTTTCGCGTAAGCTCTGTGTTAGTACGCGTTGTTTATTTGCGTGCTATTAGTTATTTAGTGCTTTTTTGCATAGTTTTCACATAAGCTTTGATGTTGTAATCTTTTTCATAACATTTACCCATATTGTGACAAATGCGAGTAGTTCGAATGGTGATTTTTGTATAATTTTAATAACTATATACAAACTTCATCATCATCTTCAACACATATTTTTGCTATTTTTCCTTTTTCTAGCTTTATGTTTGCTGTGCCCGATTATTTTAGTTGTAAATTAGACGTGATCCGTGTAGTCATTATTGGTGGTGAAATTCTGTGTTTGCCATAACTGATTTATTTGAATTATAGTGACAATGTTTAATTACACATTACGATGTCTGGAAAGTCCTCAAACAAAGTGGAGACAATATAGTGTTAAATATTTGAAGTTTGGATTTAGTAATTCTCCTAATCTCAAATAACTGCCAATGTTTCTTTTCTTTGAGAAAGTGTTCTCTAACGAGATCGACTTGCTGATCACTTAAAGAAGGTAAGCCTGATAAAGAAAAAAACAATTTTTTATATTTTCAAAATTTACGAAACAGATTTAACAAGAGAACATTGGCTCCTTTACAACAAAACGATCCCCAAAATGCGACAATGAAGTAATTTGTTCATATAAAATTTCTTAATGATTGTCAGGTCTGGGAAGCCTTATACAATTTGATAAGTACTAATTTGGCCAGCCATAGAGGAAGTCTTGCAAACAGTAGTACATCATCCTTCACCTAGCATAAATGTCAAAGCGATTCCACTTAGTAATAAAACTGTTTAAAGAACAGTTGACGAAATGGCCGAAGATACTGAACAAATCTCTTGAGAAACATACATGGTTCAGAAATTTGGTTTACAATTGGATGAGTCTACACTGTCAGGCATCAATCACTACTTTTAGTAATTGTTTGCTTTACTAGAGATAAAAAAATGAACAAGAGATGCTCTTTGCAAAAGAACTTGAAACAAATACTGAAGGCGAATCTTTTTTTACTGCAGTTGAACAGTTTTCAAAGAAAAAGATATCCCAATGAGCAATATTATTGCTTGCGCCAGTGACGAAGCTCCAGCATTAACATGACGATATAAAGGTTTTCTTGCATTTTTAAAGAAAGTTCTCTCCGCTATTATTAGAATTCCTTCTCTTTATCCTTATTCTTCTATACTCCTCCCTTTTCAGGAAGAAATTTTTGTTCACAAGTCGGGTGCGAAAAAAAATGGCTCGAACTAATTTTTCTTGAAGGGGAAGAAGCTATAAAAATTAAATTAGTGCAACGAGATACAAACAAAATTCGGTCATAAGCGGGCTTAGCAAATAATAATAATTACCTCATACTATACGCATGGGTAAAATAAAAAAAAATTAAGCCATACAACACATTGAGGGTATAAATAAAAGAAAAATAAATGAACCCCTACTAAAGACAGACTAAAACAGAGAATAATTATACAACACTTCAAACAATTAACTTATAGATAAAACAAATCAGAAACCATATGTACAAGGAGATACGTTAATGGTACCTGTACTTTATGGAAATAGGGTCTTCTGGAGGATTTCTACTTAAACTATCCGCTAAACAATTTTGAGTAGCCTTGATATGAACAATACGGAATTGATATTCCATGAGTAACAGAAACCAACGCATTAGTCGTGCATTTTGACTCTTGAAATTACGAAGTTACGACAATGGCTTATGGTCACCCTTAATTACGAATTCTGTTCCTATAAGGTACATTCTAAAATGTCGAATCGACCATACTATAGCTAATCCTCGAGGTCAATGGTGTCGTAAGCCTACTCACGGACAGACAGCTTCCTGCTTGCTTTAACTTTGTCTTTTGGGGGGATAATCTGTTTTTTTCCAATCTTAAAATCATATGCTTGCTTTAACTTCTTTGTCTTTTGGGGGGATAATCTGTTTTTTTCCAATCTCAAAATCATATGCGAAATAACACTTTGACGGGCCTATCGTGAGTCTGTGTGCGCGTAAACGGATTAACAAAGCAACGTACGCGTTGTCAAAATAAAAGGTTGCACTGACTAGGTCGTCTACAATTCTACGCATCTTCGATTTTAGTTACCAAACGCAGTTACCAAACCAAGGGGAAGACGAATAAATTGCATTAAGCCTTTTTCTGTAGCAAAAGCTGTAAAGCGCTTAGGAGATTCGGAGAGCGGAATCTGATGCTAGGCCTTACAAAGATCAATTTCGGAGATGAATTTTGCATCTTCGAAAATATGTAGGCTTTGTCAATCAAAGGTATGGGCTCGGTGTCAAACTGGGTGACTGAAATTAATTTGCAAAAATCGACGTACATCCTAAATGATTGATCGGCCTTCATGACCATCACAATCGGGGCACAAAAGTCAGATGATGTCGGCTGGATGATCTCCAATCTGGGCAAATTTTCTACTTCGGCGTTAAACGCAGTGCGTAAATGAAGGGGAATAGAGTAAGGGTTAGTTCTTACATGTTCTTGCTTTTTTAAAACAATCTCATGAGTGAATTGGGTTAAATCACCTGGGGTTTTGGAGACTACGTTCAAAAATTCACTTAGTAGGCTAGCCAATTGGGCTTTTTTGATGAGTTTGAGACGGAAGTTAAAATCGAACTCGGGGCTAAGTCTGATTGGGAGGAAGGGAGAGATGGCAAAGGGTTTTCGTCGTCCGCTTCCACGCAGACCGTTTGAATGAGGCAAAGCGGTTAGACCGGGTAATTTGCCTCTAAGAAGATTTCTTCATCTATAGCGACCACATTATTAACGCACGCGCCTCGGTGGTACCTTTCCACTGAGATAGGAGCTTATCAAACTCAGTGGGCAACAGAAGTAGTATTTCGTCGCCTGCTTCGAATTTCCATGCTTTGAATTTGATTTAAAAATACGCTCGGTATTTTTCCAAATTAATCTCAGAAATCTTGAAGGTGTGGTCTGCACAGTTTTCCAGGCGAACGGTTTCGGGCTTTTTTTTTCTGGCCTTCTCCCACAGTGATTGCAAAGAAGGGCAATTCTTTTAAGCTTCAGGAAACTGATCATTGCTAGATCGCTACCGGGGTAACGGTATCTTTTGCAGCTTGGGCCCTGGTGATCACTGGTTGCGCTATGTTTTGGGGAGATCTGTGCGCTCTTTACGATGAGAACAAAGCAAAACTTTATCAGGGCGGCGACTACATCAGATCATCCTATGAAAACTAACACTGTGTGTAGCACGTTACCACAGGGAACTTAGTGGCACAATCTGAAAAAGTCGTGAACGATCGCAAATCTCTTATGTTCGGGACTTACTGATGGCAACAGCTTGTCCAAGACTAATATGCATGTGCAACCCATGTCTCTTACAAGGGTTGACACTCGGCACCTATTTATCGTGCCATTCTCAAACTTTAGCCAACCGGGAGAGCTCTTATTAAACAGGAAATTTACCTGTTGTTCAGAGTGAGAGAGAGCAGGTAGCGAATGCGATGACGAGGCAGAAGAGTCAGGAGGGAACAGAAGCGGTTACCTGATGGACCTGTTGATTAAAGGTGGTTTTTAGCTGCGAGTTTCTGAGCGCAGTTATAACTAAGCTGACCAGGGATGCCACACGTATAGCATACGATGTGTTTACGCGGCTGGTGAGATAGCGCAGAAGGGAATGTTAAAGGCTTTACATCTTTTTGTTCATTCTTATGATGATGAAGCTACCATTATTCTTTGCATGGAGCTTATTAGAACCAAACTTATGTTTGGAGGACGGGCGGTGACTCTTCTTGATCTCATTGGGATATAGGTCGTGACTGGAAGCGTGAAAGTCGGTTTCATCTACACCGTTTAAACGAAGAGGCTCTTCTATCTGTTACGAAGGCATTCACTCCTCGGAGAAAGGTAGCCATGAGTTGATCCCTTAAAATAAAGTCGACTAATGACTCATTATCGTTAGTCACTTGTGAGGAGTCCAGCCAAAACTGTAAATTGCGGTGAAGGGTGAACCCAAACGGCCTAAACGTCTGTCCCATCTGTATCCTAGCTGAGCGGAATCTAACCCGATAGAACTCCGAATTCATATTAATAGCAGAGAGGAGCTCTGCATTTAGGGTTAATAATCCAGAGTTGCTTCCGAGGGTAGAAAAATAAAGATTTCACGCAGACAAGTGTTTAATAGGGAGAGTAGACGGGCAACTCCATCTGATTCTAAATCCCAATTGTTCACTTCGAAATATTTTTCAAAGTTGGTCAGATGAGAACAAATATCTTCTCCATCTTTATACACGGGAAATTTTAACGAAGATACTTGTGGCTGATGGTTACATGATCCCACAGAAGTCATTTTGACATGATCATGGCTTAATTCTCTCTCGCGCTGTCGTATTTTTTCGCTCTCTCTCTTTCTTCTACTTCTCTCTGTCTTTCTTCTGCTTCACTCTGTGCTTGTTCTTTCCTTTCTTCTGCTTCTCTTTGTGCTTTCGTTTCTGCCCGTTCGTTTGTTTCTTCCTCTTGGACGTAAGCGATTAAATCCTTTCCTTAGAGTCTTTAGATCTGTCCTTGCTTATGAAAACGATCGAATAAAGATATCCTGAATATGTTGCGTTCGTCTTTCGGCACACGAGAAAGTTAACCAAAAGAAATGAGGCTTTTCCTATTAAATCTAACCTACTTGTAATTGAAAATAAGCCAGAAATACTTACTAAAAGTTCTTATTAATTATGGAGACCAGAAAAGAAAATAACTAACGAGTGAACCGTAGTCTTCTGATAATCTTTTCACAGCAAAACCAAAATTTGGCGGCTATTCTTGTCGTTTAATTAGTGGTATCTTGCCTCAGGTAAATACGCTCAAATAAAAAAAATATACAATTGCCTATTACTAAAAAAAAAAATTCCTATTATTTTGGCTTAAATATTCTTTACATGTGCAACTGTATAGATTGGAATTAATGATCCTTAAGGAAATAACATAAGGTCTCCAAAACTGTGGGAAGTAATTAAACTATATTTCATAGCTTCCTATCTTCATTTATTGCTGAACACGGGTTTAGTGCAGTACTCGACTTTACACAAAACAAAGAAACCACCTATAAATCACAAAAAAAGGGGATTTAGGGTTACTTCTTAGTAGGATGCAAGCTATTGTGTAAGACTTAGACAAATAGCCACAAACACAACCATCGCATTAAAACATATTGAGGTAATTTTTTAATGAGATTCTTCTAATTTTTCTATTTAAAATAATGTCTTGTGACTTAAAAAAGACGAAATCCGTTTACTAAAGGGGCGATATCAAAAGATTTAGTGTCCAAGGGGGCGTTAGTATTCTAAAAGAGGTTAGGAAACACTGATCTAAACCAAACTCTCACCCATTCTTATAAAGTCATTATACTCATTTTCCAAAAACTATATAAGATACGGCATAATTTTAACAAGTAATTTCACGGTTATTTGTGATCAACAAAGCGCATTCTCTATACCCGTATTTGGGTACATCTAAAGATCAGCTACCTATATGAAGCGAAGCCCCCACCCCTCCTTCCTTCGCTCTTTCCGAATTTTTCCATATTCGATTACACTCTAAAACAAGACATCCGACATCCCTAGCGCAACCTCACTCAAACAACTTTTCAATTAGAGAAACATCCTATACCGAAATCCAACTTCTAACAAACCCCATTTTGAAGTCGGATACAAGCTTTTTTCCACTATTACTACACCTACAAACACATATGAATGATAAAGCCCAAACAATTTCCATTAGAACCAACCCATATTGTTCCTATGTTTTCATTCTTATCTTTTATACCGCGAATACACTCAAAACAGGTCAGTCTCAGGTTTTATTTAAAAAATAAACACAAATTTCCCATTCACTCTCGGTTTTAATGCCTTGATATTCAGTATTGATATTTTTAAATAGTTCGTTTGATTCACCATCTTAATAAGAGTATATATGTGTAATATCTTACTTAAAAGTCCATGAGAAAGGTTCGCTTATACCCAATTAGAATACTCCCACCTCTCCCTTTTCACGATCTTAATATGATTTCTTTTTAATCTGATAACTATTTTAAAACTTTAGTATGTGTGTATATTTCTAATTTTAGGTCCTTAAAATAGGTTTCTACACAAAACGTTGGTATCAATGAAATAAAATACTATAAATTATTATGTAAGTATACGCCTGGCAACGCACGTGGCTTTGCTCTGTTATGGTATATATATATATATATATATATATATATATATATATATATATATATATATATATTGTTAGCCTTGGCCAAAATTATGAGGTTGGTATGAAAATATAGAGAATATGTATGAAACTCATTCACCTAATAATTGAAAACAATAAAATAAACAATCGAGTATATCTCATTTATAATTATTATTTTATATGCTTTACTTTTGCTTTTATAACCATTTTAATGCGTTTTTGCATATTTTGGATAGGTGTTTGGGGCAACCTTCTGCCTTTTAATGTGTGATACTAACGGTTATTCCTATTTTTTTCAATGATTATCTTATTGTTATCTTACAATTCGAAATTTTTGGTTAAAAGTCTCCGTAGAAACAGATTCTCGAATCTGTTGGGACTCAAAACATTGCATTGTCCAGAGAGGGATTATCCAATTCAAAATTGCAAGAAAATTGAAATGCTCGAGAAAGGGTTTCTACCAACCATTCAAAGGTAGAATGAGACCAATTCTTCCAAAAACTGCGATGATCAAGGTCACAAAATGTTACAACTTCGAGGGAAGTGATGTTGCTGAAAAGGACATCTTTAGCCGATATGAAAAAAAAATATTCTGATGTAGCTGCTGTGATTCGGGTAGCAACAAACAAACATATATTAAGAACTCAGTGAGAAGGCGGTTATTAGAAGCTGTGCTTAAAGGATGTAAGGTTAGAAAGAAACCTTGAATGAGTCAGGTAAACAAGGTGAAGCGATTGTCTTGGACAAAAGAGCACTAATTTTGGACTGATGATGATTGGGCTAAAGTTGTTTGGTCTGATAAGGATCTGCGTATTAGTTTCCACCAATTTATCATGCTTGAACACATTTTTATTCGATACCAAAATTTTCATTCGACAACCAAAATGGTGGGGAAAATTTGTATTTCTCCTCAAAACTTTGGAACCACTGAAGCCGTTTATGTTCGTCAAAAAGATGGGTAAGCTTATGAACCGTCATACTCGTATGTTGTCCCATCAGTCAAATTCGGAGGTAAAGGTGTAATGGTTTGGGGCTGCATGTCATGTTCAGGTCCAGGATTGTTGTTCACTTGTGAAGGTAGGATGAATTCCAACACTTACACCGCCATTTTAGACCAGATTTATCAACCTTCCTTAGATAAAGCTTTCAAAGATGAAAGACCAATGCTCCATGCCACACATTGAGAGTCACAAAGGGTTGGTTCAAAAAGAAATGAATGACAATGATAAAATGGCCCCCTCAATCTCCAAGCCTCAAACCAATTGAACATTTGTGATCACAATTGGGCACAAAAGTGAGGGTGAACAATTGTTCCTCAAAAAGTGAATTAACACCCAAAATTCATCAGAAGGGCATAAAATTGAGGTAATATAGTCTTAAATGGAAAAAAAACGCATAAAAGCGGTTATAAAGCAAAATCAGGACACATCAAATATTAATTATTGATAGCATATACGCAAAATGTTTATTTGTAATATCAAGTATGAAATAAATGAGTTTCAATAATATTCTTCACTTTTTCATACCTGCCCTATAATTTTGGTCAGGTGTATATATATATATATATATATATATATATATATATATATATATATATATATATATATATATATATATATATATATATATATATATATATATATATATATATATATATATATATATATATATATATATATATATATATATATATAGCAGACTTTTAAAGAGAGATACAAATTTATTAGACATGACAAGTTCATATTCAGCGTTAGATTTTGGGGTCTAATAAAGCGTTAACTTTAGCTCCATAAGCTTAACTATCGGGCCTTTAAAAAGATTTCCATCGCTACTTGTAAAGAAAATTACCGTAATGAGATAAAATATAGAACTAATATTTCATTAACGTTGTGTATATGTATATAAAACAACCGAACTTCTCTCCTCTTCTGTGCTTTAGATATAATCATTAAATCCCTCTCGTAAAAATGAGGGTCCCTACTATTCTTTTAAAGAGTTTTTAGCTTTTTTTTATTTTCAATTTTGAAATAGCTTTTTCCTCAGTTCTGATTTTCTGTTTTTTATCACTGGTAGAAGGTAGCAGAGCAACTGTTTAAGTCAGTAACTATGTGAGGACAGAGCGAAAACACTGCAAAAAGTAGTGAAAATATGAGAGAATGGATAGGTAATACTCAGTGCTCTTATGGCCTTAAGAATTTGTCAAAGTCTTCAATTTGTAAACATTAATTTTAAAAAAATCGTTTATTATTCATAAAATCATACATGGAATGTTTTTAAGGTGTAAAGTTGAGCAAAAATTCTAAACATGAACAATTTTGCATTTCAGGATTATTCTTCAGCCTTTATATGGTTAATCTCTCTTTTCTAATTTGTTAACGTTACGTAATTGATGAGTGATGAAACATATCATTTTGAAAGGAAATCTCGATAAATATAAATTAACGTTATTTTTATCAGATCTTTGGTGAATGAGAGAATGTGTTGGTAGCAATCATTGAGATACTCTTTATAGAGAGGGTTCGTGGACATAGGAAAGCTTTCTCTTAAATTTGAATTCAGGACAGTAATTTGATCATAACAATCATTATTTACCTATAAATCATTAGTAAATTAAATATGGTCGAATATTTGAAATATAAATGAAAAAAATATAATCTCCAGCATATTTATGTCACCTGCCACAATTAATATTTCGCATGTAACTCATTAAAATAAAAACAAGAGTCAAATTACAAAGTTTCGGGGTAATTATAAGCACTACTACCAAAAATCTATCACATGATGTTTATCAATAAAGAGCTGAATCGAGAAGTGAAAATGTAAGTAAAACCAAGAAAAGCAAATAACTCTAGAAATCTAGAATAAATGGATAGTCACCTTTATAGCAGTAAACTAAATTCTAAGATTAAAAATATTAGTATTTATGCAGTTAGAAGTACTGCAGATTCGGATATTGCGGATAATATACTTTGTAGTCCTAATGATACTCTCATATGAAAGAAAGAAGACCTCTTCCATTTACTCGAAGGTTTGATTTACACACTATTGATTATAATTAAATATCTACATATCTACCAATAAGGATAAATACAACTCTACTATAGCGTTACCTAAGGCCAAAAGCCCTCGTCCCACTCTGATATTTCCGAATTGAATCAATGCTAAAAATATTCTTCCTGGACGCCATCTCCGGCTAATAGCGATGAAGGATAAAATGAGAAAAATCAGAATTGATTGCGGAAAATGATTTTGGACACATGATGTTAGATGATTGATTGTTGGCATTTTTTTCTATAATAACCTTCTTGCCCGGTTAGCAGATTATATAATCTGGGCTTTTCTTTTAAGTAAAAGTTTCACTCTCAAAGAACTCATGTAGATAATTCTCTCCTAGCAAAAGGATAGCACACTCAATATTCGCATAGAATTATATCTGCTTAGAACTCGTCCCTGCCTCTTTGTATAAAACTTTAGTTAAGTTCCCTAATCTCATTAAAAAACAAAAGTAATTTTTATACGATATTTCAAAACTGTGATGACATAAAAGTTGTTCTTTCTAAATTTAATTTCTTCTTTTAGTAGAGATAAAGATGACAGGACATCAACAACAACAAAAATCAGGAATGTGTTCGAATGTAATTCCAAGCGCTTACTTGTGATGATTCCTTTCGCTATTTTATCATTTAACGTGAATATTCTATGATATTATAGATATCTATTTAAAAATTTCAATCTAATTCTATATTTTTTAAAGCTAATCACTATCAACTTTATTTTTTAATGCATTTTTAGTGCGGTGAAGGGCCAGGTCAAGGCGATGCTTATTCCAAAAGGAGTAAAGTTCTATAGTAGCTATTTAGAGCCATGAAATGATCTATATGACCATGGGAAATATGGTTATTCACCCTGGAGATTTCAAATCTGCCATTGGATTTGGTGCTGGGTGCCTGCATCAAGGGGCTGAAGCTTTACTTAGCCATTTAAAGGCACTTGTAAGTGATTTGAACCATAGGAAACCATCAATGCAATAACCATTTATCATCTAATCACAAAAAGCCTCAGTTCATTGGATGGACTTTCCCTCTAGTTTTAGATTGCGTTGTTACTATAAGAAACCATCCTCGCTCATCATTTATTTTAGTGTGTGTACATAAATAATAAAGAAGTAGTAGAACTACATAACCACAGACTAAAAAGCTTTAAAAACCCTAGGATCCAGAGAAGAGCAGATTTGCTGAAAATCTATGTGAAACAAACTGCATGAAAAGAGTGGCTAGATAAGTTAGCTTACAATTTATAAAGACCCAAGTTAAAAGTAAAATCATGATCTTTCATGTTTTATTTAGGTTTTCTCCAGGACTACGGAATCGCTGATATCAAATAAACATTAAATCACTAAAGAGAGTCGGAAAGTGCTTTATCTCTCCGGACACCTGCTAGTGCTGAGGAGAATACAATGATCGGAAACTGTGAAAGAATACGGATAAAATATTTATACATATGCTGGCAGCATTATTTAATATTTCTTCCTTTTCCTTGGTATTCTTGTTGTTCACTCAGTAGATGTACTCCTCTACTATAGTGCGAAATATTTAAATTTTAAAAGAAATATCGGCAATCTTAAGAAATGTAAAGGAAAGCATTCAGAAATTATGAAACTGTCACTGAAAATCGGGTGTGGCGATTTCGTGAATGAAACACAGATTGTTCGGTCAATCGATTTTTCATTCATTCTTTCACATTTTGCATCATTAATTTTGTACTGAAAAAGTAGAGTAAAACCAAACGAGGGCATGGACGGAACGAACAAAACGTTTCCAACCAAAGATCCATATAGAAAGTTGGTGAATAAGGGAAGGTGAAAACATGTGAGCTTAGCAAGCTATAGGGCGGGAGGGTGCGTAGCTCCCCGAGACCTTCCTCAGGTTTCAATCAATTTCGACTCATCCCGGAACGATAAATTACACTGGTAAACAAATTTTATCTCTTTTCTACTGACTTAAGTTTGAGACCTGGTCTTGCGAAATTCGGGGTCACTGAGTTTAAACATGGCAATAGTTTTCTTCTATCAGGTCAAGTTTTTTATTTCTGGACTGGTCCATATTGGTCCCACTCATAATAATAGGCTATCTGACGACCAAGTCAACGGATGTGGAGTCGTTTGGTATTCTTCTTATTTTATTTTATCCATTTATGTAAACTTTTCTTAATGCATAACTAGATATATATAGCAATTGTGTATAATATATTTTTGTGTTTATTCAGATTTGTTTTAGAAAATAACATTCAGTAGTATGGCCTCATTACGATGGAAATGTTTCAATTTCTCTGACTCATTTTGCTATATATGTGGTTGTTTTACTACAACAACTCAAAGAATGGACATTACTTGGCTTACATTAATATTTAATTAGGTGATCAGAAAAACCATGTGCCCTGAACAATGTTTGTAAACCATGTGTCAAAAATCTACGCCAATGGACAAAGGGCACAAGGAAACAACAAGGATTTGGCATTCCTCTTGTGTGGTGGAAGCCAAAAAAAAACATGTAAACGATTGCTACTTTTGTTTTACAAAATCTTCTGGTTATAGCAAGAAAACGCGACATAAAATAAGTTACCCCAATCTTGATTCAGTAATTCATCCAGTGATTTATTCGGATGAAATTCCAGGACCTGTATTCAAGGAACTTCGTTCACTGGACGATGTAAGTGATAAACGTGAATCTGATGTGAGCAATAAACTTGACAGTGATCCAAACTTTGTACATAAATCGACCCAAGAACGTAGAAACTTCAGTTAGTTAGAACTATATTATTTAGTTAGACAATTTGTTGCATGAAAATAAATGTAACTTTAATCGGAACAGGGAGAGAAATCTCATGGCATTCTTAAAAACTACAGAAGATTTTGTTTACTGTTGTGACGTGGCTGGAATGATAAACGCGAACGGCGTTTTAGAATATGCTCGAAGTGAATGGGGACTTTTTATAGATAGTTCAAAGAAGAATGTAAAATGCGTATTACTCAAAAATGGAAACTTTTTCGGTGCGATTCCTATTGGTCACTCTGTGCATTTAGAAGAGAACCATGAATACATAAGATCAATATTAGATTTACTTGAATATTATGGACACAAATGGATCATATGTGTGGATCTGAAAATGGTAAATATTTTACTTAGCTAACAAGAAGCCTATACAAAATATCTGTGTTCCCCGTGTTTATGCGACATCCGAGGCGAGGAGTTTCTGGGAACAAAAACTCTGGCCAGTTAGAGAAAGTTTAACTGTTGGGAGAAAAATATTTTACACCAACCAGTTGTTGAGCGAGAGAAAATCATCTTCCCACCCCTTCATATTAAACTAGGGCTGATGAACCAATTTGTGAAAGCTCTTAATGTGGAGGGTGACTATTTCAACTTCATAGGTACAATACGAGTAATTCATGGCTTAAGTTATGATAAAATAAAGACTGGACTTTTTGATGGGCCACAAGTCAGAAAGTTAATGGAAAACGAAAAACTTCTCGAGTTCCTATGACTCACGTAAAAAGGAGCATGCGATTCATTTGTGACTATTAGGTTTGGATTTCTTTGAAACATAAGGTTGCTAACTACAAGAATTTATTAAAGATATTACTTGATAGCTTTTGTCGTTTAGGCTGCAGCATGAGCATAAAGGTTCATTTCCTCAAGAGCTATATTGATGAATTTCCTGCTGATCTTGGCAACGTGAGTATCGCACACGGAGAGCGTTTTCTTCAAGACATCAAGATTATCGAGGAGAGATACCAAGGCCGATGGAATACAAAGATCTCCTCTTTCGCAAGCGAAATTTATTCCATGAATGTATAGGTATGTGTACGATTGCTTGTGTTTGCTCCATTATATTAAAAAAATAACCTGTATGTATTTAGTAATGGGCGATGTTTTCTTACAATACATTTATTCTTTCAAATTCTGTTAACATTTTAAGTTATGGTTTGAAGCTATAATATTTAGGAAGCTCTCCTTACCGAGTAAATACAGGCACTACGTCGTAAAATAGGAATATGCTGTAGAATAAACACCTGATGTATTACAAGAAAATGGATGATATATTGGAAATAAGCACGTGGAAACTCGTTACAAACAACCCCAAACATAAGTTAGCACAAAGTGTATGACAAGTGTTATTATACAATGGAGTTAGAAAACGTGCGGGCATATTTACCTCCCTTTGAAGTTATGTTCGCACGAGTGGTGAAGGTTAGCAGAGTGAAATTGTGTGGAAGGTCCATAGCACGAATCAGCGAAAGTAGGTAGTATGTGAAAGGGAAGGAACAGGCAAAATACAACCACGGTCTCTCAGCAAAGAAGGAATATTGGGAAGAATGAGAGATAAAGGTGTAAGAATAAACGGAACAAGCATTATCCTTACACAGCACAAATTAACCTTTTAGTAGATGCACACACATACAAAATATGCCGGGTTAAAACCCCGTAAAGATATTTATGGGCTGAAAGACATTCTATTTTAAAAAAGGACATAAAAAAGAGAGGATCTTGTTCAAAATCAAACTCCCTAAGATCGTCTTGTTTTCGCTGGATCTTCTAAATTTTAAAAACTATGAATAATCAGAGTGAAACGATTGCAATATACAATGTAGCCCAGATTACTATGTCTCTCCTTCTTTCTTTATAGCTCTTTTTGTTTGTTTGTTTCCGTCTCTATCTCCTCTTTCTTCATTTCATTTCTCTGTATAATATTATATGCTTTCCTCCTTCAACTTCCTCTTGCACACATTATTGTATCTTGCTGGAGCGAACTCGGTTCGATCTTTTATGAATCCAATTCTCTTTCAAATCCCGACGATTTAAATTCAGTGAAGAGTCCAAAAATAGGTTGTCAATAGGAAAAAATTAGGATTTCGAAGAAACCGCATTAATTCTTAAACTAAAAATGTTTGTTTATGATTAAACACAAGATTTATCTCCATTAAAATAAAATTATTAACCTTTTTTGGATAATAATTAGATATATATTTCTAAATTACATTGGGAATTCAAACAAAGAGTAAAAGAAAGAAGGCAATAAAAAGTAAAATGTAAATATGCATGTAGGCTAAGAAGTCCCACGAGCTCAAGTGGTATTATTTTGGTAGTGTATTTACCGCCATTCTCATTCTATGATTAGTATTTCTGTGGCTATACAATACAGAGTGAGGTGGGTAATTTCAGGATGTTGGAAAGACTGAAATCCGTGTATGTCTTTTGTCTGGAGCCTGTTTTTAATTATTTCTATCATAGTAAAATCAGGTTTGCTTCGTCTTTGAGTTAAGAAATAGAATGCCTGAATACAATCCTCAAAATATTTGTAAAGGCAAGCATTGCTGATTGGTATTCACGTCGAGAGCTCTAATAGGAAGCTCTCTTACTACTTGAGTGTCACACTGAGGACGATGCAGAGGATCAGGTGGAAGAGTCAGGCTGTGATTATGATGGTTGGGCCGATCTAAGACCTCATTCTATTCATTCCCAAACAAAATGAATCCACCAAAGTTGTTACGGGTATCTAGGATGAAGTTATCACGTAGGTTTTTTCCAGATTTTATGGAAATGTTGATAGCTCGTGGTTGAATACCCGAGAAAACTATACCTATTAATAGAACCCGAATTTCAACTGTAAGTAATATCAAATAAGGGCTAAATAAAGGCTTCCTTTAATCCGGTGAACATTTCAATATAGGACACTGGTTTTTATTTAAGAGCTTACTTTGCATTTATGGGCAATTTTTAGCGAATTCTTCTGATGCAGTACCAATAAAATGGATTACATTTCCTTGTCACCTTCCAATAATTTAATTCCGGGCACGATCAATTCAGAATTTAAAAATCCCTAATACATACTCTGACTAAATCCTTCGATGCTAATTTTTATGAAGATTCATAAATAAACTTGGCGAAAGACGTTGCTCCTAATCCAATGAAATAATTAGTCTAATAAAAATACGGGCTAAATTTGACACCTCACAAGACACTTAATTTAAACAAAGATATGTACGTAAATAATTTTTGTATCTGGGAGGATGTTATACATGGACATACTAATAGACTTCACTATTTTGCATTGTCTCGTGATGTGTGAAAAGGGCATACAGGTGACCATGTTTCTAATATCATTTATGTGTACTAGATACATAACAAAATTTCGAAGATGACAGAGACTCTCAATCAATCATATCTCATTTCACAGAATTATCCGTAATGTGGACTATCACGAAATTTGAGACGCTTTTTCAGAATCAAAAGACATCATAGCCTTCCGAACTTGGATTTCAGTGGAGTGGGAGGGCTAAACGAAGTAGCCTGCGGGTTGACAAGTAAGCTAGTCTTATGGAAGCTGTGAATAATGACCTTGGCGGTTTAGTTGTGTAGAGATCTAGAACGAAGTTGGTGTGTGTACTTACCCACAAGAGTTAACTATTACAAAGTTCGTAGAACTCTTTCTAACTTAAATGTATTAAATTAAATCCCGTTTGGTAGAGAAAATCCTTTTCAAAAATGTCCCGATATGCAAATATTATGGTGAATATTCGCGACCCTTTATTTCTCTCGTATCTGAGAGGTCAAAGTTTATTTATTGTGCATGAAAGAAATATGAAAGAAATCGTGAGTTGGTAACCACCTAGGCAGGGTTTAAAAACGAAGCGTAGGCTGCTTTTTACAAATCATTTAAAGAATGTTTATATGCATTCAATTAATTACATTCTTGCTGTTTCTTTCGGGATTTATTGGATATTTTAAATCAAAGTGTAAAGTCATAAAAAAACAACAATCCTTTACAAATATTGCAGGAATATGTGAATTACTCGGTTATCTCTATAGAAGCGATAATCCAGCAGAGAATATTTTCAAAATGTTAACCCCCACTGGGAGTAGATCTAGGGTTTTTACTTCTAACCAACTCCATGTCTTCCAGCGGGGCAAACTAACCTGCTCTTATTATTGACAACCCTAACTCTTATTAAGAATCTTATTAATAAGATCAAGCAAAATCCAAGGAAAGGTGCCAATAAACTTTCTGTGAATGTCAAAATGAGGCATGTGACCCAGCAATATTTGCTGAAATAATTGACTAAGACTTCGTCCATTCAAGAAAGCTAAAGGATATCTCAATTCCTACCCTTCAAAAAAGAAGTGTGTCTTAAGAACAAAACTGTTCCTCCAACGGCTTCTTTTATGACTCGGAGCTAAGGTTATGTGGATGGTTGAGATGTTGTTTACTGTCCAAACCAACCACAACACAAAATCATCGTGTTTGGGCACAAATTAAAAATGAGATTTCGGTTGAAGTGTGTAATTTCTTTCAGGAGACATAGGCCAGCTTCGGTGATGGAGTGGGTGGGCGTATCGTTAACGGATAAAAAAAAACAATTCTTTGAAGAAGGAGGGGAGATGACTCATGTTTATTTGGAGATATTGATAGAGAAAGGCAGCCCAGCATGGACGCACCACACAAACTGCCGTTGTAAGCCTACACCAAGATGGAACAACATCACCCATAGCAAAGTAAAATCAATACTGGTGCCAAGTATATTTTAAGAGATTTTGATCAAAAGAATTTAGCTTGATGTAGCTAAACACTTTTTTATTGTTTTAACCTATAAATACGTGTTTAAATTGTAATAGGATTCAATTTGGTTGCTTTCGGTGGCGACCAGGCGCCCCAGGTGAGCCCTAAAGGCTGCGCACACGTTGCGGTAGAAGTCCTTCTTCATCTTGGCCCAGAGGTTGTTGACGGAGCACTTCACTTTGTCAGCGTTTCTGTGTGGGACCTTGCAAGCCTTGCCTTCAAAATGCGCCCACATGTTGTCGTCAATGGGATTAAAGACGGAGAATGCAGCAACCAGAATTCAATCGGCATAAGTAAGTAATCGATCCCAACCACTCTTACATGGTTTTGGCCTTGTTGGCCGGGAAACCGTCCTGCCGACTAACGATGTCCGCCGCCTTCGTAAACCCTCACACCCAGAAGTGTACATTCTTAGCCAACATGGCCTCTAACCTGCCGCGGTGAGCCTGTAACCGTCCGCGAACCACATCAGCAGGATCTTCTCACCCTTTGAAACCACGACGTCGAACATCATCAGGAAGACCGGCTGCTTATTCAAGTATACGTCACTAACCTTAGAGACGTCCTATTCAAAGATTAACACGCGGCTGTTCTTCTTATAGATGACCGATCTACCCTGAAGTTATTTCATCAGAAAAAAATAGAGATTTCGATTGTCATACCTCTTCAAGTCGTTGAGAAGGCTAAGGCAGCGCTCTCCATGTTGTTCTCGCATACATTCGGTGAACAGAGCCCTTTCCACGCACCTCCAGGTCTTGCCACCCTTCTGCGTGAAGTCTCTGGACACTGTGGCCACCGTGATTTTCTTCTTCGCGAGCGCAGTGATTTTAAGCTTCGGAGCAATTTCCGAAGGTCTTTCTCACAGCCACACGATTGACAACTTGAGGCCTGTCTGAAGGAGTTCGATCTTAGGGGTCTTATCCGTTCTTAAGCTCCCTGCTAGTCAGTTGACCATCATTTGGCTGACGTTGAGCTGTTTGGCGATGTCGTATATGATGTGGCTGGACAACGGGGCAAAACATTTGGCCTCTCAAAGATCTTGATTATTTAAATTTAATTAGCGTCGCGACGGCCGTCGTCAAGCCAACAAATAAACCGCATGGACAATATGTCAGTGTAGGTCGAAAAATGGGAGTAAAACTCTAGCAAATTCTCTGTAAATAATGTTCATATTATTTCTATTAAATTGAAGCAGTCTTCACAACAGTTTTGACATCAGCTTTGCTAAAAAGAAAAGCTTTGCTCGATTTTCAATTATGTAATGTTGCTGTATTAAATGCTTGCTTTGTTCGGAACACTTTAGATTTGATTTATTATTACATTTTCAAGGAATATAGAACACTGAATATATTCTTACAATTAATCCAATAAAATTCCCCTCCCACTAAAAAGGCTTACACCCCCGATTTTTTCTTGAAAAAATAAAATGTGAAAGAATCACGATGGACAACTAAATCGTGATTTCCCTCATTTTACAACAATGCACCTGAAAATAATAAATAAAATTCTACATTGCTTTTAAAAATGTCAAAAGGGCAAAGACATGACAACAACATCTCATAAATTGGGAAGAAATTAGGTGTCGAAAGAGAAGCCGAACGAGAAGAATTTTTCTCTCTTGATTGCGACGTCTTGACAACAAAATGCTCGTCTTCAGGGTTTGAAGAAGTAAAAAAATAATATATTTTATATTTTAAAAAACGTAAAAGTTAAAACTGACCTAAAATGCAGAGTCGAGAATCAAAATATTAGTTATAACGTAGACAGAAACGAGATGGCAAGGCAAGTTACTGAAATTCGCAAACTAAATTTAAAAAAATAGCTAATGGAAATGGAAAGTGAGGGTTGTTTATATATATTTTGATAGGATAAATTACCTTCAATTATATAAATAAATGACAACATTTGATATATTAGCTGCGTTTTAGTAGATTTTTTGTACAAGGATAGCAAAAAGCGAGTACTCTTTAATTATGTGATAAGTGATTGATTTATCCATAAATCAATTTAGTATCAGGTTTTTTTCATTCTCCTGCAAATGTTCGGAAAAATAAAATTCACTTAAAATGCCAATTCCTTTCGGATTAAAACCTTTTTAATGTGCAAATAAAATCTGACACATGTATGTAATGTTCTGCAGGAATACATCAATTTCCTATCAAATAGTAAAAATAGTTTCGAATTTAGTATTAGTACCAATCAATTGGAAAGTAACGCGTCTTTCCTTTTTAACTACAATTGATGGTAACTTAGAGTAGTATAGGTGATTATTTAATTAATTAATGGCAAAGGATTTGTTCTAAAAACGATTGCCCTTGTAACTAGTTTGTAGGGTTTGAAATTTATAAAAGCGAATTCTTAAAATGACCCTCACGCTGATCAATTGCAAAGGAAATTCTGAAGAGAAAAAGATGAGGGATTTCAGCGAAAGATGTGGTGCTTAAAATTTGACTTGAAACAAATCAATTTTAAACTCAGAATCTGCTACAGTTAACTGTTTATGTGTTCGTGGTTGTTGAAGTTAGTATATATATTTATCGATTTTAATATCTGGATCCATACAATACGGTAATAGATAATTATGAATTCGTCCTTGATTACTTTCCTTCACTCCTTTCCCCATCCTTAATATTAATACATGTCCTATACTTTTCATTGGAACTACCTTATAGACCTATTAGTTGCAATCAATCAGACAGGTAGCTGAGGAAGCTTTCTACATTAATCGGGTGACCCGCTTTATAATAGTCTTAGTTTTTAAGTAATCAACTCAAAGTAAACCACAGCCCTACTTTGACACTATACTAAGTTAATTTATAACAAAACTTTGTCTCATAATCCTAAAGAAATAAATACGATATCATTTTTAATTTTTCATAGATGAAAGAGAACAAATCGGTATAAAAACAACAAATTCATAAATAATATTTAATTTATTTTATCTAATTATATGATAGATCAGATCACCGTCCAGTTACCAAACAAAAGGAAGTCTATTCATACTGAAACAAATGATTCGTTGCACTTTAATAATATCAATCTCTTGCCATGATTGCTGGATTTTCTTTTTTTTTAATTCAAATTCACTAACCTTTCGCACTTCCAAAATTTTACCTCTGTCAGAGACTCGTAAATCGAAATAATCCATGTAGTTAAAGTCTGATATTTGAAACGCCAATCATGCTTTGTAATGAATTATGATGTATTATAATTATGATTATTAATCACAAGCGCATGCGCGGCTCGTTTACGTGTGACGGTGCCTCCTCTTGCTGAAAACAAAACATTTGATGGAATAGAGACCTCAGTCATGGTGGCACAGTCTCCTGGAACAAACATAGAAGCATTTAGGTACGTATGCTCAGGTATTTACTTACATGACCTATTCATGTTCTGGTTGAGACAGCCCCTAGCCTAAAAATATGCCACTCAGTTTAACTGCCACCAAGAGATCTGCTACCTTGAAAAATGCCACAATGAAAAACTCGGCATGGAAACTAAACTTCTACAAATTTATTTTCACTAACAAAATTCAATTTTACACAAAACAAAGTCAAAGAAAAATTAAATTTGCTTATTTAGAAATTGATCCCTCTGAAAGGGTGGCGATATTCTGGATCTTGGAAGCGAAATCCAACAAAACGAGTCGGGAGGGGGACGTAGTGCTAACCAAGCCTCCGCCAAGAAGAGGACTTAGAAAGCGCGGCAGAGAAGGGTCCTGCTAGAGATAGACTCTCCCTTGTTTCCTTTCAAAGTGTAATATCCATCAAATGACCGGAACAAATGAGGCGAGGCAGCCGTCTACCTATATATAACATATCTTTCTGCATAATTACACAAATACATGCGCATACACACATGTGTAACCATTTATTCATTAAATAAAAAAGAGGCACTTAAATCTACATACATAGGAAGGGTGGTCAATAAGTTTTGCAATTCAGATATAAGGAAACGAGATATGAGGAAAAATGTTTTATTATTTTTCAATATGACTACCCTCGACTTCAATGCACTTGCGCCACTTGTCCCTGAGGCTTCGAATTCCCAACTGCTAGTCAATCAACTCCTGGACGGCGAGCTTGACATCTTCATCGTCCCCAAATCGGTGTTCACGCAGTGCAGCCTTGAGCTGGTGGAATAAAAAGTGGTCGCTAGGGGCCAGATTTGGACTGTAGGGGGGATCGCTAAGTTCCTCGAATCCGCCCTCGCGCAGGGCAGCTTGTGCAACTATGGCCTTGTGGAATTTGACTACGTTGAAGTCGATCATGGGGGTAAGGTTTCTAGGTAACCAGCGGGCAGAGACCTTGGTCATGGCCAAATTAGCGTGGAAGATGTTGATAACAAGTTTAAGTTTTCGTTCGATTTCTTCGACCTTCACCCATCGATTTTCGAGGATCATCCTTTCCACACGGGCCACATTGTCCTCGTTGGTCACGTCTGACGGGCGTCCTGGACGGGGGTCATCTTCAAGAGACTCACGACGATAGCGAAACTCCCTATTCCAGCGAGCAATGGTTGCATAGGAAGGGGTGGTGTCGGTGTACACTGCAAACCATGCGTTCATGGAACGCTTTTGTATTCTTGCCTTCCTTGGTAAAAAATTTATGACTGCGCGGTGCTCAACCTTCTCTATCGTTGAAATATTTGTGACTGTTATCAGTTTAAACAGTATGATTGAAATTGTTTTTTCCCATTTTAAATTACAAAAGTATAAATATAAATAAACCTACAAATATATTCATATATATTTAGTGATCCATTTACACAAAAATTACACACTATGTATAGGGTCTTTCTTATAGTCGTTCTACCAGGAGTGGTGATTGATTTTACCTTGGTGACGTTATTTTCCTTCTAAATCACAACATCCGTTCTCAAAAAACACTCATTTAACCATTTCGTTCTATTTGATAATTAACGTCAATCTGCTGTACTGAATTCCTATTTCCCAAACTTTTTTATCGTTTTCCTACTGTAAAATTCCTTTTCTCACTATCGATTTATAAAATTCCTTTAATAGCCAATCTCTGCTCCTTCTCTAACAAACATTGAATTAAAGCAAAGCTCTTTCTTAGAAACATTATTGGTTACGCCAACCTTCTTTACACATATAAAACAACCGCAGATTACACTATCCAACAAATTTTAACTTTATCTGTGTTACTTGAGTAAGGGTTGTTGTATCCTAGCTAATTCTGGTGCGTTGATTCCAAATCTGTGTTCAGGTTTGTCTTAGCACGTAAGGTTTCTGAGTTATGCAACTAGGCTCTATGGCTCACTTCGTCACCTTGGATCAATTAAAGATATAATTATGTGAGAAGAATGATCCATTTCGGGGCAAAGGTTTAGGAACGGGGCACCCTATTTGCCATTATATACGTCCTTTTGCAGACCCAGACAAAATATATATTACATATAAACGAGGTAGTACTCAATAAACTATAAATTTCTTCAAAAATGTTTGAGACTCTTGATTTTGCGCTTGTACTTGGATGTAGGAACCAGCAGTAGGCACCCATCATGTTTTCATTGTAGCAGCTTTGATACCTGCTTTCCATCATTGCGATATCTCTGGGGGAACCTTTCCCGATGTTCGTCACTAATATGACACATATTAGATGGAAAGAAATCTAGATACAAATGCAAGAAATGCATCATAAGAGACATCCGACACCCCATTCGTTGATAGGCCTTTAGCATGTTGTCCACTAGTTCTTCATAGTTTTCAGCCCTATGATTAGTAACAAAGTTCTCCAATACATGGGCAAATGAATTCCATGCTGCCAACTCAAGGAGGAGTTGTTTATTTCTATACTGCCTGTCACGTATCAATTCCCTGATCTCCGGTCCTACAAAAATGCCAGCTTTAAGTTTAGCATCGGGGTTTTTTTGCACCAAATTTCTGTTTACGATACTGGAATCCATCAGAATCATGGGCAATTGCCTTAACAAAATTCCTGATAAGGCCAAGTTTGATATGAAGTGGTGGAAGGTAGATCTCCTGTGGATGTACCAAAGGCAAGTGCTTCACCTTGTATCGGCCAACTATGTGTTCTATTCTTTCGGACCACAATTTTACAATATAATGATTTCTGTCGTCACGGCTGTTGCATAGGCATGAG
The DNA here is from genome assembly GCA_963969495.1 of Ceratothoa steindachneri. NCBI lineage: Eukaryota > Metazoa > Arthropoda > Malacostraca > Isopoda > Cymothoidae > Ceratothoa > Ceratothoa steindachneri. The sequence continues at coordinate 235,559,280 of OZ018317.1, forward strand.
AAGCACATATTCTTTGTATCTTCCCTACTGTAGTCCGAAAAGTAAAGAAATTACCTTTAGATCACCACAGATATTCCACTTATGATGTGAGTAATGAACACCTTCCAAAATAAATTTCATTGAGTCATATGTCTCTATCATCCCAAAAATAAGTGCAAGAGGAATTAAAGGTTTTTGGTTACCATTGTGGAACAACCCAGCTTTAAGGCTAGCAGTGCTTGCATCGATGAATAGTCGCCATTCATCAGGTAAATGCACGTTTCCTAGCGAAAACATCAAGCCATTAACATCAATCTAAAAAAACACCATCTGCTTCTTTATAGAAGGCAGCAAAGGCATCATGGCTTTTACGGAAAGTAGATATTTTTTCACCGTCATCTAGAAGCTTCCATTGCTGCAGTCTAGAGCCCAACAGTTCTGCGTTCTCCTTTGACAATGACAAATCCCTCACCAAATCATTCAATCTTTCTCGATTTACCAACTGGATCTTCTTTTCCTTAGAATCATCCTCATAGATTTCAACGTCATTGTTAGCCTACTCTTCAGGCGATGAATCATCATCTTTAACTGCACTAGTTGATGGAGGAACTTGATTAACATCTCTATTTTATAGGAGACTGGTTTTATAACTGACTAAAAATCTAGATATACAATGTTTGAATTGTTCTTTTTTGAGAATCCGGCAATATTTGTCATACAAAAGTAGCAATCAAAAACATGATTTGTTGGGTCACGCCACATCATTGGTACAGCAAAAGGCATCCCTTTCGTTTGCCATTTAACTACTGTGAGAGCCTAGTATAACACACACTACAAGATTTGTGAGGAGCCCAAGGCTTGTCTTTGTCACCAACTTTACAAACAAAATAAAAATTGTATCCAGTTTTCACTCTTTTAGTTAATTTTTCCGCTGGTTGATTGGAATATATCTTCCACAGATATAAAAAAGGTTGTCTAGGCTATTTATAAATCTTTGCCGATTCATGTTTTTAACCGGGTTTGTATATATCATGTTATATACTTTTGTACAATCTTATTTTATTTACAAATTAAATGAGATATAAATCTGAAAAAAATGCAATTAATCACTATGTAAATACCTTTTCAAAACCACAACTATTATAGCTAAATTAGACAACGTGATAAAGCAGGAGTGTAACGTAGGAATCAAACACACACAACACATCCTCTCATTACGGTAGACGAAGCAACACTGCCCATATATGTGTATATGTGTATATGTGAATATGTGTATAACTCCGTAATCTTACATGTTAGAAAAATTTTGATTACAGATTCGGAATCAGCATACTCGATTTAGTATAAATCACAAAATAATGCCCAAGTAGCAAAATTATTGTTGACTTTTGTTATTCACACAGTCAGATTCTCATTATACACATTATCCAGGCAGTGGATCAAAACAATTCGTTTTCGTTTTAGTGATACATCCACTTTGTTTCATAGGATTCCCACGGCTTCCCATCCTTCTAGTTAAAAAATAAAGTTATTTTCATCAACTTGTTTGTAAATGCAAATACGAACTTATTTGATGGAGACTCTCAAACAAACTCAAATCCCAAACTTGAATTCATGCACCAGAGAAAGAATATTTGTTAAAACCTGGAACTGGTGCCCCCTGCCACAATCAATCAACCTCTCCGCTCGTGAGAAGAATCAAAATTTCCCTAGGAAAATGAAAGGTCGATTCCAAGTACTTTCCAACTTGTAAAGTTCATTCTCAAGGAATAATGAATTATTTAACAGCGGTGGTATATATATAAGACACAGCGAAGCGCTCTCTTATATATACCATCGCTGTTAAATAATAACAGAAATGGGATTAAATACCGGATACGAATGGAAAAGACATAAGGATAAGAACTCTTCCGGAAGTTCTAACTGTGAGAAAAGAATGTATACAAAATATTTTACAATGCTATGAGTAAATACACATGAAATTATAAATACATTGAAATAAACAAAATAAATACAGCTAATTTCGTAAATCAAATGGCTAAGATTCCAAATGGACAATTTCGTTATATATCATCCATTTAATTACAGGGTCCAGTTTAAAAGACAGGGGGATATATTGAAATTAGGAGAGGAATTAATGAATGAACATTCGACAATATTTCTTTTAACATAGTCATCCTTAACTCTATAATTTAACTTGGTGAATTTTTAAAATTTTTTACAATGTTTTTTTTGCTTAGTGGACAAGTAACCTTTCATGTTTTTGAGTTTAGGTTTATTTGAAACTTTTATTCGCAGGGCTGTTTTTTGTATGTTTCGAGCTTTTATCAAAGTTCTTTCTAAGAGTTCATAAAAAATAAATATAATTATCGAATGATTTGGAATGAAAAAACATACAAATCATGAAGTTCAAAAAATGTATTAAAATTAGGGTTTTGACGCTTTTTTACTATCATTTCGTATATAAAACAAATTTAGATAAAAAAAGATCTGACGAAGGTTTTTCTATATATCAAACCGGGTGAAAAGCTTAGAAAAATGGTTTCAGGGTGTCTATGTTGAAAGAAGTGTTTGGAAAATTCTCAACTATATATAATCTTCGAAGGATAAAGACAATATAATAAAAGGTGAAATAACTTTAAAAAAATGTTTCAGGGTATCTAGGTTGAAAAAGATGTTCAGGGTGTTAAAATAAAGAGTCTATAAGGGGTTAAAAAAAGCGGTTTAGAATAGCAAATAGGCCGTAGGCCACATGCCGAAGGAGTGTCTGTGGAACTAAGTTCTTTCTGTAAGAAAGAATACGAAGTATGGCTTTTCAGATTTATAAATAAATTAAGCCGAATTCCAAGTGATAGGGAGACTATTTTTAGATAAATGAATAAATGAAGTACTATTACTTTCACAATTTCTAATATTGTATGTATATTGGGTAAAGCGTAAATCTAATGATTTTCCGGCAAACGGCACTCGTACATCGGGTAGCAGATTTGATTGTATTATTTAAGTTTTTCTGATGTTTGCTGCTTTAAAAAGGTTAGGTCATTGTTTTAGGCATTATTAGACGATTATGAGTGGGTTGTTATTTTATGAGTTTTAGGTTTATCTTTTGTGTTTGTTCGCTTTCTATGATGTTCTTGCTTGTGTTTTCTCCTTTTTTGTATTAATTTATTAACAATTCACCTAATATTTGGTTAAAATAACTAGTATTTAACAAAAGAAAAGAGGAAAAAATTTAAATAGTAGACGAATTCGCTTTTACATTAGGTGTTTTTGGTCAGAACTTTCATTTAATGGGTCCAACATTACTAAATATGCGTCATTAATCTCCGCCGGAAAAAGGTGCAGATATAGAATGCATTTTTATTTCTCCCAGTGACACCTTATTCGCGCATATATCAGAGTTATAGACAAACAATAGTTTAATTTTATGTATAGAAATATAAAGGATATTTTGCATTGAATAGGAACTCAGGTTATGTATGGTATATTTAATGAGCATAAAGAAAAATAGTTGTAATTAAGTTTTCAACGGGATTCGGTTAGGAAAGAATGATATAATAAAAAAGTAGGTACAAATTGAGGTCGACGGGAACGGGAAAACAGGAATCAGTAATAAAATGTAGAAAGAATAAAGGGAAGATATTCTATTCCTCAAATAATTAATCTTGAGTATCTTCATTTGCCTCAATATGGGGTGGAATATCTACAGTAAGTGAACCTGGGGGTGGAAGGTCTTCGGTTATTCAGAGATATAAATGAAAGAGAATCAGTAAAAACAAAACAGAAAAAAAGACCTAGAGTGACCAAAGACTACAGTAACTAACCACCTATATTCACTCGTGGAGCTAGAAAACAACCTAAACTATAGGGAACAAGTTCCACACCTAACTTGCTATCCATCAACATTCCCTTTTCGTTGGCTAATTAAATTCGCATAATTAAACAGCAGTAAGGTGTCTTTTAACCGCTTGACGATAAAAGAATAATTTTACGTAAAGAAAAATCTTTTACTCCTCTTTCCAAATCGTGATAAAAAATTTAAAATAACAAATGAAACATCTTTATTATGTTCGGGTTTTGTGATTTATAAAATTAAGTCTAGATAATTAAAGGGTTAATATTAGTTTAGGCAAGTTTGCAAAGAAATTATTTGAGCTTAATTTAGTTTATCAAGACCTTGGTTTACCCTAACGTACCCTAACTAAATCTAGAAGGCCTATTTAATAAAAAAGAAAAAAATGGAGAAAAGCTTTGAAAAAAATTTGAATTTTTCCTTGATATTTTTTTTGACGAAGGACCACTGAGATTATACATGCACCATTAACCTCCCCGAAAATTATACCAAAGATAAATGAATTTTCTATGATTCCTAGATTCTATTTATGAATACCTATAGAAACATAGATAGACTTAAAACGTATTGTTCTATACGACAGGGGCGACAATGGGTTAACCCAATTACACCCACTGTCCTATACAAACTACAGTTTAAAATAAAGAAAATAAATGTATATAATTTTATTCCTATATGCCCGTTATATGAGTTAAAATACATAAAAGGTTACCAAAACTATTCTATCAATTCATCCCTCCTTTTTATTTGATCGGTCAGTTTCTCCCAAATCACACAAGCTCATTTTTATTTTAAAATTAAAGGAAAAAAGAAAAATACAAAAAGTCACAATCAAAGGTGACATCATTAAAACAATGATACGAAACTCACAAGGACATCCGGCAAACTCATTTACTTTGACTGCAGTTCATATATTAGATCCGAAAGTAAAGCAGATTTCTAAATACGAACTTTGTACTGAAGAGGCCACCTTATTGATGGATTGTGAATAGAGCGATATTTAAGTGCCACATCATTAAACACAGTACTAAACAACATATCCGAGCATAATAAAAATCTTGAATAAAGCCAGACTTCCCTGTGCACAAAACAAAATGAAAAGTCCCTCCAATGACCTGAAGGGTTTTGTGATAAGATGATAAATGGTTATTGCATCGATGGTTTTCGATAGTTCAAAGCACTTACAAGTGTGTTTGAATATATCAATGTGATTTCGGCCACTAGAAGTCGCCATCCAGCGCCAAATCCGATGGCAGATTTAAAATCTCCAGCGGTAATAACCACATGTCCCATGGTCATATACGTCATTTCATGGCTCTAATTCGGTACAATTGAAGTTTACTTCTCCTGAATATAAAGCGACTCGTAGACATGGCGCTTCGCCGCTGGTAAGAAATATCATAAAAGCCAAAAGCAAAACATTCCATACACTAATCAAGCGAAGATCCATAAATAAATTCCCTCATCATCAGACAAGCCACCAGCAGATAAACAGCCTGTCATCTTTTTAATGGCTGACAAGCAGAAGTACTGCACCATCGAAAGATATAACGAACGCAAAATACACACCAGTATGTTCTACTGGAAAACATATACTGCCCTACACTTCTTTAAACTCTCCCTTCGCGACATCTTCACTAGCAGCCCGAACATTATTCGAGATCTGTAAAATTAAATCACCATACTCAGTTCTAGCTACAACAAAATTAAATAACTGCAGTTAATAACAATCATCTCTTTTCAAGTGTTTCACTAAGGATTATCATCTTTACAGAGTTACACCTTGGAGTCAGAGAGGGTATACCTCTGCCAAATCCATTGCGGTTGAATTCAAACAATAATAAAATATTGCCCTAGATAAAATTCCTTACTTTTTAAAAAGTAATCCATACATATTGGATAACTTCTGTATATTACGTTTTAATGATTTTTTTCTAAAGAGTTGTTTTGTTTTGAGCCAGCATGAGTTAAAAGTCTAAATTAAATGTAATTTTCCCACCTGCCTTAAATATAAATTAGTTTTAGTGAAATTTTGTGTCCAGAATAGAGTCCTTAATCCCTAGAAGCACCGTTGTTTGGAAAATATTAGGTATTTTGTTCGCACCCGTTTTATTCCATATATTATGAACTGACTGGCTGCAACTTTAAGTAAAATATTTTAGTGAAATAACTGTACAAGAAATTCCCACTGCAAGTGTAAGTGTGAACGAAAAATCTATAAGATATATAAGATTTCTAATAGTCCGAAGGTACCCATGTGGAAGAATATATCATCTTTATTCACCTACTCCTTGGCTCCGTTAAATATTATCTTCCCGCTAAGAAGAAAGACCGTTCGTCTCATCGCTCAATGGTTTCGCGTCTAATCGACTGACTTCTTATAGTTTTTTTTTTCGTCTTCGCCGAAAGAATATGAAAGAAAGTTTTGCTGTTTAAATAATATTTAGACTGAAGAATTAGTTTAAACGACAAAATCTAATCCAAAATACATTTTGAAAGTATATTTTCACCTTATATTTAACCGTTGTAAGACAATTTTCCTACAGAAAATGAGTTTTAAAAGTTTTATAATGAACAATTGTTACTTAAAATTACTTGTAGATTTTTTTTCTTATATATATTTAGGCAAAGAAAGAAAAATACTTCATATATTTAATGGCGCCAATTCCTGAACCTAGGGTTTCTTATTATAGATACGAGTATGCATTGATTGATTATTTATGAACCCTTCAGTGAGACGTTAACGGGAAAGAAGGATAGGAATATTGATTTATAAGGGAAAAATGATATCAATAAATTCCTTAATACCGAAGATCTCTCTTTGAGATAGAATGAAAGGGAAAGAGAAGGAGATAAGTGTGAAAGGAATGTTTTGTCTTTTCTCCTGTTTAAGAGTTTCTTTAAGCCAGCTTTATTCCTAGAAACTAATTTCCGTTTATTAAAAAATCGCTGGATAGTTAATAATTATGCTTCTTTGGGAGCAGATTTTAATAAAATAGGGCAAAGTTGGTGTCAATAATTCAGGTATGACGTCATAGGTATTTTTCAAGAGAAAGGGAGATTTCTGAACTAGGGAAAGAACTCCAGCCAAAGTGATAAAGGTGACTTGTCCTCTCTATAAAGAAAGAAGGACAAGCATCATGAAGAATGAAAGAGAGATAAGTAAAATAGTTATAAATGAGAGACATGACACTCTCAAGTTGCTAAACAAAATAGAGAAATATAGTCAAAATTATGAAATTCAACCCTTAATTAATAGAGTTACACTCCCTGTCACCCGAGGGCAGATTTAGTGAGGCAATTCATTCCTATTGCAATAAGAAAAAAAAATTATTAAATAAATAATATCTATTTTAATTCAATGTAAGTTGACGCACACCTTTCTTATTTAATCATGACTTTTTTTTTCTATATTATTTTGGCTTGAAATATTCCATGTCATACACACTCTCGTGTGAATCTTAGATTTACCAGAGAAACATCTACTACGCAAATATCTCCAATTAAACATAAATTATTAAGTTTATGGAGAGAAGCGCCTTCAGTAGGGCCTTTTTTTCAACAGACTTAAAATACCGAGCACAATTTAAAAGGGAATGAATAACCGCATAAAGGAATTAAATTCATTTTATGAACAAAGAGAACCTGTTGTTTGAAATTCTAGTATAATCTAGAACTTTAAGTAAATAGCAATAAGGTCGCTTTATCGTGTCAATAGCTTAGATAAGATGTAATTTATATATTTTACTAACACTAAGGATGAATAATAATATGAAAAAGTCCATCCTATCATATTTTGGTTTCTGGTTAAATACAAAGCGAGAAGATTCTGAAGAAGCGTCGAAATTTGAGAACAAGGTTATTTACGCTCTGAGGAATTAAAAGGAGGATATTTTTTGTATCATCCACAGTTAAACGTTTAAATTTACACAGGAAATATTATATCAATAAGTATTACACAGTATACATACAGCATTATATATTTAGATGATTAAATGACCAATTCTAAAAATTCAAATAATAAATATACAGGAAGATGTAGATATTTTAGTTAAACACACATAATATATATATATATATATATATATATATATATATATATATATATATATATATATATGTGTGTGTGTGTGTGTGTGTGTGTGTGTGTGTGGAGGGGTGGGTGTGATAGTAAAACCACTGTATAGGATACTAGAATTTATTTACGAGACTAGTTTCAGGATGAAGTTTACCATACTGTCTTCATTCGTATACTGAGAATGAAATGTGAACAAACGTAGCACAGTGAAACAAAATCCCGGAGAAAGGGGTCCTTAGTAAGGGGTGTGTTTCTAACATCATTAACTATCCTGTTTACGATAAACTTCTGGGATTAGGAGCACATTCAAATTGACCGCCAGAGACATGCTAGAATAACGCCCCCTTAACTAAGGACCCCTTTTCTCCGTTTTTTTTTTATTTTCCCGGGATTTTGAGGCTGTGTAGTTACTTATGTGTCCTTTACATTCTCAGTATACCACTGAAGAGGGTATGGTAAAATTCATACCGGAACTAGTTGATAAATTATTAATAAATTGTATTTAAGACTTCAAATATATATATATATATATATATATATATATATATATATATATATATATATATATATATATATATATTTGTGTATACCACGTAGGCAAAAAGAAAGATTGATTGGAGTTAGCACTTTCGTTTTCTTAACATTTTCAAACTCACAATTGTTTATAAAATAGAGAGACACTTTATTTATACAAACCAATGTGAAAAGACTCTACAAACGATTCACGTTGAGATAGGAGTAATTTTACTCCGGCTGAATGATCAATACAACGGATATGTAGCAATTTGTGACTCAGAGAAATACCTGGACCTCCTCCTAAGTGAAGACGCAGCGAAGAAATTTGAACAAAATAGGTCTCGCCCCCCGTACACCCCCGAATGTAACAACAAAAAGATCTGTCATATGCCGAAGGCTCAATCCCTGGGTCGGCGCCCACTTATCTACGGAAATAAAAAAGGAATATGAAAAAGAACAAACTTAGGCTAGAATTGAAGCTATTGGGAAATTTTACACCAAAAACGGCGAAGAACATCAATACATCTTCAAAATCGTCTTTCGGTCCACGAAAATGGCACAGAAAGGTGCAGAATACGGCCTGCTTGCCTTTTACACTAAGATCTCCTAGGACCATATTGAAAGAGAGACGTTAGTTATTATTCAAGTTTGCTTCAAGTGCTACCCCTTGAATCAGCATACAACCAAAGATTGACAATTCAACGTTAAAACTTGCTCGGAATGCTCAAGCAAATACCACCGGTGGGACGAATGCAGAGCAGCCGAAAAAATTGCTTGAACTGTGGAAACGGCCATAGAACACTGTCAATGTCTTGCCTAATATAAAAAGATAATAATAAAGAAAAAGAAAAACAAATTACAAGAAGAAAAAGAAAGGAAAAATAATACAACATATGTCACCACAACGGCAGGAGGACAAACGAGAGTACTTACTTCACAAACTATCACTGTGAACATCCAAAGAAACATGCAGCCCGAGCTCATCTTTGCATTTTGCATAGTAACTTCTTGAATAGTGCAAAACCCAGTTCATATGCTACTCGTACCAAGCTTGAAAAGAACGGCCTAAAAAAAATGTGTTTCACGGAGAACCCACCCTCAAGCGAAATTTACAACCTAAACAAGAAAACAAACAAACAAGAAAAAAACACAGAGAACCAAGAAGAAAATCAAATGAAAACCGATGAAGAAACATCTAACGAAGAGATTGCAAATCAACCAAAGAAATTGCACAAAAACTTGAGAAAGAATAACAAAAACATCAACTAAATACCTAGGAACTCAATATTTAAATATACCGCACCCATGCAAACCTCCTACCCAAAATCTGCAAACAAAAGGAAATCGTAGAAGGATTGGTCAAAGAAGGATATAAGCGGTAGTATGAAGCAGGTGCGAACGAGACAGAGGTCCACAATGCCCTAAAGCAGGGAATGATCTTAATTGTCCCTGGATCATTCTATGATATCTCCAGCAAACAATTTAAGAAAAAACGATCTGGCAACACCCGTTTCCCAGCAAAAAACGAGAAAATTGAAGCAGGTAAAGACGGCAGGAATTAAATCAATCATGTTCACGTACCAACGCAAACTAAAAATATTTACGCTAAACGTAAGCGGCTGGATGACAAAGAGAATTATTTACTCAGATATACTCCTATTAACCGAACATGGTATCAACACCGAAATCCAAGCAATCAAATTAAAAAATTATAAGATCATATCTGCAAACCATAACCAAACCATAATTCACGGTGTATCGATAGGGATAAAAAATGGCATTCACTACACTGAAATAATGGATCTAGAGGAATCCTACCTGGTGATAAAAAATTAAAATGAGTATAAGCGATCTGGTAGTAGTTGGATCTAATAACCCCTAAGACGTTCCTATTTACCCATTCCAAACTTTATTAAACTCTTTCGCCGAGCAAGCTCAACAATTCTGACAGGAGATCTCAACGCCAGATCCAGAGCAGTACGCTACACAACCAATATGAACGGCAAAGGCAGAACCCTAGAACTACTGGTGCAAAGAAATTTTCGTCCAAAGAGAAGGACCAGACTTCCCAACGATCTGAACCAACATATCCTCCACCACGCTAGATAAAGTTCTCAACAACCCCAATTTCAACCTGAATTCCAATACCGAGCACTGGTCCGCAACCCCATCCGACCACCTTAGTATCGTCACAACTATATGTACCTCACCCCGCTAAATTAAGATTCCACAAAAGAAATCACTCAGCAGAACAGACTGGGTCAAGTATAAAGACTACTTAAGCACCATAGATACCAGAACCCTTAATAACCAAAAAAAAACGTAATAGAGGCCGAAATACAGAAGATAAGTGAAAAAGTAATAGACTCCGACGCAATGTATGCACCTAAAATAGAATACAGAACCCTCCCTGCACCGAGACTGGACGACGGAATTGAAGGAAAAATGGAAGAATTAATAACATTGGCAAGAGAAATAACGGATCTGGGTAATACGATGGAAAAATATAACAGACTAAAAAACATCAGAAGACAATTTGGAATAATGATAAAAGAAAAAGCAATTCAATTATGGAATAATATAATTAGAAAAATGGACATCGAAAGGGATCCAAAAGGATTTTGGACACAATTTCAAAGACTGCGAGGAATCAAACCGAAAGAAATAATAAAGATCAAAGGGCAATAAATGAAAGTGCAGCAAGATGCAGAGCTCCAAGATCACTTCAGAAGGCACTGGGAACAAATATTTTCGATTTCTTCAGAAGAAAACTTCGAATTCGATAGAGATTACGAAGAAGAAATTTCTCGAACAGTTAAGAACGAACAAGACCAACAAGCCATATGTACAGATTGACGAGGATAGACCCATCCAATCGAAAGAATGAATGCCGTTCACAATGGCAGAGTACTTGGCAGCAGTCAAGTCGTTTAAACAGAGGGTTCCAGGATTAAGTGGCATAACGAAGGCTCACCTGACTAATGCACCACTAACGTACACCAAGCAATCTTAAGGATTTTCAATTCCTGTCTGAATTCAAGATATTACCACTAGGCCCTTAAGACGGCAAGGATGATCTTCCTGCCGACACCGGGTAAACCAAAACACCAAATCGAAAACACCGCTCAAAATCACCACTCAAGTTTCTCAGGAAACTCAACGAAAGGTTTAAAAAACTCATTGAAAGAAATGACCTATATAACTTACAACAGCATGGGTTTAGGAGCAAGCGCGGGGCAAAAGAGTGGACAACGTACCACGCGACGTTTCCAAATCAGCGCCTTCAACATGGAGGCCAACTTAACCAAAATATTATGCCACTACCAAATTGGAAGAAAATCCAACCTGCTCTACGGGCGGAGATCCCACAAGGAAGGTATCTCTCCCCAACCTTATATATCTTATATACTCATAAACTACCCAAACCAACGGATAAGTAAACGATGTACAACCAATTAGCGGATGACTTCACAGTAATTATCTTAAGTAGCAGACAAAACCCAAGAGATATCGCCGAAAGAACAGCGAGGAAAATCAAAAACATAAAAGACTTCGAAAAGGGAAGAAAATTATAACAAACAAACAAATTCAGATTTATTCCAATTAATCAAATGAAAACAGCCTCAATTAGAGTCGATATGGAAGGATACCGTTACTATACGTAGGGGAGAGTCCTCAGACTTAAGCTAACAACGAATAGGTAAGTCTCCCACCTGTCAAAAGAGGTAAATGAAGCAAAAGCAACAATGTCAACTCTGCTACGATTTCATAACCTTTCAAGCAACAATAAAAGAAATTTTTATACAGCCCTCATCCGTCCTAAATTATTATATCCGATCATACCTACTCACACGTTGAGTAAAACTCAGATAGAAAGGCCCAAAGAGTAAAAAACTAGCAACGAGCTCCATTAAAAATAAAAGAAAACAAGACCAAATAACATCTGAGGAACTGCATAGAAGAACTGAATTTGAACCTATCAAAACTGTGCTCCATGAACGAGCCAAAACCTGTGGTTAAAGTTAAATGAAACCTTGCCCCAGGAAAAACTAAACAAAATAGTCGTACCAATCAAATTCGTCAGATAAAATAGAGGAAGAGATTTGACGGAATCAACAAGAATACAACGTTGAATGTAAACCCAATCTATACAAACACAAATGACTTACCGAACAAAAAAACACTGATGTTGACAACTAACGAAGAATGACACACTAAAGAGAATACGAACAGAAAAGAGTAATGAGAATTACAAAGAAGAAAATATAAAGAGTATACATATATAAGACTACAAAACGACTGAAAAGTGCCAAAAACAGCAAAAAAGCACAATATATACATATATAAATATATATAAATATAATAAAAAAAATAAAGAGCTCATAGGAGCAATTGATAACAAAGGCTCGAATTCTTAAATTACAAACCTCAAATATAAAAAAATAAAAAAATATAATACAATGTAAAACGAAAGTGTTTGTCAGGCAACCCGGCACAATTCACTATATCATTATCACGTTGACCAAATCATCGCCATATATCACCCGACACTCATAACCATCTACTGAACACACACGCCACACACAAAATCTCTACCTTTCTATCTCTCTCCTAAACCTTCACCTCTTATACTATCCCAATCCCAATTGAGGAATTGATTTTGGCCCAATTTTCCCAAATCAAAGATATCATTATTGATATTAACATTTTCGGTCAATCTAAAAGGTTCCCCCCACATTTACTCACCTTTTGTTTCATTAACCAATTATTATCTCTTAGAATTGAAGACTAAAGTAAAATCATAATTATTTAATAGAAAAGTTGGGATATAGACACGATTGGATAATTCTCTTACACTTATCCTGAGGATAGTCGTTTTTACATTGCATTCATCGAAGACACATCAATAAGCTTATAAATTGATAAAACTGTCTGATAATGCTCATATATATCCCACAAAAAAATACCCAAATTAAATCAAATTAAAAATCATAAATGAAATTCTAAGGGTATTATAATGACTGATGGATTGAGAATAATAACCTGGGGTAAAATATTTAATAAAAATTCGAAATTTGGACAATTACCTCTTATTTATAAATGTTCACCCAATAAGCGCTATCTATTTTATAGGATTTATAACATGGAACTAATTGGTTAGGTAAATATCGAATAGAAATTATTACAAAATACTTCAAGAAAAGTTCAAATTTAAGTGAAAAAAAAGGTAAATTTGTGAAAAGACTAAATATCACTGATATCGAGAGATTGAGGGGCCGCAAAATTGCACATTTGAAGAAGGACGGTTCGCAAAGTACTACCGATTGAATAGGAATTAAGAACAGGAAACATTAAATGACAAAAAGAAAAGAAATTAGGAAGAAAAGAAGTAGAAGAAGTGAAGAAGAGCGAATAAGTGAGGACTCAGTGAAAAAGAATAAAAAATGAAAAGCTAAAAAGAAATGAAGAAAAACATAAGTTGCAAGGTAGTAGAAGAAGAAGAGATTACAAAATGAAGAAAAGAAAAGAAGAGTGAAGCAGATAAAGATTAGGATTTGGAAGAGGATAAGAGAAATAGGAAAATAGGTACAGGAGATGAAGAGGAAGACATTAGCTTACCAAGTAATTTATCTCATCTTTAGACTTTTACAAATTATTGTCTTGGAGTTATCTAATCTGGAGTAATATCTAGGCTTTTTGTAACCTATCGATTCCTATGCTTATTTTATGTTAGAAATCAGTAGGCCTTTTTAGATAGAAAAAACGGTGTTTGGGTGTCATACTACTATAACCTACAAATATGTATAGCAAGTGCAACGTTAAAATGAAGCTCTTGAACTAAAACGACCTTTCCTTTAGTTTTCAACCGAACAATTCTTGTCCTCTTCCTTCAAAATAACGGGTGCCCTCACGCTTGACCGAAGAAAAAATTATTGCCTATAGTTGGGAGTTTTTTACCTCCCTTTCCATATTTTTTAGACCTTGCATCACTTGTGTACCATTTATTTAAATTAATGGAAAATTAGCTAGTTTTCAATTATACTCTGGTATGAAAAAGGTGGAAAAAGATATGAAATCATATACCTGATCAGAGCCGAAAAAATGAATCAAGACAAACATCCACTTCTTTCTCTGACTTTGCGACAGCTTTGCAAATAATGATGAAAACTATTTTGATGAATAAATGTAATTTGGGGGTTTAGTAAATTGGTGTTACTCTCGTTTTAAAGCAACGAACTTATTAATTGCAGCTTAATTATATTAATAAACGTTATGTAGGATAAAAAAACAAGTTAATTTCCAAAGTCTTGAATTGAATGAAAAACAGCATAAATGAAGAAACATTATTTACCTTTGAACGGCGCACCCTTTTGCTATATTGAACTCTACGAATAAATGATCAAATTATTCGAGTTATTAGTTTACAATGGGATGGAAGATCAGCTTTTCCATATCAATTTATATTATTGGATACAAATTCAATCAGAAACCGAATGGGATGGTTTGTAAGTAAAAATAACCTTATGCCAGCAGTTTTAGTTTGCAATATCCCAAATCCTTCTAATCTTCTCTAATTTTACTCTTTTTGTCTTTTTGGCCTTTTTGTTTATTTTCGTTTGTCGACATTTATCGATGTTCAATAAATCTTTCGAAATATGGATCCAATTAACTTTCTCTCTCTTTCTCTCTCTCTCTCTCTCTCTCTCTCTCTCTCTATATATATATATATATATATATATAGATATATATATATATATATATATATATATATATATATATATATATATATATATATATATATCTCTCTTATTAAAAAAAAAACAGTATTTTTCCACTGACTCCTAGTACCTTCTTTTCCAAAGCACTCAAACCGGAGTTGAAAGCTGTACATAACGGGTTTATGTAAAAAGCATTACAGTTTTAGAGTATTTGGGGGCACTGTACTCAATTTAACTGTATATAAATAAACTCCATTAAATTTAAAATTTATTGCACGAGTTTAAATTGATCTACATGTACTTTATATCCATACACCTATATAATGTGGTATACTAAAAATATTATATATATATATATATATATATATATATATATATATATATATATATATATATATATATATATATATATGGGTTAGGTTTGAGTCATACAAATTAATTCATAATAAAGTTAATATGTATTTTGTTTCACCATTTAGTCTAAAATCACTTCGTACTGTTTTTTTCTCACCAAGAAAGTATTTCAAGCATTTTTCAGCGTGATTTGTATCATAAAAATGAAAAATGTCCCAGAGAAACTGGAAACACCGATATCACAAATGAGTTACTGTCAAAAAAAAATGATTCCAAAACCTGAAGTGATGAACTCATGGTAAGGAATGTCTAGTCATTTATATTTTTTATACGATTAAATTCTGACTTTCTAAAGGATTCTAGCTGCTATATTTAATTCGCCTAAAAATATTTTAATATCGATGCAAGCACACATCCTTGATTGTAGGGCATCTTGGGAGGAGCCATTAAGAATGAAGAACCTCTGTACCTAACTCCTTTGGGAACAATTATAGCAACGATTTAGCGTTTCGTTGACGCCTTAATTTTTCCCTATAGCGTATATTGTTGCTTCCATGTTTAGTTAACTCTGGAAAAACAGAAAAGGTTTAATATAAAATATTCTGAGAAATTAAATTTCGGTCATGATCTTCCAGCTGTTATATGGGCCTTTTCTTCCATTAGGGCCTCCAAGCCTGCCTCTTCTCTCAAGTTTTATTTTACTTAGTTTGAAGAAAGATGCTCTGTAAAGGCTCTTTAAATGAAATATGACAATACAAATTAACTTAATCATTTTAATGAAACATCAATTGGTAAAAAATTAACTGCGAAAAAAATGGAAAATTCAGTCAGATGCGATAATGAAATATACATATTTCCATCCTCCCAAAGAGAGGAAAGTATCCCATTTTCTTGTTATAACAGAACTTTGTATAAAGTAAACAACTTAAGTTAAATTAGTACAAAATAAATCTTTAAAATCAATAAGTATAACTTCTATTTTCTACAATTCAATTCATTTATTGGATAAACTGAGAACCTAATAGAGCTCCTACTCTCAGGTATGGCAAAATAAATTAGCTTAAATTTATTGGGTGTCCATTATGTAAATGGAAGGATAAGATTGCCATTTTCTAAATTTGAAATATAAATTAAAGACTTAATGTTAATCTGTAATATTAGATTTAACTGAGAGGAATATGTAAAAATTAAATAATGACAATGTGTGAGGGTATGGAACGTACATACTCGCATGCCGCCAGACAATCGTGGGAACGAAAGAAATTTGTCGCTGGAATGGACCTTCGTCTCCTCTCTCGCCCCCTACTTCCCCTTGACCAAAGTCGTTATCCGTGCCCAACTTCCCTAACAGGCGACAGTAAGTCTGACGAAAGAAGGCCTATCTTACAGAGAAGCCTAAATTCTATTTTCCTTCTTTATGATACCATGGAGATTGTCCAGAAGGCGCTGCGATAAGCGAATTGTCGTATATGGAATCTCTCGCTCGATTTCGCAAAGTCCGCGGTATAAATGACAACGCCATTTATCCCTCGGCAGAAGTGTTCCAAACCTACTCACGTAACCCTCACGTTGAACGAGAGTCGTTGCCGTAACGTATCGACTGCAAACGCGCCGCTGAGTTAACTTGCTTGCTGTCTCAAAGTGTTCCTGAGGCAAATCCCCCCTCCGCAGAGTCTGTGACTAGAAGAATATGCTCTGTTGATCAACGTAACTTGAGAAAGAAAAAGGAACATCCAAAAAGTTACTTGAAGTAACTATTTGTTAGTGTCACATCCAGTTAGGAGTGAACTAACCGGAACTGCAGTCAGCAGCCCCGAACCCGTCGTCTTATCCCCCCCCCCTCTCCTCGAGAACTCGTGTTAACACCACCCGAAACACCCCGTCTGGACCTGAGTAGTCGTCTCTCCAATCCATCACAACTAATGGTAATCTGTAAACCCAGTGTCCCTCTATTCTTAAATCATCGATTTAATTAATAGTGATTGATACTCCGATTGATTCATTATAAATCTAGACGCTTAACGTCAGTGTTATCCTCCCCTCTTTTTTAAAGAGATTGAAGTGAGTCATTCCCTGATATTATTGTTTATAATTGCTGTCATCCCGGACTAATCCGTGTTTAATATTTAATCCATATTTACCTAAATGCCCGTTTAACTATTGCTACTAATTATTATTTTGATGTAAAGTAAAGTTTATTTTTGTTCGTGTGTTTATTTGTGGCTCCTCCTTTTTGACGTATCCTTGGCAAGACTTTAATTAAAAATCCCTTCGGCTAATTTATTCAACCTGTATTATGCACTCTTAGAGTTGAACAATCTCAACCCTCCCCCCAGTAACAAGGGAGACTTTTATAGTGAGAATCCTGGCCGTGGCACAACCCACCTCTAACCAGCTTTCGCACGTTCAGTAGGAATTAAGCCTATATATCTATATCTATATATATATATATAGAGAGAGAGAGAGAGATATATATGATCGTAGATTGAGTCATAGGGTCTCAATACCATCGACTTAAACAAAAGCGGTGTGTCCAGATCAAGGACTAGAATAATTATTATACCAGACTATGAGCAATTCTACGACACAATGGGCTACACAAATAAAATTTGTAAGCGGTCTAAGTTTTCTTAAATGATTTAGGCCATTTTGCACAGGTGAATCAACAACTGACATTCGTTTCCTCGAATCAGGTCAAGTTTAGTGCTAAGTTAATTTTTAAAAAATCAAATCCTATAACTAAAAAATTATATTTTCGTGACATTCTCGGTAGGATTTTGTTAATATCTCGGATCTGAAATAGGTTTTTAAGATAAAAAACATTGTTTTCTAAAACTCTTTATTAATTAACTTAGAAAAAATGAATACTAGATTCAAAACTACATTGTATACATTATCAATGTCTACATTGAATAGTCGACAATTATAAAAGTAAGTGCATATAAATTGGCTATGAGGTCGTCATTGTTAAGAAGTCAGGGCATGAAGTTTCGTTTCCTCGAACTCCTAGGATGTTCCGCAGGTGGGATGTCACTCTTCAGAGTCCAGCACTAATAAGTCATCATGACTGTATCCCAGCGTCCCCAATACCTAGTCTCCATCTCTCTTAAGTCCTGATGCAATGTGATGCGATCAGTGTCAGTGAAGTCTTTTTTTTTTCAATCTAAAGACCAAAAATGAGGAAAAGGATTTGGCAAGCTGAAGTTGCGAATTAGATCTTTAAGTTTCATTGGAAAAATGAATATGGAGCATCATCGTCAAAGAAAACATATTCATCTTCTTTAACTCTCGAAGAATCTTCTTCACTAATGTCAGGAAGTTCTCAAGAGACAGGTAGTAGAATTTCACCACAATTAGCTGCTACAGGAAGACGTGCTGATTGAAGATGAGTATAAGTAAGGTTGTTCTGGTTATTTCTGTTGTTCCTAGTCAAGTCAATCGCGCAGAAGAAGCAGTCAGTGCCACGTTTGTCGGCCACCTCCACGCATGGTGATTTCAAACTTCAGACTAATTCTTATCGTCCTTGGTCCATCAACACAGATACTCGATGCAATTCTTGCATACTATGAGTGGCGCCCAAGTTTTATCCTGCTCAACAAGTTTCATACCAAATTAGTCCTGGTAAGAAGGCTTAGGAAAGTTGTAACTAGATTCTTCTTAGAAACGATGATGTATTTGCCGCAGATGTAGCAGAATAAATCGGGGTTATCTTTGCAAGAATTTCTGGCCGAATCCATTACATTCACGTGCAAAAATAAAAATAACAATTAGTCAAACATTCCCTCATGTAGTCTTCAAAATTTGTTTACTTTAAAAAAGAAAGGTTTTGTATTAGATAAATAAATTAATTCACGTACTGTAATAATAAGTAAACCACATTGAGCAAAATCAATGTGAATTTTGGATTCAGCACATGAAAATGGTCGTAAATCAACTAAAAGAATTTGGACAATAACTTAATTTTGTTGCTTTTGTATCCACTTTGATGCACAAATTGATGCTGCACTTTCATTGCTGAGTCTGATTTCTATGCTAGTAGCACCTATTATCCTTTGCTTTGAATCATCTCCGAAAAGAAGGATTGAATTGAGGGTTCGTTACGAATTTGAAAGGAGGTTAAATGCAGAAATTTTCTTTGGGGGATTATAAGGAAAGAGTTTGGAATATGTGCTGACCTACAGAAAGAAACTGTAAAACAAACCCCTACCATGATAATCATAAAGAAATGGGAAATAATGGGTTTAGAATTATAAACTTCAACAAAAATTGCAAATGATAATGAAGTTACTATTGTTACATTAGAAGCATTGCTTCACTTTAGGAATTGTGAAATACGTTAATTATAAGAAATATGAGTGTGGATTATTTGCAAGGAAATTGGAGCAGGAGGTTTCGAAAGATTACTAATCGATAAGAGGAAAGTTGAAAAGTTGCCGGAACCCAGGAGCTTGGATTAAAGGAAAGATCGAAGTAAGTAGATTGAGGCGACGATTAAGTAAGCTGTGACTAATGTTGTCAGGATAGTATTTCTTTTAAATCAAAGAAGCGAGTCTGGCCTGTCGCTTACAGAGGAGAAACGTGTTCTGAAGGCAAATTGCTCGTCTCGACAAAGTTAAATTGATAATGTGCGAGCGGACGCTCTCTGGCAATTTCTCCCCCTCTCCCCATCTCTCTATATCTAATATATATTTCCGAAATTATGTTTGTATGTATGTGTGTATATATATGAGCGTGATAGAAGGCTACTTAGAGAGACCTTGAAGGCCAAGAAAGGTCACCATTGAGGGTAACTTGACCCACGGAGTAACATAGGCTATTCAGATTTGGCAAAACTGGTACCACGTGGTAGTCAAAATAAAACTAATATTTGCTAAGGGCTGCAGATGCATGAGCGTTTCAACATGCCATTTTAAGTGATCTTTAAGGCCAACAAGGCCAAAATCGGGATATACTATTCTTATTTAGGGGTTTTGAGTCCCGCGAACTCTCAATTACACACAAATCAGAGATTTTAGGGGTCGGTGTTTATCGTTGTTGGTTACCAATTTATGGAAGAACCCTACTCATATTAAGGTGAATTAAGTATCTGAGTCCAAAGATGATTTTTTTCAACTGGTTTCTTTTCTTGGCTAGAATCACCGAAGGTTTGGGGGTAAATCGAGGTAAAGAATGACGTTGAAAAAATATACTTTTTCAAATATTGGCCTATTAACGGGGCAAGCGATAGGTCACGGATTTACTTTGCGGGTGACTAGCAGTCTATATATATTGAACAAGAAGTATTAAATTCTGGAGCGATAAGACCTGGTGAATTTAAAAGAGGGAATGTGAACAAGATAATCTTTTAACGACAGTAATCGAATAATGTTAATAAAGCAATAATCATCATAACTGAGCTGCTCCGACTATATGTATGCTTTTTAGCTAGGGTGTGTGGCTAGAATCGTACGTGGGATCAGCTTGAGTTGTCGAGTTCATTGTTTTCCACCCCAAAAGCGGAGCTACCTAAAGCTGTATATGCTGATAAACTTACATATCCTAAGCGTTATCTATATATCGTTTGTCGCAGCTTTGTGATACAATTCCGTCTTTTGATAAATCTATTCTGAGACGTGAATTGTTTGTCAAGCGTTGTCTTATTGACACAGGTTTCTCTGACATTTCGTGCGTTGCTACATTCTTTTGCTGCACGCGCACGTCTAACGACCACTTGCCTTTTATATATATATATATATATATATATATATATATATATATATATATATATATATATATATATATATATACTCGTATAAATATACATTAACAAATATATTTACAGTCCTTCTTTTTGTATTGAAATTCATAGATGCAAATTAATCTATATATTCTCATTTCTTATTCCAAATTTAGACATATTATTTTATGTTTGGAGTATGCCAGAATTTAATAAGACCACGTCCTGGCCATTTTGTGGAGGTTTTTGCTGCGGTTATTGAATCCTTAAATTTGGTGTTAGAAGCCTACCTATTACATAATCCGATCACCACAGATATTATTTATGTTTAGGAAGTGTTTTTTTATTGGAGCTAATTTATTGTTTTCGATGGTTCATGTTGACATAAACACACCCCTTTGAGTCGCTAGGGATGATGCAGTGTATAAATCTGTCCATATATCCACGAGTAGGCTTGTATCGAGCAAGCAAACCTGCCGCAATCATGGAGCGTTGAAGTTTGTTGTTTTCGCTTAAAGCGTTCGGAAACCATGCACCGAGTTTTTGAAAGTTCCCCATCGAATCAAGGTGATTTATTACAGTTTTTCTGATCACACGCCAATTCTACAGCCAATTCTTTAGTCGATTGACGAGGACTCTCAATCGATCTTCATCCAACTTAATGGGGCAACCAAAAATAAAAATTTCCTCGTCATTAAGATAGAAATGACCGTTTTTGAAAGGTGAAAACCAACATTGAGCTTACCTTTCTGATAAAGCATGTTCTCCGTACACAGCACAAATATCCGTTGAATGCATGAATGAAGGTAACATACCATGAATCATAGCATTTGAAGATGGCGTCGTGGAAGAATTCTTGTTTAAATTTGGATGGATAATTTGTCTTTTGTGACATTATAATGTGGAATAGACCCTGTCTGCCATCGAATTATTAAGCCTAGGACACTATTAAAACGCGATAAAAGTTTTTACACTCCTTAGTATCCTAAAACGCGTGCAAACTTTGCTCTCATTATTCATTATTGTCTCTTAATATGTGCACAAATCACGTCAACAAAACTTAAATCAACACAACATTAAAAAAAACGCAAGAACTTATTCCTCAACCTAATATATATCTGTCTCTCTCTGTCTCTCTTTTTCTCTTTTTTTCTATCTACATCTCTCTTTCCCCCTCTCTCTCTCAATCCCTCTCTCACTCTGTCTCTCCTTTTCTCTCTCTTAATTTCTCTGTCATTCTCAATCTCTCTCATTCTTTCTCTCCATCCTTCTCTCCAAATCATACTATCAAGCTCTCTCGCTCACAATCTCTACATTTCTCTCTCAACCACTCTCTATCTCCATCTCTAGTTAACTTAAACTCTCTTTTACTCAATCTTTCTATATATCTCCTAATCCCTCTTATTTGCTCTCAATCTTGGTCTAACCATATCTTTAAATACTTCTCACAATCTCTCTCCTAATCTAATCCTCAATTTCTATATCTCGCTATATTGCTCTCACGCTCTTAATCTTTCAATCATTCTCTATCTTTCTCTATTTCTCTATCTCTATTCCTTTCTCACCACTCCCTTTCCCTTAACCCAATTTTCCTCTCACTCTCTATCTCCACCTCTCAGTATCCCTCCCCCTTTTCCTCTCTCCTCCCTCTTTCTATCTATCTCTCAATCTCTCTTTATTTTAATTTCTATTTCAATCTCTCTTTAAATTCTTTTCGTCAATCTTTCTCCCTCTCTTTTAAAAAAAAATTTTCTCAATCTCTATATCCATTAATCTTTTTCCCTCTCTAAATAAATCTCTTGCTCTACTATCTGTCACTTTCCCAATCTCTCGCTTTCACCATTTAATCTATCTCACTCTCACTCAATCTTCCAATCTCTCACATTCTCTCTCTCTATCTTTCTCTTTATTTATCTATCTTAATTACTCAATATATCATTCTCTAGCACGATTTTAAATTGATAAATAGAGAAAGACCTAGTTCCAATAGAGTTCAAGCGTGCAAATGTTACGCCGATATTCAGAAAAGGGGATAAAACTGAGTCTATTAATTTCCGTCCCATTTGCCTAACTTTTTGGAAAACTCTTAGAATCGATAATTAGAGATAGGTTGGTGAGCCATTGTGAGGCTGATAATTCAATTACAGAATCCCAGCATGGATTTAGACGGGGGCGCTCGTGCCTAACCAATTTATCGAATTTTTTCATAACATGATTTGCATCTACGATGAAACTAAAACAGCGGATATAATTTACCTTGAATTTAAAAAGGCCTTTGATACATTTCCGCACGAAATGTTATTAATGAAAATTAAAGCAATTGGAGTGAGGGGTAACATACTTAAATTGATTATAAACTGGCTATCAAATCGTTCACAGCGGGTTGTTGTAAATGGGGCGTGTTCAGAGTGGGGCCCAGTCACCAACAAGGTACCGCAGGGGTCAATCGTAGGCTCATTATTATTTATTGTTTACATTAATGACTTGGATAAAGGAGTGTTTAGTAGGATCTCTAAACTTGCATATGACACAAAGCTATGAAGCCGAGCCCTTTCGAGCCCCGATGTAGAGCAAATGCAAAGGGACCTTAATAAAATTTTCGAATCGGCGGATAAATGGCAAATGGGCTTCAACAAAGGTAAATACAACAAAGGCCAAATTCTCGAATCCGTTAACTTCTAAAAAGACCAGGGGATTTTAATCTCAGAGAAGTTTAAAGCATCGAAACAATCTGCAGAAGCTTGTAATAAAGCAAACCAAATGCTAGGATATATTGCTCTGAATTTTACTTTCAAATGGAAAGATATAATCCTGCCACTATACAAATCACTCGTGCGCCCACACCTCGAATACGCGCTTCAATTTTGGTGTCCTTCCCTAAACAAGGATATAGCACAGTTAGAAAGAGTGCAACGTGGGGCTACGAAACTAGTTCCTGAAATCTGAAACAAACCGTACGAAGATAGACTCCGACTCATCAAACCTACTATCACTTGAAAGTAGACGATTACGTGGACAATTGATCGAGTTATTCAAAATCTTAAAAGAATGTATTAATATTGATTGCAAACTATTGTTCGAGATGGACGAAAGAGCCAACACACGCCAGAATGGTTCAAAATTAGTGAACAAGCGATTTAATTCTACTATAGCTCAAAATTACTTCAGGTTTAAAATCACGTAAACGTGGAATGGCCTTCCCAAAAGTGTGTAGCTGAAAGCACGTCAGTTAATATGTTCAAAAACCGACTTGATGAGTACTTTAATAGTGTGAATATAACGAATAGAAGCACAGATTAAAACGTCATATATCATAAGGAGGTAAGAAATAAAGTGAAATGATTAATTAAAAGATGCCAGTGACGCCTCCCTGCATGGAGTGAATGTGAATTCCCCTTTTTATTTTCTTTCTGTCCTATAAGTATATTATTTTCCTCACTAGCAGGCGAAGCCTGCGGGAAAAGAGAGTACTGTCCTATTTTTCCCCCCCTTGGTTCGAAGAATCGTGTTCGTGTATTTAAGGGATAGCTGAACCTGCATGTCAAGGGTACACGTATAGATAAGTGTGTACCATAGAAATTAAATAATTAGAAGAGTCATGCAAAAAAAGGTTAAATGATACACATTTAGATAAGTGTGTACTGTAGATTTAAAATAGTTAGAAAAACAACAACAAAAGCATGATACACTAACGTTAGAAAGTGCTAGTTAACATGTTCTGTAAGCGGATTGGCCTTGAGCGGATCTTAGGATCTTTACTGGTCTTTGTTTCTGTACTCATGTAGTTCTAGCTCTAATAATTTCTCCCAAAATCTCTATCTCTTTTTCAATCCTCACTATATCTCTAGTCTCTTATTATTTCTCAATATCTTTCGCTTTCACGATGTCAATCTCTCTCTTAAGCTCTTTCTCTCAATATGTATCAATCTCTTTGACTCGCACGCTGTCAATCTCTCTACCTTTCTCGCGCTTTCTTGCTAAAGGCTTTCAACCTCCCTCTTTTTCCCATCTTCTCTTCTTCTGTCCCTATCTCTCTTCTCATTTTCTCCTTCTTCTCTCCCTCACTTCCTCTCCCCATCTCCTACTCCACATCTCTCACTCCCCATCGCCTTCACCTTTTCTCTCTCAATCGCTCTTTATCTTTCTCTTTAGTTATTTTAATATCTCTTTCTCTTAATCTCTTTATCTCTCTTAAACTCTCTCTTTCTTAATCTCTCTATCTCACTTAAACTCTCTCTTTCTCAATCACTTTTTCTCTCTCTCAATCACTATGTCAATCTCTCTTTATCTAACTCAATCTCGTTCACTCTTTCAACTTCTCTCACTCGCATGCTCTCAAGCACTTCTCATTCTCACTCTCTTCTTAGATCTCATTCTCTTTCTCTACTTTTATTTCTAAATCTCCTTCCCCTCCTCCTATCCCTTTGCTGGATAGAAAACTAGCTCTCAGGATGGAGGTAACGATTAAAGATCAACGGAGTAGCCTCGCAATAGGCACGGTCAGTACCTGGGTGTCCCAGGGCTCAGTGCTCGGCCCTCTATTTTTCATCGTCCACATCAATGACATAGACGAAGGACTACTATGCTGCATAGCCAAGTTTGCCAACAATAGTAAGTTATGATGTAGTATGAGCTCGCGAGAAGTGGGGAAAGCCTGCGAAATAGCCTTCTCAGAATTGGTGAGTGGTCCGAGAGTTGGCGAGTTCCACTTAACTTTGAGGAGACAAAATAATACACACTGGAGAACTACTTGTTAGTAAAACAGCTAGACACCACTAACCTTGAGAAATATTTAGGCGTGCTAATTTTTAGTGACCTAAAGCTCTCCAAGCAGTGCCTCCAAGTAGAAAAGGGTTCCCAGCGAATGCTAGGGTACATAAAGAGACATTTTCGCTTCCGTAATAAGAAACTTTTTATCGCCTTTTACAACTCTATAGTCCTGTAACACATCAAATACGTCGTTCAATTCTTGTCCCCAACCCTGCAAAAGGTCTTCAACTGGTTCAAAAGGGTATAGGCCAGAGCGCAAATATTGATCTCTTCCCTTAGATATAAAAGTTATCAACATGGGCTACGAGAACTGGGGATGTTTTTCCCGGATACGCGCCGGTTAAGAGTCCACCTGATTGAAACTTTTAATATTATACGAGGAGTTGAACACGTAGATCACAGGAGGCTGTTCACGTTGAACGCAAATGCTACACCTAACCATGGTTACAAACTAGAATTACCGTAATATTATTTTAGTATTTGCTGCAACTATTTCTCGTATAAAATCTGTGTAGAATGTAACCGTCTACCGCCAGATGTGTTGAACAGTTCGTTAGTCAAAGAGTTTAAATCTCGACTTGACGAGATAATCCACTACTTGACCTAGATGGTACCGCCTTGATATAAATCACAATATGCGTATAGTTTAGAAGCTTTAAAAAATTCCTGATTGTTTTCTTTTTCACATCGCAATCAGGTGTCTTTACCGCTTTCTTGCCCGCAAAAGCCGGTGGGAGAGGTGGGTAGGGAGAGCCTTCATCTTTGCTTCGCTTTTCCTTCTGCTCTCGGTTAGGGCCTTCACAAAATACTACCTCCTCGGTATTGTCAGCAATGTCTTTTGAAGTTGCACTTTGCCTTCTGACTCCTTGTGACTCTTTCTTTCTATCTGTCTGTCAATCTTACTCAAGCTCTCTCTCTCTCTCTCTCTCATAAAGAAAGTTGAGGGAGAGGTGACGCCCCCTTGTCGCGGGAAGAGAGCTTGTGTGTACCTTTGACTTTTCGAGCTATGTTGGCGGAGGTACCTCCTCTGGGTACCCCTCGTAGGGCTTCCCTTGTCGATTTGGTTGAAAACGAGATTCCAGACTAAGTGCGTCATTTCTTTCTTTTTCTACTCTATCCTTCTCCTGTTTTACTTTTATCCTATATCTTCCACTTATACAAAAAGAAAGAAAAAAAGCCTACTCCTATCATATCACTCTTTCCTTTTTTTTTCCTCTATCTACATATAAGGAACTGGAATCTACCTCATGCGTCAGAAGAGAGGCTTTGGAACCTCTATAAACAACGCCACTTGACGCTCACTGGTTGCGAGAGACTAGGAATAGAGGTGTCCTAGGCGTTGAGTCACGATGAATGGGATGAGGGTGGTGCCCCGTTAACATTGACCATTCCCAGTGACCGTTGGCGGGTGTCTCTGGTAGCATCGGTCCGAGGTGACGGCCCTTTGTTCCCAGGTTGGTTGCCGGTCGAGTCTCTCGGTGTGGCGGAATATCCATTGAACGCTGCTCCGAGATCTTGGCCGTTGGGAAGGGAACTAGTAGGAGTTTAGTACGGGGCGTGCTCCGTTGTTCACCTGGTGAGAAATCGATGGCCCCTTCAGGGAACGTCAGTGCTGCTTGGTTGGGAGCCATGGCAGGCGGAGGTTTGACGACTCGGTCGGACAAACATCAGCACAAGAAGCATGCCTTCTGAGAGATCCGAAACCTCTCAGATCGATATGCGGGAGCGACTCACGCGGGGCGAACTCGCCACCTCCTTTCTTTTTGATTGAGTGGTCACAAAGTATTCAGAGATATAAAGTGTTCAGCATGACTGGAAAGAAGGACCTGGTGCGTTAAAATATACCTGATCGACATGCCAAAAGGACAAGTGGTGCGTAGATTTTCCGGAGGGGTGTTTCTCAAAATGCCACCCTGGAAGTATCTGCACAGACTGCGTTCTAAGGGCAGAACTTCAGGAACTTAAGGAAGTTTTTACATCTTCAGCGGAAAAAACTCGATAGCTGGCAGAAAAGATAAAAATCCTCGAATCTGAGCATGTGACTCAAATCCGTCGTCTCGAAGCCATCATTGCAGATATGACAGCCACCAAGATAGAGCAAGAGCATCAAGAAACTCCCAACGACGCCGATGGCTCCTCTGTTGAGCCCTCAAGCACCGCGTCGATAGAGATAGGCCATCCATCCGACGTCCCAGAGCCAGCTGCTGCTGGGGTTACTCAGAGCGTCGAAAAGAAGAAAAGGAAGAGTAAAAAAGGAAAAACAGTAGATAAAACAGGAGAGAAAGTAGAAACGGAAGAAAAAACAAGAAGAGAAAGTAGTAGAAGAAACCCAAAAAAGTGGGGAAGAAAGAGGAATCGAAAGAGCCCATACTGAAAGGAAAGCCCCTTTCCTCGGAACCCAAATGCGCGAGGGTCATCGTGATCGCTGACTCCCAAGCGCGGGATCTACAACCCTTGCTAGCGGCCCGCCTTCGCACCAGTGTGAAGGTAAGCTGCCTTCCAGGAAAGGGGAACGGAGAAATAAGGGTGGAGGCTGAGAAATCTCAGATCTCTGAGAACTCAGTAGTTTTCCTCATGGCAAGTGGCAACGATCTCTACCTACGAGGAGGTAAAGTAGGCGCCAGCGGGAAGATCCTAACCACGGTTATGGGAGAAGTTGACGACTGTGGGCTAAAAACCCGCAGACGTGTCGTGGTCGGGATACTCCCAAGACGAGGTCCATCCCGCAATGCTCACGCAAGGAACGTCTCCATAAACCAACGCCTGGGAGATCTTTGTACGGCGGAAGGAGTCTTTTTTGTAGACCCCAACCGCACCTTTTACGGGAGAAATGACCTGTACAAAAGGGACGGAGAGCATCTTTCCTTTAAAGGGAAAGCTGCACTCGCGAACATGATCTAGGATGTTGTGGAGCGGACCGAAAGAAGTATCAGACCACGAGTAAAGGAGGACGTACGCCAGTACACCCGTGTTACTCCAGGAACGACCTTTTCTAAAGTCACAAAGAGGGCAGTGACCCAGCCGCAGAGAAATAAAGCGGTAAACGGAAGAGCGTAGGGAGTCCTACAGTCTTTGACTCCCTCAAAGTTCTTCTATTTAATGCGAGGTCTATCAGAAACAAGTTTCTAGAAATTCATGCCCTCGTAGCAATAGAAGAACCGGAGATGGTGGCCATAACAAAGTCGTGGATAAAAACCTCAAGCTGAGATTCTGAAGGTGAATTCATGATTCCCGGTTACCAGCTATTCCTGAAAGATAGGCCAGACAGAGTAGGGGGCGGTGTGATGTTGTATGTCAAGGATACTCTCAACTCGATGGATTGGAACATCGTATCCGACCATGAACTACTAGATGTTGACCTAGAGATAGGTCCTGCCAAATACAGGACCCTGGTGCTTTATAGACCTCCTGCCCAACTTGTTGAAAAGGACAGAGATCTGTACCAGCTACTAGAAGAACTTTTCGGAGACAAAGTGTGTATCGTCATGGGTGATTTCAACACAGAAGTTGACTGGGAAACCAGAGAACCCTGTGGCGAGAACGCACTACTCCTGGAGTTTGCGAACAACGAGTTCCTGACTCAATGGTTAAGAGAGCCAACGAGAGAAGAAAATATCCTCGACTTCGTTTTCACCTCTGAGGATGACATTGTTGAGGACCTCTCTGTTGGCGAAGAGCTCGGTGGCAGTGACCACCGACTAATTAGATTTGTAGTCAAAGTCCTCATTGCAGGGTCTGCAACTAGTAAATCGAGGAAACTCAATTTGAAAATAGCAGACTTTCCATGTCTTCGTGCTCGACTGACTGACGCGAGGCTAGAATTGTGCGATGTTGTTGAAAACTCGTGGAACAGTTTCAAAACCAGATTCATGAGTCTTCAATCGTGTTTCATCCCTCTGAAATGTCCCCGTCGGTCTTCTGTTCAACAAAAGTGGTTTAATCAAAAAATCGGCCAACTACTTAGGAAGAAAGGAACTGTGTACCGGCAATCAAAGATCTCGGGTGACTTTGACGAATACCGGAGGCTAGCCAGGAGACTGAAGTCCAGCATAAGGGCGGCTAAGCATTCGGAGAAACTCCGAGTGGCTAGACTCTGTAAAGAGAATCCCAAGAAGTTTTTTGGATATGTGAACAGCCGTAAACCAATCCGTCGAACAATTGGCCCTTTGAGAAATGAGGAGGGGGCATTAAAGCACTTGGATGCAGAAAATGCTAACCTCCTCAACGACTACTTCTCTCTAGTGTTTACTGAAGAGTGTGGTCCCATCCCCCAGCCAATGGATCCCTACTCGGGGGGGAAAGCTGGAGGATATGGACTTCATCGAAGGGAAAATAAAAAAGAAGATCAGTGACCTAATGACGCATAAGTCACCTAGCCTGGATGGATTTCTACCTAAAGTGTTGCAAGAAGTGCGCGATCAAGTGTCACGACATCTGAGCGCAATCTTCAACATGTCAATCCGGACCAAATGCGTTCCTAGACACTGGCGTGAAGCGGAGGTGACTCCTATCTTCAAGAAAGGTGACCGTAGCCAACCGTCAAACTACCAACCTATCAGCCTGACTTCGATAGTCGGTAAACTCATGGAAAGCATGATGGTGAACAAAATGACGTCGTATTTAATGTCAAACCTGCTACTGAGGAGTTCCCAGCACGGCTTTCGAAGGCAACGGTCATGCCTGACGCACCTTGTGGAATTCTTCCACTTCGTGTTCAGTACACACGATCAGGACAAGGCAGTAGATGTGGTGTACTTAGACTTTCAAAAAGCCTTTGATAAGGTACCACACCGCCGCCTTCTCCGGAAAGTGCGAGCGCTCGGCATAGACGGGAAAGTAGCCGGATGGATCGAGAACTGGCTAAGTGGCAGACGGCAACGGGTAGTGGTGAATGGACAGGCTTCTAAGTGAGTGCCTGTTACTAGCGGGGTGCCTCATGGCTCTGTCCTGGGACCACAAAAACTCATCATCTACGTAAACGACATGGACGGTGACATGGTTGCCAAGATTTCCAAATTTGCCGACGATACCAAACTTGGTATGAACGTTGCAAAGGATGGAAATACTGGCCGCCTGCAGGAAGATCTTGGAAAGAGTGGTCAGTGGTCGAACACGTGGCAAATGCCTTTTAACGTGAACAAATGCAAAGTGATGCATATCAGCCACAAAAACCCCTAATCTCAGTATATCCTTAAGGGCACTGCTTTTGAATCGAGTGACACTGAGAAGGACTTGGGTGTAACTATCACTAGCGACCTCAAGTTCTCGAAACAGTGAATCGAGGCAGAGAAGAAAATCCAAAGTATGTTAAGCTACATAAAGCGCCAGTTTTCATTCCGTAACAAGGAGATAGTACTTTGTCTGTACAACTCCCTCGTTCGGAACCACCTGGAGTTTGCCGTACAATTTTGGAGTCCTTCATTCCGAAAAGACATCGCGAGATTGGAACGCGTGCAAGCCAGGGAAACTAAACTGATCCCCTGTATCCGACATAAAAGTTATGAGGATAGACTAAGGGAATTAGATCTGTTCTCGCTGGAAACCCGTAGACTGCGTGGTCAGCTCATCAAAGTTTTCAAAATACTTCGAGGGTTCGACAATGTTGACTACCAGGATATTTTCACACTGAGTGAGAACAGAACGCGCAATCACGGCTTCAAACTTGAACTGAAGCGTTACAACCGCAATCTGTGTGGAAATTTCTTCCCTTACAGTATCTGCGGTAAGTGGAACGCACTTCCAGTGGAAGTTGTCAACAGTGAATCTGTTGACCAGTTCAAGTCAAGACTAGACAAAGTCTTGAAAAGTGGCCGTTTAGGGACGCAAAACAATTGAGCAGCCATGTGCCTGCTCGATTGCTAGTCCAAAGGTACCCTCTTTGAATGGGCCGTAAGGTATTTTAGGGTACTTACTTTCCTTGTTACTCCTTGTTACTCTTTCAAACTCTTTCTTTCTCTCCTTTTTAATCTCTTTCTCTCATTCACTCTCTATATTTCTCTAATTTTCTCTCCTTAAATCTTGCGCTAGATTTCTCTCGTAATCTCTTTCAATCTCATTATCTATCAATCACTTTCTAACGTTTTTAAGCTCTCTCTTTCTCTCCTTCTCTCAATCATTATCTTTCCTACACTCTCTCAATCTCTCGATTTCGATTATACGCTATCACCTCTCTCAAACTAGTTTTCTCTCAATATCTTTACCCTCTCGCTTCCCTCCTTTCTTTTAATTTCTTTCTAGCTATCTTAATCTCACTCTACAAATCTCTCTCACACTCTCTCAATCTCTCTTTCAAACTCTATCTCTCAATCTCTTTATCTCTCTATCCCAATCTTATTCTCTCACACTTTTTCTTACAGATTTCCTCTTTTGCTCTCACGATCCTAATCTTTGATTTAATCCTATTTATGACTATCACTAAATCTCTCTAGTTCGTCCGTAGAACAGTTCAAATATAGACTGGATGATGTAATCCATGAATATGTATAGAATGTAGGATGAATACGAATATTAAAAGTAAATAGGTTTCAGCTATTCTATGAAAGATTCCTGATTGTGTCTTTTTCCTTATCAAAATCAGGTAACATTTTCACTTTCTGTACCCGCAAACGAAAGTGGAAGAGGTGCGACGGGAGAGCGTTGAAATGTGCTATGTTTTTTCGCTTGCTACATGTTTGGGTTTTCCAAAATAATACCTTCTCGGTATGGTCAGCAATAGCCTTTGATGTAATATTATTTTTGTGACTCCTAAAGGCTCTCTCTCTCAATCTCTGTCCATATCGGATACCGAAATGTCAAAGCAAATTACTCACTAAATGGTACTCAACTCTTAAGCGTAGACAGAGAGACAGACCTAGGAGTAACAGTATTAAGTGATCTAAAGCCCACTCAACAATGTTCAGACGTCATTTAAAAAGCCAATAAAATAATTGGATTCATTGGTAGAGCGTTCGAGTATCAGTCAAAAATACAATCTTTATTCTCTATAATTCCTTGGTCCGTGCCATTATGGAATACTGCGTCCAAGCCTGGTGCCCGTACATTCAGAAAGATATAGTGAAATTAGAACGAGTTTAACGAAGGCTCACTAAAATAATCCTAAGTCTGAGGAACAAAACCTACCAAGAGCGACTTAGAGAACTGAATCTCTTTCCGTTAAATTACCAAAGATTAAGAGGGAACTTAATCAGGTCTTTAAAATTATCAAAGGCATAGACAATATGGACTACAATAAATATTTCACTATCGACAAGTCAAATTACACGAGAGGAATGGGTTTCCTCGTAAAGTAATAGGCTGCAACACTGTAGATACTTTCAAACACGGTATAAATAAATACTTTGAATCAAATCCCAGACTTACAGCGTTTTTATAACTATTAACTAACTCCTGAACATTCAGGTGTCAGGTTAACCCAATTTTCCCTAAATAAATTTCACTTCGGGATCTCGCACATGTTTCCTGTACCGCTCTCTATCATTCTCTTTTCTCTCTCTCTTGCTCGCTCTCTCTCTGATAAGACACTGTGTTGACAAAAAGAAAAAGAAAGAGCAGGTTCTAAGCCTAGATGAGTAAGTTAATTTGATTCTACATCTATATAAAATTTAAATACGTTTAGGTCATCTTTTTCAGAACATATAAATCCTAGATATGTACATGAATATATACATTTAAAAATATCCTACAGAAAATTTGCCTCTCCAAACGGTACTAGCACTGTCCAATAAGTCAAAAAGTTTAAAAATAAGAACGGAAGTAGTAGATGGATGGATCTTATAGATAATAAGCGTCACAAATGTAAAAATTTGCATGTTAAAAAAGAAGTAAAAAAAGAGCATGTTCTAATATAAGATTATTAAGATAAGTCATATTTTTTTCTTTTTTGTATATATAAATGTGTTCCTGCTCTCCTTTTAAAATCTCCTGGTTGCGTCTATTTCCTAACAATACCAGATATATAATTTCACTAGTCCCTGCACAGAAACTGGTGGGAGAGATGGGTGGAGAGAGACTTCATTTTTGCTATCCTATGCCTTACACTGAAGTATTGTATATAGTTAGAATTTAGGATAAAAATAAAGGTACTTACATTGTAATGGACCGAACATTCTCTAAAGGTAGTCACTATCTTCCTCATTATCTTTTATCTCAGCCAACCTAGTTTAGACCGCAAGGTCTGTTGTGGTTTGTTCATCTATGTACCTATGTAACTCTTTGAACTCTTAATCTGACACTCTCAATATCTCCCTCAGTCTCAATCTCTCGCTCTCACGCTCTTAATTTCTCCTTCAATCTCTCGTTCTCTCTGTCAGGCTGCCAACTTCCTTTTCTGATTCCTACTATTTTTCTTAATCTTTCTCACTTTCTTAATCTCAACCATTTTATCAATATATTTACTTTAGTCTCTCTCCATCTCTCTCTATCTCTACTTATCTCCATTTCTCTTTCTTTCATTCATCTCTCT
Organism: Ceratothoa steindachneri; assembly: GCA_963969495.1. Classification (NCBI taxonomy): domain Eukaryota; kingdom Metazoa; phylum Arthropoda; class Malacostraca; order Isopoda; family Cymothoidae; genus Ceratothoa; species Ceratothoa steindachneri. Next base: position 235,593,726 of record OZ018317.1, read on the forward strand.
CCAAACCTCTCTCCCACGCTTTCCTTCTTTCTCTCTTTCTCATTTAATCTCAATTTTCCTGCTTACTTTCACGCTCTCACTATCTCAATCTCTATTTTTTTTAATCTCTCTCAATCTCAATCTCCTTCTCTCCCTATCTCAATCTATCTCACTCTCTCAATTTCTATTTTTCTATTTCTACAAAAATTATGGCTGCCTCTACTCCATTTTGATTATTTCTCCATAAAAGCATTTACTCTCTCTCAAATATCTATTGACTTTGCCCTGATTATGACCTGTGATAAAGTGAAAAGACTTATATTTTCATGCAGATATACCGATTAAAACCGTTCAAAACTCTCAATAATTCTCGAGGGACCTTGACAATTATAGCATTCGAAAGAGAATGTAAAATAACATAAGGGTTTCAAATTTGTAAGAATCTACCCAATAGTTATGATGTTATTGCCAAAGCAAAATAATTAACGGGCTATCCTTGGGAGGACCTTGACAATTATAGCATTCGAAAGAGAATGTCAAATAACATAAGGGTTTCAAATTTGTTAGAATCTACCGAATAGTTATGATGTTATTGCCAAAACAAAATAATTCACGGGCTATACTTGGGAGGACCGTGACAATTATAGCATTCGAAAGAGAATGTAAAATAACATAAGGGTTTCAAATTTGTTAGAATCTACCGAATAGTTATGATGTTATTGCCAAAACAAAATAATTCACGGGCTATCCTTGGGAGGACCGTGACAATTATATCATTCGAAAGAAAATGCAAAACAACATAAGGTCTCAAATTTAGTTAGAATCAGCCAAATAATTACAATGCTATTACACAAACAAAAATAAGCAAAAGTGGACCGAACGACCGACAGCGACTAAAAATAAAATCTCTCTGTTTGTGTTTGTGTGTGATTGCCCATTTATAGAAATAAAGGTTAGAAAATATGTATAAAACTACAAGTGTATTTTTATGTAAAGTTTTTCGAGGAAGATACTGGAAATGGTTCCGAGGCTCTGAGTGCTCCCCAAATGAAGCTACGCGCCTATTTCCAAACTTTCCCCATCTGTTCGGCCTTAGAATGTGACCTGGGTTAACCCCTTGAAGAGATGTTAATTTTACCTTCCATCTTTTCACATTCACCACAAGTAAAGACGAAAGGTATTGTTTACCAAGAATTGTTATAAGGTAGCATTGTTCAAAGAATAATTTTTAATAAGTATAAAAATTTCAACCTGTATTTTGCTCATGATCTTTCCTTTACCCCGGCAACGCCGGGTACTTCATTCAGTGGATCATAAGTGAGCCTTTGAAGCACTAGGCAGGAAAATACGAAATATCAGGGATTGTATGGCTCCTATCGGATGTGTCACTCTTTTGAAGTAAGCTCATTTTAATTAAACACTTCTAGTAATCCATAAATTAACCAGGACAGAAGATGTCCGAGCTGGTCTGAAATCATCTTCTTTGTGTAGAATTATTAGAACACTATTTCTAAACACAAATATGAGAGAAGAGCTTATTGGCAATCAACTGTTAGCTCAATTTATCAAAAACATTCCGACACTGAAAAAAGGCAAAGTACCTCTTGTTGCTGATAATGGAATAGAAGTATCTCCTATCTTCCTAGTTATTAATACTATTGATAATCTCAAGGTATTTCCGAACTTTCAGCAATACTACAAAAAATACAACTTGCCCTGGCAGTTGATACGTTACGGTTCATACTTAAATAGTTTATTATTTCCCAGAGTTCCTATGCTCTCTAAAACCTCCTTATCAAATTGAACTGAAAGGTAGTATATCTAAAAAAAATTTTTACGCAATTTTGATACAACAAAACTATCAAATTTCACTCGTCTGGTGATTAAAAATTTTGTACCCTATGTCATATAGGCAACCAATCTTATTGGAAGTGGAAAAGTAGAGAATGTCTTGATTCAGAGAATATTACTAAATCATTCAAGGTCAGAATTGCCAGTTAAATTCAAGAGACTAAATGTTCCAATCTGTCTAGGTTATGCAATATGAATTAAAAAAAATCTTAAGATGAGACTATGAGTGGCATAGTTACAATAAGAGGAACCCTGTTTTTCCTATGGTTAACTCTATGATGATTGCTCTATAGTTGGAAGCAAAATTGATCTGTTTGTATATACACAACAAGGAAACAATAAGAATATTGTGTACCAAGAAGGTCTGTAACGTTGCTGAACGAGATTAAGTTAACCATTAACTAATAGCGTGGGACATTATAGCACAACTGGGCGTGGGGTCATACTGACGTCATTTAAGATGATTACGTTTTCATTTACCTGTGGAATCAGAAGATTCAGTTTAACAACCTATCTTTATACAACGTTTATAATATAAATATGTAATGAAAACATTTACTAAATTAATGAACAAAATGTATAAAACAGAAGCATTATTTCAGATAAAAAATAGAGTTACTCAGAAGTGAACAGAATCCACAGCCAGAAAATAAATTCACGCAAAAAGATTAGCTCCTCTCTTCCTCATTGTGGCCGATTGTCACCCATCGCATTATCATCATCATTGCAGTAATTGCATAAAATATTCATGTTTTCTTTGTATGTAAATTCATTGCATTTTGAACATCTTGAGCATTATCTGCATCTCTTTCTCCATGGTCCTGCTTGTAATAAAGGACATGGTTTAGCCTTAGTTATACCTTGTTGAAGTCGAATTCGCTTTCTAAGATCTCGGGGAAGAGACTGATTAGTGGCTCGAAAAATCTGGTTTGGTCTTACCAAAGTACAGCCTACGTTTTTCAAATACTCCTCCTTATTAGCTTTGCAGCATCTGTTTTATTACTCCGATAAACAATAAAGGCATTGATGATCAAATGAGTCTACACCTCCTTTCGCAAAGTTGTATAGCGTTATGATTTATGGCTTCCTTTTACGATGCATAATTGAGAGTAGTATGACTGACTTCCCTTTTTTCGGAACATTTGATACTAAGGTTATGTCTTCATTAAATCCAAAGATGCTGCTGTAGATATTTTTATTTCTATTGAGGAGAAATGTTTTGAGAATTTCTCTCTTATTATTACGCAGAGTCCCAACCAAGGTAAGCCTGTCATTTGTAAAAAGTGACGTAGCTAATGGTATACTTGTATACCAGTTGTCTGTAGTAATATTACGTCCAGTTCCTGTTACAGGGGCAACTAAACACTGGACAATGGCATTAGGTTTATTTACTTTTGCAAAGGGTGCAGGGGGTTGGATTTCAGCATACAAACAACAAACCGCAAGAAACAGAAAACGGGAAAATTTTTCTTCGGAAAAAATATTTCCTAATTCGCAAAAATTTGGTACAGGGCTGGGATTCGAACTGCGCAGACTGAGGCAGCGAGCATCCTTTTGATCTCAATTAAATCATCTCTTAGGCCACTTGGATACGAGGAAGACCAAAATATGTATACCCCTACTTTTCCCCACCTCTTCCCTCTCCCTACCCTGTCTCCCTTCTCTCCCCTTCACCTCTCTCCCCCTCTCCACATCTTCCCCTCTATTTCATACTTCTCTATCCCCCTCCTCTTCCACATTCACCCTCTCTTTCCCTATATCTTCTCTCTCACTTATCCTCTCTCTTCTCTCTCCTCCTCTGCCCTCACCCCATTTCCCTCTCTCTCCTACCTCTTTTCTCCCCTCAATCCCACCCTACCTCTCTGTCCTTATCCCCATCTTTCCCTCTTATTCCCCATCTCTACTTCTCTCTCCCTCTTTCCCCACCCCCTTACACAAGGATATACAAAACAAGAGAAAATAATACCTCAAACCCTCTCACCCTCTCTTCTCCAATCTCTCCCGCTCTCTTCCTCTCTACCCCCCCCTAAAAAACGACATCCAAATCAAGAGAAGAAAAATCCCTTTCTTAAAATATAGAGTTATAGAAGAAAAAACGCTCGATCTTTTTGGGGGACCACAACGTTGTTCTCTCATAATCAAGTGTCAGTTACGCGTGAGCGTAAATTGCCGAGTCTGCGCGGTGAAACGTTCACTCATTTTAACTATTTTATATGATAGGGAGAGTTCGGACCGCCCCTAAATCTGCCTTAAATCTAAAATTAATAAAAATCAGCAAGTACAGATATTTTTGTACAACAATATAAGAATTTCAAACAATGGTCCTCTGTATTTATTTGCGACAATACATTTTATGCTGGAAAACATCCAGAATAAAAAATCATATCCTTTTTTCCAACTCATATTTTACCCGGGCAACGACAAGTATGTCTGCTAGTGTATATATATATATATATATATATATATATATATATATATATATATATATATATATATATATTAAATATATATATATATATATATATATATATATATATATATATATATATATATATATATATATATATATATATATTTGTCAGTTGTGGTTAGCGTGCAAAAAAGTAAACATCAAATACGTTTAAGCTAAAGCTGCATGATGATAAAGGAGGTGTGTGCAAAGGTTACACCGTTCAGGATTACATAAATCTCACAGAAGATGACCCCGAAAAAACCACGAGAAAAAAAAACACTAGTTAGAAGCTAACGAGACAACACGCAAAGCGACATATCTTTTTCCTGAATAAACTTATTCCGTCCAAATCTCCAAAGATCACTCTTACCTGAAACTGTGTTTGTAGGATGGTAAATATTGAAGTGAAGAGCGAACTCATCCCTCCTTTGGACTATTGAATGCTATCGGCCAGTTTTGTTTGACGTGCAAACTAGCAAATATCTACCACGTTTAGGCTCATGCTGCCTGATGAAGGATGTGTGTGCAAAGGTTACGCCGATCAGCAATCTTACAGGAAATGACCATGAAAACCACGATGAAAAATTTATAGATATATATCTATTAAGAAATTTGACCGCCACTTATTATCTGCTAAAAAAAATATTACTAGTAAATAGACTACTTCAGACAGTAAAATTGGTTGAAATACGTATGGAAGCCTTGAATGAAAATTCATAAAATAATGATTTAAGGTCGAAGTGGGAACATTGGAATATATCCATAAGAAGGATTCGTTTCCAAACCAACCAGTTCTAATAAGAGCCTAAATGGAAAATAGTATCAGTACAGGAAAATTCTAATATATGTCCATTAATATTTCCATTGAGCTAAAAGTAATAATTTAAATATACTTATCTCGTTTAATAATCTTTCAAAATAGTATTGTTATAAAAAAAATCAAGTTAATACCCCAAAGCGGCACTAGGAATCACCGCTTAAAGTCCACTGTTTTTAAACAGACCAATAGATCCTATCTAGAATCAATACTAGGGCACATTTATAAATTGGAGCTGTACAGGGAACGTTCTTAAGGCGAGTTGGGGTTAAATTTAGGGGCCCAAAATTATTCCAATTTAAATGTGCAGGCACAAGTGATCATTATGAAAGTTGTTATGAAAATTGTAATAATTTTAAATATAAATGTTCCTATTGCTTAAAAAATGTTACATTTCAACATTGTGTAGTATTTCCTACCCTTATAATTATAAAATTCAATGTGTTTTACATATCATAAAAGTAAGATATTTATTTGATACAGGCAGTCAAAGATCAAATCTCACAGCAAAGGTTGCCAAGGAAATGTGCTTAAATTATGATAATTAAAAATTAAGTACATTTAAATATACAAATATTCACATTCTTAAATCCAAAGCTTAAAATAATTTTTTTTGGTGGTAAAATTGAGGAAAAGGAATTTTCAATAGATATTCCTAATAAACGCCAACATAAATATTTAATTTAAACTCCCACGCATTAATGAAGCTACCAAATATATAAATGATCAAAGAAATAAATTGTCTGATAAATCTTGCTATGTGAATGAAGGTCATAGAAAAATTAAATTAGCGGTTCTTATTAGAATTGAATTTAGTTCCAAATAATACCTTCATAACCTTTATGAATGGAAAAATCGTTTTACCATGAATGATAACCATACCAATTGGAAACGTTGACCGTTTTTTAAATAAGAAACAGAAGGTAGTCTTAATTTCCCCACTAATAAAAATTCACAGGTAAATTTCCATAAGAAAAAATAGGATTGTTGCTTCTGATCTGATAATTGTTTATTAACGAAGGAATATCTCAGGAAATGGATATTATTAAAGGTAACAGATATTTATTTCCTCATATTCCATCTATTCACTCTGAAATTGGTAAGACAATTGTAAATTTTCTACTTGATCGTTTAAATACCTTTTTAACCCAATATAAAATTTTCTTAGAATTCTTGGGTATAAAAAACGATGGTGACATATTTAACCAATTAACCAAGAACAAGTTGATAATTTTACTAGATATATTTAATTCTAAATATGAATATTATTATAGAGAATTTCCATATTATCAAGAAAAGATCACCATGATGCTGCCTCAAAACATTAATGTAGGTCGGAATCATTAATTAAGTGCTGGGTATCTTAAGTAAAAGTAACATCCCAAATAATTATAAATTTTTTCAAAATGTTTGCTGATAACTTGATAGAGAAAGTATTTAGATATAGATTTTAGTGATGAATATCATTTTATAATAATATCTGGCTTAGCAAAACCGGGGCCTATAATAAAAACAGAGGAACAGGTCACTGCATATAACAGACCTATTTTTAGCTGTTCCCTTAAGACTGATACTGAACGAGCATAACTCACTGAAGCTGCCTACCAAAGAATTGATTTGATGACATCTCTACTCCAACATTTACTTAATTTTCGAACTAATAATATAGTCATGATAAGTAATATAAGGCAAGCCTTCCTAATGAAGAGATTGAAGCCTGTGTAGGACACGAATAAGTTTCAATTCTCATGGAAAGAAAATGGTGAATTTAGTAGCATATTGTTAAAAAACAGTAGTGTTTGGATTTGCCTCATTGCTGATTATATTGAATATGTTATCAATCAAATATCATAGATATCAGATTCCCAAAGATAAATCTTCAGATATCTTGGCTAATAAGTTCTAGGTAATGTTTTAATTAAAAGAAGCAACGCAGTCCTATCAAGGGATGTTTCTAGGAGGATTCTTAGTGACAAGTTCGAAATCAAATAGTAAGGAATGAAGAGAACTAATGGAAAAACAAGGCATATAGATAAAACATCAACCTGAGTTTGAAAAAGGATTAGGATATAGAAAGAAGTTAAGAATGAAACACTATACTTTTCCACAGTACATCTTAAGTCAGAAGTTAACATAAAAAGACAATTACTGTCACAAAATCAAATAAACTTTGTGTCTCCTATAAAAGTTAGGCGTATAAAATCCTTTTGAGTAATGTTTGGCAAATGAGAGTAGAGTGAGAGGACGATTTTCCAGATTTGATAAAGAAGGCCTGGACTGAATTAAGCAGAGTTTTAGAAAGATTCCACAAATAGAATTTCAAAGACAAGTGCTAAATGAACAACATACTTATGAATTTCATTTATAATCTAATAGTTTTTATGAATAGATTTCCTTTTTGTTAAAGCCAAAGTGGCTCGTATTAAACTGACAACAGATAAGAACATTGCTACTTTTATTTATAAGGAGATAGAATTGCATTTAAATATTTACCATCCATTTTGATTCGCTTGCAACTTTATTTCTTACTATGTCGGTCGGTTGTCGTTCCCCGTTTTTCCTTTTATTGTTTCTGTAATAACATTGTAACTATTCTGTCGATTCTAACGAAATTTGAAACCCTTGTGTTGTATTAAATTCTCTTTCGAATGATATAATTGCCAAGGTAAGCCCGGGAATTACTTTTTTTTGGCGATAACATTATAACTATTCAGCCAATTAGATCGAAATTTGAAACCTTTATGTTTTTTAAGTCCTCTTTCGAATTATATAATTGCCAATGTCCTCACAGGGTTAGTTTAGGAAATATTCAAAGTTTTGAAGGTCGTAAGGTCATAAATCATAATAAGTTAGAGCACGCGACTTTGGTCCCAGGTTCATTTTGAATTTTGGAATATAGTGGTAGATGCAGAGGTGGTGTTAAGTTGGCTTATAACTAGTCAAAGGAAGTGAGTCTAAATTACTTACAATAGAGGTAATGAATTACATTGTTTATTAAACTAACTAGAATATCAATTTAAGACTATATTTACCTTTAATTACCTTCTCTCTGACCAGAATCCAGCCGATCTACATATTTTCTAGAAGTAAACCTTACAATAAATTTGTTCTACAAATGAAACTCTAGTTAGAAGGATGACCTGGTCTATTCAAGGGTTATCCTCTTGGCTTAAGTTTAATTTGCAAACAGTGTCTGATGTTAATCTTAAATAATATCTTAGGTTAAAAAACTCTATGTAAGGAACCTCTACAAATTTTGATATGAATATAGCAGTAGATTCAGAAGTGCTGCTGAGTTGGCTTATAACTAGACAAAGCAGATTTGATTCTAAATTTCTTAAAATAGAATTAATCAATTACATTGTTTTTTAAACTAACTAGAATATCAATTTAAAAGAGCTGCAAATGGTATTAACCGAGGTGACAGTATATTAATAACAATTAAATATTTGCCACGCCAACACACCTTATGAGAGATTGAACAATAGTTGAGGCTCATTAATCATATGATAAATTTCTTGTGTAAACCAACACCATTCTCTTTTCTGCATCTTGAAATAAATCATGTGAAAATACGTCGCCTCAATACACTATAGATTTGGGGGATGAAACTGAAAACGCATTTGGTAAAATGAAAAGGGTGATAGCAGAAAATAAAGTTGTGTTACAAGATAGAAGGGACTGTCCCATATATCTCTCCACTGACGTTTTAAAATTATGTGCGAGAGCAACTATAGATCAGTTACTCAACGCCGAATGCGAAATCTTAGGCTACCTAGATTTTTTATCTATAAGACCCTTCAAATGCAAGTTAGCGTGCGGTGAATTCTCTGTGCATATGAATGTCGCGCCGTCTTGGGAGCTTTTCGTTGATTTTAAGAAACTCCCCCCTCTGTAAACTACCTCCATCGAGTTTATCAGCCAGTATACCAACGATATCAAGCTCATTTCACGCAGAGATAATCCGAAAAACCTTCTATGTGAATACCACATGACAAATGTGGCGTGCGAACCGCAGGCTTTCGTCACGGTAATTGCTGTTATCCATCTCAAACAAGGCAATTACTCCCACTCATTCCATCATGTTAAATCTTAAATTATAAGACTTTTGCTGGTGCTTGATTCTCAGCTGAGGAATTGATTTTGTTGCAAGCTAACACTTTTACTTCTCTTAGACCAAGGAGTGTAAAAATGCTCTCTGCGGAGCTTCAGGGTTCCGCGAGCCATTTTATTATCAATGAAAATATTAACCCGGCCAATTTTTTAAAGGTAACAAGAAAGCAAGAATAGCATTAATTAAATCTAGCAAAGGTGGTGGTGAAATGTGGCAGGGCAATAATGTGTCACTTTAAAATAAATGTGAAATATGGCATGCTTAACTGCAATAAAAGTCACACTTTTTGATATTGATCATATGATAATGGAAATATGGCAAAATTGTCTATCGTTATGCTTCCAAAACGTCAATTCTATCATCCCTGCATGTTAGTGTGTTCGTGTTGAGGTAGTGCGTTAATTAGTTGTTGCATTTACGATAAAACTTTTTGTAAGATTTATGGACTGTGCAGTAGCAGCGTAACTATAATTTTAATATAATTACAAGAAAGTTGATCACTTATATTTGTGTTTCAAAAGTTAATTTTTATATACCCCTAAAATGGATTAATACTTAAAATCTGTAAAAGAAAACCAAAGTAGGCTTACTTCGACTGAAACAAGTGGAGCCGCTATCCAATCTGTTGCAAGCACATTGTGTTCGTAATCGAAACTTGATAATAATAATAAAACTGTGGAAGCTTCTAAGAAGAGAAAATATGATGAGATTTATTTGAGTTGTGGCTTCACCTAGACTGGTAATGAGGAAGAGCTAAATGGAATTTGTGTAGAATGGCAGTTTTTTTCCGGCAAAGCTCAACTGGCACTTAGAAACAAAACACTCTCAACTTAAAAATAATAATTATTTCAGAAATAAAACCCAAGAACTAAAAGAAAAATAACAATTTTTAAATCTGTTGTCAGTGAAGATCATAAAAATGCCCTTATTGCTTCTTATAAAGTTTGTTTTCGGATAGTACAGTAAGGTGAGGCTCACACAATAGCTGAAAAGTTAATAAACCCGTGTGCAAAAGATTTAATTGTGAGTTTGATCGGCAAAAATTATTTAGCAACATAGAATATGTGCCCCTTTCAGATAATACAGTTTGCAGGCGTATTTGTGACATGTCAGAGTATTGTAAAAAAGAAGTAATTAAGAGAGTAAAACAAAGTCCAACATTTTCTTTTCAAATCAACAAATTCACAGACGCTGCGGGCTTAGCTATCTTGTATTTGTTCGTTCCATTTACAATTTTAAGACTGAGGAGGACTTACCTCTCCGTAAGCCTTAAAAAATCATACAAAAGGTGCGGTATATTTTTATTAGTTGAATCTTATTTTGAGGACTATGATATGTTTTGGAAAAACTGTTGGAGTGTATGTGCAGATGGAGCTGCAGCAATGGTCGGTAAATATTTAGGATTTGTGGCTCAAATAAAAAATAAGAACTTGGGAATTGTTAGCGTTTACTGCTTCTTACACTGACATGTTCTGCCAGTTAAGCGAATGCTTCCTGATTTAACTTAAGTGGTGCATGATGTGACAAAAATGCTTAACTTTATCAAAGCTAGGAGGCCACTTAATTCCCGAATTTTTAGCTTATTGTGTGAAAATATGGGAAAGTCTCAAAGCGTTATTGTTACATAATGAAGTTCGCTGGCTTTCAAGAGGAAAGTTGTTGGCAAGATTGTATGAGTTGCATGAAGAATTTTACAGCCCTTACTTTGATCAGAAGCACAAATTATCTTTAACATTAAAAGATGAAACTTTTATTCAAAGATTGACCTATATTTTAGATATTTTTGCTTACTTAAATGAGAGAAATATTTCATTACAAGGCAACAAACTTACATATTTCAAAGCTCGGGAAAGATGCTTGCACTCCAACGGAAAATAAATCTGTGGAAGTTATGCATTCTTGATGACAAATATAAAAGCTTGGAAATTTATGCAAATATCTTATTTGCAACTAGCTTGATGTGAAGGAGAATATTAACTCTCTGATTTCTCAGCATCTAACTGTTTTATCCCAATTAGTTAGAGGGGAATTTGTTTCAGACACTGATACCTTTCTCTGTATTCAGAACCCATTTCTTGATTCTTCTAAGATGCATCCTTGACTTTAAAAGAAAAAGAACAGCTGATTAATATTTGAGAAAACTTTGAGTTGAAAAGTAAATTTAAAGAAACTGAACTAACAAACTTTTGGATTATCTTGAGCCAAGAATTTCCAGAAATTTCGGTTGAAGCTCTAAAAGTTTTAGTGAGATTTTCGACGACCTCTTTGTACGAGAAAACATTCTTATTGTATGCCACAAAAAAAACTAAATACATAAACGGGATAAATGCAGAAGATGACCTAATTTTGCAGGTTATTTCAATTAAGCACAAATTTGAAACATTTTTAGGTACGAAACAGCTGATGCATCAGAGGCATTAAATAAATAACAATCTTAATTACTCGATAACCTAAATTGGTAATTGTTAATGTTAATCTTTTCTTAATTCTTTATAAATTTATCGTGGGGGCTCCGCAAACAATATTTGACCTCCTCAAGGGATTCAAAGCACCAAAGGTGTAAGAACCACTGTCTTAGACTAAATAAAATCCCTCTAACTATGTATCACGCATCCATCACCTGTGATTTATCTAAAGGATTGGCTAGACCCTAACCCACTCGTCAGTTTTATGCGCTTGCATTTCATAAGTTGGACAACCTGAGTTATCTAAGTGATCTATTAACCTTAAAATTGAATTCAGATCGATTCGTCTGGAAAAGATACCAGGAGATAATTACGAGATTAAATTAAGAAGATTCACCTGTCGATACTTGATATAAAAATCCGTGTCTACATTCTCGGTTTGCTTTCCACTAATACGTCTATTTGTAGATTTACTTAATTGCTAGAGTTTTGTTCCTCAGGACCATTAAAATAGCTAACACAGCTGATGGCCAAAAAGCAAGTAAATTTTCGTGAAGTGAACCTGACGCCATACAGGCGTGTTGAACCTTCCTTCCAAAACATTTTGAGGAATTCAGTGACGTCTAGATGAGAGACACCCATCGTAGTGTAATTTTCTTTCCTGTTAACCTGCCCGTACAAGATAATTCCGTACCAAAAGATCATATATACCTATCATATATATTTCTCTATGTTATCACTTGGGTACAAAAATAAATTTATTAGGAAAATTAATAGATAATTTTTATTCGAACATTAGTAATTTATTTTATACATCTCAGAGGGTGGTGTTTCCTTTTTAACATTTAACGGGATGTTATTTAATAAATTAATAGTGGCCAGGATAATGACTTTATAACTATGATAGGAATAACTGAAGGCGTGGAGGGAATACGTCAATCAAAGGTTACATCGATGCTGATCGTAAGCGAAATATGATAGAAAATTTTATTTAATCTCTTTTAGGGGGCTTGGATCTGTGCTTATGGTTTTACTTTGCTTTGAAGGGTAGGGCCAAGCAAGCCATTAATAAACACACTCCATCCTACCCCTAAACCATAGGGCCAGAAAAAACAGTCTTGCTGCCAAGCCATTCAGTCAAACACTTTAGCACCTTTCAAAATCATCAGTTGCTCTCAAACAACCAAAATTCTACAAATTTATTCTTCAATTATAAATTCGGTGAGAATTCACTTAACATTTATTGTTGCACTCAGTGTCTTGCTTGAAATCAGTGAGTCCACCATGCTACTACAACATCAGTTGAAAACTAAGATCACTTTTCTCTTCCATTAGGCCGTCTTGCCATTTTTCTCTGAACTGCAAGTTCCCATCTCGTGTCTAAATCCCATTGTTGGCTAGAGTTACCAAGCCTGGTAGCCATGGGAACGATTACGTCACCACCATAAAGTAAACATTATCACTAATTATCTTTAATATATGGATAAGTACAAAATGTAAATGTATATCCCATTATTCAATGAAGTGAAAAACATAAAAATTGATGTGCTTTGTCTCTTTCTAAGTAAACTCACCTTGATTGAGTTATTTTCCTAAATAGAATTTACTTTGTGTACGAGAATAAAAGAATAGAAAAAATGATCAAAAAAGGGGAAGAAAAAAGAGTTTAATTATTATGTAAATGATAAATACTCATTAATTCTCATGAATTTCGTCATTATAAGTAATTCATAAACCAATTTCTCCAAACAGTAGGACTTATATACCCAAATCAAGAAATAAGACCCATACGAGACAAACTAAATATAGAAATATATAATTGCTTCTGTGGTAATACTGAAATGCGTCACTAAATACAATTTTAATTAAATTTACGCAATTATTTTTTAAATTTTGCTATAAAAGAATTAGAAATTCCAATCTATATGTATATAGTTGACAAAACCCCCGAAAAAATAGAAATAAACAGAAGAAAAAAGATAGATAAACAGCCGCAGAGAAACAAATTCAAATTGAAAAATATAGATAGAGTAAAAAGGTAACAAAGAAAGGAGAAAATAAAAAAAATTCCTCCACAGACAAGTACTGATCAAGGACAGAAAGAAAGTAAATAAACATAAATACACAGGAGAACTTTAAAAACAGACGGATACAAAAACTGAATTAGAGAGAATGGAAAAATAACCATTCATGGAAAAAGACAGGTTTTACCAATTTTACTTTTATTTGCCCCAAAGGTCTAAGAGGCCCAAGAATCCTTTTTCTCTCGCTCTAATGTGTTTTTGGAAAGAGAGGGAGGAGACTAAGTAGTCCGAGATTTTTCAAAAATTCTATTTTGAGTCTTTAAATGATAGCCCTACCAGGAAAATCGCTTATGTTCGTGTCCTAATAATCCTGGAAGGAAGGCGAAGGCTTATGGCGATCTCCATATATTCACGCGTACACGCAGAGACATACGCTCATGGATATACAGGCAAGGAATGATCAGATTCCCAATTATTCAATTAAGAAGAAAGCGAAGTAATGAGGTGTAATTGTAGGATAAGAAGATAATAAAGAGGATTATAATGGATTTAAATAATAGGAAATCATTATGGAAGAATCATGAAGATTTTAGGAAAAAAAGGAGTGGATGAAAAAGAAGTATCACTAGAGGAAAAAGAAAGATTTAATTCAAAGCGCCTTTGCTTCAAACAAAGCGATGGAGGCGGAGCAAAGTGGAAACACATGAGGAAATAAAAAATATCCTAAACAAACAAACAAATACTGAGAAAAGACTTAAATAAAGCAAAAAAGCACGAAAATAAAAACAAATAAGTTTCGAAGACGTTTGTAATATTGCATATAACTAAAGAATTAAAGATATTATTTATAATGCAATTGTTTATTAAAAAAATTTGAATAAATTTAAAATTCGTAATGTATTTAAAAAATTTGGCTTGAGTTTGATGTCTGGTAGTTTAGTTTCTTTAAGCCACTCTTGATTCTACCATCCGCGAAAGGAGAACACAAGGGTAGCTTGGGCAACAGTGCTACTGGTTGCATCTCGAGGAGTACGTGCTGTCCTCTCTCCAAAACCCGCAGTTTTTTCTCTCTTCTCTACTCTCTACAGGGTTACCTGGGTAGTACATATCTTCCATACATTTTATCTTACTCTATGTCAACCAATTTTTACAGATGTCTCGTTATAAACCTTGTGCACGATAAGCTCTAGTTGTTCTTGCGCTTCGAATGCGAGGCAAAATAAATTCTGATGCTCATTTTTATTTCCTAAACTGACTCCTCTTTTCTTATAAGTGAAACAAGATTGTAAACAAGAGGGTGGGTGATTGCCCTTCACTGCTCAAACTTCCTAATGTCATTCTTCTAGAAATCTGGCTCTCTGTGGAAGGTGACCTACTTTGTTTATGCGTTCCACATAATTGTTCAAATATTGTTCTTCCTTGTCCACAACAGTGTATAACACCAATACCTTCGGCTCAAAAGTGGCCGAGAAACTCACTCAAAAGTTAGATTAATATGTCCCCGTCTCATGCTTGGCGTTATCTACGCACCTTTCTGGACCAGAATTTCCTCTTTAGGAAGGATAAAGGACCCTAAAACACATCGAGTAACCTTTACAACTTCTGCCTAGAGACTGGATCAGCATCTAGATAACTTGGTTAACATTCGTTTGGTTTAGATCGCGAATAAAAAATCCAAACAAACAACCAACAACTAGGCTAATTAATGCTGATTAACATATACTAACCTTTCAACCAAATCTACATTCAGTCAGGTATTCGTTCAGTCAATTTCATTTCGGTAACATGTCCGTCGGTCAAATATCACTCAATCAAATGTCCATCTGCCATCAGTCCGGCAGCCATAGCAACATGGCTTGAAATAGAGTTGGACATAACCAATTTGCTAAAAGAATAAACCTTCCACGGTGATATATGCGACCCTAGTTGATTTTTTGTTTACAAGGAAAGGTGGTATCCCATTAGCTTCCTCTTAAATAAACGGTTTCACGAATCAGATCTCTGACAGACTTAGTCCAAACAACTGCAGGGTAAAACATCTGACATTTAGGTAGAGAAAATAGTTGGGAGAAATTTCCGCCGGCTTATAAGAATCTACCTAGTGAAACCCAAATGAAAAAGGCACGGAATGGAAGATAAGCTTTGAAAAGAGATGGAAGTAAGAGAAATCCAGAGTTGTGACTGAGACGCTTAAATAAGGTCCAAAGATTTGTTGCAAAATGTCTTATTTTCTAGATTCATAATCCCCGAATCAAGTCCGCCTTTGCATTATTTCCTGCGATTTCTCGTTTTTATTTACACAAGATGGAAATAAATGACCGCTAAGTAGATACATGAAGAGAAAGGTCGTAGAAATACATATATACCTTCGAATAACCCTCAATGAGGAGGATCCGATTTGTACTCTTCTCTTGTATCTTCTTCCCCGATTCCAAAACCACAAAGAATCGAATATGGAGAAATGGTGGCATTAAATTTCCACTAATATATATCACTTAGGAAACCAGAAAAGGCATTCGCATCCGAGACAGGCGTAAACATAATAATAATACACAAAAGCGGATATTAAGGTTGTATCGGTCTGACCTTTCCATCTAATCCCCATAAAGACTAAGTAAATTAAAAAACGCAAATTATTACTTGCTTTTTGTTTTGAATCCTCAGGCCTGGGCGTCGCTCTCACAAATACAAGCTAAAAGAGCTGGAAAATATATGAGTATTAGAACGGAAACATTGGTAGGCTTCCGTTGGACAGGTTTAAAGTTTTCTGTCAACCGGAAATGTACCTCTGTTCCTTCTTATATTTATTTCTATTTTAACCATCATTAATGGACTAAAAAATGAGTGTTTATTTGTTAATAATTATGTGTTTTTCTGGTTTGTGACCAAAAATATATTGAGGAAGAGTTTGAGTAAATAAAAAGGTTTGTTTCTCACGTTTATTTCCTCTTTGATCTTCCTTTTATCCGGTTTATTCATTTTCTTTTATAAAAGTTTTTCTTTTGCTTCAATTTTTTGCGTCACATTCTTTCTATCTATCTCTCTTTTCATTAAATTTTCAATCTCTCCCAACTACTATTTTTAACTCTTGAATTTTTTGTTACTTATTTCCTCTCTTTTTCTCTCTTCATTTTTTATTTCTTTCCTTTCTCTTTCTAACTTTTTCTCTCTTTATTTCTCCCTTCTTTATCTCTCTTTTTTCTATATTTAACTCTAACTTTCCCCCACTATCTCTATTTTTCTCTCTTCTTTCTATCTTCTTCTCCTCTATATAATTTACACATTTTATCTACCTTCCTTTTTTCTCTCACTGTCTCTCTTAATCTATCTCTGTTATTTTATCTTTATTAAACTTTTTTGTATCATTCTTTTTCGTTCTCTCGTTTTTAGTTATCTTTGTAACACTATTTATATTTCTTTTATCTTTATTTTTATGTTTTATTACCTCTCTCTCTCTCTCTTCTCTCTCTTTTTTCTTTCTAACTCTCTCAATCTCTCTCTTTCATCTCTCTCCCATTTCTTTCTCGTTTATCACTTTCATCGTTCTCTTTCTTCTTTCGCTATTTTCATCTTTTTTATATCTCTTCATCCTCTCTTTCTCTCTCTCTCTCTCTCTCTCTCTCTCTCTCTCTCTCTCTCTCTCTCTCTCTCTTTTTATATATATATATATTATATATTATATATGTATATATATATATATAAATATTGATTATAATAGTCATAACCGATTTTCTGTAATATATTATTAATCAATCAATCAATAAAATATAAGCATGGAAATGATTTTTTCGCCAACATTCCAAATATTTTTGCAGATTTAATTGGAGCAAACATATACCATCATCTTCTAAAGAATAATAATAAAATATTTTATTTTGATTATAATTAAATAATTAAGAGAGAGCCTACTATAAATTAGGGTTATCCAAGGGAAGTATTTTTCTTTATTTTTTAATAATTATTCAAATAAATCAAACACAATTTCATAGAATGGGTATATAATTTTAAATTTCAAGGCTTAAACCCGAATCATTTGTTTCTTTGCAGGAATGTAGACATGTTCAAGGATATGAAAGGGAAGTATAATAATGAAGAACTTATTTCTGAAGCCCTATCAAGTTTATTAGCACCTCGTTCATCTTCATCCTAAACGTGCCGATAATCCAAGAGCATTCGTTGTGTCAAGATGGTCTGTCTAAAGCGAGCTAAAGCATCGTTGAACCTTTATATACCTTGCCTACAAATGGCGATAAAAGATCACATACTATCGGACACATTCACGCGAAACCATGTATTCTTGACGGTGCAGGTCTTGTCTCTTGGCATAGATACTTTAAATAAACTCGCTAAATTCCGTTGTCAAATGATATAATCACAGGAAGGATCTTATAAATATCTGACAGCATCAAATGCCACTGTCATCCACCAACATAGGTTGGTGGATGAGGCCGTTGAGCTCTTCTCCGGCAACCTTATAGTCGTGGGCATAACTACTATTCCAAAAACATCGACTTATTTTGCACACCGACTGCTTCCATGATGGTCAACCGATTTTGAAAGGGTCTTTCAAGCAGAAGCGTAATGCCTACAATTGTAAAATCTCTGGCAGGACAAGAAAGAGGCCATAAAACGTTGTACAATATTCTCGAATGATCAATTGGAGAGAGTCGTGTTTGAAAGTGAGCCAGTATCAATCCAATCATTTATTGCACCTATGTGGAGAGCATGCCTGGAAGAGTAACTATTACCATCACTGTCAAGGAACTTTCAACTCGTTACTGAACGTTGTGTATCAGTCTGGTGTTGCTGTAATTTTCACAGAGCTTCTACTGCTAATCTGTTATATTTTTTGATGTCAGACGTTCTAGCAATTTTGTATTATGTTCATTCCTGTTGATTGTTTGGTGGATATAGTGTTTATTATTGTTATTTATTCCTCCCTATTTTATTGCTATATGCAAGTGATATGTAAATAAAACCTTTACATCACTGCATTAATCTAATTTCATATAGTCCCTGTATATTATCCAAAAAGGATATTAAATAATAGTAGTTATTTTTGTCTGAATGTATTTTGAAAGGAAACCATTTCTTTTTCATGATTGGTTTAATTCTGTTCAACTGAGGTGACTACATATTTTAAGATGCTCCTCAATGTTTGGCAATCGACCTCCCCCAATAAGGTGATGCCATAAAAGACTAAATGTTTATTTAGGGTATTTTCTTAGGAGTGTTTAATATTTTTCTTTGGTTATTTTAAATAAAAACCTCTGCATCGTGAGGAGTATTTAGACATGTTTGGTTTGTACTACAACTGCCAGACTTACATCTTTTGTTTTACCTCATACCACCATATGCGCCCCCATTTATACCAAACTAGCCAATTTTACCGCCTCTACCCTAAGTGTTTGAAATTTAACATCCTCCTTGTTCATATTCGGAATTCATTATCTTCCTAACTTTCTTCCTTAATAATTTTCCCACAAGGACCTATTTCCCTTTTGATACTTTCATTTTTATTTATCTGAGTGCGCTGCCATGCAGATAATTTATATATTTAATCGAATTCATATTAGATGATACTTGACAGCGGCCATTTGCCCTCTTCTCAATCTCAATATCACAGAAAAGATTGCTGGATAGATTCCTGCCCTCTTAAGGATGCTTTCTGATAAGTTGGTTCTTCTTAAAAAAAAATCATTTTCAAAAGTTCTTTTCTTCCATCTCAACAGACTTTACCCCCATAAAGAGTAATCACCTTCATTTTCCTCTCATTATTAATAGTTCCTCCAGTGGAATGATTTGTCTGCAGTAAGTCAGTACGTAAAAAGAAGTTTAGCAACGTCTTAGTTCCTATTTATGCCAATTTGTCTTCTATAACAAATCTAGTAAAATATTTTCTATATAATTTCACCTTCCTCTGCTTTGATTATTTTTCTAAAAAAAGAGACTGTCTAATATCGTCTTCATTGATTTTTTAAATTGGATTTTAATACACCACTTTTTATACACCCTACTTTTTTATGACGTTAAAAACTTTTATCTTATACTAATGAATGTAGAAGATTGGATTGATTCATCCAGTGAGCGTTAAATTCATTAGGCACATCTGAGTTTCCATAGAGTTAAAAAAAGCTAAGCAAATCTGCACAAACAAATGTCACATGAAAATGGGCACACGCAGACTAGAAAAAGAAAGTTATAACGTCCATTTCCATGAAAAACTTGTCTAATTAAACCAGTTTTCGTGATAGGAAGCTTAATCATTTTTATGTTAAATCAGATCTTGTTTCTACAAAATGATACTTTTTCAGAATAAAGTAGGACTGTCAAATCGATGCCCCATTGCGCTTGAACGAGATTGCCATCCATTTCCTTCATGTTACGCATAACACGACGGAGAGATTAAGTAAAGAGACTGAATAAATCCGAAATATAAAGTGACTGTCTGAGTTAGACTCTCGTAAATTTATTGCCTGACTTCTCTGCAGCATTCTTGATAAGTTTAATTACTACTTTGCCAAACGGACATCAAAAGTAACCATTTCGTAGCCTGCCACCATCCTCTGGAGACCTGTCTACGAGAGAGTGTCGGGTGATTAATATATCTTCTGCCTTATATAGAGTGTCAATTTCATTTATAGTTCAACTGACGACCTCCTTACATTGAGGTCAGGACACATTCCTTAGTCTTTTATATATTAATAATAAGTCTTTTGTAATGCGCTCTTCAAGGCCTGAGGCCTTCCGAGAGCGCACATTGTGCTAAGATAAGAATGAAAATTCAAGAGGGAGGAGAAGGCAATACTGAAAAGATGCGTTTTCAGGAGCCGCTTAAATGTGGTAAGAGAGGGAGAAGACCTGATTTCAGCAGGAAGAGCATTCCACAACTTAGGGGCGCAGATTAAGAAGGAGCAGTCCGTCATTAAGCAGAGGGATGAACGAGGAATATTCAAAAGGGGTGCATGGGATGACCGAAGGGCCCGAGGGACATGGCGTGGCGAAAGGGCAGAAAAGAACTAAGAAGTGGCCTTGTTGTTTAGGGCCTTAAATGTGAAGAAAAGTATATGGAAGTGAGTACGGGATGTGACAGGGAGCCAGTGCAGTTCATGCAGCAAGGGTTTCGAGGGAGAGAAGCAAGGGCGACGGAGGAGAAGCCGGGCGGCATAGTTATGTACAAGTTGAAGGGGGCGGAGAGAGGAGGATGGCAGATTCACAAGCAGTGAGTTACAGTAGTCAAGGCGTGAGGTGATGAAGGCATGAACAGCAGTCTCAAGACTTTGGCGATCAAAGTGAGAGCGAATGCGAGAGAAGTTACGAAGGAAACATAGAGAGGATTTGCTGACATGGCGGATATGAGGCTTAAAGGATAGATGCTCATCAAAAACAACACCCAGATTCCTAACGCAGTCAGAGAAAATGATAGCATTACCGCCCAGAGTAAGCGAGGGAAAGATAGATTTAGATTTTTGACAAGAGCAGGAGTGCTGATGAGGAGGACCTGAGTTTTGGAGTGATTAAGCCTGAGGAAGTTGGTAGAGAGCCAGTCGGAAATAAAAGAGTAGGCAGTGAGGAGGTCAGTGATAGAGTAGGCAAGAGACGTGGGGGATGAGGAAACGAAAATTTGAGTGTCATCAGCATATAGGTGGAAGGATAGACCGAGATTATGGAGAAGGGAACTAAAAGGGAGAAGGTAGATACGAAATAGTAGAGGACCAAGGACAGAGCCTTGTTGCACTCCAAAGCGAATGAGAGGAGAGTCGGATGAAACGTAATCAATCACAACGGATTAGGTACGAGACGACAGGTAAGAGCTGAACCAGTCAAGCACGGTGCCTGATATGCCGAGGAAAGAGTGGAGACGATCAAGTAGGACGGTATGGTCAATAGTATCGAAGGCAGAGAAGAGGTCGTGTAGAACGAGGATGGAGACACAACCCCTGTCCGCGGCTCTTTGTAAGCAATCAGACACATTGAGAAGGGCGTTTTTTGTGGAGTAACCTGACTTGAAACCAGATTGATAGGTTTCATCAATGTTACAGGCCACCATGTGACTTTTGATGCGTGAAGCAACCACTCTCTCCAGAACCTCAGAGAGGAAAGAAAGTTGCGAAATCGGGCGATAATTGGAAGGGTCAGTGGGGTTCAGTTGAGGCTTTTTAAGAATCAGACCGATGTGGGCACGTTTAAAGGAAGAGGGAACAAGACCAGTTACAAGTGAAGTGCTGAACAGGTTAAGCACCATTCAATGCGTATCCTATACATTGCTGTATTATTTTGTTTACTCCTTGTTTCAAAAGGGCTTATTTTTATGAAACCCTCAAAAATTGTGTTGCTAAATTTGTTTCACTTTTACTTTTTATCATTTAGTGTGAGGCAAACGTACACTTTTTAATTTTCCTCCAGATTACACAGGGGAACAATTTTAAGCACATTTTCTGGTGACTTAGATTTAGTTGACAATTTTAATTCGTTTTTTAATGCTGACTTCTAATATATAATCCATTTTTACCTACATGCTATAGTTCTTCTGTAATTTCTATTTTCGCGTTTGCCCGAAAACTGCCCTCCGGACGGACAGGGAGGGTGCTTGTAGAAAGCAAATAATTAACAGTACATAGTAGTAAGTTAGTAATAAGTGTTATTGGGACAAAATATTGACATTTTTGTTTCTTTTTTCGAGTCTCATGTTAGAGTGATGGCTTTGTCAAGAGGAAAATGCGTTAATGATCCAGACACCTTGTACACATATGTGGCTGTTACATGCTAGTTCGCCAAAGGCACAACATATCAAACTTTGTGATCCGCACTTTTAAGGCATATTTTGATCTTCCTCTGGCCGACCAACACAAGAAATGGGCCCCACATGCTGTTTGCCATAGTTGTGTGGAACATCTTCTTGAGAGGACGAAAGGAAAGAGAAATGGTCTTCCTTTTGGAATCCCCATGGTGTGACGAGAGCCAAAAGAACCTGTATCTGACTGTTATTTCTGTTTGGTGAATACTAAAGGGATTAGCAAGAAAAATCGGCACAGGATCGACTACCCCACAATTCCCTCAGCGATCTGTCCAGTATATCCTTCTGAGTCTTTATCAGTTCCGATTTTCAGTGAATTGCTTCCTCCGAGAATAAAAATGATGTACATGATATGTATGGACGTCCACGGAATGAATTCAGAGTCTGCAGATTCATCATCAGATGCTGAACAGTCATTAGCTCCTCATTGTTTTAATCAAGAGGATTTGAATGACTTGATACATGATTTGGAGCTCTCCAAGAAAGTTGCAAAACTTTTAGCTTCCAGGTTGAGTGAAAGACATATGCTTCACAGGTCGGTACGGGTATCATATTACCGAACAAGAAAGAGTACATTTGTTAAGTATTTCTCTGAGGACAAACAATTTGTATACTGCCACGATGTTTCAGATGTGTTTACCGAGTTGGGACTTGGTACCTATAGCCATGCTGAGTGGAGACTGTTTTGGATAGCTCCAAGCGTAGCCTCAAGTGTTTCATTTTGCATCAAGGGCAATGAATTTGGTGCACTTCCTCTCGGTCATTTTTCCTATCTGCGAGAAACTTACGATGACTTAAGAATGGTCATGGATTTACTCAAGTACCATAAACACAATTGGATCATATGTGTATATATTTAGATAGTGAACTTCCTACTCGGCCAGCAGAAGGAAGGTATAAAGTTTCTATGCTATATCTGTATGTGGGACAGTCGAGCCCGTTACAAACATTGGTCTCAAAAGGATGGGCCAGTTCAGGGACCCTTGGAAGCAGGAATGCCAAACATTGTTAATGAGCCAATCATGAGTCGAAAGAAGATCGTTTTCCTTCCATTTCATCTCAAACTGGGATTGATGAAGCAGTAGATCAAGGCGTTGAGCACTGACAATAATTATTTTTACTACATAGTATCGGCGTTTCCTGCTTTGTCATATAAAAAAATAAAAGCAAGAGCATTTTATGGTCCCCAAATCCGAAGACTTCTGAGTGATTCTAGATTCGTGAACACCATGAATGAAAGAGGGAAGGCAGCCTGGCTCTCATTTTCTCCTGTTGTTCGTAACTTCTTGGGAAACAAAAGAGCGCATAACTACGAGGGTCTGGTTACTAATATGCTTTTAGCATATCGTCATCTGAGGTGCAACATAAGTATGACCTGCATTTCCTAAATAGTCACCTCGACCGATTCCCAGAGAATCTGGGGGCCGTGAGCGATGAACAAGAGGAACGCTTTCATCAGGATTTGATGACGATGGAAGATCGCTACCAAGGTCTCTCGGATAGATACATGATGGCGGACTACTGCTGGACGATTAGAAGAGATCAGCCAGAGGAGAGTTACAAGAGAAATAGTTACAAACACAAAATTTTGCCCGATTGAAATCAAGGAGGTCCTCCAGCCTGATGTACGGTCATTAATAAATTAGCATCTATTTGATTCCAGTATTTGTAATCCTAATGTGTAGTTCAAGTTTCTTCTCATATGCAATAAAATGCTTTACTATAAATAACGTAGAAGGATGATTCAAAATTACTTCAGGCATGATGAGAGGCGTGATAAAATAAAAATTATTGTATAATATTAGTTATTATTATTACGAAAAATCTGTAGTATTTCGAGAGAATCTGCTTTCAGATTTAAATTCAGTATGCTCTAATTAGGTAGGAAAATGTACTTTTGTCAATTCACCAAATACATTGTTCCCCAGTGGTATCAATTGTGTCAGGCCAATTAAGAAATTAGAAGCCATACGTCAGACCTCCAGAATTCAATTTGGTTAAGCTCACGAGAGTAGCAGGCCACATCAACGGGTCTAATCAGAACATTATGATTCGTGACAAAAGTGTTTAAAACACACACACCCTGACGCACATATTCCCACGTAGAGAGTTCGTGACCCTGACATACACTAGTTCTCGCATTAGTTTTATCTTTAAATGATCATTCATATGCCTAAACACGACACAAGCATCCCCTAAAGATGGGTTCAATTCGCATTACTTAGTACCATTCCACCTTTATTTGAATCAATTGCATAGCTTGTGGTGGGCATATTATCAAGATGTGCACTCTTTTGGGAAGCTTCTAGTAGCTGCTCAAGGTTAATAAATGAGTACCCAGTGTTCTTCTGTTCTCGTGGTAGAAGATCCAAAGACCATTTTATTTTAGGCAGCGGAGGATTGTGGTAGGCTTCGGAGTAGAGAGAAATTCGCTTGAGCAAGGCTTGAGATTAGGTAGGCTCAGTTTAAAGGATTGATAGGGATTGCATGTAACAAGGTAATCACAAACGGAACAATTTCTCAACCTTTATTAGAGTAGTAAATAACTGGGGTTGCTTAGGCTTAAAAAGAATTCGAAACGGGCGTGTAGTGTGTTTAAGCGAGACTATTACTCCATGACATCTCCCTGCCTCTTTTATAGTTCTTCTGTTCTGATTCCTTCTTATCCCTTTCAACCTCTCTCTTCCTCTGCCCTTTTGTCTTGAGTGTCTGAATGCGGCGATATATATATTTGTGTTTGAAACAGTGGAAGTGGCCTATTACAACCCAATGATGTTTGGGTGCTACCTGTTAATTCGTGTCAATGGAGATAGTGATTTGTTTTTTCCCAAAATTTAAAAGATGCGACTTTGCGTTTCGACGCTTTTTCGTTAGTAAATAATGGCCGTAACTCTCGTATTTTCTGCTCTACAAATGCTCCCAAGCTCGTTTGAACAGCTGACTTATCGTGGCTATAGGAACAATTTTTTTTTGCTTTACTGTGTATGTGTGTGCACATGTTTGTTTGTTTGGTGCCCTGTGAACATCTCGAATTCACTCTTCTCGCCTCGAAAACAATACATATATTATTATTGGCATAGAAGTAAGCTAAACATTATTATTTTACACGGATGTTATATATCATTTATACAAAGTTATTCTTATATATGAAACTGATTGACATATTTATGATTATATGTATTAGCATAATTATTAGCGTGCCTGTTACAGGCATTATAAGAGTCACCTGATACTAATGTGTGAGGCTTCATTGTTGAACTTTTTCGCCCTACAATGCACTTTTTCTATATTTATGAAAATACGGCATTTATCTTATTCCTTGATACAAGGTAATGAACTTTGCATGTGCAGGATTATTTGCATGCCCATCTCAAAAATTCATAGGATTTATATGACACTCATTTGTGAAGCTTCATTGTTAATCTTAATACACCTTGTAATTCAGGCTACAAGCTATTTTCATTTGGGATATTCGCATTAACGATTGATCGGAGACATTAGTTGTAACAAGGTATGAAAGTTTACGAGAGAGGATCCAATGACTAAGCGCACCCAATGTTAGAACTTACACTACAAAATGTTTGCAGGATGCTTCATAATATCCATTTAAGACATTATTTCACATTTTTACTTAATAATCTTAGGTGCCATTGTATGCTTACAAGAATTCATATGTATTTGTTTCTCTTAACATACCTTTAACCCAAGTTTAGATTGACAATAATTTATGTATAACAATACCTTTTCCTTTTTACCTAACTCTTTATTTTGCATTTTGTTTTCGTTACTTTTACTTTTTTTGCCTCAATGGGAATAGCAATCAAAACGCAGGTTAGGAAGGTTAAAGATAGTCGTTACCCTACTGATTCCCAGCCCCTCAAGTGGTTCCTTATTTAGGTTATGAGAGCTATGTCACTCTTTCAATCCTTAAACAATATTACTGTTATCGATCATTAGTCATGCCATGCTTCTGCTAGAAATCATTAACGTTTGTTAATATCGTTTATAAAGGTGATTAACAGGGAAAGGCGAGAATGAACTATACCTTGACAAGAGTAACGAATATGTTCCTATTTTGGGGCTCTGATGCTAATTTAAGTCTTTGAGAAATGGCACCAAATTTCGAAATATGCGTGGCTTGTCGGACTTTAGATTCCTACATACTCTTGTTTAGGTACTTTCTTTATACTTTCCGCACAATTTTATTTGCCACAACTACATTTTTTCTTAGCAAATCAATTTTCAAAAAATATCTGCCAGTCCCTTGAATGCGAGTATGTTTTCATCTTTTACCTTTTTTGTATAAATAAATTAAAGCCAATACCCAGTTATTATATAAATAAATAACTATTTAAGAATCCTAGCTTCAAGCCGAACTAAACATATCATTGTATATGACTGTAATAAATGAATTTATAGATTATAAAGCATATGTCTCTGATATTTCTAAATGTATTTCGATTCTCCCGTGTCTACTCTCGATGTATCTCACTCTAGAGATAGCATTCCTTGTTTATCTTTTAAATAAAAGCCTTATTATTTATTTAACATATAATTTGATTTAAGTTTTGTAAACGGGACTGAGATATATTCCTATATCACCTACCTGCCATCGTGTTTAATAGACAAATTGCAAAAATTAAATGGGATTATTTGGAGATCCGACTATACATATACACAGGCCTCATTGGTCACCTTGGAATGCTACTCTTTACAGAAGCTCACTTCCTGTCAATATGATCAAGATTCATCAATAATAATTAGGGGAATAATTAAGGTTATAAGCTTTTATTAAGGAAAGGATATAAGGAAGAGGAAAGATATCCGATTAGCTATCATTAAAGGAAAGTGATATGTCCCTACCTTAAAGATCTACTGAAAAAAGGACAATTTTGTTAAATGTTTAATAATTTATTTATATTAATGAGTAAAACAATGAGGTATATTAATAAAAAAACGTTTAATTGTGCGGGAGTAAGTGAAGTAAAAATATCTTTAACTGAAAGAGTGTAGTACATTATGTTCAGGTCAAAGAAGATGTGAATAGACAAGTAGAATAAAAGGCCTAACGAGAATAAGAGAATTTAGAGTGCGGCTATAGTTGGTATTAAATAAAAAATACAAAAATCTTCCTAAGATACTAGGATTTTAGGATTGCAAAAGCGATGTATATGTTGGAGAATAAGATAGGATAGATAGAAAATATTGAGTGGAGGTAGAGTGCTTAATGTTAAAGATATGGAAAGGAGAGCGGGTAATTATGAAAGTGATATACTTTATTTCAGACTAGCTATTATACTATACAAATTCCCTTGCAGAAAAAGCGGAGTTTAATTTTGGATTAATTATTATGGATATTTTAATTATTTTTTAATTAAATAGTGAGGATAATCTTACGTGAGAGAAGACGGGGAAATGGTTAGAATATAGCATGATAGTTTTGGGGTTTTTTTTGTAATATTTATAAAGGTGAGGGTGAGTGTTAGTGTGTTTGAGAGAATAGAAAATTAAAGTTGCCATGATACTGGTTGATCTCTTCTTTCTTTTTATGCTATCCTAATTGCTTTTCGGATTGTGTTTTCTATTTGGTAAGTTCTAAGTATTTGGTTCTATCTTCTTTATTATCTATTTCTTTGTTTTCAGGCATTCATACCTTTGTGATAGTTTTTGCTTGTTTTTTGGTTATTTTTTGTTTTAGGTGATTATTGGGTCTTTGACGCTCTGTAGGTTGAGCCTACTGCTGGGGAAGACTTGACGGTCGTAATTGATGTTTTCTATTTCTAGAATTCTTATAGTCTCCTGGGTATTTACTTTAATTTTTTGCCAGATTTCTTTGGCTCGTTTCTCAATAATTTTAGTTATTAATTTCAACCCTGCCATATCCATTATTTCGAGGAGTCGTTTTCTTTCTCGGTGCTTTGTATTAATTATAAGGTAGGTCGCTTTATTTTGTACTCTTTGTAATTTTTGTTTGATTGTCTTAGTTGTTGTGTGGATGGGGATCGGTGGATACACTAGCACCGACTCTGCAATTGCTTTGTAAAGCGTCTTTTTTCTTTTCTGCTCCAGATGTTTCAGGCTGAATATCAATCTGATTTAACCCTGGCAATCCTCTCATTTACGTGGTCGTCGTATCCTCTTTCCCCCATCTGCAGTCCCAGCACTTTTTCTTCGGTTGTGTTCCTGTATTCTGTACCGTTGATGGTTATCCTGTCCCTTTTTACTCTCATTATTGGTATTATTTTAAATTTGTTCAGGTTGGTTTTAAGTTTCCATCTACTTTCGAACTCATTTATATTTTGGATCTGTCGTTATATTAGCCTGGATAGCCAACTAGGATTTGTGGCCCGAGTGGAGATCACCTGACTGGTGTCGTCGGCGTATTGCACATTCATGCAGCCTGGTGTTAATGCAAGTGGCATATCCACTCTGTACATAGAGTACAAAGTGGGGGTTAGGCATTTCCCTTGTGGTACCCCAGTTTTTAGCTGGAATTGGGTCTTTCGTGCTCTTCGATGTGAATGTACGCACCTCTGTTTGTTACGTAGTCAGCCAAGAATCTCTCCATCCAGTTGCTGAGATCAAGTTGGAGATGTTTGTATTTTAACCCATCCACCCATACCTTGTCGAAAGCCTTCTCGACATCCCGGAGTACCACGTCCACATATCCTTTCTCAGATTTTTCCTGTGCGATCTTTTAGGTTATGATCTCGAGTGACATAGTTTAGCTCGTTGGTGCTCGTTATATTTCGCTGAGTATTTTAGGTGTTCCACCAGTCTCGTATTCAGTATTTTCTCGAATTCCTTTCCCAGAAAATTAAGCAGCGATATTGGTCTGTATTTTTGAGACCGATGTCGGAGATTTTCTTCGTTTGTGAAGGAAAACCATCTTCGCTACTTTAAAGATTCGTAGGTAGGCACCGACATTCAGAAGTGCATTGAATAGATCTTTAATATATATTAGTATCTTTTCAGGTGCTTTTTTGTTGTTTTGTTTTGTTTGCCCGGTATTTCCGGATGCCTTTTGTTTAAAGGTGGAGATTGTTCTTTTTACCTCCTCCAGAGTGATAAGAGATCCTAATTCCGCGTATTTGTCCGTACTCTGATCGACTCTCCTAAGTGGTGTTATTCTCCCTATGTTTTTTCTTATATTTTGATTTGTATTTCTTTAGTTTTTGTGTCGAATCGCTCATTATCTTCTTCTTCTATTGTATAAACTTTTTCCCAATGTCCTCTAAGCTTCTCTTCAATTTCCACTTTGCTGTGGAGGTACTCATATTGCTCGTTCTTTATTTTTATCAGCTCTCTTGGTGGTTTTCCTTTGATTATTTTTATCATTCTCCAGGCATCTCTTGGGTTTTCCGTCACCTCTATTTTGTTCGTGAATTCTTTCCAGTTTTTTTCTTGTTTCTCTTCTATCAAAAAGACCATTTCCTCTTTTAATCTTTAAATTCACCGCTTCCTTCTCTATTTATACCGAAAATTCTTATTTTCTTGTAATTTTCTGGGACTTTTCTTCATTTCTTTTGTCCACTTTGGATGTGGTAGAGTTCTGTATTTGATTTTTGGCACACTCGCTTCGTCTGCTTTCTGTATATTTTTGATTAAGTGTCTTGTTATTTCTTCTAGTTCCTCAATGCTTTTCCTGTTGAGTTCTGGCTGTTAATGGCTATTTAAAATAGCTGTGTAAGTCTGTTAATTCACTTTAATATAGACTTTTTGAAGCTTGATTGATACTTGTATCGAGTTTTGGTTTACAGTCAACAAAACTCCGATATGGTCGCTACAGGGTATGGGTATCGGTTCCATATAAGCATTATACGGGCAGTTATCTGTCCCCATTATTATGTCTGGTTTAGTTGAAGCTCTTTTGGTTATATAGTCGTATGGTGAGAATTCCGGGACTATTCTTTTTAATATATTTCTGTCCATTATTCTTTCTAGGTTTCACCCTGCGTTAATGTTTGTGCGGTACCCTGATTCTAGAATCCTGGCCTTGAGGTGCCCCAGGAGAATTGATGGGTTGTTTACTGTAGTACAAGTAGCTCAATAACAGAATGTATCGGTTGATAGACTGCCACTATTGTGATAAGGGTGTACTCCATTTCGTTAGTAGCGGCTATGTAGGCTTCGTCAACTTCCCGTTCTTGCGTGTATATTAAGTTTCTCTTTATTGCGATGGCCGGTGTGATTCTTTTTTATTATACTCGTATTATAGTTGGAAATTTTCATGTTTTCCTCCTCTTTTATTCCATGCTCCGAAGTTGTGATCACGTCAGGATTTAGTTTCCTAAAAATATTCCCATATTGTGCGCTTTTGCTTTTGCAGCTGTCGGTGTTAATGTGAAGGATCTTTAGCTTTTTCATCGGGTTATCTATAATTTTTTATATTGCCTTTTGTAACTACTTGCTTTTTATTTGGGGGTTCTCCTATTTTCCATGTTTTATCCTTTCGAATGTCTCTTTTTCTTATTATTTTCGTGTCCTGAGAGTAGATTTTAATTTCGTTCTCATCAATCAGTTTCTGTATTCCTTTTTCGTGGTGATCAGTAACAAGGTTCTATTTACACGTTCCTCTTTCTATTGCTTTCATAATGTCCTCTAGTTTTGTTCCTTTTGGCAACGGGTCTGCTTCCTGTACGAAGATCTTTAATTTGAAGTCTTTGGCTTCATAAACACAGCCTTGTTCATTTTCTGTTCCTGATTCTGATTCAGTTTCTGATTGCGTATCCGTTTTGGTGTACACATTCTAGTTTGACTTTTCTTCTTTTTAGAGTTCCTTATTTTTTTCTTTCCTTCTTACACTTTTTCATATTTGTCATTATGCGTTTTTTCTTTATTGGATTCGTCAGTATCTTCTACCACTTCTCTCTCAGCCAGTGTAGCTCTGACCTCTAACATATCTTTTACCTGCAGCGTTTTTCCAGCTGTTACGCCGTATATTAATGCTGAAGGAGGGTTGGGGATGAACTACATTCTCCTGACTCTGTTCTTTCCTAAAAATAGGTTTAGCGTCTCAGCGAACGTTCCTGCTTGTGCTATGTTATGCACTTGGGCAAAGATTATACAAGCCAGTATGTCAAGGCCGGTTCCTTCCTTCACGTTGATGTTAATTTTTCGTTCCTGCGTTTCTTTAATTTCGTTTACTGTTGCTTTTGCTTTATTTGCCTATGTTTAATTTGCTCTTTTTTGTGTTTCTTCTTTTTCCACTTCTTCTTTCCTTTTTATTATGTCTATTCTTTTTGGAAAGTTAATGGCCATAGTTCGATGCTGGCCCTAGCAATTAATACATCTTTTTACTTTTTCATTGTATTCAACTAAAGTATGACCAATTTTGGGGCACTCTGAGCAGATCTTAATCTATTTGGGGGCAGTTCCCTGTGACGTGATCTTCGATCGCATAACATTGGAAACAGGTCTGAACATTTATAAATTTTTCTATGTCAATATTTTCTGGTGGTATCCGCATTCCGAATGCCACAATTCTCTTGTTCCTAGCTTTACTGGCCATCTCCAATGATATACACACTACTTTGAATACATGAGTATTGTGGCCGAATATGAGTATTTCTGCGGCGTTGAGGAGATCAGGTAGTCGTAGAGGGAAGGACTCGGAAATAAACTTTAGGAAGGTTTAGGGAGAGATAAAAGATCAATAATTAAACACCAATGAGTGGTGTTTTGTTTGTGTAGTTTTAGGTGTTAATACAACTATGGTGGAGAGAGAATGATGGATGAAAAGAGGTGGTTTGCGTGCGTACATAGAAACGCCCCATCCATGCTGCTGTTAACTTATATGTATACTGTTATTGGTTGTTGGTGGTCGTTAGTTACTAGGGGTGTCTAGCGAGTTTTCCCATTTGCATCCTTAAGACTGGTGTGAGCGTGCGTTTATATGCATTTGTCTCGGCAGACTGGATAGGATATGTGTATATGTTGTGCTTTCCTGTGCATGTATCACTCACAGCTACAAGTGTTTTGGGAGCGTATGTGAGGAGTGCTGTCACCAGAGTCTTTTTATATATGTAATTGTACTGTTTTGCTTTCAGTTTAGAGCCTAAAGAGCATCTTGTTCTTCTTTTTGGCCTTTGCTTGTATTATGTGCTTGTTTATGTTGAATCTTAGGGACATGTCGAATGTAGCCCACAGGTTTTTTGTGTTAGGTGTGAATGTGAATTTTGTTGGATGTGGGTGATTTTAGTCTTGTGTGCGTGAGTAAATTTGTAGGTTATGCATATAATGATCACTAACACCATAAAGTGTTGTTACCTGTGTCATTTTAGGATTCATAGCAATCAGGCACTTTTTCTAGTCATCTGTGTTCTCCTCTAGTATTATTTGTGCGTGGCGTGCGATTCTGTATGGTCGACGGCCACAAACGAGGATGAGCTTGTCATTGGCATAGAGCACCGTGTATATGAGTCGGTAGTTTTCGGGTAACTATGGAGTGTTGGTTGTGTACACTATGTATAATGTGAGTTCCAGTACACTACCCTGGGATACGCCCGAACGAGGTGTGAATGGGAAGGATGTGGTGTTATATTTTATTAGAAGCAGGAGAGGGAACTCCTTGTCATTGGCTAGTTTACATTTGATTCCCTCGTGTCACACCTTATCGAATGCCTTCCCCACGCTATAACTGAAAAAAGTGTTCTATGTTTTAATTTTTATGCTTTTTGTATGATGTTGTGACCGATGGTCACAGCCGCTTGGGTCGACCTGCCCCTCCAGAACCCATATTGGCAGGGAAAGAACTAGTTCATCTCTTTCAGCAAATTCCATAGGCGGCAATTTAATATACGTTCCAGTATTATACCCAAGTGCTCTAACAGAGCATACGCCTGTAGTTATTCTTTTTCTTGTTTGAGATTTGGAATGGTTTGTGGGAACGGCCTGAGGAAAGAGTTGCGTTGAGTAGGTGTATGGGTATAAGAAAAATGTTTTCAGGGAAGTGTTGGATGAATGTGACTGGTAGGACGAAGGGGGTGGGTGCGTGTTTGGGTGTTGTTTTGTTTCCTCTACGGTGATGGGAGTGGTTATTGTAGATGTTTCATCGAGCCCGTCCAATCGTACAAGAGGAGCGTGACCAAGTTTGTGTCTATTGATCCGGCACAAGTGTTCTTGAACTTGTGTTTTTCGTAGATTGTGTGTGCGCACCGTTTTCCAATAAGACTTAAATGAATCGAGGATGTTGTTAGAGTTGATTAGTGTACGATCGTTAAGCAGTGATAGGTTTTGCTGGTTCTGTGCCTAGTATTCTCTTTACACGCAGCAGGAAGACGGAAGGGTCACTGAAGTTAACGTTATCCGCAAGGAAGGTCTCACGCTACTGATGGATCTGGTCTTAATGTATGTCGAGGAATCGTCTCCCTACTTTTGTCGGAGAATTATTCTTCAACTGTTGGCCTTTTAACATTTACTCCGATACAATACCTCTTTATCAAAGTATTTATTTACTTACTGACTTTTAGCGAGCCAGTCTTTCACCACTTAAGAAGGGAAATAATTCCTCTATTGGCTGAGTGGACGCCGGATTCTTCTGAAAGAGTCTAAATACTGAACGAGAAGAGTACCATAGTGTTTACTTAGTTTTAAATAAAGAGCCAGTCAACACGTAAGGATCCAGTAAGACATTAGGAATTAACCAAAAATATATATCTTTTAATTTATCAATTAACTCAAATATTTACACGAAATTCTCTAAGTTTGACATACTTCGCATGAATCGAATATTGGCCTACTCCTGAAGAGAGCTCTTGGTCAAAACCACATAGGCTTCACGTAAACAAACCAATTGCCAGAGAGCTAATTTATGGAGGTCTCTGAGTTACAGAGTTAAACAAACATTTACTCTCCCTAATCTATCTAGCTTGGGACAGTTTTAAAAAATCCTAATTATTCAAAACAAATATATATAGTCATTCGGACTTACATGACCTTGATAGGAACAGGGCTTTACGAATGCTGCTATACTGTATTTTTAAGCGAGTATTCGGAAAACTCCAGGCTTCAAGATGATGGGGAAATTCCGTTGTCTCCTTATAAAGATAAAGAGGTAATGAGGGAGTTGTCACGGTCACGGTAGAAACCTATATCGATCTCTTCTTATGACTTTATCGATCAGGTCATAAGGCCAAAAGACGGAGATAGGGATTGTGCTCTCTGGCTCAAGGAGTACTCTTCTTTGTAGCTCTTGCGTTCTTTTTAACCCTCGTATACTACGCCAGTTCCCAAACTGGGTTTTGGTATACGGAGTGATCCAAAACTCAATTAAAGAGAACTTCTTTGGGGTTAATTCTTCTTCTCTCAAAATTACTAAGATTGCGATTTGCGAGCCCTTCTAGGGGCAAGCCGATACCTTCTATTATCTTGCTCCTGAAATTCCTATTTGGCACTTCGGAATTTTGATCCAGTCAGACCTCTTTCTAAGTCTGCGAAGGATAAATCGGTATGGCGCCGATAAGAAAACAAGACGGACTTCTAAATCTTAGAAGTCCAGTCCGGAACAGGGCGTGGGACTGATCAGAAAAATCTAGTCCTTTATCGTCTCTAACAGAATAATTCCTTTCTTTCCTTACGGGGCTTATTTATAGCCCAGGGACTGCTCCAACTAACGGGGACGAGGTAATGCCACTGAGGGGAGCGCGAGGGGGCAGGGGGGGGGCACCATGGAGCCCAGGTCTGCTTCTTAATGAGAGGCACCGACAACCGTCACATTATTTCTCCTCGGTGGTCTTTTGGATTTTACGCTGCTTTTTGTTGCCCTAACCGTGGGCCTCCTGACTTTGTAGGTACTAGAATCTTTTGGAGTTCGGTGATTAACTGGTTGTTTTGCCTAGCGAGTTGTTCAATCCGTCAGTTAGATGGATTTCTTCCTCAACTTCGCTGAGGCCAATTTCTTATTAGAGCTGACAGGTTGCCTTTTGCGGCTTTCTTGCGACGAGCAGCTCGAGGCGACTACCCACTTGCAGGTGAGTTCAAAGTCCTTCCCAGCTTACCTGTTAGTCAGATGACTAACGTTCTCACGCCCCTCAATTTCTGGTACTTTTCTCTCGCTCTGTCCGAAGAGGGATTTTAAAATATATGTCTGCTTAGCCCTCTGGGTGGAGTTACGTTTTAATTCCTTTACAATGTATATTACTGCACCATGATATAATTCCATCACGGAAATGTATTTGCATTACTGACACGATAAATCGATCATTTTCCATTTTATTTTTTAGCATATAATAGTAAATTAGTTTTTGAAATACGGCGAACGGTCGTTCATGGGTAACTGAACTATATTAATAACTATATTCTCTCGTTTAGATAAAATTATTTTATTTTATTCCTTTATTAAAATATCAGGAATTCACAGGGAGCCATGCAGTTCACGACACCTAAGAATCAAGGAATTAAAATGACACCCTTAGAGTTTATATTCAAGACTCAATTCTGGGTTGACAAGGTAAAAGTGATGCAAGTAATTCCCTCTTCATTTTACGCTTCTACTGTTTGGCTAGTATATTCCCATCATTTATCCATCCCCACTATATATAATATATTTATGATAATTAAATAAGAGGGGGCCGCACGCGTTTTAGGATACTAAAGACTGTAAAAACTTTTCTCGCGTTTTAATAGTGTCTTAGGCTTAATATTTCGATGGCAGACAAAGTCTAATCCACATTATAATGTCACAAAAGACAAATTATCCATCCAAATTTGCACAACAATTCTTCCAGGACGCCATCTTTAAATGCTATGATTCATGGTATGTTACCCTCGTTCATGCATTAGACCGTTTTTCTGCGACTTTTTGCCTCTTTTTCTCCCCTAAACAATGTAATTTTCATTGTGGAAACAATGTGTCAAGGTTGTTGTTTTAACGTTCCCGCACACGCGATTTAAGCTACTAAATCCTGGAATACTTCTCAATATTGTTGTAATAGTCTTCTAGAAATTATATTTCATGATCTATCACTTATGATTCAGCCAAAAGACAATATTTTATCGTGATTCTGAATCGAAGCAATTCTTCAACGATGCCATCTTGCAAAGCCATTGGATGGCTTAATTTACTCTTGCATGTTTGTTTTTAATAGTAAAGTTAGTTTTATTTTCTAAGCCATAATTTAGAAGGCTATGGGCAGTAGGATATGCCTGTTTATCATAGTTATAAGGTTAGTTAATAATCTTCGATTTATCCTCATACGAAAGTGTTTTTCGTGAACATATAATTATACAAAAAGAGGTAGCATGCGGGGCATGTGGGAGTGAAATTATTCTAATGAAAATGTTCATTTTCATTTTGAAAGGATCCCTATTTCTTGATGTAATAAAAGTGTCTGAATGGAGGTGCAGGTCCACAAAATCTGCTTTTTTGTGGACTTCTTTTCGAACGAACTCATCTTCAACAAGCATAAATCTTATTCACTCGTTTACTTTTTCTCTGGAGATGATAATTCTTTATTTCGAAAAGCTCTTGAAGAAAGTTGGTGCCTCAGGGAAAATAATGAAAATAGTCGAGGCCAAATTCAGGAAAAAATTAGGAACAATGATGTACTGTAGAACGATGGTGGTAGCAGCTTATTTTAACATTTAGTAAGTAGTTTTGGTAATTCTATAGATTAACTTCCCAAAATCGCCAATAGATGCATTACTAAAAATGCTTAAATAAATTATTACACCTAAAACTTTATATCGTTGTTAGAAAGATAAAAATGAACTAAAATAAACATTAAAAACAAACACGCGAGCATAACATAAGCCGTCTCATGCTATTTAAAAAAATGGCACCGTAAAATAACTTTTGAGTTGCAGATTTGGGTTGAAAAGTGTCTTTTTGTGACTTAAAAGTTGATATTCCCTCTGACATCAAAATATGACCCTAGAGCACCAATACAACGAGGTGAAATTGTATCGCAGCCTTAAAGAGCCTATAAAGTGTCCACCCGTCTTATTTAATATTAACTAAAGTTACATTTTTGAATGCATTAAAAAATCGATGCGCAAATGTTTGAGGGTAACTGAGATATTTTCAGAATTTTACTTTACTTTAGATGGATCTTTTTTCCAATAATGCATGTATATTTGTGCACCATGATATAAAGGTATCTATAAAGAGCCTATAAAGTGTCCACCCGTCTTATTTAATATTAACTAAAGTTACATTTTTGAATGCATTAAAAAATCGATGCGCAAATGTTTGAGGGTAACTGAGATATTTTCAGAATTTTACCTTACTTCAGATGGATCCTTTTTCCAATAATGCATGTATATTTGTGCACCATGATATAAAGGTATCTCGGAAATGTGTTTGTATTATTGATACGCTATTTACAATTGTATATCTAATATTATTACTCAATATATTTTGATGTACCAAAAAATAATAAATTAGTCGGGACTTTTTCAGAAGACGCACGGCAGTGAATTTGGCGTTCGAGGCACGTAGCGTGAGTACAGCTTGTAGGTTAGGATAGGCTAAGCTTTGGAGCAAGGAACTAGCACAAACTTCTCACAGAAAGTTTTCTACGTTCTGTTGACATTTTAACCTGTTTAACGAAACAAACCAAACAACTGTCTCAGAAAATAATTTTGCTTCGCTAAAGATTCGATTTAACACATTTTCGCAAATGAATTTAAAAATGTGTTTTTCTTATGCAGTTGTATGTGTAATTTTCAGATATGACAGTCGTTTTTTTCGGAAATACACACTTTACAATAATCAACCAAAGTCAATACTAGGAAAAATATCAATTTCCAGCGAAAAGGAATTTCAGATCTAAAAACTACACATAAAACTGCATAAGAAAAACATATTATAAAAATCCTTTAAAAGATCCAGAACTAAGACAACGATAGCGCCGTTTAGTTTAGGCTATTTCCGCCATAAATTAAAAAAATTTTAGGTACTTTCGAAATAGGGTATTTCGCCCACATAACTCTCCCCCCCACACACCACAACTTAAAAAAATCTCGTAATATTCCTAATTCGAAACCCTACCATAAGATTTGCATTCAAAAGTCGATTACTAAATGTCGTTAGGCCCCTAGTTTGAATCAAAGCTTTGGAAGAAAAGTTTATAAATAAAAGGCTAGCTAGCACTTGTTCCAATGAGAGCATTAAAAAGAAACGTGCCCTTAAACGAACTAACAAAAAGTGTGCACTGGTTTTTACGCCCTTTCGAATCCTTTAATTCCGAGCTTGTACAGACTTCGCACGCCATTATACCATATAAACTAAAAGAAAAGACAGCCCCGAATCGTTCGAAATATACGGGAATCTAAAACGAAATGATATTGGGTAATCGGCTAAAGACACATACGCAGATCACCCGCTGATCTAAAAAGCCTGTTATTGGTTGATTATCGCCAAATGACGCATGGACATATCGCTTCAAGATCTAAACGAGCTAGATCTAGCCGAAATAGTAGGCCAAAAGTTGAAGGAACGAGGACAAAAATGACACAGAAAGATTCAAATCTAGCAAAATAACATTTTTCGAAAAGTGGATAAATACGTTAATATTAAGTTCTGGAAGTTAAAAATAGCATCGCTGAGTATCACTTTTAAAATTAAAATGTTTATGTATTTGAAAAGTATAAAATCGTAAATGTGTTAACTCTGATTCCTTTATCCAAGCGTCTTTCGCAATCCAAACACTAAAAAGTCATTCACGCTTATTCTGACGCCAACGGCAACGCGAAAGTGCGAATAAAGTTTATAATATGTCGATTTTTTCAAACTTACTGTTCTAACCTAACCAAATTTTATCCAACCTTAACTTGCTATAGCTCCGAACGCCGAATTTGCTGAGGAGTATGTTCTCAAAAAGCTCCAAATAGTTTTGAAATACGTTGAATAGTGGTTCATGGGTAACTTAACTATATTTATAATTTTACTCTCACGTTTGGATATCATTATTTTATAGTATTTACTTATCAATATATATGATGTAAATAATGAACCAAATTCTTTGAGGAATTTACGGCAAAACAGAATAAAAAAATATGTTACCCATAGAATTTATATTCAAGACTGATTCTGAGTCAACTAGGTACAATTATATCTTCTAAACAGCCTAACAGAGTATAAACTACCCTGATACAAAAGGTTTGAGAAAGGTTGAATTAATAAAAAGGGAGGTGGTGTCCCATTTTCTATCAAAGAAAATCTCAACCTGATCCAATTATCAAAGCCACAAAGCGCAAAAGTTGACACATCGTACATACTTATTAAAAACAAGTATGGGATGAAAATAGTGCTGGCTCTAATATACATACCTCTAGCTCAGCCAGTCCAAACCGACTGCGATATCTATGAACAGATAAGTGAAATAAGTAACACGCATAATACCGTAATTTTGAGTGATTTTAATTTACCAGTATCAAAGTGGCGAGAACCACTATCCGCTTATTAAGTTAATGAACTCTATACTAACTGGCAAGAAAGTTCACTAACTCAGTTTGTACTACACCCAACAGGCGGAAATAATAGGATATTGGGATTCATTAGGAGGAGTGTAAGCAATAAGAGTGCTGAAGTCATTCTAAAACTGTATCTGGTGCTAGTTAGGCCTCATCTAGACTATGCAGTACAATTTTGTTCACCATATTATAGGAAGGATATTGATTTGCTTGATTCTGTGCAGAGAAGGATGAGAAAGATGATTAGTGGGCTAAGGAACTTACCTTATGGTTAAAGGCTCAGAAAACTAAATATACATACATTGGAAAGGAGAAGAGTCAGAGGGGAATTGATTGAAGTCTTCAAATGGGTAAAAGGATATAATAAATGGGATCTGGGTAAGGTTCTTATACTTAGTGAACATAACTGGACACGTAGCAATGGGTTTAAGCTTGATAAGTATAGGTTTAGGAAGGAGATTGGGAGGAATTGGTTTACAAATCGTGTGGTGGATGAATGGAATAGGCTCACTAGACATGTGATAGAAGCCTCCTCTCTGGGTAGTTTTAAGAATAGATTAGATAAATATATGGATGAAGAGGCTAGATGGGACTGACTTTTTATGTACATATGTATATATTTTTCTAAGGAGTGGGGAGATTATATTTTGCAGATGCATGAATGGACATAATCCTCTGGATGCATTTTATGTATATTTTAGATTAGATCTGACGAACTCCTGTAAAGGGTGACAATGTTGATGACTTTTCTCTGGTACGAAATCTTTTGTGTGTTGACTGGAACAGGAGCTGCCAAGTGTAGGCCAT
The DNA here is from genome assembly GCA_963969495.1 of Ceratothoa steindachneri. NCBI lineage: Eukaryota > Metazoa > Arthropoda > Malacostraca > Isopoda > Cymothoidae > Ceratothoa > Ceratothoa steindachneri. The sequence continues at coordinate 235,634,387 of OZ018317.1, forward strand.
AAATGGTCTTTTTCAGTCTCCTTCTTTTCTTATATTCTTACGTATGTTCTTAAGTTTTGCCAAAAAAAAAAGATTTCATAGAGGATATTAATGTCTGAGAGGAATTTAGTAATAGCGACCATCGTGCAATCACATTTAGTATAAATTTCATTAGAAGCTATATAGGTAGTAGCAAGGAAAAAGTCCCCGACTGTAGAAATGGGAGTTTTATTAATCTCAGAGCAAAATTTAAGCAAAAATACTGAAACAGTTACCATGACAATGCTATAAACGCTAGATGGACATTTTTTACTAGTTTGTACTTCGAACCAGTGAGAGAATTTATACGCTTAAAATTTGACGTTCACCACACAAAAATAAACCTAAGTGATGGAGTAGTAAATAGCTAACTGTTTACGAGAAAAGGAGAAGGCCTATAAAAGAGTAAAAGTCTCTAACGATGAGGCAGAACGCTCCAAATATACAGATTTACGACGTAAATCCAAAAGAATAATCAAACAGTGTAAAAATTCCTTAGAATCACACATGGCGAATCAAAGTGAAACCAAGCCTAAAGAGTTCTATAGTTAAATAAAGCAAAAGACAGAAACAACTTCATCTATCGGACCGCTAACTAAAGAGAACGAAGATTTACCACGAACGAAGAGCGAATGAGCTGTATCTTAAATACATTTTTTACTTTAGTGTTTGCTACTTGAAATATTAGCGATATACCAGCACCGCCAGCTTTCCAAATAGGTAACAGCGATGCGTTAAGTAGTATCATTGTTATAGAAAGATAAACTTATTTAACTTAAGATAAATAAGTCACCCAGCACGGATATGATCTCCCCTCGGGTATTAAAGGAAGCAAAAAGTGAACTTGACAAGGCGTTGTCGTTCTTGTTTAATTATTCGTTACAGACCGGAACAATAGGCGATGAGTGAAAGCTCGCTAAGGCAGCACCAATATTTAGAAAAGGCATTAAGCCCTTACATAGTTTTTATTGCCCAATTAGTTTAAACTTGCTAATGTGCGAGTTGTTAGAAAGATTTATATGCGATGAAGTCGTTAACCTCTTGAAAGAAAAAAGTTGCTTAGAGACACTCAACACGGCTTTCGTAATAAACGTTCTTGCCTAAGCAATGTATTATACTTCTGTAATAACATTTCTAATGAATACGACGAGAGTAAAGCAGTTGACATAGTTTACCTGAACTTTAATAAGGCCTTCGATAAAGCTCCCCACAAGAGTTTACTAACTAAGTTAAACGCGCACGGAGTTCAAGGCGCCATAGCGAGGTGGATAGAAGAGAGGCTGAGCAATCGCAGGCAAGGTTTAGTTATAAATGGAAAATCATCTAGTTGGACAGACATGACTAGAAGGGTACCTCAAGAGTCTGTTCTGGGGCAAGTTATATTACTAGTATACATTAACGACTTAGACAAAGACCTTTCAGCATAATATCGAAGTTTGCAGATGAAACCAAAATTGCTAATTCAGTACTACTCACTAACGCACAGATTAATAAAATGCAAAACAAACTCGACAAATTGTCGAACTAGGCGCAAACGTGGCAAATGCCTTTTAACGCTGATAAATGTAAATTTCTCCATATCGGATACCGTAAAGGCAAAGCAAATTACTCACTAAATGGTATTCAACTCTCTAGTGTAGACAAATAGATGGAACTAGAAGTAACAATAACGAGCGACCTAAAACCCAGTCAGCAATATTCAGAAGTCCTTAAGAAATCAAATATAATAATTAGATTTTTTGGTAGGGCGTTCGAGTATAAGTCCAAAAATACAATCCTTACTCTCTATAATTCTTTGGTCCGTCCTATTTTGGAATACTGAGTTTAAGCCTGGTGCCCGTACTACCAGAAAGATAGAGCGAAATTAGAACGAGTCCAACGAAGGCTTACTAAAATGATACAAAATTTAAGGAATAAAAGATAAGATGAGCGACTTAGAGAACTAAATATATTTCTGTTAATTCAGCGTAGATTAAAAGGGAACCTAATGCAGGTTTTTAAAATTATTAAATGCATAGACAATATGGATTGCAACAAATATTTCACTATCGACCAATCAAATTACACGAGAGGAAACGGTTAAAAAATTATAGGTAAACATTTAAACTCACAAGAAACTAAGAATTTCTGTGATAGAACGGGTTGAGGCCGCAGTAATTTCAACCCCTATCACATATTATTTAAAACGACGATGCTCCCACTTGCATCTTCACTTTGAAGCTTGGCGCCTTATCGCAGCCACCTGAGGCAATGTTTAAACAAGGAGGTTTATCTTCTCCCGTTCGCCCCTTACGCTGACCTCGCCAGATTGAGTTAGGCTTATGGGCAGATAAGGCATTGTTCTCAGGCTCGGCTGTGCATTCCCTCGAAGCTCCCACTCCATTGTCCTCCACACCAAGGGAGTGTCTCGACTATTTAGATGGAAACTTTACCACTAAGAGCAGATTAGAGATCCAGATTTTCGTCGCGAAACATCACCACGACCCTCTCTCACTTTGTGCGCAAAGGGACCTCGACCTCGAGATTCACCATCACTTGTCCAGAAGAAGGACAATATCCCTTGAGTGTCAAGGTTCGAGCCTTCGTAACGCCGAGTCCACAAGGCTTCCCTCTTGTTGTTCAAAAAGAGAACAACGTTAGAACAGCCATTGTTCTTTCGAGCCCGTCGACAAGAAACGGTTCTCACCCTTCCCCTGTTGTTCAGAAGAGAACAACGTAGAACAGCCATTGTTCGTTTGAGCCCATTCGCCAAGAAACGGTTCTCACCCTTCCCCTGTTGTTCAGAAAGAGAACAACGTTAGAACAGCCATTGTTCGTTCGAGCCCATTGACAAGAAACGGTTCTCACCCCCCCCCCCTTGTTGTTCAGGAGAGAACAACGTAGACATTCATTGTTGTTTTGAGCCCGTTTGCCAAGAAACGGTTCTCACCCTTTCCCCTTGTTGTTCAGAAGAGAACAACATTAGAACAGCCATTGTTCTTGAGGCCGTAAACAAGAGACGGTTCTCACTCCCCCTGTTGTTCAGAAGAGAACAACGTAGAACAGCCATTGTTCTTCAAGCCGTTCGTCGAGAAACGGTTCTCATTTCCAATGCGCCACGTCGGGATCCTTTTATCCCCCCCCTTTGGCTGGAACTCGCCAGCGGACCGAAAATTCCTTCACGTCGACTTCCTCTGCACCACTAGTATAAAATTACGTAAGCTGAACGTTACCTTTGAGTATTTAACCCTTTTGTCAATTCTATCCTGTGCTTTAAATGGTTTAGCGAACCATCCCATCTCTTTAACTTTATATTTGTTTTACCTTTTTAAATCTTTTAATCCTTGGATTAGCCCGAGCCCACACGACCCTTTCCATTCTCTGTTTATGTCAATATTTTCCGTTTTGTGTATTGTTGATAGTTATTATTAATAAAACTCTATTTTATTAATGATAGCAATATTATTATCCTTGAGCTCAGTTCCACTTCTTAAGCATATCGAAGATACATAATATCGGCCCGCCAGATATCCACGCACTCTGAAGATAATTAAATAAGATCCCTCAACGAATAGTTATATATGGTATATCGTCGAGAGTCCATTTTACGACAATTTCTTTTTTAACCGAATCGTCAACATATGGAATGGTTTTCCTCGTAAAGTAATAGACTTAAACACCTTAGATACTTTGAAACCTCATATATATAAATTTCCTTGAATCTAACCTCGACTAACAGCCTTGATGTGACAGGTTCACGGATTTTGCAAGGTGTACTATCTCATTCCCTATAATCTTTATCCCAGGTCACCTAGTATGAACCACAAGGTCTGTTATGACCTGCTTATCTATGTAACTCTATGTATTTTTATAGTAGAAAACTTGCTAACATTGTGCTTGTTATTCTAATGTCTGATAAGATCACTAGTAGACCAACCTTTACACTTTATCTAAAGTTTGCAATTTTAAATGTTGTTGATTGTAGTTCCAAATATTTCACAAAATATTTCCAAATAAATGACACTGACATTTTAAGAGTTCGTCTGCAAAATTATATTAAGATGTAAATTGTCGTATATTACTTACCTAATATAGGAAATGCAACTAATCTTTGTCACAGTCAGATATAACAATAAAAATGGAAGCTTGGTGATCTAAAATATTGCACAACTTGTTATAATGCATTTATCTGAGTTTCTTATGATGGTAACGTGACCGGTTGAGTTGATTCATACAGCATCAGCTGTAAATATTATTCAAACTATATATTTTTAATAAATGGTACTTTAAAAATGATTTTTTCTAAGTCACTAGAATACTACAAAATGTAATATACTCGTATTTAACATTTTTCATAAAATATAGATAGTAAAAATCTAGATATTGTATAGCATACTTGAATGTTTTATTAAGAATTTAATTAGGAAATAACGAGGGAAATATTATTAAAAATATTGATATATAATTTAATTAATAAAATTTTATAAAACGTAAAATAATTTTAAAAAATGCGGCATCTCCCATCAAATCTCGTGGACGAAAACTCGTCAGGATCCCAGGAAAGAAACCTTAAATTACATATATATATATATATATATATATATATATATATATATATATATATATATATATATATCACCATCCTCATCACTAACTCTATAATTCAAGAGGCGGATTTTTCTGAGTATTTGAATAATAATTTCATCTTAGCTTGGGTATGACTATGTTTTTTTATCAAAGTTATTTCTAATCATTCTTTTATAATATCAAAAACCAAAATGGTAAAGTTTAGAAATAAATATAAGTATCGAAATTATGATAATTTTTAAAAAACTCGAAGTATTACAAATGGTGAAGTACAGAAAATTTATTTTTATATATCTCTTATTCTATAACTATATTTTAGCAATGTGATCAGAAAATTTCTAAAAATTTAACCATGGCTGCTTTCTTCTAGATTTTAAATTTTAATCTTGGTAGCGAAGCGCAAGCTCCCCTCGTATGGTGAAGTGGTGAAGACATTGCCTGGTATATATATTAATTAAGGGTTCGAGTATTCTTAAATTACACTTATATACGTCACCAACGCGTCTCTGGCTTAAAGTTAATATCAAACTTCAAGATCTTTTATTTCTATGGTAAGAATTCATTAATTATTACCATAGCCAATTCCAACTCCACTTCTTTGCAGTTCCTTCCCTTCGCCTCATCACTCTTCCGTTTACGAAAGCCCCAAAAGGTCTTTTAGATTCACGCCTGCCGTTGTCAAAGAAAGGTTCCAATGGTCGCAGGCTAATGAGAAATGCAGTAAGTAATACCTTTCACCAAAGCCTCGCTACCAACAAATGAGAACGTGCATACGCAGCCCTCTTTTTCCTTGTGATTTTTTTGTTACATCAATCATTATTTTGAATTCATTATCTGTTAGAGATTGTGTGTGTCTCTCTTTAACTATTGGCTCCAAACCAACAATCACAAACATCATACAAAGCAAACAACTCAATTAATCTACCACTAGGATTATAGCAGAACTATCAACTTATAATCGTCTAATAAGAAAAGCTGACTACAGTTTTAACACAACAAAAACTCATAACTATCAAATATAACTAATAAATATAAACAACCTGTTCTAACCTTCTTCCTACCTATAATAGCTTAAAATCTTTAAATAAACAAAGAAAAATAAACCAACTGAATATTTATACATGCCCTCTTTCTTTACCGGTTCATTACCTCTGATTGGCGGCAGAACTTGTCAAGTCAAGATCTTTGACGAAACTGAAGAGTGAATCATACAATAATAACACTTGCATCTAATCTTGGGTAATTCCAGAATAAATAAGACGAAAGCCACGATTCTGTCTTACGCAGTGATTTAAGTTATGTTCTTTGATCGTGAGAAGATAGGTCAAATTCATGGCGCTAGAATTCTGTAATGTTTCAAATAGAGAACGTTCCGCTTTGCCTGCCTTAAGAAGATATTGTATTTTATCTGCAGTTGTTTTACTAAAAACTAGTCTTTGTACTTTTTGATAATTCTCCACTTCCTTCTGAACGAGTAAATAATGAGAAGAAGACTGACTTGAAAGATAACACTCACAAGTAATATTACCCCTTCTCCTGCGAGGTGATTCACCAGAGACATATCCTGAGATTAAGACTTTCTTACACATTAACTGCTCCATAGACTATGGAAGTTACGCCTTGTCGTGGTCGAAGCCCTTTTCAGTGCATCTTTGTTTTCTTGGGAATATATTAACCGGTTACCACATGACAAAATAATACTGTTTTACATTTGATTGGCGATGTATAACAAGCACTCTGTAACAAGCATAAGTTTCGGATTAATACTCTCTATTTATTAATATATATATTTTGCGATATTTTGACCACTAAGGTTAAATTTTGCCCATTTAATGATCCGAATAACTTTTTGCACCACCACTACGAATTCCATGGCCTATATTTGGGGCATGAGATTTACAAGAGAATGCTAACAAAAAAATGGGGACATACTCGTATATGGCGGAAACAAATACCTTCCATTTCGTACTTGCCGCATCGTCAACTTGATTGATAATTCTTAATCATTCGAAGGGATTTTAGTCATGAACGCCCTGATACTTTCAGCTGACCTTCTCAAATAATCATTCCTTGATTCTTTGGGCTCCAACTAGACTCGATTACAATTTTCGCGAGATGCAACTTTATACTTAAATAGTCCTTTATCAGTGTCGTCCCCAGCTTAGAATGCGCGCATTCATTTGCCTTTGGGACTTGTATGGATGCAGTGGAGATAATTTTCTCCTGCTACTCTTTCCCAGCACCTGATACTCTTTTATTGATCGCATATTCTTTTGCATCAATTGCAACTCCTTTGCCTAACCTGATAAACTTTGCAACATGCTTTACTCTTTTTCATCTCCTAATACTTTTTTCTATCACCTGATAATCTTTTCCTATATCTGGTCGTAGAGAAATGGCTACATTAAGCATGCTGGAGGAGTATAGGTACATTAACCCCCCCCCCCTCCTCATGCGGAGAAGCGTGGTAAAGGTAGCCATCGAATAACCATAACTGCTTACCCTGTTTGATCTCTCCGCCGCTTTGGGCAGTTGGAGCTAACATCTGTTTTAGGGCAGCCACATGAAGCCCTTAAAAGACGCTCTAACGATCCAATTACCTACGAGACCCATAAACCCGTGGTTATGAAAAAAAAGCGGTGCTAGTCAAAACGGCACGCCAAGTAGCGGTGCGGTTGCGAGCCTCTACATAGCGAGCCGACTTGGGCACCCCAGTGCCACCCTCGGCAATTCTCGCTTTCCCCAGATGCGAACTTACCATTCGCGTTCCCCCCCATCCCCCCAGGCTTCTGTGGCATGGTTACTTCCCCCTTTAGATGGGGCGGTAATCCGCCTATAAATTAGCCCCGGAAAGAAAGAGGGATGATTAGAAGTCGATACGCAAGAAGGAGGACCAGGTCGTGAAGATCGATCCGTCAGCCCGACACGAAGAGTAGAAGTCGATCCGAAAGTAGGAGGATTAGTTCGTGAAGATCGATCCTTCAGCTAGACAAGAAGATTAGAATTCGATAAGAGAGAAGAAGGTTCAGTTTGTGAAGATCGATCCTTCAGCCATACAAGTCTATTTCCGTGAGAAACGATAGGATCAGATTAAGAAAATCGATCCCCCCTTTTCGGGTGGTATTAACATAAACAGTCGAGGTTTATATCAGGGCCATACCGAAGAATCCTTTACAGACTGTAAAGAAGTCTGACTTAAGAAAAGCAAAGCCGCTCACACTCGAGTGACTCTCACATCTCAAGCTCCTTAAGAGTGAGAGGAGAAGAACCCAGCCCCAACGAGCCTCCGTTCTTTAATTACGTTGAAGAATCAGCCCCCTACAGGCGGCAAGCTATCCCTCCTCGACGAAATTTCAACCATCGGCCACAACACTCCAAAGCGAGAGATAAGTCATCCAGCGACATCCGGCAATCCATAATACCGCCTGTCATGTAAATTAGAAAGAACATTTATATTCACATTGCGATAGTAGAAGTTTAGTACGTCTCACGTTTTAAAGGGGAGTAGAAACCATTGTTCGTGAACCTAAGTCATATTTGCTTGTAGACGAGAGTACGTTAGTTTAATGTTTAACGCTAATCAAATAGAGTCGCTATAAAAATACTAATCAGCAATTGGTATGTTTACGGGTAGCCTATTTGTTTATTTTTGTCATCATATCCGTGCGATAGGTCTAGATGCCAAAGATAGAAATGTGTTAACTGTTGGTTTGTTAGAGTTAAGTGTTTTATTTAAAATATATGTTTATTTTGGTATAAATCTGGTGTTTCCTTTTATCCTTATGTGTTTAAAATAGCTCTTCCTTAAGAACAAAACTACTGAATTAGTACTCTTAGAACAAAGCCTACTTCATCATAGAGGTAACTGACGCACCACAAAGCATACCGCTACAAAAAGGGTGTCAAAGAGTATAGTGATAAAAAAACGACCATTCTACGACACTGGTATTCTTTTCCATCATCTGATACTCTTTTCTACTACCTCATATTATTTTCCATCACCAGATACTCTTTTCCAGCCATATATTTATTTGTAGCACATATTACTCTTTTCAGGCATCTGATACTCTTTTACTTCAAACTGATACGCTATTTCAACACCTGATATACTCTTTCATAACCTGATTTTCTTTTACCACCGATAATCTACCCCAACACCCGATAATTCTATCAGTTAATACTTTTTACCTGCACCTGAGATTATTTTTCAGTAATAGATAATTTTTTCTAGCATGTGGTAGTCTTTTCCTGGATTAGATATGTTTTCCTTCAACTGATACTCTTTTCCAGCCCTTGAAACCTCCTTTTCACTTCCTAATACTCTTAACCAGCACCTCTTACTTTATCCAAGTACCCGAAACTGTTTTACAGCTGCTGATATATTTTACAATACCTGATACTCTTGTATTGCACCCTATACTATTTTTTCAGCATCAAATACTCTTTTCAAGTACGAACTAACGTTATCAACACCTGATTCTCCTTTTCAGTATCTGATACTCTTTATATAGCACAAGATACCCTTTTATACGAAAAGCTGGCTTGCTAGAGGAAGGGATACACTTTTCCAGCATCTTATCCTCCTTTTAGGACTTAATAGCCTTCCATAGGACATAATACTATGTTTGATAACCAGATACTCTATTCCAGAAAAATATAATGTTTTACAGTTCAATCTACTCTTTTCCAGTACTTATTCATCATTACCAGCACTTGATACACTTTTCCTTTACCTGATATTCCTTTCCTCACCTGAGGATTTCCATCCCCTGATACCCTCTTACAGCACCGGATGTTCTTTTCCAGCACCGTATATTAATTCCAACACCTGTTAGTTTATTCCAGCATTTGATTTAGTTTTCAATATGTTAGTCTATCCCAGCTCCTTATACTGTTTCCAACAACCTAAAACTCTTTTATAGAACCTGATACTCTTTTCCATCACCCGATACTCTTATACAGCACCTGATAGTTTATTACAACACCTAATACTATTTTATGACCTGGTCCTATTTGCCAGCACCGGAAAATCTTTTCGAGTATCTGATACTCATTTTCAGATCGTAATATTCTTTTCATGAAAGTGATATGCTTTTCCAGCAACTATTACTCATTTCCAGCATCTAATACTCTTTTTCCAGATCTTGTCACTCCTTTTCAGTACCTGTTACGAATTGCAAGTAGGTAATGCTCTTTTTCAGCTCCTGATACTGTGTTCAATTAACTTATACTCGTTTTAGCACCTGATACTCCTTGCGGCGATAATACTCTTTTGCAGCACCTGATACTATGTCCCATCTCATGATACATCTTTTAGGCCACCAGATACTCTTCACCAGCACAGTATAATTTTTAGCACTTAATATTTTTTTAGCATCGAATACTATTTAAAAGCACAAAATACATTTTACAGCACCTATTCCACATTATTAACACTAGATATTCCTTTCCAGCTGTGATAATTTTTTCACCAAATAATGGACTTTTTCAGTACCTGAAAATCTCTTTTAGCACCTGATATTCTTTTCTAGCTCATGTTCTCTTTTACAGCACCTGATACGATTTTATAGCACCTGATATTTTTGAAAGCACCACATACTCTTTTCTATTACCAGAAACTCTTTTACAGCACCTAATACTCTTTTTAAAGCATCTCATACCTCTACAGCACCTGATACCTTTTTCCAGCACAAGACGCTATTTCTAGCACCTAAAACTGTTCCAGCTCTTGATGATCTTTTACAGCAACTAAAAGTATTTTCATGCAGCTGATACTCTTTTTAAGCACCTGATACTATTTCCAGCACTTTCTTCTTGGTGAATTCATCCTTGGTTTTGGCTTGGATTCAGAAAGGAAAATATAAATTAAATTACATTTAAGGAACATAATCATCAAGGCAAGAATAGTTTATTATGTAATATTTCTTTAATTTATGAGACAAGGTTTCGATTTTGTGTTATTCAAGAGAATTACTCGAGTAGAGAGAAGCAAAGAAAGACCATAATTTGAAGAGTCCTATATAAAGACGGACTTACTATATTTCAATTAGGTTTAAGGAAGAATCCTAGGTTGGATTTGAAAGTATTGCTACACTTTCTATCTCTTTCTATCTCTCTCTCTCTCTCGACGCAATGGACCGAATGGTCTTTTCCAGTACCCTAAATTCTTATTAACTTCATATATCTTGTAACTACATACCTCCTACCCTCTGTCCATCTCTCTCACTCTCCTTCATCTCTCTTACTTTCTCTCTCTCTCTCTCTCTCTCTCTCTCTCTTTCTCTTTCCCCACACGCATGCACTGAAAGGTCTCTGCATTTCTTTAAATTCTTAGTTACTCCTTGTAACTCTCTCACTCCGACGCTATCTCCTTCTCTCATTCTCTCGCTCTCTCTCCCTTTCTTTCTCTCTTTGTCCCATTCGCTCTCTCTCTTCTTGTCTACTCACTCCACACACTTTCAAACATAGGATCACCTAAATCTTTACATTCTCTTCCAATTTAAAACTATTATGAAACAGTTTAAATTAAATAAAATTAAATGTTACTATTTGAGTCAAGTGATTTGGACATGTTACAAGAAGACAACCAGAAAGCTGTGTACGACAAGCCTATACAGGCAGCATTCAAGATAGGAGACCAAGAGATAGACCACTTAAGAGATGGGGGACCAGAGAGCTGTGGATGTTGGACTGCTTTTAAATGAGTCTGAACAGCTGGTGACTAGAAAGAGAGTTGACTGAGTGAGAGAGACAGCAGTCAGACGCCGAGCAAGGGTCGTTATGACCTGGGCCCTTACGTCAAGTTAAGTCAAGTCATTTGTTTCACATTTTAGCGTGCACAGCTTCTGTCCATTTATACATCTTTGCAGTCGTGACATCAAATCAGCAATCTCGGTAATTTCACATGGCAAAGTCAAAATCGTCAGATCTTCCATCGTCTTAGCAAGCCCACTAATCCAATAATCCCATACACTGCAGATAGACTTAACGCTAATGATCCGTTCTCACTATAAATTTTACTCCATGGAAAGATTGCCGCAGTGACTCTAAGCAGAACCGTCACACCTCCACCTCTTATCGAACAGTATAATATGTAGTCTCTGCCAAGGTAAATGCTTTCGAAACATCCGATAACACTCGTTTTCTGTAGACCCAATCCAAAACAACAAGCATTATTGCATTTAATCCATATCTTGGATACAAAAGTGCCACTTAGGCCTGAAACCTTTTAATCGATACATTCGTCAAGTCATTCCATTTTATCAATATGATCATATTTTTCCTAGTCCATACACTCATCGGTTTCATCCCACCCTAACAATACTTCCCAAATTTAACCAAAGCAAGGAATCCGAGGACTCTTGCGTCGTCTTATTTTTAAACAAATTCCTAAGCTTTTTAACAAGCCTCTCAGACTGGCGCAACCCATCAGTGCTCAATTTATGTCACAAAAATTCAACTTCATATGTAAACCACAGACACTCAGACAACTTTACTTTCACACCAACTTTTTACAATTTTCTTAAAACCTCATTCTCCATAGTCATATAATATGCTCTTTCATACTTTTCCTCATTACCATAATATGATCTTATAAGACGCGTGCATTTTGACTTGAAAAATCACTCAACTGCCCATTAATATCACGCTGAAAAGTAACCGCAACGTTCGCCAAACAGAAACTCAAGTTGAAAAAAATTATAGTGGCGCTTCGCAGTGGAGAACGCCGAGATTGGCCGGCTCTATTCGGCCACAGGCATCTGATAGTATCTACGCTGAAAATGGATTTTCATCAACACCTTCATTTCATACATGTTATACATACACTCAGACAAATGACTCATTGGAAACTTATCTTTCAACGTTCGTTCATTGACTTTTCTATAATCAATACACAGTCGGAATCTTCCATCCGTCTTTAATAGAGGCACAATCGGACTATTCCATAAAGTCACATTCGGTTCATCTACACAAATTATCTCTCACTTTTCTCACTGTTCCTCGATTTCATGAGTCACAGGGGATGGAAATGACGACACCTTTGGTAAATAGTAGTGGCGTCATTCAGTCTTATCTTGAAGTTCGGTAACTAAACGTTGGCAAAATTCCCATCCTCTTAACTCAATGCACTCTTCCTATTCCATAACATCCTATAAATCTTTTGCTTCTCAATTTCACTCAAAGTTTTCATAACTTTCATTTGCACAATCAAATCGTTATGCTTCCATCCATCCACTATATATAAACCACTATATATGAGCAGAGCATTTTTTTACGAGACTACTTTCGGTATGAAGTTTACCATACCCTCTTCAGTCCTAAACTGAGAATGGAATGGACACAAAAGCCGCTACATAACCTCCCGGCCTGACAAAAAAAAATAAAAAAAGGATCATAAATCAGGAGTGGGAGGTTCTAAGATATTGTTTACGATCAGGTTTCGAGAATAGGAAATACATACAAATTGACCTTCAGAAAGATCGAAATTGTGATTTTCTCCTATTAGTATCGATTCTATAATTTTTATTTTACAAAAAGCTTTAAAATTATATATTATTTGGAACGTTGAATAATCTATTTGGTGGTTGTATTTGCTAATATGGCTAAAAGTATTGGATGTAATACGGCCTCGCCTGGCCTGACATCACCTCTATCTTTAGATATTTATTTTGTTTAATGTTCTCCCAGTGTTTCCTCTATAGAACAAGGGACAATTATTGGATTTTCACGCGATTATATATGCACCTGCCTCCTTTGGCTGATCCATGTTTATGGGCTTATTCGAAGGGAAAAATTTGAAGATGGAATAAGGGTCTTTAAACCTCGCTGGACCCAGAGAAAAACTCTATTTACTCATTTAGGAGGGGGGAGAATGGGAGGGTTAGACAATTCCAGTTACTCACTTTGTTTTTATTATTCTCGGGGCGGTATACTGTACATTTAGCTTTAGATAAGCTATTATTGATAACATAAGAGAAAATAATTTAATTCAATAAATCTGAAGGTTGTATATGTAATCTCGTCTTCTAGAAAGCAAGGGTCCAAGATTCGAACTGCTCTCAAGAACATACCTAATGCAACGGCCTTTTTACTACTAACATAATCATGTGAAAAAAAGAATGTAAGAGTTAGAATGGGTCGGTTTACACTACACATTGAAGCTAATTTGGGTTAATGACTTACAATTTTGACATCGAGGAAGGCTATACAATTATCATTTTACCATTCTACTTAAAAATTAATAGTAGGATGGAGATCGTTAAGATTTTTAAGGCAATTGTCCAATGAATGTAAACTTTTTATAGGCCAAATCGATATAACATCGTCTACATACCTAAACCATACAAATTTTGATGTGGAATAAGAGAAGGAAATAAAGTAATTTCAGAATGTTTCATTAAATGGTTACATAATATGGGTCATTACAGATTGCCTATGCTACTAAGTCCATATTATCGACGCAAGAAATCCATTTCACTAATGAATACATTTTCAGTAACATAGTTTTACAAGATTTATAATTTTATTTTTGCCTGGTGGGAGGCTCAATGTTCCAATTAATAAAGCCTTTGATGTTCTATCTTAGGTATTAGACAATCCGATTGTAAACCTACCACTATGTCAATGGGGTGAATTCTGATTGACTTTTGCCTCGATTTGGTCCGACTTGAGTCAAAAGTTATATGGAAATTGGACAAAACTGTACCCTTCACGTGCCGCAGCAACTTTCCGTGTATAGTTTCGTCAATGTATGAATCAGTACTGTTCATAATGGCAATAATGAGCTTTAGTCCGATTATCAGATTGTTGTTAAGCCCGAGAGCACCAAAGGAAACTAAAGAATGATCTCTTATTGTGCTATCAGTAGACTTGCTATTGAAACCATCGCTCTCTTTCCTTCAATCGCAGTGTCCCCTGATATTCTGGAAGTTCCTTCGAGGCTTGCCTAAGTTTGGTCAATGATTTATAATTTTATCTTTGCCTGGTGAGTGGTTGGTTGGAAATATGAGGCCAAGATTCCCTTCTCTATTACCAAGTATTAGTACTAAGTTTTTATTAAATAACGCATAACAAGTAGGGAAAGGGACAATGAGGGCCGCGTTTTGCTCTTTCAATTTACCATTAATTTCTTAAATCTAATATATGATAATAGTAATAATAATTGTTATTTATAATTTTTAATTATCTTTCTTGTTTGGTGGGATTGCGTCATATGCTCAGACCTATTTGGCCTTAATTTTGTGTGTTGTCGTGTGTGCTAATATGGTGCGTACCTATGTGCTTGGATGTACGTGTTTTCCATTTTGGGGGCTATTTTATGAGTTAGTGACATCCTTGCACCATATTCGAGTCTCTAGGTGTAGAGTGGGGTAAGAGTATACGAGAAAAGATCAAATGAAGGGAAGAGAAACCAAATGTCAAATGTCATGAAAGAGAGAGTGATCCATAGCGAATAGCATCAACCTTAAGTGTAGGGCAAGAAGGAAGGATGGGATTCGTTAAGCCCCCCCCAGAACTAGCGCTTCTTGCAATGAGTACAAGTACTCGTTAATACAAATCAGAGCATCTTCACAGAGGGAGGTATGCGTGAGTGAGTACTCCTACCCTTGTTACATGAATTTATTTTTCGTCAACCGTATATTGTGCAAGTGCAGTTATTTATGTAGCTCCTGTATCCTCGTCTACACATGTGTATGTTTTAAACTCCAACTTTTCCTGTCCATTGTATTTTAAAGTGAGAAATCACATGCGTTAAGCCTAAAAGGCAGTCTTGGATTTGGAATGGAGAGTTTCCCAACTCAATCAAGTAGAAGCAACATTCGATGCCATATTAATGGTGTCTCGAATTAGACTTGAGTTTTCTCTCACTTCAATCCCTTCCTTCAATTTATTTTCGTCTTTTCACTCTCTTTACTATTTTTATACGGGCGGAAGATTTTTAAAACCTTTTGCTTTATAGGCAGCATCTTTTCCTGGATTAGTCGACCTAGATCTCCCAAAAAGAGATTCTTGACACACGTACATTTTGGAGGAAGCGAAAGCGAACCGAATATTTTCAGTAAAGTGAAGATTGGACGGGTTTCTCATCGAGGGCAGGGGAGTGTTCGGTCCTTGCGGAAGTTGGTCACGCATAGCTCTGGTTCTAGCCATGTCTTATTTGACTTTAGGTACTTGTATGTTCCACATGCGTTGCACGGACAGCGGAAAACCGGATGAGTGATCATTATTTTTAAACGGCCTGTGTACCACATGTAGCCCAAACTTCTTCTTAGAGAAACTATCATTTAATAATCTATCTTGTTTGCAACTCAGTGCTTTCTCTCATATTCAATATTCCCCTACATAGTTATCACTGACAAAGGCTGTCTTGTACTTCGTTCGGGTTAAAAAAAGGCCCAATTTTTCCATAACTGAACTCGTTTGTAATCAACTGTATATGACAACAATTACATACTAATAAATGAGGCCACAAGCATGTCTGGTAATTACTTCGACCTTTAATCACTGATCCTTCATCCCATAACAAGATAGCATTGCTGGATCTCTACTCATGATATTTACTCATAATAGGAATTCTTTAAAATTAAAACTGACTAAGGAATGCAAGATGTTTCATCATCATTTTTACTTTTTTCAAAATTCTCACTCAGATCTTTTATAGCTAAAATTTGGTTACAGTTCTTTAAGGAAAATGAGCGAGTTGTTTTATTACATGTTTGAACAGATATTTCTTTTTTAAATTCATCCTTATTTTACTTTAGATAAAACTTGATATTTTGGAGGATTGAAGACGTCCTAATTTGGAGACTGTCGTGGTATGACGTTACATTATATCAATACCATATTATATCTATGAGGAAGGGACCAATAACTTGAAAGCGAACCGACAAAAGGGACGGAAAACCACGAGTTTAGACGGGCTGAGTAGCGAGAGAGTGCAACAAGGTGAGGTAAATTATAGACAATGGCAAAGCTTAAGGTTATTTTAAGAGGCATGTATAAAAATATAATTTTATTTACACAAAAATAATGAGAGAATTGATGGATAAAATTAACGGGCAAAATCACATCAGTAAATAAAAGGGGGAATGGTAGTTATAAAAGAGATTATGAAGTTAGAACTTGAGGTATTACAGGAGGAGACTATTCAAATGGGGGAGAAATTAACTCAATTGAGTTACTGAAGGGAGGAGATGGGTTGGCTTATGGATGTCTTCTGCACGTGAGGTGTGGCCGTTCGGAACTTTTGAGCGGGAGGTTGGAGTGATGACGGTTCTCCAAATACAAAGGGGTGGGGTAACTTCTGGTCCAGGAGAGAGTATTTCGGCTACCCGAAATGAGTAGGGCTTCGACAGGAGTTGATGGAAAAGTCGGGAAAATCACTCGGGGTCGATCGTTTAGTGTAATTACCTCCTGGCTGGGGCTTATTCCAAATACACAAAATAGTCCAGCTGTCACTTTGCTTTGTTGCTAGCACTTGACTTGGAACCATGGGGAAATCTCCTGGGGTGTGGACGAGACTTTTCAACTCTGTGTCTTCTCATGGAAGTCGAACTCTATTTTTTTCGTGGCTCTCACCGAGTGACGTTAGCGGGAAACAGCTCTACTCTCGAATGGCCTCGAATCTTCTTGTAAAGGCTATTCTAGTCTGCGTAAAGGTGAATCGTTGGGGACGCGGTTCTAGGCTACCGCTTGTGGAATGGAAGGGGGGGTAGGCTTACCAATTTAGGCCTAACCGGGCCGTCTGCAGCGCATGGAAGTTCCGTCTGCTCAAGAGATTCCCCGTGGGGTTCCCTCACATAGACGTAAGAGACTTATAAACTTTAGAGGAGGAATAGGTTTTATTTTACTTAGATTACTTATTAGAATCGAATTTAAGATATGTCCCAAAGAGTTTATGCTTCAACTGAAAATGTATACAATGATACGATAAAAGAAAGCTTTTAGGGTAAAACCAAACGATATAAATAGTATGTTACTTTCAGTTCTGCACTTTTGGTGAAGAATCAACAATTGTTTCACTCAGTGTCAAAAAAGGCAACGCAATTGTTGATGTGTTTGGCACTAAGCATGGCAGTAAATAACTCCAATCTCCTCTAAGTAAATTTCTCCTTCCTTCGTACCCTCCATAAAAAATAGAGAGGCACGAATGACTTCCAAAGGATTCTTAGAAGTTCGAATGAATTAAAACTTAAATTTGTAGAACTTGACTAATTCAAAGAATTGGCTGCTTTCCACTGTCTGTGGATTCAATTTTGCCTGATGGCATTATTTAATTTTTCATATTTCTCTTTTGCTTTACTTTTTTTCTTCTATGTGTAAATAAGTTTTAATCATGCTCTAAATTGCTTTATTTCTCTCTGATTCCCTGTTTTACCTAGTTGCTCTCTTTTTTCCACCGTATACTTCTTTAATTTCTTTGTGTTGCTTTTCTGCATTTGTTATTTTCTGTTTTTATAATGATTTAAGCAATTTGTTTCTATTTTTGTCAGGGATTCTGGAGAAGCTTAATATGTTGGACAAAATGGAAGCCCCTTAGATCGACAATTCATAAATAATAGCGTCGAAACTTAATTGGAATGTTAATGATCGATGTATTGCAGTAATTCTTCAGAAACAATAATATAACTATAAATTTAGTGTGTTTTAAATGGGGTATGATTTAGTAGATATGGGGTTTATGGTTGGCGTTGCAAACAGTGGGTTATTCAAATGGTTTATATGTTAAAATTACTAAAATCAGTTGTTAAATCTATCTATTTACAATGGCGTAGCTGGTAACGCCATGATGGCTCCAAAAGCCAAACTCATGGGACGCGAGCATAATTACTGGCACTGCGAAGAAATGCGTAATATATCGTGTTTTCATCGCCTCCATATTCGCTTAGCTTAGCACTGCCTTGCTTCCCGCCAAAGGTCAGCGTCACCGTCAACCCCCAAGCTCTCCATTGACGCGAGCTGCAGCCACTTGACTAGAGAAATTAAGAAGAATTCCTAAATGACATTGTAAATAAAATATTAAATAATTGGAGTGCATTTATATAACCAACCGTTTTTATTTTTCTCTTCTTATATTCATTGATATAACTTTCGTTCTATTCTCCTCAAGTGAGAAGTGGTAGTAGATGAATGAATTTTTAGGTTTCATTTAGCTAAACAATGAGGTTTGAATTTATACTATTTATACTTATTTTTAAAATAAACTTTATTAGGTATCATATTTAGTTTTGAGTTATCAGGTGATAGCTTCTATGGTACTGGGCCAGTTGACAGAAAGTGCCCTTCGCAGGTGAATTTGGTCGAAAATGGGATTACGAAAAGAAGTGAGAAGTTGTTGCTCAACCAAAAATGAAAACCGTCCCTAATAGAAGAAAAGAAAACTGTGTGTATTCAGCCGGTATTGCAGTAGCTTGGGTGAGTGGAACCTAACAATATTCAGGATCTGTCACACAATTCCTAAATAAATGTCAAGTTTATGCCCACCGACTTTGAAATTGAATGCTCAATTGATAAAATTCTGGTTGTTTGTAAGCAACTGATGAGATTGAAAAGAGGTTGTGATTCAAGACGGAATGGATAGGTAGCAAGCGTTTGTTTTCCTCGCTGAATGGCCAGATGGTAGGATGCATTAAGCTTGCTAGTGACCGTCATGGCACCAAATAAGAAAGCAAAGTGTGACTATATTTGCCAACGATGAGTATCAAGGTAAACTCTGGTTGCAGGATTCACTCCTCACCTGTAGTCATTTCCATTATAATTAAAAAGTCAGTAGCATCCTGATGGCTTTTGATTTCTCAAATGACATCTCACATTCCATCGGATTTAGAATTTTTTAAACATACTGGGTAGCTTAGATAACAGATACGAATACTCCGATGACAAATTGCGAATAGATAAAACTCGACAGCTCCCCCGAAGAGTGAACACAAACTCCAATAATATATCAAGAGTATAATTCTGTTCAAAAAGAATTTCAAATACCCCTAAATTATTCAGAATATTATTCACGAAAATAATTGAATTTTCTGCAAAGGTTGAAAGGAATTTTTGGTTGAGAAGCATGTCATTAATTTATCAAAATTTTGGAAGAGAATCGCGAGGATTTGATGACATTTCAGAAATGTTGGAATTAAAAATACATTTCAAATCATTTTATCTGAAATTAAAAATAAAGCTAACTCGGCAAAGCCTCAGTAGGTATTTACAAAAGAAAAATGAATACAAAACAACTCTATGAAGAAAGATTATGTATTAATTTTATGGAAAATTATTCAAGGAGATTACGGAAGAGATAATTGATTAGCCATTATTTTTGAGATCAGCCATTCTTTATATTATTTGGGAAATAATTCTTAAAAGTTAGATCTGCTTTATTATTCATTGATTCAATTCAATCCAACCCTTGTTTCTTTGCTAATTCTCAAAATGCGTCCTGTGATTTCAAATTTATTTTTAAAAATTGAAATAAAATTATCTTTGAACAGTGCGGATAATTCTTCTGATTCATGGTCAAGCCTAAACTCCTTCGCATCCCGAAGTTATGCAATCGAGAAACAAGGCAGACATTTAACTAAAGATTTTACTTATCATTTCCTATAAAAGAGAATAGCAATTTTGTTAGCATATTTACTAAAAAATACTTGAAGCTAATAAAGGCATATAGGTAAGTTCTTAAAAGGAGTTTGAAAGGTACAGCAAAATTTGCTGTTCACTTTAACATCAGAAATGAAGGTGAACATTGCTACACTCTTCACTCGGAGGATAAAGCTTATTGAAATTTGGGAAGAAGAATTCTTAATATTCCGATATATCGTCCATATTTACATGCATCTCTCTTCCTCTTGCAGAGCAAATAGTGAAACAGGCAGGTAGTAACAATGGACAATTTCTGAATAAAGCCGACGGATGGAAAAAGATTCCATCCAATTGATAACTGACTTTTCATTAATAGCCTTTATGTTTTTATTGGTAATATTTCTTATAAATATTTTTGCTATTATATGTATATAGATTTATATATTGAAATGTAAATCACAATAACAGGTTAGATAGTAGATGCTCATTAACCTTTGGAAATTAGGAAGGATAACACATAAGAGATTTCGTCTTTTTATAACACCAAGAGAGGATGAAGTCTGAGTGGTTTGTGTAGTGGCCAGAAAAGGGAAGAGCGCTTCATTGCTTAGGTTCGAGACACCTATCATTTCACTTTATTTAACGGATACAATATTTGATTCGGTCTGCTCTCTCTCTCTCCTCTTTCTGCAAAATCCTTTTATCGCTTAAGCTAGACAAAGCGTAATTAAACAGATTTGACGGGGTAATTTTAAAAGGAGTAAAAGGGTGTCTTTTTAAATATATCGTCTTTAATAGTGTTAAAATCAAATTCAATGCGGTCATCATTTAACAATTTTCCTTATGGCTGACGCTTGTTTGCGTTCTTTAAACTTCTAGTGAAAGGAACGAGAGTGGTGGCAGCATTTTTAATACATCTACGAATGAATTTTCTAATTTCAGAAATCCCTATACTTCATGTAACGTTTTTGGTCTGAAATAATTCTTGAAGACGGATACTTTATCCTCTTGTGGTGATTGTAGCAGAATAAGGGCAAATGGCGGCCATGTGCCTTCCTGTACCCACGTGGATCCGGAGATTACCGCATGGAGCTGGTGAAAGCATGGGAACCTAGGTAAGGATGCGGCTGACGCTGTTATCACTCACCCCAGCTGTATTTGCCTAGGGACCAATATCATCTCCTTCCATCCTCACGCTGCCACCTCTTCGCGAGCATGCGGGGCCTTCTGCTTAAAGATTGGAATACGTTGGACATTCCAACGAGCATTATCAAGATTCCCCCTTTCCCCGAAGGAGTCGCTTACTTTTCACCAAGATCGCGCGCTTCTCCTCTTTAAGCGCCTATATAACGCTTCGACTGAGTTTAGAGAGCAGCACTGTCACACGCCCACCTACTTGGACGAACGAGTTAAAGGACGCTTTCCCTCTCCCTCCATCCCTGCTGCGATCTCGATTCAAGTAAAGGCTAAATCGATCCGTGAACTCTGCCTTAGCCAATCGGCAAGTATCGACATCAGTGAACTCTTCCCTAATCAATTGACAAAGACTGAGAAGGATTTCCAACTCCGAAGAAGACTAGTGCTCCATCGTATGATGCCAGAGGCAAACCAACTTCTTCCGTCGCCTTCACTGTACTCCAACTGGCCTCTTTTTGGCAACGAGGTAATCGTAACTGTTGCTGCCTGCAGATTGATCTTATATTTGGCTTATCCAATTTCTCCATTATTTGTGTAAATTCCCAATGTAAAATTCCCCTTTAAATCACCAACTGTATCTGACTTCTTTAATCCCTTAAACAACCTACCTGATCGCGTGTGGATCAGCTGCACAGAGTTTGGCCTGTCTACCGTATTGACAGTGATATCAACAAATGCTATTCTTAAGGGGGAGAGTTTCACGATTCATATGAGAGTTGTGATATCGAGTGGGAGATGTGTGCCTCCCAGTGGGAGAGAGAGTTACGATCTCTTCCTTGATGGGGACCAGTACTGCCTTGACCTACCTGTGGCAAATGTTGCGAGGGATCATTTGCAATAGCAGTCTCCCTTGTCTTAAAGCTGTGATTGAAGGTTCGTAAGAACCGCGTAGCGAGTTGCTCGTCTGAGGTTTCCAGGGCTACAATTTCACATGTTTTATCAATGTGAGAAGAAAGGCGCCAAACGGAGGATTCCGAAGAAACTCCAGGCTTATAATATCCTTCCATTTTTTACTAAATCCTTAGGGAAAAGATGGAATGGCTGAGTGGAAAGAGCCAAAAGCTCCATTTTTTGTCATTGATGTAGTAAACTTTTCCAAAACAGCGGCTCGGTAGTTTGGAAAGCTAAAGATTTTAAGGTCTCTTAGAATGGGCAAAATTCTTTCAATTACTGCGTGTGGCAGTGTCTGCATCATCATTGGAGATTTACAGTGTGAAATGGTACTTTATCCAAGGGAAAGAGTAGCTCGATTTGTGTGAACCACGAGTTAGGCGAAGCAGCCTAAAATTTGCTCAAAGAAATAACATAGGTACTTAACTTGAAGTGCCTGTGGTGGACGTCCAAAACCTTTGGGGTACAATTTCGTGTAGTTTTCGTTTCCTGCCTTAGAGAAGTTGATAGTTACGCTAGGGTCACCACTTTGTAGTTGTAAGGTGCTATTGCTTTTGTAGAGTGAGCTGAATATATGTAGCTTGCGTCATATGAACTCCCTTTACACTTTCTCTCTTATTTTGGCCGAAGTGTACACCTTATCTGCTATGACGTTATAAAGATGAGATATTTACATGTGCAGAAACATTAATTTAACTCTAAAAGCTTCAGGGTTGTAACAAACAGGAGGCAAGAAAGATCACTGAATGCGAAGTAGTAGAAAAGTCTATTAAATGCAGTGAAGCATAAGATCGTTGCATGTAAGGGAAAGAAACGGACGATATAGAGCAGATAATTTGCTAAGAACACAACTATTCGTAGATTTGTACAAGAATGGTAAAAAAGAGCGTGAAGGATAGACAAAACCTTTGTAGAAACTTTTATAAGTATGGAGTGTGACAAAAAGAATTCACTGTTAGATTCCAAGCTAAGGTTTATCATGTATAAGGAAAGTAGAGAAACATAGAAAAGTGAAGTGGTAGATAGAGGTCACAAGAAATTAAATGGACAACGAGAGAGAATAGAGAGAACTTTTCTTAATGTTTTCTCAAGTTTTTATTAGGAATGAGTAATTTTGATTAAATATTGAACACATATACGATTCTGTTTATCGCTTTTCTTTATAGAAAAAAGTATAATAGTAGAGGATCAATTGTTTTTGGAAAGCTATGTTTTAATTTGGCGATGTAATTGTGAAGAATATTATTTCCGGTTTTTGAATGACTTTCTACAACTTATCTTTAGATTCGAGATCCTTCCCGTCTTTCTTGTTCTAAAAGTTACTAAGAATGATTATTTATAACAAATAAAATTAGTTTGACTTCTCCAGCCCCTATTTTGCATGGTAAATAACCTTTTCCTTTAATAAAGTTCTTGTAGAAATCATTTTCATGCTAATATCAATTGTATGTATGTGTAATACGATGCTGTTGATATGGCAATGTATGGTACTAGAGCAGCAAAGAGGCTAAAATGACCGCTTTTTTCGATTAGAATTCGTAAATTTCGCTTAATTCGTGATTACTTGTCATCATATTCCATGGATGCCCTCACGCTGCACCTAACCTTTTTGCGGTATCATATGATCCAATACTTCTAATAAGTTCACAAGATATTCAGCAAGATTCCTAAAACAACGAAACGGTTAGTTTGACTGCCTCTCACATGAGCACTAATGTAACGTTGTGACCACTTGTCCTGACCTTTTCAATCTCACTATATCCTACTTACTACTATACCCCAAGCAATCATTTAGTGCTGCGCTTCCCAGCTGCGAATATATGTGCAAAATGTTTTTTCAAATGAAAATATCTTGCAAGTTTGAAAGCAATGCAAAATTACTAACCTCTTCGGGACAAGAAATCGGGCCCGAAAAGAAGTGTCAATTGACATCAAGAATTTGAAAAATGGTCAAGAAACGCTTACTTTCTATCAATTCACATCAAATATAAATGTGATTTTTATGAACACTGTTTTGATCACCGAAGCTGGCAAAAAAAGGTGGCCGTTCAAGTCCTCTACAATATGTTCTCCTCTATCGGGAAGTTACTGTTAAGAAAATTACTCTACACGACTTTCTTTGCAGTTAGCTTTACAATTGAAACAGACTTTTTAAAAGAGTCACGCCGAGCAGGGAATCCGTAAAGACTACACTTGAGAGACAGACGTGACATTGTCGCGGAAAAGAAAAAAAGGCCAAGTGCGAAAATGGAAGCAGAATAAAACCCTGAAATTTGCCACAAATGTAAAATTTTGTATGTTAATTCTGTACATTCAACAAAATATAAAAAAAACTTTTAAAAAGTGTCCTTCAAATTTAAAAGCCACAGAAAAAAACGACCATTTAAGAGTAAGAAATGAATTGCTGCGGTAAGTAGATATCACAAAATGATACCGCCCACTTCTTATATCACCCTGGGGACTACCTATTCTTCACCAGGTAATATCAGGTTTCAGTAAGTTTCTTCGATGTTCAAGCGAACATGCAAGAACGATCCCATTCTGGACTACTCATGGTCAGTAAACAACGTCACGAAAGCTTTCTACGTCGCAGACGCTTTCGAGATTGTGAGAAAATCGCACTCAGGCTACAACATAAATGAACAATGGTCGCCAAATTAATAAGACGTCAGATCATTCTGTCTCAGACATATTGCACAACACCTGAAGTCAATTAAAGTCTGCCAAAAGCCAATGATTAAACTTCAGTAGAAGTGATGTCGACTGGCTTTGACACGTGCATAACGCAACTGGGCAATGCATCAATCTGGACGTGCCATATATTACAACATATACACGTTCCAGTTGTTCTTGACCTCAGGCAAACATACAGGTCTGCAGGAGGCCATGGAAAGAAAGAATGGAATCGAGCCTACATAGTGCCAAGAGTAAAGTATGGTGCCCGCTCTGTAATCATATGGGGCTGCATGTCAAGTTCATGAATAAGTCATCTCACCAAGCTACCCTAATAGATTAAAGGTTTTTATTAGTCAAAGACCTCTCAATAAATGCCTAGAATGTGATTTTTAAGTACGACAATTCCGTATGTCACATGGCTGCCTCCACAATAGAGTGTTTCCTGCATAATAATATATCAGTGATTTACTGATAACCTTTTTCCAAATATTAATCCACTGTAAAACTTCTGGAAGTACCTGAAAGAGGACATAAGATGCCGTCATTCAGTCTTCAATGAGCAAAGGAATGCAGTACTCACCGAAGATTGGGCCAGAATTACATTAATGAGGTGTCGCACCCTGATGAAGATCATGCCTCAAAGAAAGAGTGCGTTAATCACCACAAAGAGCTCTCTTGCCGATATTATATGTTTCGGCAAATTTGGTATTTTTTCAATCCTTTTTTAATTTGAGGCCATATATAACCTTTTACGATTTATCATTCATCATTTCAGTTATATTCTTAAAGTATGGCAAAAAATTACGACCTTATTTATCTAATTTTTCAAGATTTTCAAATTGTTAGAAATATTTGGGCCGAAACTATATGTATGTCCATATATATACGGATGAGTTGGGGGAAGATGAGTGGATGATTGTGACAAGTATAATTGATTTGTTCCTGCAAGTAATATTTTAAAGTGCATGTGTGAAATGAAATATGGAAAATGAGACTGCTCAAGAGCAGGAGAAAAGAATCAAATGTAAACATGTGAAAAGAAAGAATATGGTTCAATTTACAAGAAAAAATAGTAGATACTGTATGTTGGATGATCCCAAAACATGAGAATTAAACCAAAGTATCGCAATGTGGTTTGGATTTAAAAGAATCTGGATAACGTCGTCATTTTTTGCTAAAGTGATATTAATTTTATTCAATTGTGTCAAATTTTTATTTTATATATCTTTGAATAAAGGAGGTAAATGTGAAAATATCATAGGAAATCAACACATATATTTTCCGAGAGGTGACTTAAGTAAACTAATACATTGTATATTTATGTGAATGAAACTGAATTATACTTAATAATGAAACAAATGTATTTCTCTTAATACACTAGTCTGCAAGCGTGATTATATCTCTGTATGAATGGTATCTTTCTTTCATCTATCAAAGTGCTTGATGGACATGCTTCCTTCGCATCACACATTTGACCGTAATTGTGAGAAAAGAAATTTAGATGCGAGCTTGGAAAGGAATCTTTACAATCCATCGTTCACCCAGAGACTGGAAATTCCGGACAAACTGCTCTGCAACACCATTTACTCGCGGATTCTCTGAGTGCTCAGATAATTTCGACAATTAACTTGAATGAATGCCAAGCACATTTTTCAGTGCCCTCCATGTATTTATCTGAGTGAACGTCTTTTATGAGTTCTTTGATTTGAATACGACTTGAAAGTGCGCAGGACTGGCTTTTCATGCATAGTCTGGTTCGGAATCGAAGATGCAGGATTGTAGAACATTGGGAGTGTGACAGTTGGTATATTTAAATTTATCTTCATGGACGTTTAGAAGCAGACTTTCGGACAACAGCCACGTGAAAAGCTGAGCAGCAATGATTTGTATCCCAAGTAGGAATCAGCTAGGGTTCATGAACAAGGGTAAAAAATAAGCTTTTCTATTGTAATTTGTTCGCACATTTTTGCCTATGAGTTTTTTACCAATTAAACTCAATAAATCAATGGGCAAATTGAATTCCATCAGCAGCAGAGTAGCTAAATTGAGTCGGCTGTTGATGGTAAGAGAAAATAGACATAAGAGTTATAATTGAGATATCTTAAGTAAAATTAGCTAACTCAACTTCATATTTGTCAAAGAAAACTTGGTCTGGTAACAGTTCAGCAAAGCAGGCATTAGGAGTCAAATTATTGATTTTTAAATTCCAAATATATATTTCAACAAGCAAAATAGAGCAGACAATCACTAAAATTAATAAACGCTGTAGAAAAACTGTTAGAATTTATAAAACCGTTGTGGAAATTTTTAGGACACAAATAACTGCAAGGAATAGTTAATGCATAGTAAAAATAAATGGAATTTTGCCTTGATACATAATTAATTTTCCTACTTAGCTCATCATGAAAGTGATAAAGATTTGGAAGAGAACCGCTCTTCCCCTTTGATTACTGATATTTTTTCTAGTAAAAAAGTTGAGAACTAATCAAGGAAAAATAGTCAACCAATAGAAAACAAATTAAATCACGCCTTTTTAAATGTTTGTAAAGCAAGAATGGATTTTACGCACCCCAGTGACTGACAAAAAAAGCAAATGAAGAGCAGCTGCTGCAGGTTTGATTTAAAAGTTTAAAGAAAATTCAGGATAGTTGGAAGAATATGAATTAAATGTTTTCTACTTTCTTTTTCTTTATTAATCTTAGGTGAAGCAAGGATCGCTGAAAAAAGATGAGTAATATCTAATTATGCAATTTTGACTGATAAAAATAGTAGGATCTTGTGTTATACAATTAATTTCTTACCTTAATAAAATTAATAAGTTACGTAGGTAATTTCTTCGATATAATCATATGAATTTTCATTATAGTCTGTTCGATTTCATATCGTTTTCATGTGGGAGAGCTGTAATAATAGTAGATATTAGCCATACAAAGTAAAATAAAGGCAACAAGTGTCATTCATCTGGAACACTACGAAAAATATGCGATGCAAGATACTGTAAGTAGTCTCTTAATTTAAGCAGTTTCGGGCTATGATGTGATCTTTTTCAGCAAAAGCAAAAAACAAAGAAAGAAGATTTGCAAAAGCTGCAATGCCACATTGAGTCTGAAATATGTTTTAGGGAAAATATATAATCACCTTGTATATTTAGGCTTCGTTCCCTAACCTTTTATCAAAATATTCCGGTTAGACAAATAATATATTTGGAAATATCCCTTTCTCTCAAATGGAAATTCCAGAAAATGTGTGCCCTCCACAAGGAAAAAACTAATTGGACGTAAATTTCATGAGATAAGAATGAAACTTTTTAAGGCTATTTTATTTTAAATTGGATTAAAGGCCAAGAATTTTTCTAAAAGATTCGACTGAAAATATCTCAGCAAATTAATAAAATATCCTGAAACTGTTGCTGAATATAAAAAATTTGCCTGTGGAATTATCATTAAATCTTCATAAGAGTGCTGATTCCCACATAGAGAATAAAAGTGAGATAATTTCATGAATGAAAGAGTAAAGATCTAGATTAAGAGGAAGGCAAATGGGTGATCTGAGATACACGATGATGGTACGAAGGGTATAAGAGAGTGGATAGAATGAATATCGTTGTATACGGCCGAGTACGTATGTACGAGAACTCCGTACATGAATAACTACGTTTCACTTTTCTCTAAGACTGCTTTATTTTTACTTTTAATTCTTTAACCAGGGAGGAATTGTAATGTTATATATCTATTGACATTTGCAGCGTTTCGATGATTGAATTAAACAACTAGGACAAAAATATACTTTTAATTACATAAAAAAATGAAATATTAAAACCTTAAATATACTAATGCTATAATAAGAGGATCTAAATAAAGCGAAATTCGCTTTCGCACGGAATGGTAACTAACGAACATGGATAAGTTTTTGATTCCTTTTACCTTTACCTAAGAGGAAGTCTAGAGTTGGATGACCTTGATCGAGCACCTGTTCGATGCGATGAGTCGAGCCACGTTCGACGGGAGCTTTTCGCGCGGAAGTGAGACGACTCGAAAAACAGCTGATCGTCTCTCTGGTAGAAGAAGACGCTTGGTGAATCGATTCGAGAAAAACAGCTGATGCTTATCCTGAGTTAGGTGGAGAGCGCGTGGCGATGCTTCTTGACTTGAAGATATAAGCGAGAGGATTGTGGCTGTACGAGTTAGTCCAATCCCTGTGCTACACTTGCGGTCTTCTCGATGATGAGATTTGACCAAGAGGTAAAACTTTTCTCGAGTGAAACTTCACATTAGTATTCCTCAATGGTAAGGGATATATCTATTTTTATTCAGAAAACTGAGATAGGGTTTTTTTCTGAACGAGATAAGTATCAGTGGTCTACTCTTCGGCGTGACGAAAGGAACAGCCTTGCGAAGAAAAAAACCCGCTCGGTTCCACTGTCTTCTTGATTCCCGGTTTGTCTCGGGGTCTCGTCTTCTTTTCTCGATTGCTACCCCGATTGCTTTTCTCGGTTGCTACTCCCCTGGGGGAGGGGAGGGAAGACAAGGGCCTACCTTTAAGCCTCTCTTTTAAGGTATAAATTTTAACGTTGTGACCATTCGCCCTTCTGCTTTACGTACGGAAAAGTGAAATTTCGTCTATTTTGCGAAAATAGACATAAAGAATCGGAGAGAACAGTGAGCCTGTTCATAGATTTTTATTCTAAAAGCTATCCCACCCTCCTATGTTTATATTAACGGACTACGAAATCTGCTGATTGTAATCCTTCTTTGAGAGCGATCTCGAAGATTTAGGGGGCAGCGGCTCAAAGGGAAGGGGTGGGTGGTGTAAAGTATCGGACCATATGAAACGTAACCATTGACGCTGTATCAACATAGTAGCGTCTGTTTGTCCTTGTGATATTTATTTCCCCATAATAAGAAACAAAAGGGGAAGATTTATATCCTTGAACAAAAGTATAAAGGGCCCCAAATAGATTTATATATTTAACATATTAATCGAGCTTTTCTGAATGTTGAAATATTTAAATATTTCGTAAATATGTTTGAATTACTTAATAATGTGAAATTAATAAAACAGGGTTTTTTATAATCTGGATTTAACCACAGAGCACAAATACAAATTTTCCACAGCAAGGTTATCACAAGATAAAATTGCTATAAAAAGTACTGTAAAGAGACCAGGAATTTTGTATCAGGGAGATGTCGGGACAGAATACGTCTTACAATACAAAGATGAGACACAAAAAATATTTTGGCTTGACTACTGAATCTCAGGAAACATGTGAAATGGCCAGGGAATTCAATGAAAGTTCAAGTTCAAAAATATCACTGAGAACAGTTAGGAAGGGGACACTCGTCTCCTTCTCTTCGGAAAACCTTCTTGGGCAGCGTAAACCAGAGACGCCTCATTTTATCCAACTCAGATAAGGTCCACCCAATTTAACCTCAAAAT
This sequence comes from Ceratothoa steindachneri, assembly GCA_963969495.1. Taxonomy (NCBI): domain Eukaryota; kingdom Metazoa; phylum Arthropoda; class Malacostraca; order Isopoda; family Cymothoidae; genus Ceratothoa; species Ceratothoa steindachneri. The sequence continues at coordinate 235,664,747 of OZ018317.1, forward strand.
TCAAAGCCACACCATGTCTTCACATTAATAGACGAAATTTTAGCCAAATATATCATTATTCATATTGACCCGATTCGTTACACTCTGTACAAAAAATTAATCTTTAGGTCTCAAGTTCACAAACAAAGAACTCATACAAATCTAGATGTGATGGTAATTATCTCATGGCAAAGAATATGGCTGTGAGCACACTGTCTTGCAGAATGCCTTCTTTCTGCTCCATTCGGTCGGGGAGGATTTTCCTCTGACCAGTCCGCACAAATCACAATCTTACAGATAATCTGATATGAAATATGAGAGGTATTTTCTGTCCCCCATCGGGTCTAGCTTCTTATGATACCAAATCGCCAAGGGGTATCATAGCCTTTAACCAGATCGAAATGAATGGTGACGTAATACTGTATACGAATGAAGTCCTTCCATATAACACTTTCCAGCCAGAGCAAATACATCAGAAGTGTAGTGGAAATTTTGAAAGCAACATTGTACAGAGGAAAGGGGGTCTCCACTCCACGAAAAATAATATTCTAACATTCGCCAATTTCTCAATCAACTTGCAACTAGGTGCTTATAGAGAATAAAACATGTTCGGCTAAAGTGTTTTCTACCTTGTTTGATAAAAGTGAGCGCAGTATCCATTCGAAATGAGTCTTCGTGGGTTCCTCAGTCCATAACCTGTAGAAAAATCTCTCAAAAATCTCATGCCTTGCTCACGTAGGTGTCCAAGCATAAAATTCGGGATATATTCAGTGCCGGAAGCGGTGTATGTGCACGAAGCAAAAGAGGAATGCCCTTAATTCAATATATACCTGTCGTTAAATCATTCTTCGCCTATGGAAGTAAATTATAGTCAGCACCCTTCAGCGATATCATTTATTGCAATGAATCTTTGTGAAGCAACAACATTGATAGTGAATTTAGATACGGTGGTCGAGAAAGATCGCGTTCTATTTCTATTAGAGAACGAGAGGGATTTATAGCGAGGACTTGCTCCGAATTCTTTGGACTCATTTGCACACCGCTACAAGTATAATCTTCCCGTGAAGTGCAGCAACGTTTGCCCCAAGAAAAGGGGCTGGTTTGCTTTGAAACATAATGCATCTAGACCTAACTCGATGAAATTCACTTAGATTTTAAATCATCCGGGCGGCTCTCATAGAGCATGTATGGATATCGTTTCTCTCAGAGAGCCGCCTACTGCTTGGCCGAAGACAATGAAAGCGGATGGCGTGAAAAATGGTCAGACATTCTTGGCCCCATTAACTGAACTATATTTTTAAAATGGGACCAAAAATTCTGTTATTTCCTGAAATCCAAACAACTACTTCCGCCCCATTGCACAGTCTTAGATTGCATTGGCCCAGAACATGATAGCCGATTAGCAAAGTTGTCACTGCAATGAAGGGATTGAAGACCTCTATTCAAAGTCACTCTGTGCTTCAGAAGAGCAGAGGAACAAATCATGAAAATGAAGCAGTTCTTTCGCTTCATATTCTTGTCTAAACTACCTTATCTGCTTGCCGAAAAAGCTTCGATAAGGAGAGAGGGCATCGGCATCTCTGCCACGACGAGGCGAAAGTTCAACGGGTCGAACTGAGCTGACGTGGAATGTCCTCTATTATATCCTCTTTTAATGTGTAGAAGCATTGCCACTACTTCTAAGAATGTACATATAAATATCGAATAGAAGAACCGATACATCACTTCTAAAGTAAATCGCGCATCCTACATTCTGACCCATCGCAAGACTTGGTGTGCTGCTAAAAGGATAGTGTCGTAGAAAAGGCTCCCGACGATATACTATATATCTATTATTTGTGGGGATTATTCTATATTCGAGTATGGGGATTTAATCAGATGGCCGAGTATTATTCTACGTTAATAAATTTGCCTGGAGAGGGCTTATTTATCTTCAATATACTTAAAAAGTGGAACGGAGCCCAAAGATAAATATTGCCAGCATTAACAAAATAGAATTTTATTAATTAAACTAACAGAAATAACACATGGAAAATATTTACATGACCGGAGTTTAAAATGGGAGATGCACATGAAATGAAAAGGTCATAGGATAAATTTAACGAAGCGGTGGATTAAGATTTAGAGGGATTTAAATGACAAAACAAACAAGAAGGAAAAGGGGCGGCTAAATCCATGTTAAAGCACGGAGTTACGTTGGCAACAAAGTTAAATAATTAAATACAATTCGTAGCTTACGTATTTATAAGGTTGGCGTGCAGGTGAGGGTGATTTAAAGGAATGGCTTCGGTCCGACTGGTGATTTCCTTTCCAAGAGGCAAGGTTTTTAGGAAGGTTGTCCTTAACGAGGGGGAAGGACAGTGGGAGCGAAGTGGGGCTCGGAAGTACGAGCAATCCTTGAGACAGGATACCACAGATGTTCTGGATGAACAATTGAGGTTATTGGGGTAACCAAGCGTTCTATTAAAGAATGTTAAAAAGGGGGAATTCAATTACCACTGACGTGATATCAGGGGAGCGAGAACCGTTTCTTGTCGAATGGGCTCGAAGAACAATGACAATTGAACAACAGGGGGGGTCCTGTTGACTTGGCGTTTCGAGGAGGACGAACCTTGGCACTCAAGGATATTGTCCTCTTCTGGACAATAAGGGGGTTCTCTAGGTAGAGAGTTCCTAGGGGCAAAAGGGAGACTGGATTGGCGTGATGCCTGACGAAGATAATCGGAATCTGATTCAAATGCGAAATTTTATCGCATTAATAGCCTGAGCCAGCCCCTCGGGGTATGGGGCAATGGGGCACTTCCATGGAATGTCCCGCTAGCGATTCGAACACTCTTATCTTTTGAAGAGCCTAACCTAATCTGGCCAGATCGACGCCTGCAGGCAAACAAGGGATTGAACCTCTTTAATTAAACTTGGGGTGGGGGAAGATAAGACTCGGGAAATGTTCGAGGCGATTAAAAACTCCATGCTACTCTCTTCTTGCTTGATACACGTGGGAAGAATGAGTACCAATATGTGATAGAAGCGAGGCGCGGCAGCCTCAGGCAATACTATCACAGATAGCTAATGGTGACGGTGAAAGTGCAAGCTTATTTACTACCTCACAGTTGGCTAGGGCGCCACGGCCATTTCATGGATGAATTAGGCCATGCGGTCATAGCTCAGAGTAGATGTGAGTCGTTTCTTGAAGGAAAGTCCTAAAAGACAATTCCAGTACGTTTCATATATGTAGAATTTCTGGCAATATTGGGCGTACAGGGCGCTAAAGAAATTTAGGCTCGCCATGTGGATCTTTTTCTCAGTCCCCCTTTAAACCTATGAAGAGCGGTGAGTCTTCAAAATCTGGCCTCCCTTTTTCTTTGGCTCACGCGTCTTCGAGTCATTCCGCACAAATTGCCATCAGTGGCGTAATTAACTAATAAGGGTTTAAAGCCATTGTCTCAAAAACGCCAGTTATTGTTTCAATGACGTGCCCAAAAGTCATCCTGCTGGTCTTGCCCCAGTCACTTGCCAAAAGAGCAGCGGACCCGTCGGTTTCCAGAACCACAGCATATTGAGAGATAACCCTATTACTCTTGGTCTACTTTTCTCCTTCTTTTTTTATAATCAGCGTATAGGGATTGAAAATAATTCTCTCCACTCCCGAAACTTGCACCATTGGGTGGAATAACAAGATAAAGCCAAGTCTTTAACTGGGACGGAGAAATCTTTGCTTCACAAAGGAGCAGTAAACAAAGTAGGAGGTCGGTGCCTCCGCTGCCTCAGTAAAAATCTTTTTCAGTGGCGGACTCAGCTTCGATATTATATCCTACCTCAGGACGAGCCTCCAAGTGTCCATTCCAACGTAATGTGTCGGGTTTCCCAAAAGGGCAGTCGTAGGGACTATAGTTCATAACAAACTAAACTGGGACAGGCAGATTGACCTTCATTTTGAAAAAGGAGGACGCAGGCATGTCCGATCCCTTCAAAGAGACGAATCTCAAATCAACGATGTGTGTAGCAAGACCCAACGACAGAGTACCGGACCAAGCGAGACAGCTTCAATCTTGCTCTGTTCTCTTGGGCCTCCTGAGAAAGAAAATTGAGTCCATCACCAGAGAAAAGTTGCCTGTAGGCAATTTGGCTAATCCGTACGCATGAGAGAGGAAGAAATACCGTCTTTACCCAAAGACTTTCGGACAAGTCCTTAAGAAAGTAAAGGCAACTAACGACTAGAGAATAGTCACTTGGAAACTTTACTATCCAAAGTGCTAAGGGGGAACACATGAGAAGCTAGCAATTGGAGAGGAGGAAACAGCCTCGCAGCTGGGAGAATCTGGAAGAGGCATTTGAGATAGCACAGGAGGGAACCTAGTTAAAAGAGGTGTTAAGCTGCCCGGGGTAGTCTCCAACTGCTTTACCATTAAGGGGGGGTTACAGGTGAGCCCTCCAGCAAGTTTTATTTGGGAGTTAATAGGCACATAACCTTCATAGCATCTAAAACTCTTGAAAACGCCTGTCGGTAGTAGCCATACTTTTACTCTAGTAAGGGATCGGACAAGTGAGACCTTTTTGTGCCCCTACTTATCCCGCTAGAACGAGCAGTATAAGATATCAGCGCTACACAATGGTAAATCCAGAACAAATCCTACACGGTGTGTGGTCATTAGTTGTGAGTGATTAATTCGGATTGGTGACAGGCCTCTAAGACGTTGGTTGGCTACGCTCAACCTCCAGTTTAGGAGGAAGTGAGCGACAAAATTCAAAACGGGCAGGAATACTAGAGGTTGGCAAAAGGGATGAAAATGTAATAGTGGAAATGGCGCATAAAATGACCTGGAGAACGCACCAGAGTGGTTACTTCGACAGTCATCTATTCAGCAGTCAAAGAGGGGAGAGGATATTCTGGTTCTCCAAATATAAAGTATGTAAGGTAACTTCCGGTGGTGAACTGGGAAAGGGAGGTTTCAGTTGCAGCAGAGGGTTTCACCAATAGTTCTACTCTCGATCTTCTAGCCGATAGACAAAAGGTTTCATGAATATTCTCAAGAGGAAAAGAAGATAAGAGGGATCGAGTATGAAGCGCACCAGTTACCTAATGTGACTATAAAGCGTTCCAGAAAACCAAATAATGTGGAGAGGCTTTTATAATGTGCACTTAGCCCGGGAAGACATGCAGCACTTACAGGTCCCAATTGTAACAAGCACACAAGGTATCCCTGCGGCGAGTCAGAGAATTAAAAAATAAAAGTGTGAGTGAGAAAGAGTGTGTTAGAATGACACATTGAGTGAGTGCGATAAAGAGAGAGTGAGATTGGAGGTGTGAGGGAATCCCCACGTAGAACATCTTTAGCAGAAAGGAACTCCCATGTGCAGCAAAAGGCCCAGCTAGGCCTAAAGTAGTAAGCCTAAACCCCCCCCGCCCGCCCCCTTCCACAAGCGATAGCATTGAATAGAGCCCCCCACGATTCACCTTTATGCGGGCTAAAATAGCTCTGCAAGAAGATTCGAGGCCCTTCGAGAGTATAGCTGTTTCCCGCTATCCCTCAACTACGGGAAGAGCCTCGGACATAAATAACGATCGACTCCGCGAAAGAGACACAGAGTTGAGAAGTCTCGCCCAGAACCCCAAAGATTTCCGCATGGTTCCAAGTCAAGTGCTAGCAACAAAGCAAATTACAGCTGGACTATTTTGTGTATTTGGAATTAGCCCAGCCAGGAGGTAATTCCACTGAACAATCACCCCGAGTGATTCTCCTGACTTCTTTCATCAACTCATGTTGAAGCCCTCCTCATTTCGGGTAGCCAAAATACTCTCCCCTGGAATGGAACTTACCCCCCCCCCCTCCTTGCTTTTGGAGAACCGTCATCACTCCAACCTCCCGCTTTGAAGTCCGAGTGACCTCACCTCAAGTGCAGAAGACATCCATAAGCCAATCCCTCTCCCCCTTTTAGTAACCCAATTGTGTTAATCCCCACCCTCGTCTGAACTCGTGGTTTTCCGTCCCTTTTGTCGGTTCGCTTTCAAGTTATTGGTCCCTCCCACATAGATATAATATGGTATTGATATAATGTAATGTCATACCATGACATATATATATATATATATATATATATATATATTAATATACGTATTATATACATCTGGTGTCAGGTGTGGGGTTTTTACGAGCCCGGGTCATTTTAATTTCGTCATTAGAAGTTCTTTTGTTATTCACGTACATCCCTTTTATTTTAATTTTTGTATTGTACTGGCAGAAGGCAAGTTCAAGTTATTTGAAGAGCAGTGGAACGTAATATATTTAGATTTTGTGTTGGACCCCAGGTAATTAATTTTTTTTAATGGTTTTCAAATTTTGGAGACTCTTATTTCTGGTTATTAATCCAAAAGAGTTAAGGTCTTTTGTGTCCTAATTCCGGTAGAACCATTTTAATTTTTTTTTCCGCTTAGAAACAGCAGAGGTAGGTAGCCGTATCCTAATTTTTTGGTGAAAAAGGCCTTCACGAATATTCAAGTTTTCGTTTTGCATGGGTAGTGTCCTAGCTCCTTCGCGTATCAGTGTTCCCTCAGTTAACTGCGTAAAAATGTCATTCTTCTAAAAATTTAAGAGTCAGGGTGAAATGTTAGGTCTTTCGGGCAAAGACCTGATAAATTATGTACAGGAAGAAGAGAGGAACGAATTAGCAGAGCAAGGGAAGAGGAACTAAGAAAAACCGAGGAGAACAAACTGAAGATGGAGATGGAGAAGAACAAACTGAAGATGGAAATGGAGATGGAGAAGAACAAAATAGAGAAGAACAAAATGGAGATAGAAGAACGTAAACAAATTAGGCAAAATGAGCTGGAAATGAGCCGAAATCAAATGGATTCTCAGTCTATGGGTTCCCGGGCTGAAACTCCCAAAACTCCTTCAGTCCACCTTCCCGCTTTTAATGATAGAGAGGACTTTGGGTCATTTCTGGCACATTTTGAGAGAATCTTTCAGATCAATAGATGGGATCTCGAAAATGATGCCGTCGTACGCTTACTTCCCCTTCTAAATGCCAAGTTAAGGGATATCTTTGTATCCCTTCCTCCGGAAGCAACTTTGGACTATTCCACGTTGAAGTCCGAATTGCTAGCCGCTGTTAATATGAATAGCGAATTCTACCGCTCCTGATTCCGTCAGGAAAGGATCCGCCCTGGCCAAACCTTTCGGCAACACTAGTACATCATCCAAAGAAACCTTCAGTGTTGGCTGGATGCGTGCAAGATTCCCCAGGTCCACGAGTCCCTTCTGGACTTCATCCTTAGGGATCGGCTTTTAGCTACCGTGGCTCCCGAAATTCGCGCCTTCATTAAGGAAAAACGTTGCGCCACTTTAAAGGAGTGCTTAAAAGAGGCCGATGTTTACGCGGATAGTCACGATTTATACCCTAAGGATGTTAAAAAAGGCTCCCAAATCGCCTCCCAAAACTAAATTTTATGGCCCTAAGACCTTCCCTAAATTGGTTCCAAGATTTACCAAAGCTCTCAGTCCCTCGAAGCCAAGAAACTTCCATCCATTGGAACACTGAGAAGTTAAGCCCCTAGTTTATTCTCTCCCGGTTGTGCCGTACCAAAAGAACCCGATCGTCTGATACATTTGCAGAGTTCTTGGCCATTACCGCACGAACTGTCCTCAAAACTCCCGATTCGCAAACTCTCAGCCCCACCAAGTACACCAAATCTGGACAGCCCTTAATCCTCCTCCGTCGCCTCAGAAGACTCCCGAACCTCCCTCCTCCGCCAAAGAGCCGGTCCATCAAGTAAACTTCCTCTTTAATGAGAACAGCCCTGGTGGATTGAAGTTCGAGAACGGAACTGTGAACTTTGGCCGAGTATCCACCCTCGTCCGTGACACCGGTTGCACCTGTATTATAGTGTCTGAGGACCTACTCTCTCCTGTTGGGCCCGACCACAAGAAATTTGCGATGGTCCACGACTACCTTGGCCGGGCCAATCGCTTCCCAGTAATTCGTTGTCACATCGAGTGTGACTTTATGTCCGGCTGGGCCGAAGTGGTAGCGGCCCCAATCCAGTTGTGCTCCGTTTTATTCGGTCAGAACCCCGAAATTCACGACAATTTTGTAGCCCAGTCCATGATTACCCGTACACAGGCAGCCCTGGGATCCGGTGCACCAGTTCCCCTGAAAACCCATATCGACCCGAAGTTCCAGACCCTCCGGAGCGATAAGTTTTCCCACGCCAGGAAGGAGTGCGCAACTCTCCTTCCCCCCTTGGGAGAAAACTAAAGCCCTCGAACGTGAGTCCACCCGAGGGGACAAACAACTCTCGTATCCCGTGAAGAAGGACTTATTGAGAGGTTTGAGACCTAATTGGTCCTTAAGTCACGAGAACGGAAATTCAAGCCTGGCACGACGGTGCTGGTGCTACTTCCCACGGAAAGCAACAATATCCTTATCCAGTGAAAGGGACTCTACCCCGCCCTCGAGGCTAGAGGACCCTTGGACTACCTCATCCATACTCCGGCGGGAGCGAAGGTATTCCACGTGAATTGTCTATATATTATCTCATTAATGTTCCTAATCATGATTTTTTTTGGTCCACTAAATTGTTAAGTTATTTTTGTCCCATATTTATGCCTCCATTTAATTGTTAACTTCTCTATAATCGCCCTTTTTAAGGCTTATGCCCGTAAATTCCCCGCTGAGCTCAGATTTACGTTTTTTTTGTGTGTACACCTGTCGTAGCAGGTCAGAATTTCCCTAGACCTTTGATAATTCTAGTTTGACGGGTTGGGATGATCCTTTCCTACGCAACTGCTCTGTAAAGCATCATCTTTCGGTTGGGAGATGTGTGAGGAAATCTTCACGTGGAAGATCTTTAACAGAAAGGAACTTCCATGTGCAGCTGAAGGCCCGGCTAGGCCTAAAGTTGTAAGCCTCGTCCCCTCTTCCACAAGCGGTTTTTCGAATCGAGTCCCCCACGATTCACCTTTATGCGGGCTAAAATAGCTCTGCAAGAAGATTCAAGGCCCTTCGAGAGTATAGCTGTTTCCCGCTATCCCTCAACTACGGGAAGAGCCTCAGACATAAATAACGCTCAAATTTCCGGAAGAGACACAGAGTTGAGAAGTCTCGCCCAGACTTCTTTCATCAACTCCTGTCGAAGCCCTCTTCATTTCGGGTAGCCGAAATACTCTCCCCGGGCCTAGAAGTTTTCCCCTCCCCCTTGTTTTTAGAGAACCGTCATCACTCCAACCTCCCGCTTTGAAGTCTGAGCGGCCTCACCTCAAGTGCAGAAGACACCCATTAGCCAACCCCTCTCCCCCTTTTAGTAACCCAATTGTGTTAATCACCCCCCCATTCAAATAGTCTTCTCCGGGAATACGTTAAGTTCTAACTTCATAGCCTGATTTATAACTACAATCCCCCCTTTCATTTACTGATGTGATTTTTCACGTTAATTCTCTTAGGTATATATACCCATCAATTCTCTTATTATTTTTGTGTAAATAAAATTATATTTTTGTAATGCCTCTTTAAATAACCTTGAACTTGGCCATTGTCCATAATTTACCTGACCTCGTTGCACTCTCTCGCTACTCAGGAGTTTATAGATAATTAATAGGGAATCGTAAGAACTCCTGGGATAATTCTAAATCATTCTGTCTAATTTATTTCTTTTAGACCGGGCAATAATTTGTGGTTGAAATATAAACTTTTAAAAGCTTTTTAATGGGTTATTTTATCTCCAGGTACATATCTAATACGATGAGGTGTAAATTAGCTTCTATTTCTTAAAATGTTCCTAATGAGGTTTTAGCTTTAATAAAAGTAAATTCTATCACAATCATGAAAAAAGCCAAAAAATTGCTTATAGGCACGAATATTCTAAAGCTCTGCCAAAATAAATACTTAAACTGTTTTCATGGCTTGATTGCTAAAGGGAGGTTTAAGCTATGGATCCAAAACTTTGACGTGGTGCTGAAAGACGTGAAGATCAAATGAGTGATGGTGATGAAAGTCATGAAGATAAAACAAGCATGGTGATTTAAGACATAAAGACCAATTAAGTAAGAGTGAGATAAATATTTTTAAAAGTCAATTGTTCGATGAGCCTGGTAGAATCGAATCAGGTAGTATTCTTTCAAAAAGACTAAAATTAGGGTTCAACAGAAGTAGATTATGGTTTTGTAGCGTCGATTTTGTTGGTCTTGTGAATAAGCAGTTAAAACAGGGGACATAAAATTTTCTCAGTGCCGTTTAGAGGATATGGATCTCAACCCTTGTTGAATTCTTTGCTCTTTACATAATTTCTATTTAGTTTCCACTTGGCGGGACATGCCTCTTACCCTCTGTTTATTTTAAGGTATACTGCAAGTTCAAATAATATCGTGTGAAGTTTTGCCTGAGTCATCGTTTTCATTTACTTGACATCTAAAGATTGTTGGTTAGGACGAACTCCTTGACTTTCATGGAATCCATTACTAATATTCGGCAGATTTTGGAAGATGAAGCAGAGGTTAAATTTTCGGGATTTATTTAAACCTTTGTTTAACGCATTAAACGACGCGATAGAGGAAAATAAATTTTTACGTTAGGTTTATCGAAGGCTGAATCCATCTCGTCGGTGTGTTTATTACTCGTTGATAATTACTTAATGGTTATTGTAAGGGAATGCCCTCGAAGGACGACCGTGAGAGGAAGCCCCTTGGTGATACCGCTCCATTCTTTCAAGACCACGTGAGTCAGCGTGAGAATTTTAGAAAGTCAAGGACGAATCCTTCACTCGCCTAATCACTCGTCCCAGCTGTGTTTGTTTTCAGACGCCGATTGTCCCTCCTTCCCTGCGATAAGGCCGTGCGCGGCCATATCAACCCTACATCCATATCACAAGGTGAGTTTGATCGTCTGGAACGACGCGTTATCATGAATTGCTTTGCTTAGACTGGCGGCAAGAATCCCATGGGGACCACAAGGCCCTGAGGCGTCTATCAGCGCAGCTACCCGGGTCTTTAGCCCGAAGCTCACCATCTCTCTAGGAGATTGAAAGCCCGCTATTCACTCCGTCCAGACTGCCGTCTGTTTCCGGGAAACCCCGTAACTCTTCTTCGTGCGTCGTCGAAGATCTCGTCAGCAGGTCTACCTTCGTTAAGCTTTGGCCCTTGTTCAGAGGAAAGCGATCGAGTCCTCTTCTTCCCAGAGAGTTGTGCGGCCCTCTCATCTTCACCCCCCCTTCCAAATTCCCGTTCTTTCGAGACTTAGACTCTCTGCCGATCATCAGAAACGCCTCGAGGTGAGATTAGGTCTCTCTGGAGCAGATAAAATCTCATTTTTTATGAGGAAGTAATCCAACCCCATCTTCTTGTTCTCCGAGTCAAGACCCCGAAGTATCATCTTGAAGACCTGCGCTGTTGTCTTCCACTCTCAATCCAATTCACCCGCGCTTAAGGGTAAAGCGATCGTGTATGATCATCCCCAGATTACCTCGGTAATCTTCACATAATTTATTTAACAACCATAAGTAATTTGTTCCCCATTTTATATATATATATATATTTTTTTTTTTAAAGGCCCAAGCAAATGAGAATTGGTGACACAACCTGAAAAAACACTTAGGAGAATATCAGGTAAATCAATCAAAGCTTAAGAAAGAAAATGGTAGACGTAGAGAACGGAAAGATAGGACAAACTATTTTGAGCGTTATATAATAATAAATAAAGAAGTTGAATTTGAACCTGTATCATTAAGCGCTCATCGCTTATATGACAAAGACGCTGCTTGCCAGAGCTACCATCCTCAATCCTAAAAAAGGTTGATTCAAGAAGCCTTTTGAACCACGAAGTGTAGGCTTTTATCCAGGGAGAGACGAGACAAGTGTTTTGCTAAGAGGAGGCACGGGTTTATTTTATAAATTTAAAATCACATGACCCGTGATTTTTTAAAGATATATTTTTAAATGCCCAAATAAATTAAAATTGGTGACACAACCCGGAAAAACACTTTGGAGAATAACACGTGAACCTTTTTAAAGCTTAAGAAGGAAAAATGGAGACGTAGAGAATGGAAAGATTGGACAAACTATTTTAACCGTTATATGAAAATAAATAAAGAAGTTGGATTTTTACCTGTATCATTAAGCGCTCATCGCTACCATCCTCAAACCCCAAAAAGGTTGATTCAAGAAACCGTTTGAACAACGAAGTGTAGGCTTTTATCCAGTGAGAGACAAGACAAGTATTTTAGTAAGAGGGGGCACGGACTTATTTTATAAATTGAAAATCACATGAGCGCTTAATGATACAGGTTCAAATCCAACTTCTTTATTTATTTTCATATAACGGTTAACATAGTATCTCCTATCTTTCCGTTCCCTACGTCTCCCATTTTCCTTCTTGAGCTTTGATTGGTTCACGTGATATTCTCCTAAGTGTTTTTCCGGGTTACGTTACCAATTTTCATTTCCTTGGGCCTTTAAAAATACACCTATAAAAAATTCACGCGTCATGTGATTTTCAACATATATATATATATATATATATATATATATATATATATATATATATATATATATATATATATATATATATATATATATTTATATAAATTTCCCCCTATTTGTTATATATATTAAAATTATATTTTGTGGTAATGTCTTTATATATCCTTTGAACTTCAACTTGGCAAGCCATTAATCTAAACCGGGTGAACCGTAATTCGCTCTCTTTATTTATCGCCTAGACATAAATAACTTTAGAGGTCTGTGGCTAGCCCTCTGCCCGTACTTGTGTAAGACTGAGCGCTGAGCTATCTATACAGCTATACCTCGTCAGTTATATTGTTTGTAACAACTAATAAAGCAAGATGTTATTCCTTTTATTAGAGTTATTTCTGTCCTAAAGTGTTTTAGATCTACTAAACAAGAGAGAATAGGTGCCTTAATTACACGTAGCTTTATTTATTTTAACTACGTTATGTGCCATTGCAAAGTAAAGGTTTGTTCTAATTTCGTAAAAGCATTATTGGTGCTCGTATGTTAAGTTTAATATAATGAGGACACATTCTACGGAATATTTCAATTCAAGAGGTTAATGCACAGCGTTACCTTTTCTGTAGGAGAATCAATCGATTTGTCGACAAGTGTATTTTCTTTATTTTTCTCTAATTTCTAATGTTGTACTATGTAACATTTTCGGGTGTGAGCATTGGCTGTTCCATATCCATTTTTAACTTCTAATGATCTTATAGGTTTAGAAAAACATTTCATATCAAATCCTCGACTGTATTGGCTGATTCGTGTATGATTTTCATTGCGATTCTCATCAAGAAGCGTTTTTACCTTCTCCCAACTGTCTTTGTTCTTTCTTAAATTGACTGACTGAAGAATATTTAAACTTGTTTCAATGATCCTTGAAGAGTGGCATTGACATTTTTTCAATTGTTTCTCTTTACCTTTTCAACAGATCTGTAAGCTTGCATCTGCCGAGCATTATGAGATATTTCCAAACTCAATCTTTTTTAAGTGGTATACTGACGTTATACTTAATCAAAAAAATAAATACAAATCAAATAAGTCAAATATATACAAGGATTAATAAATGTATTGTTGCCATTCAAAAAAGATTTAAGAAAAATTCAATTCATCACATGAACTTAAAATTGTGAATTGGTGATCTAGCCAGGTTGGTACAAAAAATAGACTGAAATATTGATCTATATAAGTATAATTATCAAATAATGATATTAATTAACAAAAAAAATCATTTTTATTTCTAATAAAATGTAAGACTAAAGTATTATTAGGCTTGGCTTATAATTTAGAAAACTACTCTAATCAAGCAAATTATTGCATCCTTGATCGGTTGACACTCAATCAGTGAAAATACCAATGCCCTAATAATGAGTGATACTCTGCAAACAAAATTAAGGTATTCCTAGGCTTATTGAATAAAACTGTTGAAGACTCTCTTTGGCGCATCCTTATCAAATAATCTTCCCTTTCAATTTTTTTGGACTAATGAGAAAAGAATGTGATAATCTGATCGAGACATGTCAGGAGAGTATGACAGATGAAATAGTAACTCACAACCGAGACTATTCAGTATTTCGTGCATTTTCTTGCAAAAACACAAATCGTAAATTAACCTTTTCGCAGTTGTACGGCGTAGACTTCAATTTTGGGTGTTTAGACTTATATCTATAGACTTATATTTTGTTGAGGAATAATCTCTAAGACGGGAATAAGTAACCAATAATCATCCTGAAATTTTCTTTCTTTTTTTTTTGATTTAAAAAACCTACGAAATCTTTAATTACCTGAAAAAAATTGGATTCTTACTAGGTATTATTGAATAATTGAGACATTAATTAAAAGCAAAGTCCTTCCTTCCCTCAATTGGTATATTTAAGATTATGTATATGAATCAGTATATTTAGCATACTGTGGCTGAAATCTTTCTGGTATGTTAAAAGTGGACTTAGATAAAGAAGAATATGTTCTCCTGTCCTTTTCATCTTCTAATTCAATGAAAATCTCCAAAATTTCCAATAAAGTCTGAATAATATAACATTAAACGAATAAAACTTGTCAATATAATTTTTTAGCCAAATCCTATCTTCTTACTGGTCCTTTACCTGAGATTTTTATTTCTTTCTTTATTAACCTCGGGTAAATCTTAAGGCCTTGTCTGTTCCTACTTCTATATTATATTCTTGCATATTAAGATTGCTTGTTATTTTTTCCCCCCTCTCATAACCCATCGCACGATTTGGTTAATATAGCTTTAGTGAAGTGGAATAAGTCTGTATTTAATTTCCTTGTAATGAATTTGCATCTCAACCTACCGATCGTTTATTCTTACCTACGTCACTATGAATATTTGATACTAAATCTTGTGTTTCAAGTGAATTATCGAGACGTTAAGATTTGTTCTATGCTAATTAATAACTCAGAAATATCGCATAAAGACGGACTTTCTTTGTCAATTCCAGCGCATATTCCTTAAGTTTGGTAATGTGAATCAATATAACTCTCCTATTTCAAACATTAATTCTTTCTTTCTCTGGATCTTGTCTGTGGAGTGTTGTTAAAGTTTGCTCAACCCATTTGCGATATCTCGGTGAGCATATTGATTTTATAGACAAGAAAGTGTAATCATTATTTTTACTCCTAAGTATTTTTAGCTTCGTGCTACTCTATATCTCACTATGTAGGTGGTCGGTCGATCGGTCCATTGGTACCCGTTTTGCTTTTTTATTGTTTTGGTAATATTATTGTAACTATTAGGTCGATTCTAAAGAAATTTGAAAAACTTATGTTGTTTCACATTCTCTTCCAAATGCTATAATTGTCAAAGTCCTTGCAAGGTTAATCCTGGAGCTATTGGAAGTTTTGATGATCTTAAGGTCATAAATCAGAATAAGTGAGAGGACGCGACTTTGGTAGGCAGACCTTGTTTAAAACTTTTCCAAATTTCATCACCAAATAAATTAAGGCTTCTTCATAATTTCAAAATTCCCACAGCCTTTGTTCAAGTCAAATTAAAAGCTACCTATAAGATCTCTTCCAAACATTGGTATATTAATATTACCATGAGGACGACTTCTATAATAATTAATAAAAATAATGAAGCTTTTTTTGGCGATGATTAATTTAGTATAAGTGAGGTAGTACTTTTGTACTAACTACCATATTTTGTATGATATTGTGATAAATAATAACTGTATATCTAACATGGTCTATTATCTTAAATGTTTATTCAATATCAGTGCCTATCTATTTTTTTAACAAATAAACCTAGGTCGATATAAATATCGATCTCTCTACGTAAGAATCTATCCAACAATGTGTTTCCTTGGGGGCACACTTCTGACCACGAACCTTAGCAGTATTAGTCGAAAGAACCTGTCATCATAACTTGCTGGTTAGGTCGGCAATAGACTATCGAACTCGAATCAAGCTCCATATGTTCGTTCCAAATCCATCGCGAGCACATATTTTTTTATTCATATTCAGGCTATTTTTAAAAAATTTAAACACAATAGATTTTTAAAATTCCAGAGTGCGAACAATTTTATATTAATAGAAGATTCTAAGAGGTTTGAGTAGATGAAAATAGAAGGTGCCTCTAAGGCCACCATAATTTAATCGAAATAATAATAATACCCCAGCAATGCTCCAGTTGGTTTAGTTCTGTCGCTGGTCTCGTGCAGAAAAATGGTTCCTTTCTAACATTTCTTTAAGATTTTCAATTAAGGATTTATTTTTAATAAGACCTGTTCCTTTCATGTTGCTGGAGGCCTCATAGCAAACAAGAGAACCAACATAAAATCAGAGTGAGTATCAGTGGCATGCGCTGGGACACAAGGGGAAGGAAGAAGCATCCTAGTTGCTTCCGCCAGCACCATTGAGGTTTAGGGGATTTGGGTGGCCTAAGGGAGATTAACGTCATCGGAGTGTGAATTTAAAAAACTACGCCGCATTTCGTAGATGTAAGAGTGATATGTTTTGTGTGTGAGAATGAAATAGTTTTAAAACGTCAGCGTGCTGCGTTTGGCTATATGCTTCGAGCTTTTCAAGAATTGCATTCCTCCCCATCAAATGACAAGGTGGCGTAGCTCATTTATGAGGTCACCCTTCAAATAATCCTAAGAATTGGCACATTGGGGCAGAGCAGAGCTGTATTTTTTATAATTCTAAAATCCTGTAGTAAATATGGAGCGCAGAAATTGAGCTGTATTCTAAATAACTGTATATTGCACATTTATACAAGTAAATAAATACCTTTTCTTTTTACGCAAAATTTCGGTGGATAAATCCGACCATTTTCTTAACTTTGTGAAACGCTTCACTACACTGACATATAAATTTCAAGTCTTTGTCCATTTTAAAGGTATTCCTATATATGTTGTTTTGATAGAAACATTTTATAATTTGACAATTTTTATTTCAGTCTATCTGCAAACAGGATGTTTGCCCCAAACATGATCACCATCGTGTAAAAATATAAGAAGCAGTGGTCAAAGAACAGACCCTTCTGAGCCACCATTAACCTCGCAACGAGATTCTGACAAAACCGTGCCAATTACACTTCTACTATAACTTTCTTGACATTAAGCATTGGTCCACCAAAATCAAGAAGTAATCTTAGGGCAAATTTGTCAAGCATGAAACCGGATCCCATAAACCATAATAGATGCTCCGAATCAGATTAGAATGGCAAGTTTTTGAATGATTTTAATGCCCTCTTTCCCTCCTCGTCCGATTCTGAATGTAAAATGAATGAATAATAATAATGAATAATAATAATTGATCACGCATAAAAACTGCATAGGACCGAAGTATTCATTAGAAAATTCAAAGAAGAAACTTGTGCAAAGATTACAAGTTTTCTTGTACATAAATTTGACCTTGGGCTGATGGGGCAGGGGTAAGTTCAAGTGGGCTGCAGATGCGTCCGTTCACGAAGATTGGCAATGGTTAAATTGGGTTGAGGTCTGTACAAAAAAAGTGGAGGATAGTTTCACTTTGTGTCAAAGAGAAAAAATAAACTGAAAGAAGGAAAGGGGAAAGAGAGACGAAGTGAGAACGAACAATATTACAATTAATCATTTCCATTTTTTTTCTTAAATTGAATCTTGCAAATGTCCCACTAAATTTCTATATTTGGAGGCTGATTTAGCTTTAAAATTTGATTTAGCACCTACTTATTTATGACTATTCATTCTGCTTTTACACCTTTAAGTTGTGTATTATTATTCAAATTCCATTTTAATACTCAAAATATTTGAGTTAAGGTCAAATATTTCACATATTCTAAGTATAAGATTAATCTTTGCTTGAGAGTTTTCAATTTTTCTAGGAATAAAGCTCGAAAATATATAAAATTGACATAATTTCCACGTATTCATTAAGTTCACAGCTTGAAATTCAGGCCCAAGGGTGGTTTCCATGGTTTCCTTGACCTAATTTTTTTTTCTCGCGAAATTAAAGCGCAATAGTTACGAGGCACTTTTATGCTGAAAGGTAGCAAGGATGAGCCTGTAGAAAAAGTGTTGATGGTCAAAGGTCCTCCTCTACGGATTAGGGCGCGGAAGGCGTTCCGTTAATCCAGATTTCAGTTGTAAAAGGCTTCATACCCCTGCCTTCCCCCTCCCCATTTTCAGGGTCCAATTACCCAAGATTAAATTAATATTGTTTCAGTAATAGAGTTTCTCCTCTAAGGCCAAAATCATGCCTTAATTTCTTCGAGTTCATCGCTTTAATTTTAGTTTAAAACCAGGCAATGGCTTCGCAACTATGATTAAAATTTAAAGTCTAAAAAAAAGCATCCAATGGTTAAATTTGTATACATTTTCTGAACTTTGTCAATTATAATAATTTTAAAAAGGAACACTAAACAAATATAGT